>JAPPVO010000036.1:161050898-161686724 GCA_030407325.1 Camellia japonica
CGTGAAAATGTCCCCAATTGTCATGCAAAAAAATGTGTCATGCATGTCTCTGGAGTGTCGTTGTCCCATATGTGTCCAACTTGGACACCCATTTTGAAATGTCGGTGCTTCATAGCCGAGGAGGAACAAGTGAAAGTATAAGCATCTGAATTACATAGATCTAGAACAAAGAGCTTTATTCAGTTATACTGATCTAAGTGTACACCAAATGGCAAGGTCATTAGCTTTAGTTGGTCATAAGTACAGATTGAATAGAGTGCAAAACACATCATCGTTGTTATTGTTCTTGGGGGTTGTTTGATCTCAAGTATGCTGTGTGCTACCAGTTTTCTGACCCATTTTCATACAGCTTATTGTTCAGTATTACTTGCCAAAAGAAATTCTGAAACTTGCTAAAAAAGATACTGGATTACAGTATGGTATGCAGATGAGTTAGAATTTGGTTTTAAATGATTAGCTGTTTTACATTATATTTTTTTACATACAGCTGATATGAGCATATGAAAAAGATTTTAATCTGAGTGGAAGATGGAATAAACTAATTCTTGTAATATTGCTGTTTGTTGCTAGAGAACTCTTGCCTGGGTGTTATTCTTTTGAGCCAATGGTTGACAATTACATATAGTTTGAGTATAGATAGCTTTGTGCAGTCTATTTGGTTGTCATTTACCATAGATGCATCCAATTGCTTGGGTGTTGGCATGTTGCCTAGCAACTTGTGGATGCCTTGAATTTTGGTTCTGCTCTTGCAAAGAAACTTGGTGGTCCGTGACTTACCTGGGATTTTAATTTTAGCTAATTAGAGGTTTAGTACCAGATAATGTCGTTTTAGTCTGTTGTGACAAATAATGGTAGAAGCAATAAGTAGTTTAAAACTAAAAACTTAAGCACCAGAAATAAACAAATCTTTTTCTGTAGAAAATTGACTGCTTGGAAGAGTCAAGGCATAGTTGGATGTGGTCCTTGTTACAGAAGTGCAGTGTACAGATGAATGGCTTCACTGTATGAATTGCCTATATGTATATATATATATATATTAAGAATGAGATACATTGACAAGCTTATCTTTGAAACATTTAGGAGGTAGTAATTGCTTGCTTGTTAATGAGTCAATTAATATAAATAATCAAGTTTTCTAAGAAAGGGAGCGTAAACTGATGTTGGTTTATATATTGGTGGAGAGAAGCGAGTTTTCCATGTATCGTTGCATATATTCTGTCTATAAAAAGCATAGAAGTAGCTTAGCATAGGCCTTTGTGCCCAGCAAGCAAATACATGAGACAAGTAACAACTCAAGATGTGCCAACAAGAGTGCTGGTTGTGTGCGACATGCATTGATGGGTCCAACAGGACCAGAAATCAACTTGGATGGTATCCCAATTTCTTGATGCATATCCCAGCTGAGTTAGATCCATCAAACATTTGGGGATCAATTGTGTAACTGAGCCTATCGATATAATAAATAAAATATATTTGAAAATTGTTGTCTTGTATCAGTAACGTGTGTCCCTGTCTGTCTTTAGGTATTACGTATAGTGTGTTCCTCAGCTAAATATTTGACTAAATGATGAATGGTTGGTATGAAGGCTTTGTTGAGTGAGAAGTCATGTCAAGTTGTCAACTATATAGATACCACAGCTGTTTCAGTGTTAGAGCCATTCTTTCTCTGTACTTGTGCCAATATAACAGGTTAATGTCTCTGGAAAATCACATCGATTGGTACCTTTTGTCTCTAATTGGCAATATTCTCTTCTCTTGATTTGTTGCCAACTTTCTATAGTTTTTGGGCTGCGGTGGTGCATGAGATTGAAAAAGGAGAGGGTATGGGGTTGGCTCAAGGACTGAATTGGAGGGAGTTGTAGTAGTTTGAAGGGACAGTATTTGGATATCCTGCCTTGAGTTTGTTAAGAAAATCATTTTGTTTGAGTGATTGTAGCATCCCTACTTATTACATTGCTCCAAGGACAGGGAAAATCCCAAGCAATTCACAAAAGTTTCCCACATGGTAGTACCTTACTTACTAGTGGGAAACTCCTACTTGGATGACGTTTCTTTCTTAGAAACTTGATTCCGTGCTATGAAGTAAGAAACATGCTTTCGTCAAGAAATAAATTCACTCCTAACTGAGATAGAACCTCAAACATACAAATTTCATAGAAATAGAAGGAGGATCTTGTTAACATGTTGTTTGGGAAAAAATGACAGCCCAATGAAAAAGCGCCACATGGCATGTAGAAGTGTGACAGTGGGTGATGCAAGGTGTTTGGCCATAGAGTTTTTGGAACTCATGGACAAACAAAGCAAAGGCAAAAGGCACTAATAGATGCAAGATGGCGCGTGCTCGGAATGACTTGGAATTTGGTTGGGACATGGAAAATGATGTCACGACCATTACCCCATCGCTTCACCATGGTGTGCAATGAATTTCAGTCAATTCCACTGTTTAGGCTTTTAATTTCTCGATTTTGCCGTTTTTGGAAATAATTAATTCGTCAATTACTTGGTCTAGAAAAATCCATTTGAGGTTAGGTTTTTTTCCAACATATGTATTTTAATCATAGTTTCCAGATTTGAGGTTAAATCTTTCTATTTTTGGTAATTTTGTAATTTCTTTGATTCGGGTTTGATTAGCGAGCGTTACATTTTACGGCTTATCTCCCAAGTTAATTAAGGTTTGTTCTATTATAAATAAGAGTTGTAAGCCTTAGGACAAGACAGATTATTTTGGAGAATTAATTTTATACAAGAGAGAGTATCTCTTTTTATCAATTCGTGGTTGTTCTTTGTGTTTGGTGTTCATCCCATTAGCTTCCCTGCATCAGTGGGTAATCCTAACAGATGAGGCTAGAGGCCTTCATAGCTGGCCTTATTATTTTGAGATGATGATATGGGCTTGACTATGAAATCAAGAGATCCCTATTAACTCTGTGTTTGGTTGGGAGATTTGGGAAGAGATTTAGAAACCGAAAGGAAAAAGGTAGGTGAATGTAAATAAAAAATATACCTACATTTCACTTATTTTACACACCTTTTCCCTTTCTCTTTTCAAATTCCTTCCCAAATCTCTCAACCAAACACAACGTAACTAGGGATTGATTCTCAATGTGTGTTTATCTATAAATTGGTAAACCTTCTTCATTCATGGCCATTAGATCAGTGGCTTTCATCTCTTGGTTGAATGATCGCCAAGTGGCCTCAATCTATGAAACCTTCCTACCGTTTTATAAAAGGAATCCAACGATCCCAGTCAAATTTGTGGATTTAACGTGAATGGAGACTCGTAGCTTCCATATTTGTGAATGATTAGTTATAGAATAGTAGATCCCTTTTGATCTTTTGTTCTCTGTCATCATCGTGTTGTTAACCTGATCCTGCTATATGGATAGTTATTTGTTTGTTTATCCTTGGATGGCCTCTAGTATTTTGTGCTTTGACCGGTTCTTTATATAATTCTTACTTTCCAAAATAAAAGTGGATGGTGGAACTGGATTCTTCTTTATACTGATTATTTCTGTAATTTTTTTTTCTCATTTTTTTTTCCTTCAGCCAAGGAAAGCAGAAGAGAAGAAGCAGTAACTGTATCTAATCTCAACAGAGCATATTGCAAAGGATCATTTTGATAGAGCCTTAGATCAACTAATGTAATAAAACAGTTCATTCTACTGAGACAATTATTATCAAATAGACATGATTTAGAGGCATTATGTTGTCTTGTGAAGCTACAATGTATGTTCTGCTTCATTTTAGAAGCATTATATTTCATTTTTACTTGCATTTTCTGAACGACTTCGTGACCGTACATCTTATATTGAAACTTCACTTTACCTTTGTCTGATTATGAGCAAGTCTTGTCTTTTAATTTTTTTTTTTTGGTAAGAAAACACAAATGCCCAGTTTTCTCTTACAAGCAACTATTGAATATAGGAATTAGAATGTTGAATATAAGGGAATTGGATATATTTTTTTTTCTTTGTTGGTAGATTGTATAAAATCTGTGATTGTATGAATCACATATTTAGAGTGTTGTTTATATTGTTTCCTAAATTGTATCATGAATATATACATGGCTTCTACATCATTCATAGGTAAATCTCAATACCATTCTTTCATTTCTTCTTGGTATCAAAGCCAAATCCTAGCCACCTTTCTCTCTCTACGGTAGTCTACAGCCACACCTCTACTCCAGCAGCCTTTTTCCTCCTTGCCCATCCACCAACAACCCTTTTAGCCTATGTGAACCTCTTGTTACCCTTATATGTTCTTGTTTGGATGTGTAGCATTTAAATTGGATAAGTGGTTGAGTTTTTTTCGGCTTTTTATATTGTTTCAAACTGTTTTGCTGTGATTCTGTGGTGTTTTCCAGCCCCTATTATTCCACAATGACTAAGCCATCTCTCGTTGGTCTTTCTGATATACCCACAAAACTTGTCCCAGTTAGTTTCTGATTTTTCTTTCTCTATCACACTTTTGTTCATGTATACGAGTGTGGTGTTGAATGGGAAAAATTTTGCTGCATGGAGCCATTTCCTTAACTCTATTTAGGGGGAAGGGGAAGGTCCATTGGCTTTTACCTACCACTACCCAAACCACAACGACAGACCTTACATGTGCCCAGTGGGACATTGATAATTATACTATCTTGGGATGGATGTTCAACTCCATGGAGGATCGTATTTACCACATGTTCCTTTATTGTAACACAATTCTAATTCTATGGCATGCCTTGTTACAAATGTATGCTCATGCTTATAATGATGCTCACATCTTTGAGCTCTATTAGGATTTTGCTTGTGCCTCCCAATCTACTTTGGGACTTTTTGTGGTAGAGTTCTTTGGATATCTTCAAGCCCATTGGGAAGAGTTGGCTCAATATGAGTCCTTAACTGAGTTACCAGTAAATGTTGCCTCTCTTGTGTCCAAACGCCTTGCTCGCCAGCATACTTATCAGTTTCTGATGGGTTTAAACTCTGAGTTGAATCTCTTCGAACTCAGATTTTAACACATCACCTATGCATCTCTCTATGAGGCTTTTCCCACCATTGATAGTGATGAGTGCGTAGACGTCTAGTTCAGCCGAGCCCTCCTCCTATGTCCCTGTTTTATCTAGTCAGATGGCTTTCTTGCTGCAAAGTTTGGTTCTCGGGGTTTTTGCTGGTCCAGTTACTTGTCATCATTGTAGTGTTTCTGATCAGTGTAAGACTCGTTGCTTCAAACTTCATCCTGAGTTGAGGCAACGTTCTTCTTACCCTTGTGGTATTGGCACCCTCGCACTGCTGCTTTAGTGGAGGTTACTTCTACTCCATGGTCTCTCAATATCCCTAATTTACAAGGATTATAGACTTATATTGGTTAGCTTCAGGCTCAGCTTTGGATCTCTCCATTACTAGTTCTCATGGCCATCGTCTTTGACTGTTGCCACCCTTGTTACTAGTACTTCTACTGCTTTCCATGTTTGGTTTGCTAGTCTCTCATGAGTTGTGGATTATGGGGCTAATGATCATATGAGGGGTGGGTTTTCCTTTTTTTCTTTTCTAGTCCCTACTATTATTGTCCAATCTATGTATCTTGTTGATAGTTCTTCGTCTTCTATTTGTCATAAGGGTGTAGTGTCTTTATCCCCTACCATTACTTTATCGTCTGTTTTACATGTTTCAAATTTTGCATATAATCTCTTATCCATTAGGCCCCGTTTGTTAGAGCTGTGGGAAAGTGATTATAGATTATAATTTAACAGATTATAGCTTATAGCTGTGAGCATAAGCTGGTTACCTGTTTAGTGTAGTTGTGAGATTATAGATTTAAGAAGTAGAGTAATGTTTGGTAAATAAGCTATAAAATAGCTTTTTGCTGTGTAATTGTCATTTTTGTCCTTATGAACATAAAAATTGTAATTTTGTCATTTTCTTCACTTTAAATTTTGAAAAAGTTATTTCATTAATGGAAGTTGATTAATTAGTACCTAATTTGGTAATTTTTACATTACCTCAAATTTATTTTTTATTTTTATTTATTTTTTATTTTTTAATAATATTGAGTTCACAAGGGAACAAAAACATGTCATTGCAATAAAAAATACAATAAATTACCATTAAGGCAATAAAAATAAAACTTCCTAGATATTTAAAGAATTCCTAATTTTGTTTGCAAATTGACATACAAATATTATGTCTCATCACTTCCATTTCGTTGTCGTCACATGCAACATCATTTTCATGGCGTGCTTGTTGAGATGAAGATCCTTCCTCTTCATTAGGCACATAATTCGTGAATCTATCATAAGAGGCAAATGTAATATCGCGGAACTCACTTCGTCGGATGAAATTATGAATTGCCATTGTTGCACAAACAAGTTTGACTTGGGTCAGCCATTTGTAGTTTGGTGGGATATCCTTTATCATCAGCCATCTTTCTTTCCAAATCCCAAACGTTCTTTCTATTACACTTCTAAGTGATGAATGTGCTTGGTTAAATTTTTCTTGTGCATTTTTTTTTTTTTTGAAGGGGGGTTGACCATGTTCAAATTGAGCTAGATGGTATCTCTCTCCTTTGTAAGGTGCAAGTTATCATTTCATGTTTGGATACTCAGCATCTACCAAGTAAAACTCATCTATTTTAAAATTTCAAAATGAAATTAAAGTAAGCAATTATAAATGTAAAAATAAGTATGGAGATGTGAGTGTGGTGCATCTACTGTAGCAATCAAATATAAAACAGTTACCTTCTTGTGGTTTTGGAAAATTATAACTAAGATTCCTGATTGTATCCAAGAAGATCCGAGTATCATGTGCACTTCCTTCCCATCCTGGTAAGCAAAATGTGAAACACATATCAAAGTCACATACGGCCATTATGTTTTGAGTTGCATACCTCTTTCTACCTATTAAACGAGATTGCTTGTCTGGAGATATATATGCTTTGATGTGTGTTCTGTCAATTGCTCCAATACAATCCTATTGCAAAATAGTTAATAAAAATATTTTTAGTCACAGATTATTAGAAACACCCAAGTTCCACTTGTAATTATTTTTTTACCTTGAAATGAGAATAATATTTGTGCTGCTTCGAATATATAGATGCATACCATTTCTCGGTTGAGGCCTTACCCAATCAATAGACATCATTGTAACAACTTTTAACACTTTTTGGAAGTATTTTGAAATAGTCTTGTCGGAATGTTGAAATCTTTCTGGGACATTTTTGTTTCGAATGTCACTGCCAACAATATACAAAAATATTGCAACATGCTCCTAAATTGAGACTTTTCATCCAATTTCAAGGCCATACTTGTCTGTAACAAAGCACACAATTGATAAAATACCTCTCTTTCCATTAAAAAATTTTCAAATATTCTTGTTCGATTCCCTTCTTATAATTCTACCATCCATTTCCCCCCTGTTAAACTAGATATCTTACATGATTCTTTTATCAAATAATTTGTCGCATATGTCACTGTAACTGTTGTCGCCATAGCTAAAAGCATATTATTATGTTGTTGGGTTTACGATGTGCTGCCTTCGTCTTCAATATCTTCATCATGGTGATCATTATTCCATTCATCGTCATCACTGTTACTCATCTTCAAAATACCTACTTATTTAAAGGCTTAGTTACTATTACAATGATGACCTTGCTTTCTTCTAATTAGATTTTAGTCCAAATTAAGCATTATAAATCATCATGACTTCAAGCAAAATTAATCTTATAGTTAACTCAAATTTCATTTTCAATTTTAATTAGGTTATTTCGTTCAAATTAAACATTAAACTTAATGTACTAATGAATCAGAAATGCTTTTAGCTCAAAATGTATAATGTACTAATGAATCCTCATATTCACCTCTAGCCAAAAATAATAGGGCCAGTTTCATGTCGTTTCATTTATGTGAGAAAATATATTTTTTTTAAATTAAAAAAAAAAATTGAAAATCTCACCTCACCTTTTTTTTTTTTAATTTTTTTTTCTGGGTTCTCTGTATATCATCATTATGAGACTTCCTAAAAGTCTAGACTGGAATGTGGCATCAGTTAACAAATATTTTTTATTGATTGCCAAATTTTGATTGATCTTCTTAACAGCAAATGAACTCCAGACTGGAATATGGCATCAGTTAACAAAGATATTGCTCACCCAGCTATGTATTTTGATTTCTCATGTATTTCTAAAGTATCTAGAAATGTTGTAAAACCAGCAAATGAGCTGGCAAAACTTGCTAACATTTTTAATGGTATGTGCTTTCTATTTCTTAAAAAATTAAAATAAAATAACCATCACCGAAAAAACCTTATATATTCTACTTCTTTTGCTTTTTATCAATTTACATGTGACCACCAAATAATCAACAAAACTACCCTCTAACAAGATGGAAAATAACTGTTACCGAAACCCTTAAATATTCTACTTCATTTCGTTTTAATCATAATCGAATACCCACAATTTTTTTTTGTTTTTTGTTTTGTTTTTAGAATGGGTATCTTTTTTAACTATCATGGTCAAGCATACTCAATCACAATCACCTTGCATTACATGTTTGAACCTTATTTATCTGGAAGATCATGACAGGATTCAAAAATTTATTAACTAACAAGTCCAACCCAGAAAGCTTCTGGTTCTAATTGATGCTTTTACTATCAATGAGTGATGATAATCAAAATATTTGTTTCAGATCCTAAACCCAAAATTATTTAAGAGCAATAGTATTAGTCTAGGCATGATGAGCTGGACCACACTATTTGCATGCCAAAAAGACCCAAAACCAGAGAGCAACAAAAGTAATGTATATGCATCTAGCCCTGGTCATTTTCCATTAAGTATTTATTCATTTCTAATCCTAAAAGTCTACGGTGGGATTTAGGAAGAGCAACTTTTAGCAAGATTATAGGGAAAGTTGAAGCAACTGTAGGAGTAGGAATGAGAAAACAGGCTGTGTTTTTAAGAGTTTACCTCCCTGCTATGCATACATATCTCAGTTGTGGAGTATAGACAACTTTTGAGCAATGTTTTTCAACATAGTACAGGAGGCCCCTTGTTTGATCAATAACACCAGGTGAACCTTTTGGAGCTGGCCTGAAAGGGTACAACTGATGTTGATATACAATATATATTTCAAACTAAGCTCTACATATATATAAAAGTCTTCACCATTCACCTACCATTCATATTCAAGATTGAAATCAACCATTCAACCATTCAACTAACATTCAACAAGTCAACCATTCACCTACCATTCAATTGAGAAAATGCCACCTACCCACCAACCATTCAACCATTCAACTAACAAAGTCCAACATAATCAAAGTCCAACAAAATATTAATAAAAGTCCAAATAAATGAGTCCAACATAACAGTCCAACATAATCAATATTAATAAAAGAAAAAAAATAATGAGTCCAACACAACAGTCCACAATTAATAATAAAATTCTTAAACATGAAATAATTAGAAAATTCAGAAACATCAAACTTCAGAAACAATTAGCCGCGATAACTTGTGGTGGTCTTCTCTATCTCAATCTCCAACTTTAGAAACCTCAGCCGAACTTCATCCGTAGGAAGAGTCATGAAGCACTCACGGCGCTTGTCTCGTAAGAACAATCTGGCAGCCCATACATACAACTTATCATTCGGGAACACACCAGGGATGCTTTTCCAACTTCACAAAACATTCTGCAATTGAAGGATATCTTGATGAGGTCTGTGTTGAAGTAGCTGAAGATGACTCAACCACATTGACTATACGATCAAGCGTCTTGTTAAGTAGAGCTGCACTAGTAAATTTCTTCTTTGTCTTGCTCTTGGTTGATGAACCATCAGTGTTTGATGGACGTTTTTTGTTTAACTCGGAAGGATGAACCACCTCCAAATCAGCATCATCATGAAATTCAGCATCATGTGGGGTATGAAATTCCTCCAGAGTCTCATCAGTGTAAGGCATAACCCCTGATCAAGGAGTGTATGCCCATTCTCCTGTAGCAGCTGCATCTGAGAATAATATGTCTAAGTCTTCAGTGAATTGCAATGGCATACGCCGGAATTTAGTAGCATCAGGATACCTCTACAACAATTACAAAGGAAAATTTAACAATTTCAAGTAACAAAATTTGGTCTATTTAAACAAAAAACAAACAGAATATGTACATTAAGCAATTCATTTACCTCCAATTTCTTGGTCCACCACTCATCAGATGCAGATATAGCTCCAGTCAATGTATCACGACCTAAGCCTGTCTCACCCCTTAACAAATTATTCCATAAAAGCCAATTTTTTTTCAACACATCCCAATGATTTTTCATTTGTATTTGTTGGTATGCTTTTCCAGTCATACTTTTAAACTTAGTTATCACATTTTCCCACTCGACCCTATCTAAGTGTGTACCAGATCTGTGTCCAACCTTCACTCGCTCAACACAAAGCTTAATAAAAATTTCATTTGATTTTGCATCCCAGTGAGCTTTAACGGATGGTACTTGACTTGATTTTCCCTTGTTCTTCCTATTATCAAATTGTGTTTCCTCTTGGGTACTCATTCTATGAAAGAAAAAAAAAAAATTCAAATAAACTCATTCATCAATGCTTGCATTACAACAACTAGATCAGTATAAAATAACCATATATGGCAACTACGTCAACATTCATTGGGTACAAAGCTTAGTACAATAGTTCATGGTAAACTACATTAGCACAAAAACATCAAGTATCTCTAAACGGCACCAGTCATCATTTGAAGAGTAATGCAACTGACATAACAATACAAATTGTAAGCAAACCCACAACAAACAGCTTCATGAAAGCATTGGATTGCTCAAGCATTTGGTTCTTCACTTTTAGTCCTACAGTCTCCATATTTTGATTTTGATCAAGCATTCTCTCGTTCCTCAGCCTTTCTACCATCGTCACAGATTTTGGGGTACACCACCTCCAAAATTGACAATTTCTCTTCTCACAAATGAAATACAGTCTCCTTTTAGATGGCTTGTCAGACTCGGTAAACCTTATGGCAGCTCTTAGCCCACAATCACATTTCAAAGCCTCATACCTCAAGTCAAAGCTCTTACTACTAGAATAATAGTTACTAGAGGATGACATGCCTCTGCATTAATTAGGAAAAATTGAATCCAAATCCTCTAAAATTAATTAGGAAACTAATTGTAAATACATTACACCCAAGAAGTATTGATTGAATAAAATGTTTCTAACATATATTGACAATTCGTTTGAACCCATTTGTTCCTAGAAAAATTTGAAGTGCACTGATCTCATTTCATATGAGAGAGTTATTTCTAAAAGAAGGTAGAAAATCTATCAAAGACAAAAATTTAAGTTGTTAAAGACAAAAACAACTTTATTATTTACATATCCTCAACAAAATCTATTAAAGATTGAACTCATAGCCTTTGAATGAGAGACAAAGGTAGTCTCTCAAAGCATCAAAATTGGTTGCAATGTTTTAATAAAGCTAGCTCTCTTTTCCATTAAATCTTGTGAATATTTCAAAAAATACCTTACTATAAAGTTGGCAAAACTAAAGTTATGAAACATTGAATAACTAGATTGTGACTGGTAATATACATGTAGTTGAAACCAACTGGCTAAAAAAAAGGCCTCTGCAGGTAAGGTATCCCTTGCAACAGCCAGGGTCTTTGAGTGGTATGTATACTATTAATTTATGCCCTTTACAGACCTAAATTAGTGGGAGTCTCATGTTATATATATATATATATATATATATATATATATATATAACACTATGTAATTTTCTGGACCTTGACTTCAAGTCAATCAAATATTTGGTAATATTATAGTTCATGCAAAGGGTCATCATGGGAGACTGAAAGATCAAATACTTGTGGAGCTCAAGCTAGGATGCCAGCTTACTCTTTCTTCTCTCTTGCAAAACATGATGTGGTGGGCCAAATTTTAGATTCTTGAATTAATAATGGATATATATATTCAATTGTCTACGACATACGGATCCTCACAAGATAATATGATCAAGCTAAATATGAGTAAGAATAGACCGACTTACCAATCAGTTTTATCCAAATGTCAGTTAGTCACGAGTCCCATGTGACACACCATGTGAAAAACCAATTATAAAAAACAACTAAAAGGAGAAAAGGTTGCAGCTCATTCTAACCCTAATTCTCCCTCTCTCTTCCTCTCTTTACTCATGAATTACTTAGAGATTATTGTAAATGGAATGTTGACTTAAACATCAAAGGAGCTTTGGCCGGCACTGCTCCAATGACAAATCCATCGTTTATCTTTTTAAATCAGGGAATTTTGCTTCATCAATATATATTATATATTGATTCCACAATATGAATAGTTTCCCTAATAACCAGCCTTGTGCAATTAAAAATTATCCTAATTTTTAGTAAATTCTTTCTCCTATCAGAATTGTAGATCTCTAGTAAAATTCAAATCTTTCTCTATGTCTTTGTCCCTGAAGATTATGGTTTTGTACAATACAAAGAGGGTTCAATTGGCTTCTCCTCTAGTTTGATCAACATTATCAAAGTTCTAAGAATGTGTCAAATCTCAATTAAGCACAAACACAATTAAGCACTCACATTGCAAAACATCTAATGATTAAATAAATAAATGACAGATCATAGCAAAAAGGGGCTTTTTAATCCTAATCAGAGAGTGAAGAAGAGAGAGAGGCGTTTTCAACCCTATTCACAGAGTGAAGAAGAGGGACATTTCACCGTAAGCACACACAGAGAGAGAGAGAGAGAGAGAGAGAGAGAAGACACCATTTCACATAACCAAAAACAAAACCCTAATCGATGTCCATACATGTATCATAGCCATGAAATCTTACCTTTTCGGTGCAGATGTACGGAAAACAGGAGGATGACTATTCTTGGAGAGGTAGACGACTGTTCTACAAGCAGGATTTGGTGCGATCAGATAGGTCGATGACTGTTTTCATGGGTGTTTGGTAGAGCTTTTTCTTGGTCGCCAGAGGAGAGGAGAATAAGAGAGAAGAGTGTAAGAGATGTGAGAGTTAAGGTAAGAGAGATCATCAAATGGTGCATTTTCGTAAATAATGAAGTTTGGGAGGGGCATTTAAGTCATTTCACCCCTCACACCAGCTGCGCGCTTAAGCTAAAATATTAAGCACCCCCTGACTAACTTTTCAAAAGAGCTAAAAATTAGCTTCATTTAAGCTATAAGTTGGTCAAGTTAAGCTGAACCAAACACAAGTTTTTAGTTTAAATTAAGTTAAAAGCTGAAATAAGCAGCTTATAAGCTCTACCAAACACCACCTTAGCCGTCTTGTCAAATAATTTAATTGTGTTGTTGTCTTCTTACCCTCTTCTTACCTTTTACAGGACCTGAGTTCAAAGAGAATTTTTGGCAAGTGCTATGAGCGTGATAAACTTTACTACTTCAGGGATCCGCTGAACAAGCATCCCTCTTATTCTTTAGCTAGTTTTCAGGCTTTTGTTTTGCCTGCTTTCATGTCTTATACTTTTAATATTCAAACTTTAGAATTATGACATGCTCGTATAGGTCATATTAATTTTCAATAGTTATGTTAACTTTTTCTTTCATTTAATAAAGCTTGAAAAGGTTCTAAATTTCATTGTGTGGTTTGTGTGTTGTCTAAGCATACTTATATTAGCTATATCCCTCATATGACTCGTGCTCCTCATGTCTTTGATTTTATACATCCTTATATCTGGGATCTTTCCCCCTGTCACTGTATTTTCTAGTCATAGATATTATGTGACTTTTATTGATAATCACCTTAGGTGCACTTGGGTTTATCTACTTCATCGAAAATCTAACATGTTTCCTAGTTTTGTTCAGTTTTTATAAATGGTTAAAACTCAATTTCATACAGTTGTTAGGAATATCTGTTCTGATAATAGTAGGGAATATATTTCTAATGAATTTTGTTCCCATCTTAATCAAAGCAGTATTTTTCAACAACTTACTTGTCCTCAGACCCTTGAACAAAATGATGTTGTTGAATGCAAAAATTGTCATATTATGTTTGTTGTCCGATGTTTTCTTCAGGGTATGGGTGTTCCCAAGTCTTATTGGCATATGGTTGTTGTGGATGTTGATTTTTGACCACACAACCAAACGAGGAACTTAGTTGGAGAGCACTGACAGAATAGATTAAGCCTAACAACCTGCTCAAGAAGATGAGAATCTAGCGGTGATTCGTCCACCCGGGGGCACTCCGACAATCAAGTCAGTAATCAATATCTCTCACAGATAGCAAATAGTGCTTAAACTCACAAGAAAGAACTTATCTCAGACCCATGAGGGTGCCTTGATTTTATAACCAGCAATGACCTGATCCCTTTAGAAGACTCACTTCAATGGACTCAGGCTCAATGCTCATCTTGGACCCTCATTTAGATAGAGATAAACTCTTCTTGAGCCTTATCTTTATCCAGACTGAGATCCTCCCTTGTTATAGGACTCTTGTCCCTTATCTGCTTATCTCGGATTCTGGTATCTCCGCAGATAACTTTAGCCAAGCCGAGATCATCTCAGCAGCATGACCAGGCCACGTGGCACCTCGACTGACACTTCGACGTCACTTTACCCACGTGCTGTTATTCACAAAATACTCCCCACAACTGTCCCCTAGGTTCTATTACCTCGTTAACCTGAGGTGATGGAACCTAAACCATTTGTCAATATAGCATGTCGGCTAAAATACACTCTTCTCTTCGACCGAGATCATGACCCGTCGGCTTCATATAACCAGGACTCAACTGTCCATTTTACTAAGAACCAAGAACCAATGATCAATTTCTTGAAACACCTTAGCTGAGATCGCCCTTACAGCCGAGGTTATGACCTCACTTAACTCAAGAATTTCAAGAGTTCTGACTCATTATAAGCTGTCACACACAGTCATTTCAACTGTTTTAACAACATGTCCTTTCTTCATTGGTTCGTACCTGACACGCACTATCGGGGTGCCTCATTCCTGCCCACGCCGCCTGACAAGTACGTCGTCTAAGGCAGCTCATTATGTTTTGCCGCCTTTTCACATTTTTAACAAAAGTTCCTTTTTCTCTCTCTGTCTCTTCACTTCGCATTCTCACATTCTCTCTCTATGCTCAAACTCTCTCTCTCTCTCTCTCTCTCTACACTCCTGAATCCTTCATTGCTCTGTTCTTGAGCTCCCTGTAACCGGTGCAATCCTCCCTTCCGATGAGCTTTCCATCGTTAGTTTCCGTTGTCTGTCTCTAGCAAGCCATATTCCGGCGTCTGTTGTATCGGCATCGCTCGATAAGTCCTTAACTTCTTTTTAATTTTTGGCCATGTTCTTCAATGTATCTGTCGCCATTGAATCTGTATTCACAACTATACTCTGTTTTTCTAATTTGTTCTTGAATCTATTCTATGCTGTTTAATTTTGCCCGTGTCTTCATACTCTGTTCGTGGTTCTTGCACACACCTATGCACTGTTTCACAAATTGTGGTTGCTCTGTGTAAGCACATCTATTTTCTGTTTCTCTGTTTCATTTCTTGATTTCTGAATCATGTTTGTTTTCTGGTTTTCTTGTTTGGTTTCTAGATTCCTACATTCGATTCTTGTTTCTGCATAGACTTAGGTTTTCGGGTTTGATTTTAGAATTTTGTTTCTTAGGAAAACTGAAACAAAGATCCTCCCATTGATCTTCAGAAACCTTCAACCTAGTGCTCTCTAAGTTTTTAGCCGAAGTTTTCAGACCCATACCAATCATTATTTTCTGAAATCCAGTACCAGTTTTATCAAGCCGACATTATAGGTATGTTTACATGGAGGGTAGACACTCCAACCAAACTAGAACACTTTAGGCAAGAGTTCTCTATCCCAGCCGACATTTAAATCAGGTTGGCTGGGGAAGAGGACTCTATCATGCCTGATGAAGACTTCATGCCTTTCCCCGTAGTTGCCTTAATTGAGTGTGGACTTCGATTCCCCTTAGACACTCTTTTCCGAGAAGTCCTCCACTACTACAAACTTAATCCCATGCAACTAGCCATCAACTCATATAGGGTCATAAACGGTATAATCGAACTAGCAAGTTAAGAAAAAGCTAGGATCACACTTGTCGACATCTAGTTCTGTTATACCATGTGTGGCCTTAAGTCTGACAAAGGCTACACGTACTACCTTAAACCCAAATCCACCACCTTCAAACTTATAGCTGACCTCCCAAACTTCAACAAGGGTGCTGGAGATGACTACTTGATTGTCTCAGGCAACTGGGAATTTGTGCCTGATGACGATCTTCATCTCTTTCCTCTGTGCCGAGTAGTGTTTAGAGAGGATGAGGGTAAGAACTGAGTCATCGCATAGCTCCATCTCTGTTAAGACTTGTCAATTTACCTATCTGTAATAATGTTTGCTTCTTGCCTTTTGCAATTCTTCCCTAACCATCAAAAGACTTTCGCCAAACTTTCTTCCCCAGCAAAGATCTGAAAAGGCTATTGGGTTTGCCAGTTGAGAAACGTAAAGCCCCACTGTTGCTTAATTACATTCTGACCTACTGAAGTCCTTCACCTGATACTCCCAGAAGAAGCAAGGCTTCGGCAGCCACTCAACCAGCTATTTCCTCACCAAGGCTTGATCAGGCCTCCTCATCAGATCCAGTGGACCAACCATCCACTTCAATTCCAGTCCAACTTATTCCACTATCCCAACGCCAGTGACGTTGTCGAGTTCCCAACGCCTCTGCCGGATGAACCTGAAGTTGTAAGCGGCGAGATTCCGAGTCATCGGTGTACGATCCAAATAATCCTCCAATCACACTGCCTGCAATTCACTTTCGCCCCAGAGTCACCGTTATTGCCACAACCAACGATATGGGCCGCAGTCAAGCTGCCGTGGAAGATTTATTGGCCGACCTTCCAAGAGTTGTTACTGTTCACTCTTCTCCCTCTCAGTCCCAACAAAAGCCCAAGCCAAAAAGAGTCAAAGAACAAAAGCAAAGGCCTCTACCACCCAAGTTGACTCTGAAGATACCTTGTCGATCTCCAAATTGGCCGAGATCAAGAAAAACACAACTGTCGCCGAGAAGAGGCCCGCTGAGGCTAAGCCTTCCGACCAACAATGTTCCAAGAAGCCAAGGTCAGAAGGTTCAATGAGGCTAGGTGTTTTCTGAGTCGACGAGCCTTAGGCCCCTGCATTCGTGGTTGGGGACTGACCAATGACTGCTACTGACAATGCAATTGATAGCATTGAGGTTGGCGCCACTCTTTCCACCGCTGTTCTCTTGCCTATCGACTTGAATCGTATGGTTGAGATTACTAAATATGAAAATTTCGCGCTGATGATGCAACACTTAGTTTTGGTAAGTTTCTAGTACTTATACTTTTTCATTTAGCTTCATGTTCAATTCCTTGTACTTTTAAGCCACTTTACTAACTTGTTTGTTCCTTTCCTTCTAGGCCATCCAGCATGCTCACTTTTTTTCAGTGAAGGCCGAGGCTTTCAAAAAGGAGCTAGTCCAGAAGACTTAAAATGCTACTAGCTACCTTGCCTCCCTTAACAACGCTGAGGCCAAGATCAAGGTTTTGCTAAATCAAGCCAAGGCTACCAGACGCGCACAAGATCGGGCCGAAGAGAGGGCTGAGGCAACTGAGGCTGTAGCCGAGGTACTCAAGTCCGAGATCAGGGACGCCAAGGTCAAAATTGCGGAAGCCAAAGCTAAACTCCAAAAGGCCCTGGCCACAAAAGAGGCCGAGATCCAGGCAGCCGACGAAAAGGCGTTCTCAGAAAGACAAGCCGCCGTCCGGGATGCAGACAAAGCCCAAGTCAATCAAGCTTGCAACCGAGGTTATTACCTCGGCTGGACAGTGGCACTCAACCAGTTATTTGTCCCAATGGACTCTCCACTCTAAGATATCAACCAACTCAGCGTGTCATTTACCCCTTTCCAAAAGACTCTGAAGACGAAACCGAAGAGGAGGAGGCCGAGGCTGAGGAAGCTAATGAAGAGGAGGAGGTTGCTATTGGTGCTAGGTCCCTTACTCTGAATGATCAAGTCTTGGACTTAAGTTAAGATGAGGAGGACGAGGTCTCCAAGAGTGCCTCTCCTAAGAAGACTTCTGAAGCCGAGGTCCAGGCCGCCGAAAAGAGCCTTGATGAGACCCTTATTGATGTCGAGATTGAGGCTAAAAAAACTGCTGAAAAGGCCACCCTACTGTCTGCTGAGGCTGAAACACCGTCAACTGCCAAAGCAAGACAGTCTGCTTAGAGTTTTCTCCTTACTTGTACTTTTCAGTTGTAACTTCTTGTTGTTTGAACAGTTTCAAGTTTCAATTTGGTCGATATTCTTGCTTTTGTATCTGAACAAGTTGTCTTCTTTTCCAGGCCGAAGTGTCCTTTTATCTTTGAACAAGTACCACCTTCTAAATGCAAGTTTTGTATTTCCTTCTAAGTGTTGAATGTTTGTTTACTGCTTTCCTTCTATGCCCTGTATGTTTCCACACTTAGAATATTATTGCAATGCTTCCAAGTACACCTTAACTGTGTAATTACTACTATTTTCCTCAGCCAACACTTAAAAATATAATTTTTTTTTTTCAAGGGTTGTTTCTTTACTTGTACTTGCTGTCTTTAATCAATACTTCATTCTTTTAACCTTTCTCAGTTTTGACAAACTGTTTGGTTATTTCGGGTAATAAATACCTCGGGTATTCCCTTATCTGGTTATCTCGGCTAACACCAACTTGTGAATTTTTCCAAAAATTCCAACAAGTGTCAAGCCTATTCCTCATTCCTGCTTCCTGCCTGCTAATGTGAACCGAAGTACAACTTATGTTCACATTAAGCATGCATCTTATATTATTGCCAAAGTCTGATTCAAACAAATTTTAGCCGAGATCTTCTACCTTGGTGTCTCTGTTAATCCAACTAGACTAAACTTAGTTCAACTCTACCATATGGCAAGTGTTAATTTAACTCTACCATATGGAAAGTCTAAGTTATTCATCATGTTTCATTCGAAAACATCACAAACTTAGTTCAACTCTACCATACGCAAGTTGGATTCAACTCTACCATATGGCAAATTTAAGTTATTCGTCATGTTTCATTCGAAAACATCGCAAACTTAGTTCAAATCTACCACAGGCAAGTTGGATTCAACTCTACCATATGGCAAGTCTAAGTTATTCGTCATGTTTCATTTGAAAACATTGCAAACTTAGTTCAAATCTACCATAGACAAGTTGGATTCAACTCTACCATATGGCAAGTCTAAGTTATTCATCATGTTTTATTTGGAAACATCGTCATAAGACTGCTCAGCCTTATCGCACAAATTTCAACAAGAATAGAAACAAAATCCAGATAGTGTTTTATTATAACGTCGGCTAATAAAATAATTACATAAATCTCAAAAAACAAAAACTAAAGATAGAAAAACTTCAGATTGCAAGTGTTCCAAGGTCGTGGCAACTCTTTGCCATCAGCGTCTTCAAGCCGATATGCCTCATCACCGGCAACCGAGATGATTCTATAAGGCCCCTCCCAGTTTGGACCAAGTTTGCCCTCCTTAGGATCCTTCTTGTTGCCGAAAACTTTCCTTAGGGCGAGGTCCCCTACCTTGAATTCTCTTGGGTTGACTTTCTTGTTGTAAGCCCTAGTAAGCTGTTGCTGGTATGCCCCTAGCCGAATTGCTGCTCTCTCCCTTCTTTCTTCCAATAGATCCAGATCTCGAGCTAAGAATGCCTCATTAATTCCATTCTTTACTTCCTGGGTTTTGATTTCAGGGATGCCGACCTCAAGTGGGATGATTGCTTCAGTGCCATATGCCATGGCAAAAGGAGACTCCCCAGCTGATCTTCTCGGCGTAGTCCGATATGCCCATAGCACATTGGGCAATTCTTCCACTCACTTTTCCTTGGCTACTTTCAACATCTTCTTAATCCTATCCAAAATGGTTTTGTTTGATGCTTCTGCCAAACCATTACTCTGGGGAAAACTAGGAGTAAAGTAATAGTTCTTAATCTTGTACTTTGCACAGAAGCTCTTCATTAGCTTACTGTCAAACTAAGTGCCATTGTTTACTATAATGGGCCTTGGAATCCCAAACCTAGTTATTATATTCTTCTAGATGAAGTTCTTTACATCAATATGTCGAATCTTTGCAAGAGGTTCAGCTTCTACCCACTTTGTAAAGTAGTCTGTGGCTACTAACAAGAACTTTCTCTGTCTAGTTACCTGGGGCAGTGATCTCACCAGGTCCATGCCCCACTAGGCAAACGGCCAAGGATTGGACACGTGATTCAGATCTGCTACTGGCTGATGTATCAAAGGTGCAAACCTTTGACACTTCACACACTTCTTGATATAGGCTTTAGCATCCTTTTGCATGTATGGCCATCAGTATCTCTGGGATATGACTTTAAGGGCAAGTGACCTGCCCCATGTATGGCTTCCACAAACTCTTTCATGGATTTCATATGAAAAGTCCTCTACTTAAGAAGGATGCACACATTAGAGTAGAGGTTCGGTAGAGGATCTTCTGTACAGATGGACTTCTACTGACAGGCAGAACCTGTCCGACTTCAACCTAGTTTTGTGTGCCTCCTTTCTGTCCTCTGGCAGTCTACCCTCTTTGAGGAACACAACTATGGCGTTCATCCAGCTAGAACCCATTTCCACGCACATTGCTTCGTATTCCGTTATCAGAGGCTCTACACTTGGGCTTGACAAATAATCAACCATTATTATCCTAGCCTCACATAATTTCATAGCGCTGGCCAGGTTAGCTAAGGCGTCGGCATGACTATTGTTATCTCGGCTAACCTACTATAAATGGCAATTTTCAAACAGTGTTAGCAACTTGGCAACCTTCTTGACATAGGCTATCATTATTTCATCTCGGGATGCATACTCGCCCGTTGCTTGATTCACAATAAGCTAGGAGTCACAAAAGACTACCACCTCATCAGCTTCCATGGCTGCTGCTAGTTTTAGTCCTGCAATCAGCACCTCATACTCTGTTTCGTTGTTTGAGGCCTTGAACCCCAAACGAATAGATAGCTCAATCATTTGCCCATCTGGCAACACCAAAACCACTTCTGCCCCTGCTCCTTGACGATTTGAACTTCCATCAACAAACAGGTGGAAGGAGTCGCTGATGTAGATGTTGTAGAGCTTTGGTTTCTCTTTCTTCTTCTGTTTTGCTAGAGTGGGGTCCTTTGGCCCCAGTTGGGTTTCTTCTGGTTTCCCTGGACATTCTAAACCTTAGCTCACCAGAACCCAGCGTAGAATGGCACCAGGGGTGAACTCGACCACAAAGTCGGCCAGAAACTGGCCTTTGATTGTTATTCTAGGCCTGAATTCCAAGTCATATTGGCCTAGTACCATTGCCCATCTAGCTATTTTGCCTATCAGATCTCTATGTTGCAACAGGAACTTCAAGGAATTCTCAGTTAGCACCATAATCTTGTGGGCTTGGAAGTAGTGATTCAACTTTTTGGAAGCCATTACCAGGGCTAGTGTTAACTTCTCCAAGGCTCGTGCAGGTACTTGGTTTCTGCACTTGCTAGGGTTTTACTCACATAGTATACCTGTAGACGTCCCCGAACGTCCCGGGAGGGAATCCCGTTTTGTTCATTTGGGCTTACTACAGTTCAGGACTCAATGTCACGGTCCTATATCTAATCTCGCAGAGTGCAATGCAAGACCGATGAATCATCAAAGAGTCCAAATCCGGCAAATCGTTTTTTAAAAATTGTTTTTTAGAAAGAAGTGCCAAACATGGATTGCTTTGCCAGATACAGAGTCGCCACCTAAATATTTTATTTTGGGAGAATTTAGGAAACCCTAACTCGTGCCTAAGGCCACATGTCCGTCATCACCAAAGTTGCCTCGGCTCAGGAACTTGGGTACGATTGGGGAAGGTCATGCAATGAGCACCCCCGCTCGCCCGATCAAAGATCGGCCTCCACTAACCATGATATCGAGTTTTGAAAACATTATGTGCCCTTATTCTGGTTATTAGCCTAGAATTACTATGTGATGCACACAGCATACAAGTATAGACTGGGTCGCCTGAATTGGAACAAAACATCTCATGTTCGTTTTGAAAAACGGTTTGAAGGTGCTACTCACAAGTAGGCTAAGACGTGGATTTTGCCACCCTCGGGTGGGCTTAGAAAACATTATTTTGCCACTCTCAAGTGGGCTTAAAACTCTCAATTGGTGAATTGTTCCAATTCAAATAACTCAACCTTCACCCACAGGCATTCAGGCAGTTATATCACATAAGCAAATAGCCTCATGGTAAGCATGCTATCATGGCAGTCACTCACACGCATGCAATGATGCTAAAGCACAAACACTCACCGAGTACTCCAAGCCAAAACAGAAACTAGTTAGTAATCAATGCATGATCCTAGTTTATGTTAAGATGACTAATGCAACACATGCAAAATGTAACTAAGATAGGCTCGGCTATTCTAAACATGGCATATGAAATGCAACAGATAACATGTATTCAACTTGGAATTTGAAATACAATGTAGTTAGCATGATACGCCGAGCCCGGTGCATGCAATGTAGATGAATGAATGCAAACATGCGAACATATAGATGCTAATTGAAACATGCCCTAGAACTAACCATCATAAGCTGGTAAATAAAAGGGAGAAAGACGTGGGGTTGGAAGACATACATCACACATACGCACACTTAATACAACATTGCCCTCCTCGGAGGGTTCGAATAAATAATACACAACCGAACGAATAACGAATTACAGCTAATTATTACACAACCCTAATTTAATTAACAAATTAATTAGAATAAATAAGCTAGCATGCAAAACATATGAAATGGACTGCCTCAGCTCAGTCTTGAATGATAAGGAATGCATGCATGCTCAAGTTGCCTTGTCGGGAAATCCATCACGATGCCCTGATTTGCCTCTGTTTGCAACTGGTCCCAGAACGCTGTACAAAGCTCTAGAAGGCTGCTAACCAGTTTTTGCCGCTGGTTTCCGGTTTGCTGCAACAGAGAGCAAGAAAGGGGCATGGCAAAGTATTTTCAACATATGTGTGTGCGACTACTCTCCCCATCATTGCATGAGCTCTAGGGGGTGTAGTCCTCGATCCTCGTGTCACCAATCACGGATCTCGATGCATGATGGCCGAGGAGTCGGATTGCACGACTCGATGTAAAATAAATGCACATATAAACACAACAAGGCCTAAACTCCATCATGGATAATCCAGAGTGTCGGCGACCAAGAATTGAGGCACGTTTCGTCACTTGGAGTACGAAACGTCCCTCGTTTCCCGTGTTTGGACTAAACCCTACTCCAAACACAATGCAATACACATGGCATGCATAAATGCAACAACTATCATGCAATCCTAAACGAAGTGCAACTAAGACATGCAAACATGCAAGAAATGACATGCAAAGGTGCAACTAGCATACGCAATGCTATGAACTACGAATGACATACTCAATGCACGTGACGCTATATGGCATACACAACGCACATATGACGATGGACATACACAAAGGCATAATCAAGGCATACACAATGCGACGATCAAGCATGTGGCAACATGGACATGGCATACACGATGCAAGATGGACTTAAACTAAAATGAATGGGCCTCGGCCACACTCAAATCAGTGGCCATACATGATGAAATTAGGCAACAAAACACATGCAAACATGCACAAATGCAAGGGACCAAACCTAAGGCACCAAAGGCAACTCTACCAAAGCATGGCAAGGGATGAAATATGGCATACAATCACACATTTTTCAGCTCTGAAATGTCATGCAAAATGGTCCTGAATCATGTAAACACCTCACACAATGCATGCTAGATGGCCCGGATACCGAAACTAGTGAAGTGCATTACACTAGAGGTACACAAAGCAATGCAAAAATGGAAAAACCAGCCCCAAACAGACCCTAGGCAGGTCCAAGACAATGGGAAAATGGTCTAAAATGATGGCTCAAAATGCATGGAAATGAAGCTCATGCAATGGTCCATAAATGAGGTATTCATGCACAACTCTCAAACACATATAAAGAGTGAAAAACATGGGAATATGGCATATATGTAAGCTCTGAAATATGATGCACAATGGCCCCAATACATGGAAACACCTCAACATAAGCATGCAATAGGTTCCAAAACTCAAAGCTAGGCAAGGGTATTGAACTAGAACCATGCATAGCAAGCATCATTTGACCATGAGGCATAAAAATAGAGCTAAGGCAGTCCAAAATATGTACAAAATCAGTTTAAAGCATGGCCAAAAAGTGCTAGAATCAAAGGCCAAAATAGCATGCAATGTAGGCTAGTAAAGGGAATTTGCACTACAAGCATGTGAGGCAATCAAGAGGCCACCAAACCAGTAAAGTTTAGAGGTATGAAATGTCAAATAAAGCCCAAAAACCCACTGAAACATGGTCTATGCATGCAAGAATGATAGGCTTCTTTGATAGGCTATAAAGAGGGTTGTTCTACACATGCAAGATGGACACCCAAAATGAAAAAATGGGCTCTGGAAAGAGCCTATGAAGGTCCTAAAACCCACCAAAAATGGCCTGAAACATGGCTTGGAAGCATGCAAATAAGGGCTCCTTTGTTAGGCCAAATATGCTAGTAAACAAGACAAGGGGTGAGAGGGTCACCCCTCTCTGATTTTAGCTCTCAAAAACACATGATAACCACTGAAAATCCTCTGGATTTCAGTGGTCAAAAGGGCAAACAAATCTCAAAACAAAGGCCTTAGTGTATGGTCAAAACAAGGTGGAATGAAGCATGCAAGGGGGTAGATGACCCCCAACAGAAAAATGGTCTTAGACAAACATGTTAAGGACCTCAAAATAAGACTTTTTTCAGTTTATACCAAAGCTCAAATATGCTTGCAAGTATGGCTAAAAGATGAAGCAAAATAAAAACCAAAAGAGGGAATAGGGTGTTACCCTTGAAGCTCAAGTACTCCAGCAGCTTCTGGACCAAAACAGCAACTCCTTAGCCTCTGAAAACAAGCTCCAAGGTGCTTAGGTTGATGTTGGAGGTGTTAGGCCAAGAGGTGGTATGTAATAGGCCAAGAACAAGGGACTTTTGGAGCTTAAATGTAGAGATAGAGAGAGAGAGGTGTATGTATAAGCTTTAGACCAAAATTCTGAACCTTTGCTAATGAGGGAGAGGGTCTCTCTTATAGCCAAAGAGGTCCAAAGCTTCTCCAAGAAGCTAAAAAACAAGTTTGAAGATCCTTCATACACGTGTATGGAGGATCAATTCTGTGCCTTCCAGCTGGCACACACTCACAGAGATAGAAAAGGTGAGAGCTGGCCGACCAGGTTCAAAAGGTTCAGGTGGTCGGCCGACCACTTTTTCTGGTCGGCCGACCAGGTCAAAAGGGTCAAGTCCCAAAAGTTGGTCGGCAGCCTCCTAGGGTGGTCTCCACATGAAATGCAAGCAAGTGGTATGGTGGAAGACCCACAAATGTGGCTCAAAAACCAAGGAGACCAGCTCCTTGACAAGAAAATCGGCCGGCGGGAGAAAAGGTGGTCTCCAAGAGAAAAGGTGGTCTCCCACCCTCGTACCACCTTCCAAACAAAGAAAATAGGGTCCATGCCAAAAATGAACCAAGACAGATGCAAAACGAGGGTTCGGGGGCCAAAACGCGCAGCCGGGTGCCCCAAAAACTGACTGTTAAGCATCGAAAGTGACGTGCGACCACGAAGGTGGTCTCCCGGGCCACAGTGTCCCTCTAGAGAGAGGAAACAAGGTGTGTGCCAAAAACTGGAGCAAACGGAGAAAGTTAAGCGGTCCCGAACCGAGGCGCACGACCGACGGCTCCGAAAACCAGAAACTGGTCTCCAAACGGGAACAGTGGTCTACGACCACGAAAAGTAGCCTACAGCCACTGAGAGATGGTCTACGAGACCTCTCCCTCCCTTCAGGAAGAGAAAACAGAACTTGGTTCGCAAACTGAGGCAAAGCACAAAAGAGTCCCAAAGTCCGGAGGCAAGGCTCTCAGCCGAGACTCTGTAACCTCAGAACGAGCACAACATGCACAATCACCGAGTGCTCAATCGATGACGTCTGAGTCTTAAGGTCGGTCAAAATTGGGGTGTATACAATACCGCCTTTTGTTCTCCCTCCGTTTCTCGAATTACCACTGCACTCATTGCATAGTCTGAAACTACCAAGCACAGGAACAATTCCTCTCAAGGTATTGGATTTGATAGAACTGGAGCTGTTGTCAGGTACCTTTTCAAGTCGATCAAGATGACTTCACATTCTTCTGTCCACAAGAAATCTGTGGCCTTCTTTAACAATTGAAAAAATGGTTTACATTTATCAGAACTTTGGCTGATAAATCTATTCAGGGCTGCTGCCTTGCCGATCAAAATTTGGACCTGCTTGGCTAAAGTCGGGATTTTCAAATCAAGGATAGCCTTGATCTGATCTGGGCTTGCTTCTATGCCCCTCCTGGTGACCAAGTATCCCAGGAACTTACCAGACTTGACTCCAAATTCACATTTCGAAGCATTGAGTCGGAACCGATATGTTCTTAGGATATCAAAGACTGCCTTTAAATCGGCTAGATGGTTCCCAGGCTCCTTGGTCTTCATGACCATGTCATCAATGTAGACTTCTACTGTCTTCCTAATTAGATGTTTAAACATCTTGGTCACTAACCGCTGGTAGGTTGTTATTGCATTTTTTAACCTGAAAGACATTATCCTGTAACAATAGAGTCCTTTGGGGTGATGAATGTCGTCTTCTCTTCATCTGGGGCATACATTGCTATCTGATGGTAGCCTCTGTATGCATCCAAGAAACTCATCCTCCCGTGCCCTGAAGTGGCATCTACTAACTGATCAATCTTAGGTAGTGGGAAACTGTCTTTGGGGTAAGCCTTATTCAAGCTGGTGAAGTCCACACAGACTCTCCACTTGTCGTTCTTCTTTTTCACTACCACTGTGTTGGACAACCAAGTTGGATAGTGTACTTCTCGAAAGGCCTACACTTCTAGCAGCTTGTCCACTTCCTCCTCAACTGCTTCCACATGAACTAATGTTGGCCCCCTTGCCTGCTGAATGACATGTTTAGCTAACTTGTCTACATTGAACATATGGCAAGTCACCTCGGGGTCGATGCTAGGCATCTCATAGGGCGTCCAGGCAAACACTTCTATGTTTGCTTGCAAGAAAGCTTCTGACTCATTTCCTCCTCCTCGGCTAAGCTTGAGCCGAGAAGGAAGAAGTGCTCCCCATCATCTTCCTGGACCAGAATCTTCTTCAAAGCCTCCTCACTCTTGTTGGCTGGTTCTTTTTCGACGTCATTGAGGACCTCCATGTCCTCGTCTTCAATTTTAACTGTCTCTGTTTCTCGCACATTGCAGGTGGACTTCATTGCTTCCATGGAGCAATTTTTTCCCTGCACCTGATCCTCTCTGACCTCCTCAATTCCATGCTCCGTTGGGAACCGTAACAGCTGGTGCAGTGTTGAGGGAACAACCCTCATTGCGTGCAACCACGGTCTTCCCAAAATAACATTGTAAGGGAAGGAGGTATCAATCACTGTAAACTCCGTGCTTACCTTCTTCGTGCCTGTCTGCACCTCCAAATTCGTGGCTCCTAGAGGCCACGTTGGCATTTCGTTAAATCTAACCATTGGGCTGTTGGATTGTTCTAGGTCATTTGGGTAAAGGGCAAGCTCCATGTAACATCTAACATACATGATGTCATAAGAACTACCTTGATCAACTAGTATGCGCCTCACCTAGCACTCTCCAATCTTCAGCGTTATAACCAGGGCATCGTTGTGTGGATGCTGCACCATGTCTAGGTCTGCGTCAGTAAAAGAAACCACTGGACCCTGGTACTCATATGTCCTAGGCTTCTTTTGCTGGACTTGGTACACATGCTGTAGGTGCCTTACCCTCTGAGTTTTCCCATGTACATCATTCTCATTGACCTTCGAGTGAAACACATTGATCACCCGAGGTCTATCTGCTTGTTGTGGTAGCGGTGGTGGATGTGGTGCTACTGGTGCCTGGGGTAGTCTTGCTTGCTCTTCCCTTGTTCTGGCTTCATCTACTAAGTCTCTTAAGTAACCCTGTCTGACCAGATCCTCCAAGTGTCTTCAGAGCCCTACATCCTTGAGTCAAGTGCCTATTTTCATTATGGTAAGCACAATGCTTCCCAAGGCTCCTTCCCATAAACTTACCAGGGATCTTCTCTGGTGCTCTGTAATACGGTTGGTTTCTGATCCTTTCTAGGACTTTGTAGACTAGGATCCTGAATACAATGGTGAATGTCTGTACAGCCCTCAACCCTGTTTCCTACCTGTTAAAACCATTGTTACCTCAGCCTCGCTTCGACGAGCCGTTTCTCTTCTCTTGTTTTGGTGCCTTCGTCCTTGGCGTGTCATTTTCTGCTCTGGCATACTTCTCGATCCATGCCATTAGCTCTTCCATACTTTTTGGTAGAGTTTTTGCCAGCGATTTTGGAAGTGGGCATTCATCCTCCAGGCCATTTTTAAAAGATACGACCGCCAGCTCCTGGTTATATGCCGGTATTCAGTTAAACACCTCATAATACTGTTTGGCGTAAGCCCTGAGGCTTTCACCCTCGCTAATGTTCAAAGCTAGCAGGGAGTCTACCCTTAGTGGCTACAACTTGTTCGTAACAAACCTGGCCACAAATATCTCGGTTAGGCCTTCCTAGCTCTTCACAATTCCTTTCGGCAACTTGTGAAACCAATCCGATGCGATTTTCCCAAAGGATGAGGGGAATACCTTGCACAGCAATTGCTCATTCCCGCTATACAAAGCCATTGAATATAAATATAAGTTGACATGAAAGTTCGGATTGAACTTATCGTCATAAATTTGGAACCTCGGCATATGGAACCTTTTTGGGGCCTCAAACCTATCAACCTCCAATGAGAACGGCATTCTCGACTTAACGGGGGATGTGACCTCGGCGTTGAGTCGCTTCCACTAGAAGCAATCTCTCAGATCTTCCTTCGTTTGACTAGGAGCTCGACTATCAACAGATTTCAGTCTTTTTGGCGTACTGCTCCCGGCGTCGTGGTGTGTCCTCTTGGACTTGTCTTAATTCACTGTATCGAAACATAGGCCCTTCCCTGTACATGTCGAGGTTCTTTGACATAGGTTCCCTTGGTACGAGGCATTCTCTATGACTCACCTCTCACTGACTCTGCCCTCCCGACATCCCGTGAGGGCCAATGTGAGCGTTCATTTTCCTTGCCATGCTACAGGACTACTGGGATTGTTTTCTGCCCCTCTTTCTGGGCATCAGTCTTTGTCGCTGGTACTGGCGTGTCTTGCAACATGAACGGTGGTTGCATCACGTTGTTCTACATCATGAAGTTGACAACCGATTGTAGGTCTGCCAACTTATTCGCCATCCCTTTCATCTCGACATCCCTCCTCAGGCATCTATCCTTCCATACCGAGAGGTCACTTTTTTTATAGTACTCATCTCAGCCAGCGTTCTTCGGGGCATTCCCTTCTTTGCCGACGTCCTTCTCCTTAGGATTTGGATCCTGTGCTTCCTCATTAAGGTTTTCTTTCTCGATGTTAGCATCCATTTGTTCACAACTCTCACTATTAATGTCATCTCCAATCTTTTCTTCATGTTCGTCGTTGGCCATCTCTTCTCCTTAAGTTCCCACAGGCAGCACCAAATTGTGAGTGTTGATTTTTGACCACACAACCAGACGGGGAACTCAACTAGAGAGCACCGGTAGAATAGATTAAGCCTAACAACCTGCTCAAGAAAATGAGAATCCGGTGATGGTTCGTCCACCCGGGGGAATTCTGACGATTAAACTAGTAATCAATATCTCTCATAGATAACAAATAGTGCTTAAACTCACAAAAAAAACTTACCTCAAACCCACAATGGCCCTGTTTGGTAGAGCTTATTTCCAACTTATTTCAATTTTTACCTTAATTTAAGCTATTTTGATATGTTTGGTTTAGCTTAACAACACAGCTTATAGCTTTTTGTAAGTCAAAAATCAACTTATTCTTCGAGTAGGGGAGGAGAAGCTTAATTTATAAGTTAAAAATCAGCTTATGTTCACAGCTATAAGCTATAAGTTGTTAATGTATAAGTTATAATCACTTTCCTATAGCTCTACCAAACGAGGCCAATGGGTGCCTTGCTTTTATAACCAGTAGTGACCTGATCCCTTTAGAAGCCTCATTTCAATGGACTCAGGTTCAATGCTCATCTTGGACCCTCATCGAGATAGAGATAAACTCTTCTTGAGCCTTATTTATATCCAGACTGAGATCCTCCCCTGTTATAAGACTCTTGTCCCTTATCTGCTTATCTCGGATTCCGGTATCTCCGTAGATAATCTCGGCCTAGTCGAGATCATCTCGGCAGCATGACCAAGCCACGTGGCACCTCGGTTGACACTTCGGCGTCACCTTAGCCACATGTTGTTATTCATAAAATACTTCCCATAGTTGTCCTTACTACTATTTACCTTATTAATAGGATCCCTAGTCGTGTGTTGCATGGTCTCACTCCGTTTTATATCCTTATAACCACTACCACTATGTTTCCTCTTTTATCTTGTGTCTTTGGGTGTACCTGTTTTATTCAAAATCGGAGTCCCACTCCCAGTAAGTTAAATGACACATTTATTCGTTGTATCTTCTTAGGGTACTCTTCCATGTCCAAAGGGTATAGGTGTTATGATCTTATGTCTCGTCACTTTCACTACACTTTGAATGTTACTTTTTGTGAGGATCTTTCTTTCTTTAGTACTGACCCTTCTTTGTAGGCTTTTCCTCTCGTTACTTCTAGTATTTGCCTGCGCCCATTTTGGACGAGGTTAAGGATGAAGTTGTTCCCTTTCTTCCTTCTCAACTTTCGCCTCCTCCTTTCCCACTACAGGCATACTCTTGTCGCTCACACACTCAGTTGTCCCTTGTCGCCTCTCCGATCTCTAGGTCAAATAGCTCTTTTCCTTTAGCTCTATCTCTTCTACTTCCTCACTGTAACCTACATTGGGATTGACATCCTTCAGATCGTTGGGTTATTTGAGTAATACTAATCATCTCATTTCCCAGTATCTTTCCTATGATAGGGTTTCTGATTCTTATCATTCTTTTCTTGTCAAGCTTGAGTCAAAGTCCATTCATCATTCTATGTTCAAGGCCCTTCAGAATCACAAATGGATAGAGGCTATGCAGAATGAGATGGTGGCCTTAGAACAGAATCACACTTGGGATCATGTACCTTTTCTTCCTGGGGAAAGCACTGGTGGTTAGAAATAGGTGTTCACTATAAAGTATCTTGCTAATGGCTCCGTTGATCGTTATAAACCCCGCCTAGTGGCCAAAGGTTTCACACATATCCTTGGTAAGTATTTTGTTGCCACTTTTGCCTCTATCGCCAAGTTTACTTATGTGCATCTCCTTATCTTCCTTGCAGCATCACATTCTTAGCCTCTTTATTAGCGTGATGTCAAGAATGAATTTCTTCATGGGGATCTCCTTGAGATGATTTTCACGGCTTCTCTACCCAAATTTCAGGCTGTCACGACCAAAACCCGCCCCTATAGGTTTAGCGTTGTAACCGGCTAGTAATCTTGGGATTACCAAAGGCCTCTGACCTGAAAATCATATAAGAGAGGAGCTACGGAAGCAAATATATAAAATACATCATCCATTGAGCTGTGTAGACATACATGAGACAGATAATTTAAAACTTTATATACATAACCAAAAATCATTCTCACGTTATACCTACACACTTAACTATAGCATCTTAAGTACAGCCAACAAAACAAACAAAGTCTTATAACATGCAACACTTCGAGAACCTCCACGTGAGGCACAATGGTTGGCTTGACAAAACAGAAGTCAGACAAAAGCCCTTAGGCTTGGTTCTGCACACGCTCACCTACATATACATATGTACAAATAGTGAGCTAAAGCTTAGTGAATAACATTATCATAAAGAAGTTAGTGAATGAATTCCGAACATATCATATTCATAAATCAGATCATAATAGAATCAATTCTCATATCAGAATATAATAATGATACGTCCAATAGAACATATCACATCGTCATCCAACTATAGTAATCGATTCCGAATACCGATTAAACACATATTACCACAATGAAGTGGCTAACGAGATCTCGTAATCGCATATATGTCATGGACCTACATTAACATGCCATCCCCCATGACTAGGGACTATCTATGGATGTTGTAATAGATTTCAAACATAGGACATTCGTTTACGTAGACAAATATCATTTTAGAAATCATAACGTATCAAATAACATTTGGAACATAATTCTTATGAACATATCGTTACAATAACATTGCTCACAGTGGGCTTCCAGAAACGGTCAATCAATCTTCGAACGTTGACTTACAAACACAAAAGTACATAACACAAACATATCTTATCATTACACATGCACTTGGCTATTACGGCTTAGCTTTCTTTACATGGGTTTCTTATTCAGTCAATTTCTCATAATTTGTACATGTGAATCATATTCTCGGATTTGTCTCATAATTTCTAATTCAATTACTCATGTTGTAGACGTCCCCGAACGCCCCGGGAGGAATGGGTACCCCCGTTCTGTTCATATTGTGGGTCTACTACAGTTCGGACTCAAAATGTCACGGTTCTTAATCTTGAACCAAAGAGTCCAAATCTGGCAAATCGTTTTGAGAAAAAAAATAGATTTTGAAAAAAGTGCCAAACATGGACTGCTTTGCCAGATACAGAGTCGCCACCTAAATATTTTATTTTGGGAAATTTAGGAAACCCTGACTCAGTGCCAAAGGCCACGTGTCCGTCATCACCAAAGTTGCCTCGACTCGGGAGCTTGGGTACGATTGGGGAAGGTCAGCTATGAGCACCCCCTCTCGCCCGGTCCGAAGACCGGCCTCTACTAACCGTGATATCCGTTTTTGAAAACGTCATGTGTTCTTATTCCAGTTATTAGCCTAGAATTACTATGTTATGCGTACAGCAAACAAGTATAGACTAGATCGTCTAATTTGGAACAATATTGCATATCCGTTTGTTTTAGAAAATGCTTTGGGATTCGCTACTCGTAAGTAGGCTAAAAGACGAATTTCAACGAGTTGCTCCAACTCAGACAATCCAGCCTTCACCCACAGGCATTCAGGCAGTTTATCTCATATAAGCATCTAGCCACATAGTAAGCATGCTGTCATGATAGCACTCACACGCATGCGGTATGCTAAAGCATAAAAATACTTACATCGTACTCCGTGCCAAAACAATAAACTAGTTAGCAGATATGCATGGTCCTAGTTCATGTCAAATTGACTAATGCAACACATACAAAATGCAATTAGGGTAGGCTCGGCTAACCTAATCATGTCATGTGAAATGCAATCAATTGATGCACGTATTCAATTTGGAATTGAAGTACAAATGCAGTTAGCATGACGCACCGAGCCCGGTGCATGCAAGACAAGTGTATGGATGCACGCATGCATAGCATAAGGTATGCTAATTTAAACATGCCCTAATCTACCATCATAAGCGGGTAAATAAAAGGGAAGAAAGAAGTGGGGATTGGAAGACATGCACACACACGCACCCACACTTATTACAGATTCGCCCTCGCCCGGAGGGACCAAATAAATATACAAATTAATTAACCTATGAGCTAATTAATTATTACAGACCACTTAATTAATTTACAAATTAACTAAGCTAAGGAAAGCAGTAAAGTCCTCGGGAAGCGGATCCAATGCAATGCATGCTCGGGTTTGCTCGGAAGTGCACTGCCATGCATAGACTGCCTCTGTTTTCTCTGCTATGCCCCTCTGAAGACTGCCAAAGTCTCAGAGATGCTTCTATGAACACTGGGGATCACTACCGACTGAAGAGGATTTCCACCCGGCCGCCAAATATGATCATCGGCTGCTGATTTAATTATCGGCCACTGATGAACGACCGGTCAGCACTATGTGTTGCCGGTCGGCCAAAAATGCCTGCTGAACCTGCAACTTACAGCAGCAGAGGACAGAGCCTTGCATGGCAATGCAATTCAAGCAATATATGCACCAATCACACTCCTTATCATGTTAAGGACTCAAAGGAGGATGTGCCTCGATTCTCGGACCACCAATCACGCATTTCCATGCATGATGGCCCAAAGAATCAAGTGTGCAACTTCAATTTCAAATGAATGCAAACCAAATAAGCACACAAGGAGGCCCAACCTCAATCATACTCATCTCAAGAGGTCTAGCACGCATGCTAATGCAATGCAATCCTAGGCATGTTGACTAGTATGCAACCATGGCAATGCAAATAAGCATACAAGCTAACAAGCATACAAGACATGAAACATCAATGTTAACCAACAAGCATGTAAGATGCAATGTGGATGTCCAAGCATGCAAACAAGCATGTGACTTCATTCAATCATGCAAGTTCCAACATGCAACAACTTACCAATATGCTACAACACACAAGGAGCATATGCAACCAACGAAGGGATGGACTTAAACATGATTTAGGCAGCTCTAAATAGGCCTAAAACAGTGGCCAAAAATGCTAAGTACATGAAGGCAAATGTTCATGCAAACATGCATAGATACATGGTTCAAGACTTAAGCATAATGAAGCAACTTTTAAACACATTTAAAAGGGACAAACATGGGCATAATGGCATGCAAACTAAGCTCTGAAATCATGTTATAAAATGATGCCAAGTCAATTTAAACAAGATAGCAAAACATGCCACAATGGCCAAAACACGGAGCATTCAACACAAGCTTTTAAAGCATTAAAGTGGTGTCCAAAGCAAGCATACAAGCATATCTTAGGGACTGAAATGATGTTACAAATGGTGCAAACCACTTAAACCGAAGCAAGTAATGCAAGCTACACACTTATACACTTAAGGCCAACTAACCAAAATGCAAAGGGGCCACACAAAGCATGCCAAGATCGACCCAAACAACTATGGACAGACCTTAAACATGGTGAAGTAAGCACAAAAGCTTCACAAGACCAAGCCTAAAACATGCTAGAATAAGAACTTACAACCTAAGACATGTTAAGGCATCAAAGTGGCATTACATGGCATGTATGTTAAACTAACATGATGCACCAAAACCAACTCACAACAATGTTATATCATGGCATAATAAGCATAAAATGCAGCTATGGCATGATCAACAAACACTCAAACATGATGCTCCCTCAAGAGGCCAAAAAGTGCCCTTTTCAAGGACAACAAGGAGAGGGGGTGGCCCTCTCCTTCTTGGGACTTCAAGGAACCATCCTTACCACTGAAATCCCTCAAGATTTCAGGGGTGAGGAGGTCCAAACACCACAGTCCCGAAGCTCACTCAAAATAGCACAAAAAGGGGCCTCTCAAGGCTTAAGAGGGGTCAAACACCTCCAAACCACAGAACACTCTAAACAAACAATTTAGAGGGCCCAAAAACAGAACTTTTTTGTATTATACACTAAGCTCAAAAACAGTTCTAAGATAGGCAAAAATACAATGCAAAAGTGGGGTAAAAAAGGACTAGTGTCTTACCCTTGTAGACCACCTTCAAAAATGGTGGACCAGCAGTCCCTTGAGCTCCAAACCAGCTTCAAAGCTCCAAATACAAGCCTCAAGAACCTCAGTTCCAAGAGGATGGTGTGATGGTAGGTGTTTGTGCACAAAACTAAGCCTAAAACACACACAATGGCAAGAGAGGAAGAGATATAGATATAGTTTAGATACACTAACTTAAACCCTAAAACCAGAGCTCTCTAACTCTCCCCCCCAACTTGTCTAACCCTAGAACAAGGGAGAGAAGGCCTCCTCTTATAGAGGAGCCAATCTTGTAAAGCTTACAAGGTAAGCTAACAAGAGGGTCATCCCTCCATACACGTGTATGGAGGGGGAGCAAATGCAAAACAGCTGTGCTAAAATATCTGCAAAAGCAGATGCACAGTAGTCGGCCGGCCAAAGATGTCATTTTGACAAAATTGATGGCCGGTCGGCCAACAAGAGTGCCGGTCAGCCAAATATATGGCCGATGGACACAAACAACAGCCGGTGGCCTCAAGCCACGGCCGGTGGAGTGTGGGGAGACCTCACAAGGCATCCCCTGCCCCTCCAAGGCAAAACACAAGTGTTTGGTGCAAAACCAGACACTAAACGGTCAAGTTCGGAGATCCTGAGACAAGGCGCGTAGCCGAGACCTCCGGGAACTCCAAACGAACACAAACATGGATAATCACCGGGTGTTCAAACAGTGACGTCCAAGTCTTGAGGACGGTCAAAAATGGGGTGTCTACACATGTCATTTCTTAGCTTAATACTCTTTAATCACTCATAATTCATGCCTAAATATGCTTAGAAAAGGATGGGATCAAAAATATGAACACATAATGTCTTTTAAAAATATGTTGAAAATGGCTTGACCGCTTAAGCGCACATTCGGTCGCTTGAACGGACTGCTCTGCTTGCAAAAGTACTAGATGGTCTCATTCTATGCTCGAGCCACAACTCCTATGCTCGAGCGGTCCCACAATACACAAAGGGTTCACTTGAGCCGTCTGTAATAGACTGCAAAACTATTGGATGCTCGAAATGTCCACTAGAGAGGCAAATCCTTCGCTCGAGCAACTTGTAAAAATCATAGGTTTTTAAAACAGAGTTTTGAGTGTCCAAATGCGAATTCAAAGGCAAAGCTCATGCATGGATTGTTTTTAAAGCTTGAAAACTTTTCCAAAAATAAGAATACATGATCCTTTACAACCCTTTGCTCAAAACTCATGAATTTAACCAAAATTGGGTTCAAAACCTCCATGCATGTAACTTTCATAAACTTTTTTTTCTCAAATTCCATGTCTTTAACAAAATTGAGCTTTAAGGCTTCAAGCATATACAAAACACTTTTTCAAAACATGATTTTAAGAGGTAATATGTGATGATTCAAACATGCTTGTGCCAATTATCCATAATTTCTACATGAATGGTCAAAATCAAACTTGGCATGGCAAAACTCAACATGTTTAGGCATGTATGTAGAATTCTCTTCTTAATTCTTTCCTAAGATTTCTCAAACATGGAATTTACTTACAAAACTTGTTGACATATGCATGCGTGTACATTTCATGCTCCAAACTCAACACAAATGATAAAACTCTTGATGAAAGGGATGATCAAACACTTATATATACATGCATGTAAGAATTATAATCAAATTCTTCATCTTCTTGACAAACTTATGTGAAATACATGCAAATGATCGTAACAACTCCATGAATTCATCTCTACAACACATAATCTTCTTGAATTATTAGTCAAAAACTTACCTGGAGCCTTGAATTACTCTTGTTCTAGCTTAATCTTGATGGATTTTAGCCAAGATCTTCAATTCTCCTTCAATCTCTTCATTTCTCTCTCTAGAATTGCACTCTCTAAAATAAATTCTCAAAATTTTGCACTCAAATGAAGCAAATTGAGCTCAAGAATAAGCTTAAGGGCTCATATATATATATATATATAGCTAAAGTGGCTTTCTACAATAATTAAAACATTAGACTTGCCAAACAAAACTTAATTAATCAAATTGAATCAATTTTTAATTAAATTTGTCATATGATTCTAAAAATTCCGAATAACACATTAATGTAACCAATTTCGGTTTCAGATGCCAATAAGGCTTTCAATTTTCAGATCAAAGCAAAATTCCAGACAGATATTTCTACGAGTAACAGATAGAAAGCCAAACAACATACAAAATACACAATTAGCACATAATTCATTCTAAACACTTAGTTAGCATTCTTAATTACGGATTAATAGTTAATTAAGGATCAGGGTTGTTACAGTCTCCCCACCTTAAAAAGTTTGGTCCTCCAAACTTGAGTTACCATATATATATATATATATATATATATATATATCTAGAGCTGTGCAAAATACTGCATAATCTGCTAAAACCGCACCGATCCGCACCGCTCTAACCGCTAACCGCGATTTAAACTTTAAAATTTATAATCCCCCAACTGAACCGCTCTGCTCCGCTATAGTTAATACATATATATTTTTTAACCTTCAATGAAATTTCAATGTAAAAATGAGTGCGAGAGAGATTTAAGATATAAATTTATTACAAATTAGTAGTTATATATATGAAACATATTATGTAAAATTATTTTGTGTTATATATCTAAAAAATATTATACAAATTAGTGTTATATATTATGCAAATGTATGATAATTGGTTAGAATATTCTTTAATTCGCCAATTGGTTAGAATATTCTTCAATCCGCCAAATACCGCCCAAAACACAATTTGTTAATCCGCCAATCCACCAACCCACCATTTGGTTGGTAATTTTACTCTCAAACCGCCCGAACCACACCGCGCACACCCCTATATATATCAAATACAATCAGATGCCTTAGGCTCACACTGTTTTCCATTTTTGTAAGTGGTTTCGTCCTCGTTCCGCTTGTTACAGAGACTTGATTCGTTTCCCAATCATTCAACAGTTCATTGTTCAATTCAATAGTCGATTCAAAAATCCATCACAATTATTCAAAGTCATTCAGAAGTTGTCAGGTATATAAGGTAAGTTCATGTATTAACCCCATAGCAGTAAACACAGTCCTAAAGTAACCATTCACATATTGTTCATCAGCTTCAGTTTCCACAGATTCAATTGTATTACACGTTAATACAGAAGTAGTTATTCACAGAACATACTGGTTACATATTGTAGACACCCCATTTTTGACCGCCCTTATGACTTGGACGCCACCGATTGCGCACCCAATGATAAATTTATGCGGTTGTCAAATGCTCGAAGTCTTAAGCAGAATGCCTCAGCTTTGAGCCTCAAAACCCTGTGAACCTCTTGCTTTGTTTTTGGACCAAAACAACAGTTTTTCAAGCTTAAACATCTTGCGACTTGCAGAACCACTTGTGTGGATTGCCGGCCACTATTGTGGACAGCCGGCCAGTAATGTGGCTTGTCGTCCACTATTAGTGGCCTGCCAGCCACTTGTGTGTTTTTGCAGATATTTTTGCCAGCTGTGCCAGCTATTTCCACAGGTGCATGCACTTGCCCATACGTGTCTGTATGGATATTTCTGAGGGAGTTTCATGTTTCTCTATAAATAGAAGACCTCCCTTCCATTTTCGAGCATTGGAAAATTTAGAGCAAAAATATTTCTCTGTCTTGCAAATTCTTAAGCCTTTGCCTATACACTCTAAACCAAACCTTGTGGTATTTGAGCTGAGGTACTTTTGAGCTTACTTTGAGCTTTTGAGGGTGTGTAAGTGTTGGTTTGTCACTTAGAAAGGATTCTCCTCTTCAAGAGGTATAAGTCTTGGCTTGTTTCTTTGATTTATTTGCTATTTTCCTACTGTTTTTGGACTGTTTATACTCTATATTTTTAGGCTGAAACTTGTGGTTTAAGGTCATTAAGGGTGGAGGGATGGATCACCTTTCTTTGTACCTCACTTATAAGACATTTTCCCTTGTGTTTCCCATCTTTTTGTCAACTTTTTTTGAGCTTTTTAATATTGAATCTTAGAGGTTTTTCAGAGGCTAAAACCATGTTTTGAAGTCCCACAAATGGAGGGGGTAGCCTCCCCTCCTTGTGCTTGTTTACTAGCTTAACTTGCTCCATGTTGTAGCTTACTCTTTTAGCTCTTTTGCCTTCAATTCCAGCACTGTCTTTAGGTGTTTTTGGACTATTTTAGTGTGCTTGTTCCATTTATGCCTTGTATTACATGCTTGTAGTGTAATGGTCCTCATAAGTTTGGAGGTTCAGGCCTTAGCCTCCAACCTATTTGAGTTGATAGCATTTATTTTTTGCTTTCCATACTTGTTTTCATCTCTAATTATCTTTGCAACCTCCCTCATTTCTTGGCTTTTTCTTTGCTTTGAAAGTTGTTTCAAACTACTTGCTTGTTTAAGCTTGAGATTGAGGTTGTTATGCTTAATGGTTTAATCCCTTTGGGGGTTCATTACCAACAGCATGACACTTCTCTCATGCCTAAAACAACACTTGGTTTGATACTCCTTTCCATTAGAGGACTTAAAGCTCACTTTTGGACTTAATTGACTAAAGAATGGATGGTAATTAAAATGAAGTAATAAAATTGGGACTAAAAGTGATGCAAGATAAAATCAACTTGAGTTCAATCGGACGTTAATTGATTGAACCCATTAAGTCTTGAGACGTTTCATACTTGTTAGTGATGTAAACGGTTAAAGAGTCAATGTCAACCACTTCCCTTGATCAATCCATGATAGGGAGGGGGTTTTGAGAGTCTTTAAATTGTGTATTTATTGAATTGTGTTCCTTGATTCATAAGTCATCACGCAATGAAATTGCACCAATTGATGATTTGCGAATCAAGCCTACCCCTCCTTTGACCTGTTTGCTGATAAGGAGAGGTAGGGCGGACAAACATTTCCTGAGAATGCTCTGGTTTATGCTCTGTTTGTCCTCTGTTACTGCAGGAAAGAACCAGCACCAATGGCCAGCAGGCCATTTCTTCTGGACGGCAACCCTCTATTAGTGGCCAGCCGACCACTACTTTTGGGTTGTCGGCCACTTTTTCAAGGCAGACAGTGCCCTTTTTCCAGCAAAGCAAAGCAGAAGTTGAGGTGAAAAACAATGCATTTTTCCAACTGTGAGTGTGCAACAGAGGTATTCAAATAGCAAAACGGAGAGCATTATCTGGTGAAAATCTACATCCGTGCATGAGTCGTCCCTCGATTCTCGAGATTCATCAAGATGATGTTGTAATTATGTATGGAATGGAGGGCTTGTAGAATAGCTATGTGTTGTACTTATTTAATTAGCTAGAATAGTTAATTAATTTGTTATTGTAATAGTTAGTTAATTAGCTAGTGTAGTTAATTTACTTTATTCGGTTTGTAATAGTTAGTTAATTAGGTAATTAGCCTAGCTAGTCCATTTATTCGGACCCTCCTGTGTGCAGGCCAAACATGTAATAATGTGTATGTCTTCCAACCCCACGGCTTTCTCCCTTTTATTTACTCGCTTAGGATGGTTAGTTTAGAACATCACTTTCCATTTAGCATACTCCATGTTTGCATTCACTTGTCTTGCATGCATTGAGGCTCGGCTCATCATTCTAACCAAGCATTGTCGTTTACATACTTCATTGAATACGTGTTAAACAAATGCTATCAAGTTGATTCACATGGCATAATTAGTAGCCTAGCCTATTAGTTGCATATCGTATGCATTGCATTAGTCATGTTGCACTAGTTAGGAGCATGTATGTTTTTCTAACTCTTTTGTTTCATTTGGCTTGCCTTGGAGTACGAGGTGAGCATTTTCGTGCTTTAGCATATCGCTTGAGTGTGGTTGTTGCCATATCTAGCATGCTTGCCATGAGCCTAATAGCTTAAATGATAAAATTGCTTAAATGCCTGTGAATGAAGGCTAATTGTTTGAATTGGAATAATTTGAGTAATATTTATATAAGATCACTTTTTCAAGTGGTACATATTCGAAACAATTTTCAAAAACAAACATGAGATCAAATGTTCCAATTTTTGAAAATTAGTCTATACTTGTGTGCACATCACATAGTAATGTTAGCCTAATAATCAGAACAAGAGCATATAACGTAAATAAGATTCACATTATGATTAGTAGAGGCCGATCTTTGATCGGGCGAGCGGGGGTGCTCAATTAATGACATTACCCTCTTGTACCTAAGTTCCCGAGCCGAGACAATCTTGGTGATGACAAACACGTGACCTTTGGCACGAGTCATGGGTTTCCTAAATTTCCCAAAAATATTTAGGTGGTGATTTGTTTCTGGCAAAGCAGTCCATTTTTGGCATTTTTATTCAAAACTGATTTTCCAAAATATTTGCTGGATTTGGACTCTTTGGTGTTTATCTATTTCACATTGCACTTGTGAGATCAAATTCAGAATTGCCGGAGTCCGAACTGTACGGCTAGTCGTATCTGAAAGAAGCACGAAAAGTTGAGCTACACATATACTATCAAACTAATCTGCTATCAACAAGTCCTGTAGCATTACATTCCAATTACAGTAACATGAAAGCAACCATTCTCTAAATCAAACAAGCTGATGGTAGTAACGGTAATACCGGAGCAATTGATCACGTGTCATATATACAGTATTCCCATATTCCCAGAGCATAAGTTACAAAATCCTATAATCCCATTCACGTGTGTTCCCAATCAGTTATAGCCATATGGTTAAAAGCTATTTATAATCACATGGTCTTCTATTGATAGTCTACATTCTTCATAAGTATCCAAAATTGATTCAAGTTCTCAGTCAATTGGTTTCCTTAGCAACACAATTCGGTCATTCGATCATGAGCAATTCATAATCCCCCATAACGTAATCAAATTAGATAATGGTTCTCAAATCAGGTAAAGATCTCCTTAGATTAAATCAAATGAAAGTCTCATCGGATCACATCAGATGAAAGTTCCATCCAGTCAGATTAAACAAAAGTTCAAAGCGTATGTCATCAAACAAAAGGTCTGTCAATTCAAACGAAGGTCTCATTAAACTAAAGTTCTATCAGATAAGGTCAGATAGAAGTTCTATCAAATCAGTCTCAAATAGGGTACATTTGGTTCTATAGTTCAGTCTCAAAGAAGTAGTCTTTCTCTTGTTGAATGATGTGTGGGAATTATTCTGTGGTTGTGGTGAAGATTGTGCTATCAACAAGTTAGAAGACAATCTTTCTTTGCGTCTTCGCTTCATTCTTTTTTCTTCCAAAACTAAGAGTACATGCACTGTCACCATTGAAATCTCTCGTCTGCTATGAGTTAAAGATGTGACAACATGATCCCAAGACAATGGAAGACTATTAAGTATGGTATTGACTTGCATCTTGTCTGGTAGAGGATAATCAGCGTTGTATAATTCTTTAGCAATTAACTCCATTTGATTAACATGATCACCAACACTGTCATTTTATGACTCATACGAGTGTTATTGTATTTGTCCAAGAGCATTTGAATTTGAGTGTCTGATCGAACTCCATACTTACGTTCTAGTTCTTCCATCAATTGTTTTGTAGTTTCATGTTCTTCAAATAGCAAAATAATGTTGTCTTTCACATTATGTAACCTAGTTGCTTTTGCCATTGCATCATCCTCTAACCACTTGTTTTCAAACCAATTAGAATAATTATCTGGTTTGTAAGTGAATAAAGTGTACAAAGTTTTCTCATGTGTAAGAAGATAAGAAATGTGGCGTTTCCATGCTTGAAAATTATTTCCATTAAGCATCTCAATTCTTGAAGCATCAATAGCACTTTTAATAGCCATATTTAAAATAAAAAAAAAAAATGTGTTACAATAAAAGTGCAAATGTGGATATTACAAACAAATAAACAACAACAACAACAACAACAACAATAATAATAACAATAATAATAATAATAATAATAATAATAATAATAATAAAATAAATAAATAAATATAACAACAAGGCTTAATAAGGATGAGCCTTGTAGTTGTTAAGTCGGCCATTATGATAAGCAAAATATTGATATGGAGGGGCAGAACAATCTCCTTGCCTTGGGTAAGAAGAATGATGAAAACCCAATGGCCAATTAAACTCAATTCTATGCTTATGAGTCTTATGAAACCAGGTATGAGCCCAAGGAACACAATGGCACTTATTAAATATTTTTTCTTTCGATGTTTCCCTAGGTAACACCCTTGGATGGTCTCTTTTTCTAATTATTTCTTCCGGAAATTTAGCACAATTACCCACAGAAAAATTCTTAGAAGAATTCTGGAGATTTCGACTTTTAAATGACTGAAAACGACTTTGAAATAAGCGAGAACGAGCCAAAAAATCCCCTGACCCAGGCTGCTATTGGTTCAAGGATTGGGCTGGGCCAGTTTGAATCGGCTGAGGATGAACCAATGTGACACGGGGGTCAAGGTACGGGTCGGCGCTGGCATGCGGCTCTGTGCGCTGGGCAGACTGTGACTCTGGGTTGCTGGGCTGCGCTTGGCCGAATTGGGCCGCCTATTGGGTTGGCCCAATTTGATTCTTTTTAATCCTTAGACCCAAAACAATATATTTTCTGGCTGTTCTTCTAATTTTTGGACCTTTCTTTAATTTGGAATTTGGCCCAATTACTTGAGTCTTCAAAACAAAGACACCAACAGACTGATTTGCTCTGGTTGCTTCTCCGGTGACGAGTGTCGAAGACCAAACTCTAAAATTTGAATTTTGTGGGTCAATCCTTTGCCCTTTTACACAACGAATTTCACCGTTGTGATCAAAATTTTGAAAAGAACAAGATAATGCTAATGTGTTGATGCAAATGGAACCGAAAATTATTTCATAAAATTTCTTCCACAAGCCCCTATGGATTAGAGTCATAACCGACCAATAATCACGAGATTACCTGTGGCCTCAGTTAGAAATCAAACCATATTTAATAATAGGGGGCCGAACTGTGGAAGCATCACATACAAGAATTGTCCAACGAGCTGTGTATACATGGTTTAATCAAAAACTTTCTCATATACATGAAATAGCTCACACTAAGAAATATTTACGTTATATATGTACTACGTATATCTAGGATCATTTTATAGTTTCAACACCAAGTTCCAAGGTTATACACAACATTGGTCATACCTGACCATAAGGGAACAAAAACAAAAGTAGGGCTTCTGCATGAGGCGACCTTGGTTGACCTCATAGAACTTGGTTTCTCAACACTCACTAGGGCTAGGGTTAGACATCCCGCTGTTCACCTACATACATATAAACAAAGAGTGAGCTAATGCTCAGTGAATAATATCAGAGTAAAGAGGTTAATGAATGGGTTTTGTTCACAATGAATCATACTTATAAAATTAAACATTTGAACCACTATTCCCTTCACATACAGATTTGTAGATCACAGCAAAGCAAACGACTTCGGGTCTAATACATCATAGCCACATACTCAATGACCTTGGGTCCAACTCAATATAAAGCAAAACGACCTTAGGTCCATTTGTACAAAACGACCTTGGGTCCAACACTCATTCATAAACCAACTTTAGGTCTAATGGATCCATGTACCAAGAACCACTGGTCCTCCATATTATATTACTAAACGAACTTAGGTCCACCATTCTTATGTTCATAATTATGCGCATATGATCGTGATCACATCCATACTCACATTCAAAACAACCTTTGGTCCAATCAATTCTTTATTCAAAATGACCTTTGGTCTAATTTGTATATAAGAAGACCTTTAGTCTTTCTTGTTAAGCATTCTAAACAGCCTTAGGCCCAATCCGTGTCTTCATTAAATATACCAAACGGCCTTAGGCCCAATCTGTATCTTCGTCAACATGCCAACGGCCTTAGGCCCATTTCATACTCATATATCAATCACTTCACATACTTTATTACAAATCAAGCAAATAGAATACTCATTCATAGTACAAAATCATAGAGTTAGAAATTTACCACGTAGGTAACATTTAGAAAACAATGCATACATAAAAATATCTTTACTAAGATATTACTCACAGTGTTCCGATGCTTGATTCGTCCTTGCGCTTGACCCTACATAATTCATAACACATTGGGTCATAATACAATTCATTTTGTTCTTTAATTTGCTTAATGTTCTTAGGCTTCTTCCATGCTCTTTAATTCATTTAGTGTACTCAATACATGCCTACGAGTACTTAGAGGTGAAAAGGAACGGAAAACGAAACATAAAACGTCTTTTCAAAATTTCTGAAACAGGGCCCTCTGCTCGAGTGTAGCTTCCTTCACTCGAGCAGGGATTCAAAAATAAGGGTGGTCGCTCGAGCGTAACTTCCGTCGCTCGAGCGATCTACAAAAGTACTGGTTGTGTGAATTTTTCGCTCGACGGTCGCTGGAGCGGAAGACTAAGTAAAAAGGGTCCTCGCTGGAGCGCCACTTTGGTCACTCGAGCGATCTGTAAGATTTTGTAAAACTTCTTGGAGCTCGATTTCCACGCTCAAGCGACACTTTCTTCGTTCGAGCGAACAAGTCGAATTCTGGGTTTTCCAGAACTCTGTTTGAGCTTCAAATCTTAATTCCAAAGGTTCAAAACTTACATTTTTAGTACAAAAACATGGGAAACATTATACAACATGAAAACATAGGTAATTTGAGAATAATTACTCAAAATCATGAACTATTGTTCCGAATTCAAACTCAAAATGTGAAGTAGAAACCTTATATGATATGATTTGTATTCTCTTCTTTTCAAATCTCTCCAATGCTCCCATGCATGAGGTGAAAAGTAGTAAAATCATGGAACATAACCAAAAATGTCAAGTGTGGCTTCATGCATGTGCAAAATTCCATGAAATTTAATCTCAATTTGGTGATTTATATATGCATGTACACAATTCAATTCAATTCTTCCATTCCTAATTATGCCTCCAATGTACAATTCCATGCAAATGAGTTCAAGAACAAGATGAATTCAAGCTCTACATGTTTTATTTACAAGGATTAAGGTAAGAAATCATACATAAGGTTTGAATTCAAGTGTAATCTATCTAAATTCCTCCAATCTCCTTCAATTTCTTCTCAGCTCTCTTCTCTCTCTCTCTTTCTCTAAGTGTAGAGTTTGCTCTCTTAAAGTGTATGACTCAGCCAAATGGTGAGAATGAGTTCAAAATAGGAGCTAAGTCTCTAATTAGCATATATATACATCTCACTAATTACATTGGTTAATCAAGGCTTAGACCTAATCAAATGGACTTAATTAAGTCAAATTAATCTAATTATTTTGATCCGAATCACTTTTTAATTAAATTTCACTATAGGCTCTAAAAATTATGCTAATCACAATAATACGACCAATTTTGGTTTCTGTCGCCTCTACGGTCTTTAATTTAATTTTTATAACAGAAAATCAAACAGATTTTCCTACGGTGAACAGATATAATTTCACAAACACTCATAATTATATAATTAGCACTCAAAATCATATCAATCTCATAATTATAAGCATAATTAAGATTAATTAACATAATACAGAGTAGGGTTGTCACAGGTATAATTCGGCCACACTTTCGACAAGGTTTGGTATAATGTCACCACCAACTGTTATTTTCTTTGGATATTTTTCTGAAAATACAACACGTTGGTGATGGTAAAATAAGCAAACGAAATTAACAAATGCCGAAGCTTGACAGTCAATAACTCTCTGAATTTTTGGTAAAAATATTTCAAAAAATTTTCATTCTCCCAGACTGTAATTCAACATTTGCGTTTATGTGTAAACAAGGCTCTAATACCATTGTAGGATAAACTTAACAATGGCGATGATCGATAATCCCGTAAGGGTGTTTATCACGCAAGAAGAATATACAATCTAGACTAAAAACAAAGAGAGAATAAAGAGCAATTTCAAGTGGTTTGTTTCATTGTGTCAACCGTCTATTTATAGCTTACATGATGCCTCTTTATCAATGGTTACAACCATTTGTATTGAGTCACCAAATCCAATAGTCACAATGCTTCAAAGTATTGTGTCTTTGTATTTCAAATTCAAAAAAATTTCCAGATTTGTTTCTTCCTGCAGAAAGGTTTATTTCTTTGTGCTATGATTCGGTGTGAGAAGATCCACTATATTATGGTGTAAGCACCTCTCATACCTTCAAGCTTAGCATAATCCTTTTTTTGGGAAAATTATATTTGGGGAAATAGCTTGACCGTGATGTAGGAAAAATTAATTACAAAATGATAAAAAAATATAATAAATATTAATAATTAAAATTATGAATTTTTTTTATTAGTTTGTAATTAATTTCCATTGACACAGTATCAGTGTAATTGTCCCATTATATTTTAGCCCTCACAGTTGTATGCTCTCTGATCCTCATAACAAAGGTTGCAGGTTCAAGTCCCTGTGGAGTGTTGGGTGATCCTTTTCCCTTTTCTCTTATCTAGCGTAGGTTCTAGCAAGTGACAAAATAAATAATATTATTATTACTCGGTATCACTTTTGAGTGGACTACAAAAATATATATAAATGAAATGACTCTATATTTTTTTGCGATATGCACAAAGATGGTTGAATTATAATTTGTGATAATGACAATTGAAAATAGTAACTAAAAGAATGGTAGTTGAAATAAAGTAATTAAATTGAGCAAAATCTGGTTGAGCAAAAGAATAATAACTTGACTATTAAAGCAACATTGTTAAAACATGACTTTTTTACACTATTTATTATTAAAATATTATTTTAACTAAATTTAGCTTAGTAACCATTGGGAATACTTTTACTTTGTTGGGAAATTCTATGTTACATATTTTTTTTTGATAAGAATTATGATAATTTATGGTTCAGAAATAAAATTATTTATTTTTGTGGTAATATTACGTATTTTGTGATATTGGTACACATTTTGTGATTAGAAAATGTTTAGATAAAAAAATATGTAACATTACAACAAAAAATGGGTAACACTATCACTAAATGCGTAATTTTATTTTTAAATCATAAATTATCGTAACTCTTATTAGAAAAATATGTGACATTTATTACAAAAATACATAAAATTTATCATAAAAATATATAATAAAGTCACATTTTGAAGAGTGTGCGACCATACTTTGTTGGGTACTGCTATGGTACTTGGTTATTAGTTTAGGTGGCAGATGAATCATGTGTTTATACCCCTCATATTACAGTTACAGTGGTATGCAAGCTAAGAAGTAGATCTAGTTGACATTGTTGCATATATATGCCTTGAATTAATAAAGGAATTGACGTTGTAAAATACTAGTTGACAACTTTTATTTTATTTTGCATTTATATATAATTACACCCTTTTATATTCTTATTTTTCTCTCAAGTGAATTGAAGTTGAACCACAAGAGGCACAAGTGGTAGCATAAACCCCTATTATAATTACAACCTTTTATATTTGGGTGTTTGTGATTGGTTCCTCACCAACTCTTGATGGTGTGCTAGCATATGATTGGACCGTCTTATTGGTGCCAACCTAATTGGAATTAATTTGGCTCGCTATGATGCTTTTTGCACTCATCCTCTTTTTCCTTTATTAATGTATTAGTTTTCTACTTTATCAATAAAATTATTTTTCTTTGCTGATCAAAAAAAAGAAAGTGGTAGCATAAACCCCTATGCTTCATTCTCTACTTTGTTTCTAAAACATTGCTCACTATCTTTTACGAGTGTCATCCTTTTAAATTATTAAATTAGATAAACTACATTTTACCTCATTAATTGCCACTCAGTTTTACTTTATTCCTTTAACTAAAAATTAATATACTTGTGCATCTTAAACTATTAATTTGTATCAATAGAAATTTGTTAATAAATACATAATAAATTTTCATTTGTCTTACACATAACATGTCTAATATTGCAAAATGTTTGAAACGACTTTATTATTCTCTTTGTTTTGTTTTGTTTTTTTTTTTATTATTCTTCTCCACATCAATGACCATGGCTAACTACATCATGGTTGCATGACTGCCGCAATAGGTAAAAGAGAAGAAAAGAAAAAGAAAATATGACCATTTTTTATATTCCATAATATTTGAGATGTTTTACACAAGTCAAGCGTAACAAATATGTAACAGAATACTCATATTGATATAAATTATTAGTTTAAGATAACAAAATGTAGTATTTTTTTGTTGATGTTATAAAATTCTTATTGTTTTTAATGACATATACAATTTTTTTTTTTTTTTTTCAGATTTGTGGAGTTAATTGAGTTATTTCTTAATTTCTAGATATTTAAAAAAAAATCTACTTTGAAATTTGTTAAGAGATGAACAATGTTTCATAACAGCTTTGTTGACATACATTTAACTATAACCAAACCTTGTATTAAATTTGAGGCAAGGTATAGTATTTGGTAAAATATAACAACTCTAACCATTGGGGAAGAAAAAAATGTTCCAAATACTATTCTTTACCTATTGCAGCTCTTTTAGGTGTCCACTGGAGAAACTCCAAGGGACAATTTATGGGATAGTTTTAACAGATGAGATGAATTGAGTAGTAGGTTGCTTAAAATTAGTAAAAAATAAATTTTGATTAGTTTTAAAATTTATGTAAGTTTGATTTGTTTATATTTGGAATTGATTTCAAATAAGCTTTAACTAGTTGAGCTAGCTAAAATAATCTAGTTTATTTTTAGAGTGCACATAAATTCATTGAGCTAAGTATTGTTGATTGAGTTACGTAATAACATGTTAAAATTTGACTTCAAAACTTACAATCAAGTTCAATTAACTTGATTCATATTATGTCTCTAGTTTTAACTAAAATTAGTCATACAAGCAGCCATGGATGAAATACAAATATGATTTTTTTTTTTCTTTTTGAAAGTGGCATTATTTTTGTTATACAAATTCTTTTTAAAATAATTATAAAATATGTGATGCAGATTTTTATGTTATTTGTTGTGGCCATGGGTGACCTTTAGCCTCTGTTTGGGAAGTTAGAGGTTGGGGTTTTTTTGGCTAAAATAGTCAAAAAAAAAAACAAAATAGGTCTTTTAATCCAATAAGACATGACATCACATCAAATTTATAATCATTACATTTTTTCTCTCACAAAAAGTCAAAAAAATCAAAAAGTCATTTCCAAACGAGACTTTTTAATCCTAGGTTAAAATAGTCAAAAAGTCAAAAAATCAACTCACTTCCGAAATGAACCCTTAAAACACCATTTCAAATAATTTATTATAACATTTTTAAAGTCGTGTGGAAATAAAACAACGAAGTTCAATATTTTCTCAGTTCATAGAGGATCAAGCCATAATTATATGGCTAACTTTCTCATTTGAATAGAAACTGCCGTGGCCAAAACATATAAAGATTGGTGTAGTTGCTCACAAGGACATATCGATTAAAGGATGTGAAACATATCGATTAGAGGATGTGAAATCCATTTCCGATGTATCCAAAAAAGATTAGAGGATGTGAAATTGATTTTGGTAAAACTGGGGAAAGATACTTGAAGGTGAATTGCCCATGATGCACACACGTAAGACCATTCTGTTTGGTGTCAGTTTTTAGAATTTATTTTTCAATTTATTTTTATTATTTTTTTTATTTTCACTGAATTTTTTAAATATTTGAAGTAATTTTTAATTTTTAGACGCACCCAACATATATACACTTAAAAAAAAAATTTGTGAATTTTTTAAAAAAAAAAATCAATAAATATCAAAAATATAAAAAAAATGAAAATTTAGTACATTTTTCATATTTTTGTATTTTTATTAATTTTTAAAAATATTTTTCACAAATATTTTACTATTTAGATACATCTTCTAAAAAAATATAAAAAATTGTTTAAAATTTTAAAAAATTCACTAAAAATACAAAAAAATACAAAAAATAAAAAAAACTTTACTTTCAAAAAATTAAATTCAAAAAATAAAAACCAAACCCAACTTTTCAAGTCGTGACGTGGATCAAGAAAGAAGGCACTTCAATGCTTGAGACAACAACTTTCTAAAAACAAGCTAAATTATAGCATTGGAACGTGGCACCTACATCCGAGGTCATGCCACATTCATCCGAAACCTTGCCATATTTATGCAAGGCCTTGCCATTTAATACTTGGGGAACTTACTGATAAGTCCCATGTACTAAGTTCAAGATCCAGCTAATCCCAAAATAAAAATACTTGCACCAATTAGTCCAACACATTTTTAATTGTTACTAAAAAATCCTTTTTTTTTTTTTTAATTTACAGACACTGTTCACATCTTACTATCGTCGGACTTCCGTCAAACGGTCGCCGGAGACTCGTCGGAATGTTCAACATCGCCGGAAAGTCGTCGGAATGTTTAAAACATGTTATGAAACTGTAAAAAAAAAAAAAATTTTGCATGTTATAAAACTGCAAAATTTTACAGTTTTAAACCATGATTCATTCCAGCACCAAAAAAAAAAATTCAAACTGCAAAATTTTACAGTTTTCACCGCCTGTAACTAAAACTCGAAAATTACTTGTTCAGAATTCGAAAATTTTCTCATTACAAATCTGTGTGATAGCTGTACAAATCTAAGTCATTACAGATCTATTTCAATGATATTATAGATCTATTTTATCATCAACAACAACAACCATAGATCAACAACTATCCCAAAAAAAATCTGTAAATAGAGAGAGAAAGAGAGAGAAATTGACAAAACCATATTCATGGCAGATTCTTACAACAGCTACAGCAAGCTTCGTAGATCTGCTGTGGGTACTTCACAAGCACGGCCTCATCTAGCTTCTGGTTGATTTCTTCTATCAGAGTCATCCAATAGGTTCGAAGATCGAATTTCGTCGACACTGACGATGATGGTGTCGATGATGAAGAAGAAGAAACAGAGCATCGAATTTTGGGATGCGAAATTGATCTGAAGAACGCATTGTTGATGAAAAACGCATTGTTGATGATGACGAAAAATCTGCAGAAAATTTCCAGATCTGAAGATTTTTTTTTGTTGATGTTGATGAACCCATTGTTGATGATGAACACGTAACAAGAGAGGCAAAAACCAGAGAGATAAAGGAAAGGACTTTTTGGGGCACTCAAAAAGTTTTGGGATTAAATGGTCACCACATGTTTCACATGGGACCTCCCAGTAATTTCCCCTTAATACTTCTATCCAAGATTACCGATCCACATGATCCTATTAAAAAAGGAATTGGGGTGCCACTGTTGTGCAGTCAATTGGGCCCTTTTTAGGGTCCATTTTGATAATTCAAACCGTTCACATTTTAGAATACATCAAGTAGAACATACCTGTAAAAAATCAAGTTAATCGGATATCGTTTACCCATTCATCCACTCACATTTGTATCTACAAAAATAAATAACAATTGTAATTTAAAGTATTAAACTGAATACAAATGTGAGTGGATGAATGGGTAAACGATATTCGATTAACTTGCTTTTTTACAGGTATGTTCTAATTGATGTATTCTAAAATGTGAACGGTTTGGATTATCAAAATGGGCCCCGAAAAGGGCCCAATTGGCTGCACAGCAGTGGCTGCTGTGCACTCCCGCACAGCAGCCACCTCAATTCCATTAAAAAAATATGTATCTACAAGTCATATAATAATAATAATTGTTGGAACAATCCTATATCGCCTGGGGGACGGACCGACTTCACCTTATAAGCGTACAAGCCTCTCAACCTGTTACAACGCGTTTTCCCTCAAAGGAGGAACAAAGCCGTGAGGCTGATGGGACTTCGCGCCCACCTCGCCAAATCGGACAATATTATGACAGACACGCACATTTGGCGCTAGAAGGAGGGTTGATCTCTTTCCCCGTTGTTGCGGGCCCAGTCCGCTAAGGGGTTATGTTGGGCCAATCCCAAATTGCCTAGGAGGATAAACGAACTTCACCTTATAAATGTACTGACCCCTCAACCTTTAACAACGCGTTTTCTCCCGAGGAGAAAAAAAAGCCATGAGGCTGACGGGGCTCCGCGCCTACCTCGCCAAAACGAACAATATTGTGGCAGGCACGTAGGCGTCAGGCACGAGCATTTGACACTAGATGAAGGGCTCGTCTCTTATCCCGTTGTTGCGGGCCTAGTTTGCTGGGGGTTATGTTGGGGCAATCCCACACTGCCTAGGGAACGGACCAACTTCACCTTATAAGTGTACTGGCCTCTCAACCTGTTACAACGCGTTTTCCCCCGAGGAGGAACGTAGGTGCCAAGACGAGGCTCCGCGCCCACCTTGCCAAAGCAGACAATATTGTAGCAGGCACGTAGGTGCCAAGTACACGCATTTGGCGCTAGAAGGAGGGCTCGTCTCTTCCCCCGCTGTTGCGGGCCCAATCCACTAGGGGATTATGTTGGGGCAATCCCACATCGCTTGGGGGAACGAACCAACTTCACCTTATAAGCGTACTAGTCCCTCAACCTGTTACAACGCATTTTCCATCGATAAGGAACAAAGCCGTCAGGCCGATGGGGCTCCACGCCCACCTCGCCAAAGTGACAATATTGTGGCAGGCACGTAAACACCAGGCACGACGAGCCTTTCTTCAAGCGTCAAATGCGCGAGCTTGGTGCCTACATGCCTGCCACAATATTGTCCTCTTTGGTAAGGTAGGGGCAGAGCCCAGTCGGCCTCACGACTTTGTTCCTCCTCTGGGGAAAACACGTTGTAACAGGTTGAGGGGCCAGTACACTTATAAGGTGAAGTCGGTCCGTCCCCCCAGGCGATGTGGGATTGCCCCAACATAACCCCTCAGCGGACTGGGCCCGCAACAGTGGGGGAAGAAACGAGCCCTTCCTTTAGCGCCAAATGCGCGTTTCTGGGGCCTACGTGCCTGCCACAATATTGTCCACTTTGGCGAGGTGGGCAGAGCCCCATCGGCCTCACGGCTTTGTTCTTCCTCAGTGGAAAACACATTGTAACAAGTTGAGGAGTCAGTACACTTATAAGGTGAAGTCAGTTCGTTCCCCAAGGTGATGTGCGATTGCCCCAACATAACGCCCCAGCGGACTTGGCCCGCAACAGTAAGGGAAGAGACGAGCCTTTCCTCTTGTAACAACCCCGACCTTTGATTAACATTAATTCATACTTAAATATGCCTAATAAGTAATTAAGGTGATATTCTGAAGAAAATTACATATGTGTCACATTATTCGTGTTTATATCTATCTAATGTAAAAATATCTGTTGCAATTTCTGCATAGAATATTAAATTGATGGCTTGAATGACGTCAGAAATGGGAATTGACCGCATGGATGGACTAATTAGAATTTTTAGAACATTGTGATAATTTTAATTAAAAATTGATTTGGAACGATTAATTAAGTTGTGTTTGGCAAGCCTAATGTCCCAATTAATGTATTATGGCATATCAACTATATAAGTGACCCTTAAGCTCATTCATGAGCGCAATTCTCTCATTTCTTAGTGCCAAAATCTGAGTTCATACATCCTAGAGAGAGAGAGAGAGAGAGACTCCATTTTAGAGAGAGAAAGTGTAGATTCAAGGTAGAAGTTGAAGATTTTGCTTGAGTTCATCAATATTGTGCAAGAATCTAATTAATTCAAGACTATAGATATGAATTCAACCCCCAATTTATGAATCTAAGTTATCAACATGAATATTATGTGTTTAAATGTATAATTTGAGCTTAGAATGAAGAATTGGGTTACAATTCACATTTGTACGCTCATGTAGGTATTAAATCATCATGTTAGCTTTGAGTTTCATCCTTTGTGTTGGATTTGGAGGATGAAATGTACATGCATGCATATTTCACCAAGTTTTGTAAGTCAATTCCATGTTTTTGAAGTCTTGAAAAAGAATTTGGAAGAGAATTCTACATGCATGCCTAAACATGTTGGGTTTTGCTATATCAAGTTTGATTTTGATCATTCATGTAGAAATTATGGATAATTGACACATGCATGTTTGATTTATCATGTTTGAACCTTGGTTTCATGTTTTGGAAAATAATTCCTTACATGCATGGAGTTTATGAGCTCAAATTTTGTTAACTTCATGAGTTTTGGAGAAAAGAGCTTGAAAAGTTTACATGCATGAAAATTGAACTCAATCTTGGCTAAAACCATGAGTTTTGATCTAAGGGGTTTATAAAGGATCATGTGTTCATGTTTTAGAAAACTTTTCAAGCTTTAAAGACAAGCCTTACACGAGTTTACCCTCGAAATTGTATTTGGAAGCTCAAAACTCTGTTTTCGAAAACCCAGAATTTGAAGTCTGCTCGAGCGAGGAAACCTGCGCTCGAGCGGAGAATGCGAGCTCTCAGCATTTTTGCAGATATAAGCGCTCCGCTTGAGTGACCAAAGTCGCGCTCGAGCGAACCCTTTGTATTTTGTTGAACCGCTCGAGCATGGGAGTTGTGGCTCGAGCGTAGATTGAGACCAACCAGTACTTTTTCAGACAGGCCGGTCCGCTCGAGCGACCAGGCCATTTTTAGTGCATTTTGACAAGTTGTTCTGCATTTCATTTCCATCCATTTCTGATCATATGTAGACATGAATTATGAGTTATTGAAGAGTCATGAGCAAAGAAATGATATATGTAAAGTGAATTAGAAAAATACGAGATAAATCCGAGAATTGATTCACGTGTACAAGTCTTAAGTACTTAACTGAATAAGAAAGCTAAGCCACAACGGCTATGTGAACACATGTAATGATAAGATATGGTTGTGTTATGTACTTTGTGGTTGTAGGTCAAGACTCGAAGATCGATTGACCATTTACGGGAACCCACTGTGAGTAACGTTATTGTAAAGATATGTTTATATGAATTACATTCCAAATGTTATATGATAAGTTATGATTTTTGAAATGATATTTGTTTACATGAACGAATGTCCTATGTTTGAAATCTATTATGGCATCCATAGATAGTCCCAAGTCATGGGGGACGACATGTTAATGTGGGTCTATGATATACATGTGAATATGAGATCTCGTTAGCCACTTCATTATGGCGATATGTGTTTAATCGGTATCCGGAACCGATTACTCTAGTCGAAAGACGATGTATGATGTGTTCTATGGGATGTACCATTAGTATGTTCAGATATGAGAATGATTATGTTATGATTTGTCTTATGATTATGAAATGTTCGGAATTCGTTCACTAACCCCTTTACCTTAATGTTATTCACTGGGTTTTAGCTCACTATGTGTATATATATATAGGTGGGCATTCTGGAGATCGAGCCTGAAGGCTTTTGTTTGGATCCGTGTTCTGTTGTCAGCCAGCCATTGTGCCTCTCGTGGAGGTTCCTGAAGTGTCACGTATTATGTATATCAGACTTTGTTATTTTGTTGGTTGTATTTAAGATGTTATAATGTGTGTGAGTATAATGTAAGAATGAATTTTGGATACGTATATAAAGTTTTAATTATTCTGTCTCATATAAGTCAGCACAGCTCATTGGACAATTATATTTATGTATTTGCTTCCGCTAGCCCCCCCTTGTTTTGTTAATCTGTTTCAGAGGTCTTCGGTAATCTTAGGATTACTGGCCGGTTACGATGCTAAACCTATAGGGGCGAGTTTGGGTCGTGACACCTCTAGTGCCAAATGCGCGTGCTTGGCGCCTACGTGCCTGCCACAATATTGTTAGCTTTGGTGAGGTGGGGGCGAAGACCCATCAGCCTCACGGCTTTGTTCTTCTTCGGAAGAAAACGTTTTATAACAGATTGAGGGACCAGTACGCTTATAAGGTGAAGTCGGTCCGTCCTCCCAGGCGATGTGGGATTGCCTAACATAATCCCCCAGTGGACTAGGCCCGTAACAGCGGGAGAAGAGACGAGCCCTCTTTCTAACGCCAAATGCGAGTGCTTGGTGCCTACGTGCCTGACACAATATTGTCCGCTTTGGCGAGGTGGGCGTGGAGCCCCATCGGCCTCACGACTTTGTTTCTCTTCAGGAAAAAAAGCATTGTAACAGGTTGAGGGGCCAGTACGCTTATAAGGTGAAGTCGGTCCGTCCCCCCAGCCAATGTGGGATTGGCCAACATAACCCCCCAGCGGACTGAGCAGCAACAGCAGTGGAAGAGACGAGCCCTCCTTCTAGCGCCAAATGCGCGTGCCTGGCGCCTACGTGCCTGCCACAATATGTCCGCTTTGACTAGGTGGGCATGGAGCCCCGTCGGCCTCACGGCTTTGTTCCTCATCGGGGGAAAACTCGTTGTAGCAGGTTGAGGGGCCAATACGCTTATAAGGTAAAGTCGGTCTGTCCCCCCAGGCGATGTGGGATTGCCCCAACAATAATAAGTTTGAAAAATAAATTCAAAATTGTTTAAATTCAACAAATAAACTTAAAATTGCATAAATTTATTTGAAAAAAAATTATAATTATGTATGTATAAACTGCTAATTTCAAGGAATTATTTTCCTTTTTAAGTTAGTTTAGTAAGTAAAAATAAATTTATAAAAAAATATTGCTAATTCTAATATTATTAAATTTTTTAATCACTTCTTAAAGTGCTGAAGTTAATTTCATTTGGACAAAAAATATATTTACTAAATGAACTAATTTTTTTTATTAATAAAATAAGTTTTTTTTTGGGTCCATTTAAATCTCTCCAAAGTATCAGAGTCATGCAACTATACACATTTCTATTGGGGTGTTATAAAGTAAGTTATGACATATGTAATATTTATTATCATAAATGTTATAATTAAATCTTTTTTAGTATAATTAAAAAAAATAATGAGCGTGTGAGTTGATTTCTGACCACACTGCCAAATTGGTACTCAGTTGGAGAACACTGACAGAATAGATTAAGCCCGAACGACCTGCAACAAAAAGAAGAGATTCCGGCGGTGGTTCGTCCACCCGGGGGCACTCCGACGATCAAGTCAGTTAGCTCTCAAAGATAGCAAAAGCGCTTAACTCACTATTCAGAATACAAAAAGTATACCTTAGACCCATGGGAGTGCCTCTCTTTTATAGCCAACACAGACCTAATCCCAATAAAAGCCTAGCTTTAATGGACTCTGGATTACTGCTAATCTTGGACTCCTAGTAGGATTAGGATAAACTCTCTAAGAGTCTTATCTTTACCCAAACTGAAGTCCTCTCTCATTCTAGGACTCTTGTCCCTTATCCGCTTATCCCGGATTCCGGTATCTTTGCAGATAACCTCGGCCTAACCGAGATTACCTCGGCGTCATGACCAGGACACGTAGCACCCCGGCTAACACTCCGGTGCCACCTCGGCCACGTGCTGTCATCCAAAAAATATGTCCCCACAACTGCCCCCTAAGTTCTATTACCTCGGCATCCTGAGGTGATGGAACCTATATCATTTCTTTCATTTAACACGTCGGCTAAACTCGATTTATTCTTCATTACCGAAGTCATTTCTCGTCGGCTCAATATGTCATAGTCTGTTCTTATCAATGCCTTAGAATATTTAACCTGGTTTGTTCAAGTTTCTTAGCCGAGGTCATCTCTCCAATCGAGGTCTTTACTTCATTAAATCAAAAACTCCAAGAGTTTCTTCACGCGTATGAGCTGTCATGCACGTCAACTCAACCATTTTTGCCACGCGTCTTTCTCTCACTGGACCGTATCTGATACGTGCCATTAAGTCGCCTCGCGTCTGCGTGTGCCGTCTGATAAACACGCTGTTCTAGGCACATCAATTGCGTTTTGCCGCCTCTTCGCGTTTTTGACAAAACTTCTTCCCTCTCTCTTCGTCTTTTCACTTCTTTACCGTCATCTTCGTTCAAACTCTCTCTTTCTAACTTTCTCAAATTCTCCATTGTTTCAAGCTCTCAAGCTCTGCAACTACTTTGTTCACCTCCTCCGGCGAAGTTTTTGCTGCTCCTCTCCGCTCACGGCCACCGTCTGACCCTGGCAAACTTTACACCGGCTTCATTTTTCTTCAGTGAGTCACTATTTCCATCCCATTTAACTTCTTGTTTCAGTCTCTTGTTTTTCTTCAATGAACTCCACTGCTTTACTTGCTGCCTTTGCAATCCTGCTCATGTCTTTGATCGTTTAACTTGTATCTTGAATTCCACCATGTATTGAACATATTTGTTTTATGATTCTGTTTTTTGCCCAATCCATTCTTGAATATACACACACTGCTCACATATATGGTGATTTTTGCCACTGTTCTTGGCCTTACATATCTGCACAAACTTTGTCACTGTGCTCTTGGTAGTTTATCACTATTCTTGATTTTGAATCACATTCCTGTTTCTGTTTTCTGTGTCTTTTCCAGATCCTTGCCTTCAATCCTTGTTTGCATAGACTTAGGTTTGAGATTTGTTGTAGAACTCACAAATTTTAGGAAAAACTGAAACAAATTCCCCTTAGATCCTCACAAATCCTTACCCCAGCACACATTTAAGTTTTAGCCGAGGTCCTTCAAACCTTCACAAAACACTTCTGTAGTCCAACACCCTCCCCCAAGTTGACGTTATGGGTATGTGGAGGTATAGGGTAGACACCCCAAATAAGTTAGAATACTTCAGGCAGGAGTTTCGAAATCCCGGCCGACATTCATGTTAGGTTGGCTGGGGAGGAGGACTCCATTATGCCTGACGAGAACTTCATGCCCTTCCCTGTTGTAGCTTTCATAAAATGTGGACTTAGGTTTCTAATCGACATCCTTTTCCGAGAAGTCCTCCATTACTATAAGCTCAACCTAATGCAGTTAGCCATTAACTCATACAGAGTCATCAATAGTATCATAGCCTTAGCACGCCGAGAAAATGCTAGGGTAACCTTAGCCGATATCCAGTATTGCTACACCATGTGTGGCCTTAGTTTAGAAAAAGGCTACATCTGCTATCTTAAGCCGAGGTCAACACAATACAAACTCATTGCCGACCTCCCAGACTACAACAAGGGAGCCGGGGACGATTACTTCATTGTCTAGGGTAACTGGGAGTTCGCTCCAGACGAAGACCTTCACCTCTACCCTCTTAGCCGTACAGTATTCAAAGAGGGTAATGGTAAGAGCTAAGAGTCACTTTTACTTACTTTCAAGTTTTTAACACTTTGCTCCTTTTATTGGTTCTAACGTCTGTTTTTTTCTTGCAGTTCTTCCACAGCCACCCAAGGATTTTCGCAAGTCCTTCTTTCCTAGTAAGGACCTCAAAGATCTGTTGGATCTGCCAGTTGAGCGGCGGAGAGCTCCTTTGTTGCTCAACTTCATCCCGACTTACAAGTCGGTGCTCCCCGACGTCCCGAAGAAAAAGAAAAGCAAGTCTCCTCCGTCCGCCACAACATCTCAAGCAACTTCATCACCTCGGCCAGACCAGGGGTCAACCTCTGATCCAGCAGAGCAACCGCCGACCTCGGCTCCACAACTGATCCCTCCATTCTAACGCAAACGCCGGCGTCAAACTGTAATCGCCGCCGAGATGGTTCGCAAGAAGGCTGTTGCAGACGACCTCCTTGCCGACATCCCCAACACTGTCACCACACAACCTTCTCCATCCCAGTCCCAACCAAAACCAAAGCCCAAAAGACTGAAGAAGGCACAACCCAAGGCAACGGTGACTCAGATCAACTCTGAGGACACATTGCCGAGCTCCAAATTGGCTGAGGGCGAAAAGAGCTCCTCCGCTGCTAAGAAAAGGCCCGCCGAGGCCGCACCCACCGAATCAAACAGGTCAAAGAGACCGAGGTCCGAGTCGGCAACAACCTCGGGCTCTCTGAAGCCTGATGCCCCCTGGGCCCCTTCGATCACCATGGAGGACAAGCCGGTCAGAGTCGGCGACAGTGCGATTGACATCGAAGTCGGCGTCGCCCTCTCTATGGCTTTGCTCCTCCCAAAAGACCTCGAGCGCAACGCTAGGGCGAGTGAATATGAAAACTTTGCTTTGATGCTGTAGCACTCCGTTCAAGTAAGTCCCTAACACTTGGTATTTTTCTTCCTCTGTTTTTTCATACTTAGAAATTTTTACTAACTTTTGTTATGTCCATTTCTTCTAGGCGATCCAGCACGCCCACTTCTTCGCCATGCAAGCTTTTGACATGAGGAAGGAGTTGGCCAACAAGATCAGGGAGGTTGCTGGCCTGCAAAGGACCATTGATCGGGCTGAGGCCAAGATGGAGACTCTTATTGATCAGGCCAAAGCGGCCAAGGATGCTCAGGAGGAGGCCAAGGAAAAGACTGATGCTGTAGAGGCCGTTTCCAAGGTTCTCCAAGCCGAAAAGAAAGAAGCCAAAGCAAAAACGGTCGAAGCCCAAGCTGAGCTCCGGGCTGCCTTGGCCACAAAGGAGGTCGAGATCAAGGCTGCAGACGAGAAGGTATATGCCGAGGGGGCAACCAACGTCAAGGAAGATTACAAAAAACAAGTGAAGCAGGTATGCAATAAGGGTTTCTTTTTTGGTTGGATGGCTGCTCTAAAAGAGTTGGCTGTCCCCAAGGACTCTCCTCTCAAGAATGCCAGCAACCTTATCTTGCCATCCCCCCCCCCACTCCAAGCCAATCCGAGGACGAAGTTGAGGCTGAGAAGAACAAGGAGGCTTCTGGGACCAAGTCCCCAACTCTGAACGAGCAAGTCTTGGACTTGACTCAGGATGAAGAGGATGAGGTCTCAAAAGAAGCCACTTCTGAGAAGACAGCATCTGACGCACCTATCGTCGAGAAGAGCATCGACCAAACTCTCCAAGAGATTGATGCCGAGCTTGCGGCTGAGAAGGCTGCCGAGAAGAGTTCTCAGATGTCTTCTGAGCCCCTAGCCAATGCTGATGCCGAGTAGTCCAGTTTGAATTTTTTTCTATATTTCTTGTAGCTTGTACTTTTTCCTTTATGAAACAATGTCTCTAATTTTGGCCGACTTGCCACTTTTTGTAATTCGCACAAGTAATCTTTTTATAGGCCGAAGTGCCATTTCTTTGAATGTAAATACAACTTCTTCTTTTGAATGCTTGTATGTTTGTCTTCTTTTTTTAATGCCTTTACACTTAGAATAATTTGCATGTCTTCAATTTATACCTTTCTTGTATAGTCTCCTCGGACTAGCATACCTCGGACAAAACTTCCAACCTTTCTTATCTTAGCAAGTACACTAGTACTTCTTTCAATATAACCTTAAATGAACTTGTAAATTTTTCTCAAAAATTTCAACAAGTGTCTAAGCAATCTTCCTTTAACATAACCTCAGCTTAACTGCAACTTGTAAATTTTTTTCAAAAATTTCAACAAGTGTTAAGCATGACCTCGGTTTAACTTCAACTTGTAAATTCTTCTTGAAATTTCAACAAGTGTTAAACATGACCTCGGTTTAACTTCAACTTGTAAATTTTTCTTAAAAATTTAACAAGTGTTAAACCAATCTTAGCTTGTAAATTCTTCTCCCAAGCATCATTCTCTAGCTCTCTGCCCCCTAATGTGAACTTAAGTTTCACTTGGGTTCTCATTAAGCATGTGGCTTTGACCTCGTCGTCGAGGTAAGATTTAAACAAAGACTGGCTGAGGTTATCGACCCTGGCCTCTCTGTTAATCTATATGCTTAGTTTCAATCTGTGTTTCACTCTTGCCGATATGGCAAGTCTAGGTTATTCCAACTTAGTTCAACTCTATTATATGCAAGTAGGAACTCTGCCATATAATAAGTCTAAGTTATTCGTCATGTTTCAATCAGAAACATCGCCAACTTAGTTCAACTCTATTATATGCAAGTAGGAACTCTGCCATATAACAAGTCTAAGTTATTTGTCATGTTTCAATCAGAAACATCGCCAACTTAGTTTAACTCTATTATATGCAAGTAGGAACTCTGCCATATAATAAGTCTAAGCTATTCGTCATGTTTCAATTAGAAACATCGCCAACTTAGTTCAACTCTATTATATGTAAGTAGGAACTCTGCCATATAATAAGTCTAAGTTATTCGTCATGTTTCAATCAGAAACATCGTAAAGTATCTAGTCAGTCATACTACACAAGTTTAAAAATCAAAAACTTTATTATTACTTCGGCTAATAACAAAAAATTCTTAAAAAACAAGAAAATCTAATGATAGAAAAACTTCAGATTGTAAGTATTCCAAGGTCTTGGCAACTCTTTACCTTCACTATCTTCAAGCCGATATGCCCAATTACCCAATACCGAGATGATTCTATAGGGTCCCTCTCAATTTGGGCCAAGCTTGCCCTCTCTGGGATCCTTCTTGTTGCCGACAACCTTTCTCAGGACGAGGTCCCCGACTTGGAACTCTCTTGGGTTGACCTTCTTATTGTAAGCTCTAGCAAGCTGTTACTGGTATGCCCCCAGCTGAATTGTTGTTTTCTCCCTCTTTTTTTTTTCTAACAGATCTAGATCTCGGGCCAGGAATGCCTCATTGGTCCCATTCTTTACTCCCTGGGTCCTGATCCCTGGGATGCCGACCTCCAGTGGAATGACTGCTTCTGTGCCATAAGCCATGGCAAATAGGGACTCCCCAGTTGATCTTCTCGGCGTAGTCCGATATGCCCAAAGTACATTGGGCAACTCTTCCACCCACTTTCCCTTTGCTGCTTCCAGCCTTTTCTTGATCCTATCCAAGATGACTTTATTGGAGGCTTATACTTGACCATTACTCTGAGAGAAGCTTGGGGTAGAGTAATAATTCTCGATCTTGTACTTTGCATAGAAGCTCTTAATTAGCTTACTGTCAAACTGTGTACCATTGTCAGCTATTATTGCCCTTGGGATCCCAAACCTGGTGATGATGTTCTTCCATATGAAGTTCTTCACATCAATGTCCCAAATTTTTGCAATGGGTTTAGCTTCTACCCACTTGGTGAAGTAATCTGTTGCCACTAGCAAGTACTTCCTTTGTCCAGTTGCTTGAGGCAATTGCCCAACAAAAGCCATGCCCCATTGGGTAGATGGCCAAGGGCTAGACAACGAATTCAAGTATGTTGCTGGTTGACGTATCAAAGGTGCAAACCTCTGGCACTTCTCACACTTCCTAACATAAGCTTCAGCATCTTTCTGCATATAGGGCCACCAGTACCCCTGATTGATGGCCCGATGAGCAAGTGATCTACCCCCAGCGTGGCTTCCAAATACTCCTTCGTGTATCTCATACAAGAAGTCTTCAATTTGTCAAGGGTGTACACACCTCAAAAGGGGTGCAGTAAAAGATCTTCTGTAGAGATGTCCCTCTGCTGTTAGACTGAACCTTGTCGACTTCAGTCTGATCTTGTGCGCCTCTTTGTGATCATCTAGCAGCTTCCTATCTCTAAGAAATACTATTATCACATCCATCCAGCTTGGTCCCATCTCCACACACATTGCTTCGTGCTTTGTGTTCAGTGGTCCTATGCTTGGACCTGACAAGTAGTCAACCATTATTGTCCTTGTCTCTCCAGGTTTCATTGCACTAGCCAGGTTGGCCAGAGTATCAGCATGGCTGTTGTCATCTCGGCTAACCTGCTGTAGTCGGCAATTCTGAAACAATGCTACCAGTCTGCCTACCTCCTTTACATAGGCCGACATCCTTTCATCTTGGGCTGCATACTCGCCTGTTGCTTGGTTGACTATAAGCTGGGAGTCACAGAAGACTATTACTTCGTTAGCTTCCATCGCTACCGCCAGCTTTAATCCTGCGATCAGTGCTTCATACTCTGCTTCGTTGTTTGAGGCCTTGAATCCTAAACGAATGGATTGTTCCAGTATCTGCCCATCTGGAGATACTAGTACTACTCCTGCCCCCCCTCCTTATCGGTTCAAGCTCCCATCAATGAACAGCCGGAAGGAGTCACCGATGTAAATGCTGCAGGGCCTGAGTTTCTCTTCTTTCCTTTGTTCTGTTACCCCCAACTAGGTTTCTCCTTGTTCACTGGGACATCCTATACCTCGGCTCAACGGAGCCCGATGTACGATGGCGCCTGGTGTGAACTCGGCCACGAAGTCAGCCACAACTTGGCCTTTGATTGCTGTTCTAGGTCTGAATTCCAAGTCATATTGGCCCAAGGCCACTGCCCATCTGGTTATTCTACCTGTCAGATCTCCCTGCTGCAGCAAGGACTTCAAAGGATGCTCAGTTAACACCACAATTTTATGGGCTTGAAAGTAATGATTCAGCTTCTTGGAAGCCATTACTAAAGCCAGTGTTAACTTTTCCAAGGGTAAATACTTGGTCTCTGCGTCCGCTAGGGTTTTACTCACGTAGTAAACTGCCATTTGCTCTCCTTTCTCTTCTCTGATTACCACTGCACTCACTGCATGTTCTGAAACTACCAAGTATAAGAACAGCTCCTCTCCAGGTACTGGATTTGAGAGAATTGGAGCTGTGGTCAAATACTTCTTCAAGTCGGCCAAGGCGACTTCGCACTTGTCTGTCCATAAGAAGTCTGTGGCTTTCTGCACTAAGTTAAAGAAAGGTTTACACTTGTCAGAGCTTCTGCTTATGAATCTATTTAGGGCTGCAGCCCTTCCAGTCAACATCTACACTTGTTTTGTCGATGTTGGGCTCTTCAATTCTAAGGTGGCCTTGATCTTATCCGGGCTAGTCTCAATGCCCCTTCTAGTAACCACATATCCTAAGAACTTACTAGACCCAACTCCAAATGCACACTTCGATGCATTGAGTCGGAGCCGATATGTTCTAAGGATGTCAAAGACTGCCAATAAGTCTTCCAGATGATCCTTAGGTTCCTTGGTCTTCACGACCACGTCATCTATGTATACCTCCACCATTCGGCCAATTAGATGTCTGAACATCTTGGTTACCAGCCTTTGGTAAGTTGCTCCTGCATTTTTCAATCCAAAGAGCATCACTCTGTAGTAATACAACCCTTTTAGGGTGATAAATGCAGTCTTCTCTTCTTCTGGGGGGTACATAGCTATCTGATGGTACCCCCTGCAAGCATCCAGGAAGTTCATCCTTCCATGCCCTGAAGTGGCATCCACTAATTGGTCAATCTTGGGAAGTGGGAAACTGTCCTTGGGACAAGCCTTGTTCAGGCTGGTGAAGTCCACACAGACCCTCCACTTCTCATTATTCTTCTTCACGACAACCGTGTTTGATAGCCATGTTGGGTAGTTTACCTCTCGAATGGCTTTGGCCTCCAGAAGCTTGCCCACTTCCTCTTCTACTGCCTCAACATGCATCAGGGTAGGCCTCCTTGCTCGCTGAATGACAGGTTTGGCCGACCTGTCCACATTCAGTCTATGGCATGTGACCTCGGGGTCAATGCCAGACATCTCGTACGGCGTCCAGGAAAACACCTCAATGTTTGCTCTCAAGAATGCCTCTAGCTCTTTTTCCTCTTCCTCGGCCAAGCCCGAGCCGAGAAGGAAGAAACGCTCTTCATCCCCTTGCTGGACTAAGATCTTCAGGGCTTCCTCACTCTTCTCGGCTAGCTCTTTGCCGACGTCATCCAAGACTTCCATGTCCTCGTCCTCAGTCTCTGCTGCCTTTACTTCTCGTATGTTACAAGTAGATTCATTACTGCCATGGAGCAATTCTTTGCCTGCACCTGATCCCCTCTGACCTCCTCTATCCCATGCTTTGTTGGTTACCGCAAAAGCTGGTGCAATGTTGAGGGAACAGCCCTCATTGCATGCAGCCATGGCCTTCCCAAGATAGTATTGTAAGGGAAGGGGTGTCAATTATGGTGAACTTTGTTTTCACTTTCTTGGTGCCAGCCTACACCTCTAAGCTTACTGTTCTTAGGGGCCATGTCGGCGTTCCGTTGAACCCAACCATTGGGCTATTGGACTGCTCTAGATCATTTTGGTGAAGGCCAAGCTCCTTATAACATCTGACGTACATGATGTCACAAGAGCTGCCCTAGTCAATTAAGATGCACTTCACTTGGCACTCCCCAACCTGGAGGGACACTACCAAGGCATCGTTGTGTGGATGCTACACTGTCCCTAGGTTGTCTTTAGTAAAGGACACCACTGGTCCCTGGCACTTGTCTGCCCTAGGTCTTTTCTGCCGAACCTGGTACATATGCTGTAAGTGCTTTACCTTCTGAGTTTCCCCACGTATTTCGTTCTCATTGACCTTGGAGTGAATCACATTGATCACTCCAGGTTCGCCTGCCTACGGTTGTGGTGCTGGGGGGAGGTGGTGCTACCGGAGCCTAAGGCAGTCTTGCCTGCTCTTCCCTTGTCCTGGTCTCGTCTACTAGGTTCCTTAAATGACCTTGTCTTACCAGGTCTTCTAGATGTGCCTTCAGGGCTCTGCACCCCTGAGTTAAGTGCCCAGCTTCATTGTGGTAGGCACCGTGTTTGCCAAGGCTTCTTCCCATAAATTCGCCCGGAACCCTTGCCGGTGCTCTGTAATAGGGTTGACTTCGGATTTTCTCCAAGACTTTGTAAATCGGGATTCGAAATACGATTGTGACTGCCTGTGCAGCCCTCAACCCTGTCTCTTGCTTGCTGTAACTAGTGTTACCTCGGCCTTGCTTCGGCGAGCCGTTTCCCTTCTCTTGTTTTGACGCCTTCGTCCCCGGGGTGTCTTCCTCGGCCCTAGCATACTTCTCAATTCTGGCCATGAGTTCCTCCATACTCTTTGGCAGTGTCTTTGCCAGTGACTTTCGGAGCAAACAGTCATTTTCAGGCCGTTCTTAAAAGACACGACCACCACCTCTTGGTTGCATCCTAGTATTCGGTTGAACACCTCATAATACCTTTTTGCATAGGCTCTAAGGCTTTCATCCTCACTGATTCTCAGTGCCATCAGTGAGTCCACCCTTAATGGCTGTAATTTGTTTGTCACAAACCTGGCCACAAACATCTCGGCCAGGCCCTCCCAGGTTTTAACAGTTCCTCTCGGCAACTTGTGAAATTAGTCTGATGCAATTTTCCTAAAGGACGAGGGGAACACCTTGCAGAGCAACGACTCGTTCCCGGTGTATAACGCCATCGAGTTCAGGTATAAGCCGACGTGAAAGTTCGGATCATACTTTCCGTCATATATCTGGAACCTCAACATGTGAAACCTCTTCGGGGCTTCAAATTTGTCCAACTCTACCGAAAACGGTGTTCTCGGCTTGACCGAAGAAGTCACCTTGGGATCCTGTCGCTTCCTCTGGAGGTAATCCCTTAGATCCTCCTTGGTCCGTGTAGGAGCTCGGCTATCTCCGGATTTCTGCCTTTTCGGTGCACTACTTCCAGTGTCATTATGAGTCTTTTTGGACCTCCCTCCATTGGTCGTGTCAAAGCAAAGCTCCTTCCCCTGAACATCTCGATGTTCTTTGTTGCAGGCTTCCTTGGTTCGACGTGTCTTCTGAGACTCTCTTCTTGTTGATTCTCCATGCTCGACCTCCCGTGAAGGCCGATGAAAATGCTCCTTTGTCCTGTCGTGCTGAAGGACTACAGGAACTGTTTTCTGCCCCCCTTTTCGGGCATTTTTCTTGGCCACTTGAATCGGCGTATCTTGTAACGGGAATGGTGGCTACATGACGTTGTTCCGCATCATGAAATTGACGACCGTTTGCAGGTCCGCCAATTTGTCCGCCATTCCCTTCATCTCGTCGTCCCTCCGTAAGCACCTATCTTTCCATACCTGGAGGTCGTCCTCATTATAATACCCGCTCCGATCTGATTTCTTCGGTACGCCGACCATCTTGAGTTTCCTCGTTGCAATTATCCTCCTCTGTGTTAGGGTCAATATGTTTCCCACTCCCAGTAGGGATATCGTCTCCAATCTTCTCTTTTTGTCCGTCGTTGGCCATCTATTCTCCTTTCATTCCCACAGACAGCACTAAATTGTGTGAGTCGATTTCTAACCACACTGCCAAACTGGTACTCAGTTGGAGAACACTAGCAGAATAGATTAAGCCCGAACGACCTGCCACAAAAAGAAGAGATTCTGGCGGTGGTTCATCCACTCGGGGGCACTCCGACGATCAAGTCAGTTATCTCTCAAAGATAGCAAAAGCACTTAACTCACTATTCAGAATACAAAAAGTGTACCTTAGACCCATGGAGGTGCCTCTCTTTTATAGCTAACACAGACCTAATCCCAATAGAAGCCTAACTTCAATGGACTCTGAATTACTGCTAATCTTGGACTCCCAGTAGGATTAGGATAAACTCTCTAAGAGTATTATCTTTATCAAAACTGAAGTCCTCTCTCATTCTAGGACTCTTATCCCTTATTCGTTTATCCTGGATTTCGGTCTCTTCGCAGATAACCTCGGCCTAGCCGAGATTATCTCGACGTCATGACCAGGACACGTAGCACCTCGACTAACACTCCGCTGCTACCTCGGTCACGTGTTGTCATCCAAAAAATATGTCCCCACAATGAGTATAACCTAATAATATATTAGGTATAATTAAAGATATTTTTTATCATAATTAAAATAATAATCATAATAAGTCACAATCAATATTACAATGAGTTATAACTAATATCACAATAACTCATAATTAAGTCATAACTGATATCATGATAATTCATAACTAAAAATCACAAATATCAGTTATATAAAATATATGTTACAGAATTTCACAAGTGCCAAAAATAATATTGAGTCAATGCCCAACGTCATCATGAGCACACTATCAGGCAGGATACATATCCATAAGTAACCATATAAATTTGGAAAATCATATGTAGTGGTGCTGGGGTAAAATAATGTGGTGTTTTAATTTTATTTTTACTAGTTAAAATAGTAGAATTGTGTGTGTTAAAATTTGATCACATAACCAACAACGAAAATTCTCCTCTAAGATTATTTGAGAACAAAATTGTAAAATCGAGATGATTTTACTGAATTCTACCCTTGCAAGACCAATGTTAATATCTGTCTCGATTAGGGGAAATTATTCAATAATTTCGTAACATTATGTGACTATACTCTAAGTCAATCACCAATTATTTAGTCTCATATTATTTCTCTATCTCTAACATAAATAGTGAATCCCTATCTCTCTCTACTAATTAAAATTTTATAGAGCATTACATATTCATATTCCGAAAATACTAAATAATCACCCCTGATTAGTAACGAGAGGGCACTTCAACACTAAAATTAGTAACTCACAAATACTCAATACACAAAAGGATATTAAAATGCACAAATTCACACCAATACTCAATGTACAAAAGAATACTTAAATGCATAAATTCACACGTAGCGTGTTACCTTTGAGGGTTGTTACCGTTGTATAGAGAGTGATAACTAGTAGTCCCCTTACCTATCCAAGGCATGTTTATTTTTAGAGGTAGAATAGTGACGATTTATAGTAAAGAGATTAATAATGAAGCAATTAAGTAAAATTATGTTTATTTTGATGATAATTGTTAGTATAGGAATTGTTAAATTATTTTTATATAAAATAAAACATATATATATAAATATAAAAAAATAAACATTAATATTTTTTTAAAAAAAATCCCAATATGTAAAAAATAAAAAAATTTCTAATCCCCTCACTATTTTTCTAATATCACCTCTACCCCCTCCATCCTAACCCCCGTTCCAACCTCCATCTAAATCCTCTCCTCCATCCTAATCCCTTCTCCAACGTTACAAACAAACACAACACTAAATAACTCCACATCCATCCTAATTCCCTCCCATCTATTATACCTCAAAACAAACGGGGCCTAAGATTCTTTTCTTCGAATTAGATTACCCCCGCCCGTACACACACACATACACACTAAAAAAAAAAAAAAACCTTGACTACACGTATACTAAGCCTTTGTTTGGGATGTGAGTTGACTTTTTAATTTTTAACTATTTTATCCTGAAACTAAAAGTTTCGTTTGGGATGAATTTTTTGACTTTTTTGACTTTTGTGAGAGAAAAAATGAAATCATTATGATTTAAATATGACATTTTATCTTATTAAATTAAAAAGTCTATTTTATCTTTTTGTAACTAAAATAGTCCCAACTCAATTCAACCTTCATGCCAAACGAACCTATGTATCCAAAGTATAATCTACACCAGTATGGCAAAACTAAAAAATAAGTCCCCATAAATATTTTTAATTAAGTTAAAATATGTTTAAGTTTAATATAATTTAAAATTGCATAGGTTTGATTAAAAAAAGACGAATTACACTAATCGTCCTTATAGTTTGGGACTCATGTCACTTTGGTTGCTGACTTTTCAATTGTGACATATTTGACCCTGAATTTTGAATCTTGTTCCAAATAAAAACGATTGAAGATACCATTACTTAATTTCAAGACAAAGTCATCAATTTGATAAAATATAAACTAATTTGACAAAAATAAATGTCAAAAAAATATTTTTGAATTTTTAAAAATAATTTCTACACACCAAAGATAAAATTATGTAAAATTGATAAAAATAAAAATAAACAGCCACTCATTACATGATCGTCACCTAAACACATAATAAAAATTAATTTGATAAAAAAATAATAATAAATTTTTAAAAGATTTATCAATTTTACATAATTTTATCTTTGGTAGGTAGAAATAATTTTTAAAAATTCAAAAATATTTTTTTAACATTTATTTTTGTCAAATTAGTTTATATTTTATTAAATTGACGACTTTGCTCTCGAAATTGAGCAATGATATCTTCAATTGTCTTTATTTGAAACAAGATTCAAAATTCATGGTCAAATATGTCACAATTAAAAAATTAGAGATTAAAGTAACACAAGATCCAAACTATAGTGACCGTTAGTATAATTCACCCTAAAAAATAAAACTCTACAAATATGCGTGGACAACTAATTTCAAGAAATTATTTAGGTTTCGTTTGTGAGTTAATTAATCAATAATTAAAAATGAATTTATAAAAAAATTAATATTAAAAAAATTATTTTTAGGACATTTATAACATTTTTGACTTTTCTAATAACTTTTAAAAATAGCTAAAGTGAATTTTTTTGCAAAAAAAAAAAAAAAATGCTACAAAAATTTGCTTTAATAAATTGAATTTTACTATTAGTAATCTTGAGGGGTTTTTTTCTTTCTTTTTTTTTTAGATCAGGAAGAAAATTTTCCTTGTAAAATCAAATCAATCTCGTATACTAGTAGCAAAAGATCTCATAAAGAGATAACAAACTTCCATAGGAGGAAAACTCATAGCCTCCATAGAAGAGGAGAAAAAACCCTCACAAAGGAGGGATACAACCTCGACACAAGAAGGATTATTACAGCAAATAAAAAAAAAAATAAAAGTTGAAAGCCAAGTCGCCAAACGCATCGAAAGCTCCATTACACTGCAACCTTCAATTTGAAATATGAAGACTTCACCTTCGCTGGTGAAAATGGAACATTGAGGTTGAGGTGGTCGCCTAGCATGAAATGAACGCGTTAAACAATATCGGTCATCAGATTGTGAGAAGATCTAAAAGCATATCTTAAAGTTTTGGGTGCAAGAGTGAAAGTTTGGGCGCAAACCAAACATTAGATTCGGAAGATCGGAAAGAGGGAGAGGCGACACCAACACCAGTAGCTAGAGACAGATTTGAACGAGATGTGGCATATCTAGTGAGAGTGGATCTATGGAGGAAGGAAAGTTGCAGATTTGGTGGAGGTGTGGTGGTGGCCGCTAGGGGGGTACGCGGTGCGGTTTGGGTAGTTTGAGAGTAAAATTACAAACCGAATAGCGGGTTAACGGATTAGCGGCTTGACAAATTGCTGTTTGGACGATTTTTGGCGGATTGAAGAATATTCTAACTAATTATTATACATTTGCATAATATATAACACTAATTTGTATAATATTTTTTAGATATATAACACAAAGTAATTTTACATAATATGTTTCATATATATAACTACTAATTTGTAATAAATTTCATGTTTTAAAACTTTCTCACTCATTTTTACATTGATATTTTATTGGAAGTTAAAAAGTATATATGTATTAACTATAGCGGAGCAGGGCTGTTCGAGAGGCGGATTATAAATTTTAAAGTTTAAACCGCGATTAGCTGTTAGAGCGGTGTGGATTAATGCGGATCGATGCGATTTTATCGGATTTGGCAGTATTTTGCATAGCCCTAGTGGCCGCGCCGAAAAGAGTTAGAAAGACAAGTTTCCAATATTATTAATCCAAAAGACAAAGAACATGAGAAAAATGGAGGTCGGCGGCCAAAACCTCTCCCCACCCCGACGACACACCCAACAGTAGGCTTAGGGAGAGAGGCTTAGAAAGAGGTGCCCTGAGTTTAGAGAGAACAATTTAAATTTAATTTGTTTATTTTTAGTAATCTTGAGGTTTTATTAATTAAAAAGATATATTTTTTAACTAAGTGCTTGTTGGGATAGTCTATAAAAGATAAAAAGTTACTAAAAAAGTCAAAAAAGTTATCACTATTCACTAAAAAGGTACAAAAAAAAAAAAAAACACAAGTCAAATTATGGAAAGAAGTGATGGTACAAACGTGTGAACAGGAACATGCTTCAGAATATATATGTAGAATGAGGGTTCTCCAGTCCAATGAAAGACTATAGGGTACTGTTGGGGCCCACTATGGATCCCGTTTCGATAATCCGAATCATTCAATATGTAGAACTCGTCAAGTACTATATGTCTGTAAAAAATCACGTTGATCGGATATCGATAGCTATGTGATCAAATTAGATTTTTGTCAACCGTTTATTTTTCACTATCCATTTTTTCTTATATAAAACTGGTTTGATCGCATAGCTATCGATATCCGATTAATGTGATTTTTTACAACCATATAGTACTCGACGAGTTCTACACATTGAACAATTTGGATTATCAAAATGGGACCCGTATATATACATATATATATATATATATATATATATATATATATAATCTGATGCAAGTCTGCCCCACCACACAATTCAAAGCAATCTGTACTGGTTCACTGTCACTATGCATAGAGCATAGGGATAATATGATAATTTTGCTATTTTATACAATATTTTAATATACATTTATTCGTAAAAAGTCAAAAAGTTATTCCAAACAATCATTTTTTTTTCTTCTACTTTTTTATTCAAAAAGTCAAAAAGTACACTTATATAATTCATTTCAAACAATCCCTTAATAAGTAAAAGAGTTAAAAAGACAACTATGAGACAAAATAGTGAACATGATAAAATAAATAATTTCTAAACACATTAATTTTGTAGATGATTAAAAACAAATTAAAATTTATTACAAAAATAATAAAAAAAAAGTCAACTCTAAACTCCATTGAGTCAATGGCCAACGTCTTCATTTTTTTGATTCATAAAACAAAAAAAAACAAAAAAAAATTTGCCAACGTCTTCATGAGCACAACATTACTCAGATCAATGTTAATACCATCGTGCAGTGCGGAGTCAGAAATTTTGTTTGGGAGGGACGAATATATATGCATAAAAAGTATTAAATTAGTTTTGATTGAATATAATAATTTTTTATATAAGCCTTGCCAAAGAAATATTTTGAAAACTAAATCTAATAAATAATTTTTTCAGTTTTGAACTGTTAAGCAACTAGCGTATGCCCGTGCCTAAAGACACGGTATAAATAATATTAAGATTAAAATGCAGTTATAAAAATATATTTAATAGACTGTACTCTACAATTCCAAACAAATCAAATATAAAAAAAATTAAATATCAAATAATGCACACCAGCCAGTACTCTGCAATTTAAAAGAAATTAAAACTAAAATGCACACCAATTAGTGCTACTCTTACCAATCAAATTATAACTACATAAGAAAAACAAACATTATATTGTCAAGACTCACACCTGACAACACAAAAAAGAAAAACAAATACATAACAGTTTAAGGTTTAGAAACACCAATCCAAATAAATTGAAAGCTACATAATAAATAAAAAATGAAAAAGAAACATAACAAATAGAAGATTGTGAAGATCATCAAACCTGCAAGAGTTTCGAAATGAAAAAGACAAAAAAAGAAAAAGAACAAAGAGAAGATTGTGAAAATCATCAAACCTGCAAGAGTTTCGAAGTAGAATTCAAACAACCCAATTCTTCTTATCAGGTTGCCTGAACATTATATTTAGGTACGTAAACATATATTTTAGTAACAGATGAAAGAAGTCAATTCTATTATTAAGTACCTAAATAAGCCAGAAACATTATAAAAATTATATTACAGTGGTACCTAAATAAGCCAGAAACATTATATTTAGGTACCTAAACATATAATGTTAGATACCTAAAAATATATTATTTGTCATAATATATATTTATTATAAATCTTCAACCTGTGAAGCCAGAATTGAGCTTCACCAATCATCAAACCTGAAGATCATCATACACTAGATGAATCTTCAACATATTTGGTGATATGTTGCAACCTGTTACATTGAAATTGAGATCTCCATTTCTTGCCACAAATGGAGAGGAGCCGAACCAGAGCAGCTAAATAAACTTATCTGTCAATAGGTTTAAGTTAAGAATTGCAAAACTCACAATACTTTTCTCATATATGATAATATGAGCAGAAATGGGCTTTTCTCCGAAAAACTATGCAAGCTTACACATGTATTTCAGCACCTAAGTCAATAACTCAACTTGACTAAAAAGATTAGCAATCAAATGGAACAAACAGATTTATTATAACCATTATAGACCTCAATTCCACCAACAAACAACACACCCAAATGTATATAATTCCTTTTACCAAGCCTGAATTCACCTCCAAATTCAGACCCAACTCACCAAATTACCTCCAATGACAGCAACCCACCAACAAAACTACTTCTATTAAGTCTTAAAAGTCAAAGCCCAATAAAAATTCTATTTTTTCTGGCAATAACAAACACAAATGAGTACTCTGTTACTTTGGATATATGATCAGAGGTTAATGAAAGAAAAACAATAAGGTTTTTTAGTTCTTAATAGTAATCCTATAAAAGAATAAAAATATTATAATAACAGGTATAGTGAGCTAAAACTTTGTGTAAGTAGAATTTTCCTTTCATTTTATTAGGCAGTTCAAAAAATGTTTTAACTTTTTGTGTTCATAGAATTACACTGCCTTCGTGCTTGTTGTTGACTTGAATTGGCAAGGAGTCAGTTACAGTAAATTGGCAAGGAGTTGGTTACATTGTACTGTAAATCTTCTTCCATCTATGACATTATTTATATTTGTGGTATATGACTGTAGTTGGGAGGCTTTAAATGCATCCTAAAATTTTAAGTGCATTTAGAGCCTGCCCTATAATAATTGTATGCATACCTAGGATAAATGACAAATATACCAAGTAATTCATGGTTTCATATATTGATTTTTGGAAAATTTAAAAAAGAAAAAAAACTTCAAAATTTTGACCTCGGTAACAAATCAATCCTAACTTGAAATTATTTTAATTCTAACCATTCATTTCTATGGGCCATTTAAACAGTCTAACAAATTTTTTCCCTTTATTTTGGTGTTGACAGTCATGTGCTACCCTTACCATGATCCATCACTACCCCCATCTCTTCTCCCCATCTACCACTACTCCTCATTTTCCTCACCTCACTACTACTCATCTCATTCCTTTCTCAATTCATAAAAATTCCAGTAAAAAAATATGAAGTGCTTTCTGAACGAACCTTTAAACATGAAGCAGAGATGGTTGGTTTATTTTGTATCTGCACCAACACAATTGAAGCAAATAAAATTAAGATATAGGTAAGTAAGTCCTAGCTTTTTCTCACAGTACAGAAACATTCAACTTCTTTTAAGAAAATTCAGCAAAAATTCAAAGCATTCATTTCTAACTTGAAATTATTTTAATTCTAACCATTCATTTCTATGGGCCATTTAAACAGTCTAACAATTTTTTTCCCTTTATTTTGGTGTTGACAATCATTTGCTACCCTTACCATGATCCATCACTACCCCCATCTCTTCTCCCCATCTACCACTGTAGACACCCCATTTTTGACCGCCTTTAAGACTTGGACGCGACTGATGGTTTTGGAAGTTGTGCAGTGCAAATGTTCAATTTCTTCGGCAAGGAGAGAGAGTCAAATCTCAACCTTGCACCCCATTTTGGACCAAAGCTATTTTGAATGGTTTTTAGACCTTAAAACCCTCTCTTTCAAAAACGTTTTTGAAATAAAGTTCCTACGATGTTCCGACGCTCGCATTTCGTTAAATGTTGCGCTTTTCGGTAAATCGAGTAAGGACAAAGTGGAAATGAATGAAAGAGAGATGAAATCTTTGAAAAATCTTTCAAAACACCTTGCTTAGGGGTTTGAAGTTGAAGAAAAGAGGAGAAGAGGGAAGAAATCCAGTTGGGGGAGAAAATGGGCATGAACCGTTAAGAGAGAGTCGAGCAGCCCTCGCCGAATCGGGCCTATTCATTTGCATACTTGGAATCAAGCTATGAGGCCACCACCGTTGGAAAGAAGACTTCTGGGGCTTCATTTTGTACTCAAGAATCTCCTAAAGCCAATTCCGGACGGGGGAGATATGGTTGATTGAAGTAGGGCATCACTCCGGTTGGACCGAATCTGCGCGGCTTCACCAAAACAGGCATAACTTTTTGCGCAGGAGGAATTTTAATGCAAGGTTTGCTCCATTGGAAAGCTAACTTCCGGGGCTTCAATTTGGACACCTGGCCGGCCACCTTTGGACTTCCCAATCACTGGCCGGCCACCTTTCTTTCCGGAAGATCCATTTTTTGTCCTGAAAAACCAGGAAAAGTAGCAGGCCGACCAGAAAAGACGGCAGGCCGGCCACCTGAACCTTTTGAACTGGCCGGCTGACCAGGGGAGGTGGCCGGCCGGCCACCTGAACCTTTTGCACCTGGCCGGCCATTTGTGTCCCTCCTGGTGCATTACAGCTATGCCAGCTGTTTTGCACCAGACTCTCTGTCCGAGGGTCTGCCTTTTTGGCTCCATTTTTGAATTGTTTTTCCCCCCTTTTCTTTCACTCCTCTCCCTCTATATAACTAACCCCCCCACCTCCATTTCTAAGGGTTGGAAAACCAACTGAGGCACTATTATACATACAACCATACATCTATACTTCAAGCCCCAAAAACACCCTTGTTCTTGCATATTTACCCTACACCTCATAGCCTACCACCTCCATCACTCATTCCAACACCTTGGAGGCCATTTTCAGAGGTTAGGAGCTCATCTTCTTGGACCAAAAGCTGCTGCATTGCTGTGCTACAAGGGTAAGTCCTCTTTTTCCCTTTTCTAGCCCTATTTTGCTTCATCTCTTAGTCCCTTTTGCTAGCATTTTTGGGCTTCGACCTGAACTGAAAATAGTCTTGTTTTGAGCTTATCTTCATGTTTGATCAAGGACCTTTTTCTGTTTAAGGCCATCTGCTGCCCCTTTCCCTTTTATCTCTTTTTTAGGGCTATTCTTGCATGATATATTAGCCTTGCTTGTGAGCATTTCTGGGCTTTGAGCCGAACTGAAAAGTGCCTTATTTTGAGCCCCTCTTCAACTTTGTTAAAGGGTTATTTACTGTTTGAGGCCATCTACTGCCTCTTTCCCTTTATCTCTCTTTTAGGGCCATTTTTGCATCATATTATAGCCTTGCTTGTGAGCATATTCGAGATTTTCTATAAACTGTAATGTATCTTGTTTTGAGCCCCTCTTCAACTTTATTGAAGGGCACTTGGCTGTTTGAGGCCAGATACTGCCCCTTGTCCTCTATCTCTCTTTTAGGGCTATTTTTGCACCATGTTTTAGCCTCACTTGTAAACATTTTTGGGATTTTTTATAAACTGGAAAAAGTCTTTTTTTGAGGCCCTATTGATGTTTGATTAAGGGCATTCTTTTGTTTGAGATCATATGCTTCCTTGTATGCTTGATTGCCTCTTATTTTGAGCCTTACAACTAAGCCTTTGTTGCATGCTTTGTTTGGCCTTCTAGCCAATGAAATCCAGTGGATTTTAAGTGGCTAGCACACTATTTTGAGCCTCAAAAGCAAAGGGGGGTGACCCCCTCTCACCTTATTTTGCTTGATGGTCTTTTTGGCCTTCCAAAGAGGCCCTATCTTGCATGCTTTGTTGACTGATTTCAGGGCCAATTTGGTGAGTTTTGGGGCTATCATATTTGATTTTTAGAGTTAATTTTGCCATGCTAACTGTCTATCTTGTATGTGCTTAATAACCCCTTATATGGCCCTCTAAAAGAACCCATCATTTGTGCATGTGTTGGCTGCATTTCAGAGGTTATTTGGGCATGTTTTGGCATGTTTTATTCACTGATTTTTGCTGGTTTGATGAGTTCTCGCCTGCTTCATGTACATGCCATGTAACCCATGTTTGCTAGTCAAAGTTGCATGCTATTTTAGTCCATCATGCTAGCATCTTTTGGTCATGCTTTGAACTAGAAATGTTCATGTTTTGGGGCTGCCTTGGCTCTGTCTTTGTGCTTCATGGTCAAATAATGCATGCTTTGTATAGCTATAAGTCAATATATGTGCCTAGTTTTGAGTTTCGGGACCATTCCATGCATTGTATGACATACATCCATGTTTCGGGATTATTTTGCATCACATTTCAGTGCTGGAACTTGCATGTTTGTATGCCATATTTCGTGCCTTGCCATGCCTTGTTAGAGTGGCATTTGTGCCTTAGGATCGGTTCTCGGTTTGCGTGCATGTGTGCACGCATCTCGAGTGTCTCATTTTCGTCTTATGGCTACTGATGTGAGTGTGGCTGAGGTCCACTCATATTGGTGTAAGTCCATCGTGCATTGTGCCATTCCATTTCACAGCATCGCATAGGCTAGGTTGTATATTAGAGCATTGTGTATGCCATGTTACATCGTGCATTGTGTATGCCATTTCATAGCATTGTGTATGCCAGGTTGTATGTTAGGATTGCATTCATGCATGTCATGCATATTGCATTGTGTTTGGGATAGGAGTTAGCCCGAGCACGGGAAACGAGGGACGTTTCGTACTCCGAGTGACGGAACGTGTCTCAATTCCCGGTCACCGACACTCCGGATTAACCATGATGGAGTCTCGGTCTTGTTGTGTTTATATGTGCATTCATTTCATATTGAGTCGTGCAATTCGACTCCTCGGCCATCATGCATCGAGATACGTGATTGGTGGCACGAGGATCGAGGCGTGCATACATATGCGAAAATATTTTGCCATGCCCCTTTCTTGCTCTCTGTTGCAGCAAATCAGAAACCGGCGGTCTTTTGGAGCTCCGGGCAATGTTCCAGGCTTAATTGTAAACAAAGGCTAATTGGGGCATCGCAATGGATTTCCGCGCAAGGCAACCTGAACATGCATCATTCATCATCCAGAGCAGAGTTGAGGCAGTCCCTAGCTTGCATGCTAATTTACTGCTTTCCTAGATTAATTTGTTAATTAATTAGGATTTTGTATTTATTCGGACTGTAGTTATTTATTCGGGACTGTATATTATTTATTCGGACCCTCCGAGCGAGGGCACAATTGTAATAAGTGTGCGTGTGTGCGATGTATGTCTTCCAACCCCACGTCTTTCTCCCTTTTATTTACCAGCTTATGATGGTTAGATTAGGGCATGTTTCAATTAGCATACAGTATGATAGCATGTTTGCATTCATTCATCTGTTTTGCATGCACCGGGCTCGGCGCATCATAACTCACTGCATTTGTATTTCAATTTTGAGTTGAATACATGTTAGTTGTAGCATTCCATATGACATGTTTAGAATAGCCGAGCATATCTTAGTTGCATTTTACATGTGTTGCATTAGGCATTTCTGTATGGTTAGGATCATGCATCGATTTCTAACATAACTTCAGTTTTGGCTTGGAGTACTCGGTAAGTTTTTATGCTTTAGCACCCTTGCATGTGTGTGAGTGACTGCCATGATAGCATGCTTACCATGAGGCTATTTGCTTATGTGATATAACTGCCTGAATGCCTGTGGGTGAAGGTTGGGTTATTTGGATTGGAACAATGCATTGACTGTGAGTTTTAAGCCCACTAGATAGTGGCAAAACCATCTTTTCTAAGCCCACCCGAGGGTGGCAAAATCTGCATTTTAAGCCTACTTGCAAGTAGCAAACCATTTTCAAAACAAACATGAGATGTTCCGTTCCAATTCAGGCGACCCAGTCTATACTTGTATGCTGTGTGCATCACATAGTAATTCTAGGCTAATAACCGGAATAAGAACGCATAATGTTTTCTAAACTAGATATCATGGTTAGTAGAGGCCGATCTTCGATCGGGCGAGCGGGAGTGCTCACGAAGTGACCTTCCCCAATCGTACCCAAGTTCCCGAGCCGAGGCAACTTTGGTGATGACGGACACGTGGCCTTAGGCAACGAGTCAGGGTTTCCTTAATTCCCCCAAAATAAATATTTAGGTGGCGACTCTGTATCTGGCAAAGCAGTCCATGTTTGGCACTTCTTTCAAAAAAATCTGTTTTCTCAAAACGATTTGCCGGATTTGGACTCCTTGGTTCAAATTAAGAACCGTGACATTCGAGTCCTGAACTGTAGTGAGCCTAAAACGAACAGAACGGGACTCATCCTCCCGGGGCGTTCGGGGACGTCTACAGTTTCTGGCGACTCTGCTGGGGATTTAGAGAGCTTGACTCGAACTCATGATATCTTGTTTTGATTACACTTATGTGTTTCTTTGCATTGCATATGCATTGGTGCGCCTAGGATACCGTGTTTGCTATCTGCTATTCCTGAGCGGTTTGCCAGAGGCTGCGTGCCATAAGGCTTACCGGTTACGGGCTCTGCCCGTATGGAAACGCAAACCCCAGTTTTACCGGGGCACCCTTTTGACCATTCGACCTAGTGCATATTCGAAATCCGTAGTGACCATTCCAAACTAGAACAGGTTGCTTACCCGATATAGGTTGTTTGAAACCGCTGCATGCGTAGTGAAACCCTAGCTCCTGACAAAATAGGACAGGGAAACCCTACCCCAACATAGGGGTGTTTTGGCTCTCCCTTATCTGTTATGTGCTTTTAGAGTGCGTCTCTACAAGGAAATGCATGTATCAGTTTGCAAGTTTGGGTATCAGGCCTGAGGGCACCAGTTCAGTATTTTGGGAATCAGTTATCTGCGGGTATCCAATTCAGTTTTGGGGGAGCAGTGATTTTGGGGAACAGTGATCAGTAGTAGAGTACAGTTATTCAGCTATGCTTGTGTCTATTCTGATTGGGCCGAAATGCTGCGTGTTTTCTCTTTCAGGGGGGGAGGTTCAGAAATTTAGTTCAGAATAGCCAGTATTCTCCTTCGCCGAGGCAAGGCAGACGTTCGATCCGTCAGTCACCAGTCACATCACTTCCGTTCAGTTCAGCGGACTCATGATGACCTAAAATTCAGAGGAAATTGTGATTATGACAGCCGCATTAGACCAAGGAAACATCTTGCAGGATGAGACCAATATTGAAATGCCACATCCACTCTGGTCGCCTGCCGCGCGCCCGGTCTGGACGCCACAGTTGTGTCAAGCTCGTGAGCCCACCACGTTTGAATTGATGGGAATGATCGGCGATCTTCAGCGATCTGTGGCTGATCTCGCCTACGGAATGTCGGCTTCGCCACCAACCCCATCCTACGCCGAGAATTGCGTACCGCAGGAGCCCCCGTTATTGGGGCAAATTGTGATCGAGCTCAGCCAACCTGAGGCTGTCTCAAGCTATAGTAATGATGTGTCAACAGCAACCGGGTTTCGCTCTGATATAGCAACCCAAACCCTCGATCAAGCTGAGGCCAGAGGTAAGAATAAGGTGGGAACAGATGCCGATCCCGTTGAACAACTGCTGTGGGCAGTCGAGGCTTTGAAAACCGGAGGATTGAGTAAACAGCAAATATTCGCAGTGGTGGCTAAAACTGTGGATGATGCTTTCCCCACTCCAACCGAAGGGAGTTCCAGCCGGACAGAAAATCGGGATAGGCCCCGTCATGCCAGAACAGTTCCCTCCAATTCTAACCCTGCACCGGGAAAAGATCAGAAAGCCAAGGCGGCACCTGCCGATCCTTTTGCCAGTGCATCCGGCAAAAGTCAGCAAACTTTGAAGTACCTGCCTCGAGGACGCAGAGTCTTTCACGCCCTCTACATGCCTCTGTCTAGGGCATTTCAAATTTTGGTTAACAAGGGGCATCTTAAACCCCTCGAGCCTCGACCTCTCCTGAAGAATCTCCCTCTCTCACATGATGCTACCTTGTACTACGCGTACCACTAGCAAACTGGTCATAGCACCGATAACTGCTTCCGTCTTCACCATGAAGTGCAAGATTTGATCGATAATGAGGTCATCCTCCCACCTATCTCAGCAAAATTTGTCACTGCTGAGTTGTTGGATTTCGAGGATACTGCAAGTATGTGATCAGGGGCTGGACCACCTGCGGGCGGCGCTCGGTGTATTTCAGATGTGGCGTTTGGCACGCACTATGTTGAGCATCTGCGTATGCTAATTTTGTGATTTTTGGTTTGGGTGTTGAGTCAGTTTTGTCAGTTTCATTTTGAGTCTGTCTCTTTGTTTTGAGTCTGTCTTTTGCTTAAGGGTCTATCTTGCTGTATCGAGTCAGTCCCATTGTATAGAATGTCAAGTGATCCCGAGGTTGTTGCCTCGAACACCGTTTTTGTTTTGTAATTATCCTTTTGATTTCTCTTGAGTCCGTCTCTGCTGTAGAGCTAGTTGCAACCAGGAAATCCGAATAGAACGGCCATGGCTGTCATATTTTTGCTTATTGCTACTTCGAGCTTGTTGTGCCAACAATTCTAGAATGAAATGGTGGACCATCTCACCTGCTCTTCTGTGCTCTAAAATCATTGCATTGACCTAAGTTTTTCAAAACTTTTTTGAACACTGCGGTGAAAACAAAGAGGAAGGAATTCCTCGGGATTTAACAAAAATAAAAAAATAAAAAAATAAAAAAATAAAAAAATAAAAAAATAAAAAAAAATAAAATTATTTGATCAATTGAGAGAAAGAGAGGCACGCTAAGCCCTTAATGAATGAAATCATGCTTGTTAATGTGAGTACTGAGTAGGATCCTGGCTTGATCCAGATTGGTTCTACATTGTCTTCCGCGCGAGCGATTAGTCGCTTTCTTAAAATTTCAAAAACAAACTGTTTTGCGCAGTCTTGCGAAGACCTGTGTGGAATCGCTCTTGAGATTGTGCAGCCTAGGATCGCTCTCAGCCTCAAGATTCACCCATTTGCTCTCAAACCTTGAACCTGGATTTAGAATGTTCAATGGTCAACCACAATGTGAGGCCTGTGTGGCCGGATCAGAAGCAGCCCTCGAACTAGGGGCAGGGAAGTCAGATCAAGAAGATCAGATGTTGTTAAAAGAAGCTTGCAAAGCTAGATCAGAAACACCACTCGAACTAGGGGCAAAAGATGCCAAATTGTGCTTGAAGAGCCGAAGATGGATCATTCCACAAATCAATGAAGATTGGCAAGAATGCCAAATCCCAGAAGGGAGGAAAGAAGAAAGCATCGCTGAAGGACAACCTAGTTCCTATCCACAACACTAGGGGCAAATTCACCCTCCATTGGATGGACTCTTGCATCGTCAGCGAACAGCAGCTATTCTCCTAGATTCAGATGATTTCAGGATCTCAAAACCATTTGACATGGACAAAGCTACACTTTTACCCTTGATAGGCTCGCTAGGCCGAAAACCCGAAAGGGCGACACAGGCAAAAGTTAGAGCAAAGAAAAGAAATGAAAAAAAAAAAGAGAAAAAATGCAAAGGTAAAAAAAATGAAAAAAGAAGAAAAAAGAAAAGAAAAAAAAAAGGAAAAAGATGAAAAGAAATGAAAAAAGAAAAGAAAAACAAAGCTCGCAAGGTTGAAAACCCAGAAAGGGCGGCCTTGGCAAAAGTTAGAGCGCAAAAGGAGAAGTTAAATACCCGAGTGTACCTACCCCGAACTACGTAAGGCCTGATTCCCATCTTTGGGATACGTAGGCAACTTGATTCTGAAGTCCAGTCGTAAAACACTTCAAATTCGATTGTGTCCATGTGATGGTTTTGGTCATCTTTGTCTTCTCTGTATTCGAGAGTTCGGTTGTGATCGTCACCTTGAAGACTGATTGCAATGCGCTGCGGTGCCATTCAAACAAGGGGCAACTTTCCATTGCCATACAATGTGCTGCGGTGCTATTCAGACTAGGGGCAACTTTCCGTTGCCACGCAGCTCCCTTCAGGCAAGGGGCAATTTTCCTTCGGATCTGAGGTTGTGCATCTCAAGAGTAGGTTCCGTGCTCGTTGAGCAGTGGTCGTTTGCAAAAATAGTTTTTGAGAAATTTTAATGAGGTTGACTAATTTTCTCTCAAAAATTATTCCATTTTTCCAAAACTGGACCATTTCTTGGACCCCAAAAAGGGAAAATTTTCAGTACTCACAGCCTAACTTGCATGATTTTAAATCAAAAAATCGAACAAGCATGTTAATCTAACTCTCATTTTGGTTAAAATTGTTTTAGTAGAAAACCAAAAACAAAAAATGGTCAAAATGATGAACTAGGGGCACAGTTGAGTCAGATGTTCTGTCTTTCCCCCATTATCAACATACTTGCCAGAAGGGCACTCTATTCGCTAGAAGAAGACACAACTGAAGCTGACCACAAAAGGGCAGAAAGCTCTCACATCCTCCAAACAACGAGGTATCAAGCCAAGTGCGAAGCACGAATTGGAATGGACCAAGATGCTCCATTCCCCATCCGGAACATCGACTAGACGTCACCGAAAGAAATAGCCGCGAGCTAACAGTGTTGGGTGTGAACCCGTAACCTCTTGTTCATCTTATAATCATCCTGGGAGGGATGAAAAATGAGAGAATAAAGAATAGAGAGATGTGCGATGAGAGAAAAGTGAGCAAAAGGGTTTTGAGAGAAAAACCGAGCCTGAGGGCCGAGTGATGTGAGAATCACAAATCAGAAAATGTGGGAATAATACCTGGAGAAACTGGCTCCTCGTGCACTGAGAGGTCTCTCGTCTTTGTAACACGTCTGTGTGTCGTGTCTTTTGTTTTGATTGTCTCGATTCTTGTTTTGAGTCGTTTCGAGCATGTCTCGATGTGTTTAGGTTGTTTACCTTTTGTTTTCCGTTGTTGAGTCGTAGTGCGCCGTGTTCAGTCGTAGGCTTAATACGCCGGTCAAGAATCCATCTCTTAATTTCAAAAAATCCTTTTGTGCTCAGAGTGCCGTGCCGTTCTCCACATTTGTGCAAAACAAGATTTTGTTCTTTCAAAAAACCGCAGGGTTTAACCTAGGTCATGTGAGAACAGTAAAAGCAGGACCTATCTGAAGCTATATAGGTTCCAGACTTTGAAGCAAAAGAAAGAGGAAAAATGTCGGGCATCTGAGTTTGTTTCAACTTCTGCAAGTTCCGTCGTCGCATCCTGTATGTTCAGAATGAGCTGTGTGTTCAAAATTAAAAGAATACTGTGTTATGAGCCGTGTGTTCAGATCGAGCAGAGTTGTGATATGAGCTGCGTGTTCAAAATTGAAATGAATGAGCTGCGTGTTCAGAAATGAAACACAGGAGCTGCGTGTTCAAACATGAAGTATATGAGCTGTGTGTTCAGAATTGAAGTGTGTGAGCTGCGTGTTCAACATGAAGCATATGAGCTGTGTGTTCAGAATTGAAGTGTGTGAGCTGCGTGTTCAACATGAAGCATATGAGCTGTGTGTTCAGAATTGAAGTGTGTGGGCTGCGTGTTCAACATGAAGCATATGAGCTGTGTGTTCAGAATTGAAGTGTGTGAGCTACGTGTTCAACATCAAGTATATGAGCTGTGTGTTCAGAATTGAAGTATGTGAGCTGCGTGTTCAACATCAAGTATTTGAGCTGTGTGTTCAGATTTCAGAAATAGTGGGCTGCGTGTTCAACTTTCAAAGTGTGAGCTGTGTATTCAATATCAAGTGTTTGAGCTGTGTGTTCATCTCAAAGTTCGAGTTGTGTGTTCAACATCAAGTGTTTGAGCTGTGTGCTCAAACTTCAAAAACAGTGGGTTGTGTGTTCATCTCAAAGTTTAGGCTGCGTGTTCAGATTTCAGAAATAGTGGGCTGTGTGTTCACCTTGAAATTTGGGCTGCGCGTTCAGAAATTCAAAAGTTTGGGCTGCGTGTTCAACTTTCAACAAGTGTGTGCTGCGTGTTCACAATCAAAATGGGCTGCATGTTCAGAAATTCAAAAGTTTGGGCTGCGTGTTCAACTTCTTTCAACAAGAGTGTGCTGCGTGTTCATAATCAAAATGGGCTGCGTGTTCAGAAATTCAAAAGTTTGGGCTGCGTGTTCAACTTTCAAAAAGTGTGGGCTGCGTGTTCATGACAAAAAGTTTGAGCTGCGTGTTCAGATTCCAAGAAAATATGGGCTGCGTGTTCACAACAAAAGTTTGAGCTGCGTGTTCAGAAATTTAAGTGCTTGAGCTGTGTGTTCAAAATGCAAACCAAATGTTGTGTTATGGACTGAATGTTCAGATTGAGCAGTGTTACGAGCTGTGTGCCCGAAAAAGGAGCTGTGTGCCCGAAAACGAGCTGTGTGCCCAGAAAATGAGCTGTGTGCCCGAAGAAGGAGCTGTGCGCCCGAAGAAGGAGCTGTGTGCCCGAAAACGAAAAGAATGAGCTGTGTGCCCGGAAAATAAGCTGTGTGCCCGAAAACGAGCTGTGTGCCCAGAAAATGAGCTGTGTGCCCGAAGAACGAGCTGTGTGCCCAGAAAATGAGCTGTGTGCCCGAAGAACGAGCTGTGTGCCCGAAAAGTGAGCTGTGTGCCCCAAAAAGAAGCTGTGTGCCCGAAAAGGAGCTGTGTGCCCAAAAACGAGCTATGTGCCCGGAAAATGAGTTGTGTGCTCGAAAAGGAGCTGTGTGCCCAGAAAAGGAGCTGTGTGCCCGAAAACGAGCTGTGTGCCCAGAAAACGAGCTGTGTGCCCAGAAAAGGAGCTGTGTGCCCGAAAACGAGCTGTGTGCCCAGAAAACGAGCTGTGTGCCCAGAAAATGAGCTGTGTGCCCGAAGAATGAGCTGTGTGCCCGAAAAAGAGTTGTGTGCCCGAAAACGAGCTGTGTGCCCAGAAAATGAGCTGTGTGCCCAAAAATGAGTTGTGTGGCTGAAAATGAGCTGTGTGCTCGAAGAAGGAGCTGTGCGCCTGAAGAAGGAGCTGTGTGCCCGAAAACGAGAAGAATGAGCTGTGTGCCCGGAAAATGAGCTGTGTGCCCGAAAACGAGCTGTGTGCCCGGAAAATGAGCTGTGTGCCCGAAGAAGGAGCTGTGTGCCCAGATTAAATAGAGTGCTGTGTTTTGAGCTGCGTGCCAAACGAACAGAATATTGTGTTGTGAGCTGCGTGCCAAACGAACAAAGTGTTGTGTTGTGAGCTGTGTGCCAAATGAATGGAATGCTATGTCGTAAGTTGTGTACCAAGTCCTGCACTTGTTAGTGCATTGCATCGCGCTATCTTGCGCATCTTACCTGTATCACACTGCTTTATGCATTCACCCTACTCGCACTGTTTTGTGCACCTCTAAGCTCGCACTGTCTTGTGTACTCACCTGGTCTAGGAGACCTTAAATCCCCTGGTCTAGGAGACCTTAAATCCTGCATCTTCATTCGCACTGTCTTGTGCACTCTCCGGTCTAGGAGACCTTAAATCCTCTAAAGGTGCAATTCCTTTGGTGTTTGTCGTGCCCGAACGACTTCCAGTGGTCTGGTATAGCCACCTGCCTGTGTTTGCGGTGAGTTCCTAGGAGACCAACTGAGACGGTGGAAACTAGAGTTCGAATGGCTCATGCCTAGAACGCAAAGGTTCGGGATTTCCGAGACTAAAGTCTGGTTTAAATACCCAGGGGTATATCCTCGGCTTGAAATCTGTATGGCAGCCCCATAGATTGAGATAGCATATGTATGCGCCTCAATTCTGGATACTGAATCAACCTAGTCTGTCACCCTGTTGGAGAATAGGGAAAGCTGCGACCATAGTCAGGGAGAAAAGTAGTACCTGTGGTTCGACCAAGAAGAAGCGAGAGATCCCCAGCAGCATGAGGCACGATATTGTATGTACGGTTCATTTGAGGCTGGCGCGACCAGACGAACCGCACAGGTATTGTATCTTCTCCGTGTGAGACGTGGCGAGAGTTGAATAATTCTCCACATGCTTAAACTGCATGAAATATAGTTGTTGCTTTGCATTCTTGCTTAAAACTGTTGCATCTATTACATCTATTACAGCTTGCCGCATTTCGCATGATCATGAGTTATATTCGGCTTTGTGCATATCATTCTGCATCTTGCCCCCTGCCTGCGGGCACGCCTGCGGGCACATCTTTGTTTATCTCATCTGTTTGTCTAAGTCTTCGGCCTTGTCAAAAATGGGTCGTCTCTGGGCTTTGACATTCACTCCCGTCACTTCTTGACTTTCGAGTTCTGTCAAAGAGGGGCAACTGTAGACACCCCATTTTTTACCGCCTTTAAGACTTGGACGCAACTGATGGTTTTGGAAGTTATGCAGTGCAAAGGTTCAATTTCTTCGGCAATGAGAGAGAGTCAAATCTCAACCTTACACCCCATTTTGGACCAAAGCTATTTTGAATGGTTTTTAGACCTTAAAATCCTCTCTTTCAAAAACGTTTTTGAAATAAAGTTCCTACGATGTTCCGACGCTCGCATTTCGTTAAATGTTGCGCTTTTCGGTAAATCGAGTAAGGACAAAGTGGAAATGAATGAAAGAGAGATGAAATCTTTGAAAAATCTTTCAAAACACCTTACTTAGGGGTTTGAAGTTGAAGAAAAGAGGAGAAGAGGGAAGAAATCCAGTTGGGGGAGAAAATAGGCATGAACCGTTAAGAGAGAGTCGAGCAGCCCTCGCCGAATCGGGCCTATTCATTTGCATACTTGGAATCAAGCTATGAGGCCACCACCGTTGGAAAGAAGACTTCGGGGCTTCATTTTTACTCAAGAATCTCCTAAAGCCAATTCCGGACGGGGGAGATATGGTTGATTGAAGTAGGGCATCACTCCGGTTGGACCGAATCTGCGCGGCTTCACCAAAACAGGCATAACTTTTTGCACAGGAGGAATTTTAATGCAAGGTTTGCGCCATTGGAAAGCTAACTTCCGGGGCTTCAATTTGGACACCTGGCCGGCCACCTTTGGACTTCCCAATCACTGGCCGGCCACCTTTCTTTCCGGCAGATCCATTTTTTGTCCTGAAAAACCAGGAAAAGTAGCAGGCCGACCAGAAAAGATGGCAGGCCGGCCACCTGAACCTTTTGAACTGGCCGGCCGACCAGGGGAGGTGGCCGGCCGGCCACCTGAACCTTTTGCACCTGGCCGGCCATTTTTGTCCCTCCTGGTGCATTACAGCTGTGCCAGCTGTTTTGCACCAGACCCTCTGTCCGAGGGTCTGCCTTTTTGGCTCCATTTTTGAATTGTTTTTCCCCCCTTTTCTTTCACTCCTCTCCCTCTATATAACTAACCCCCCCACCTCCATTTCTAAGGGTTAGAAAACCAGCTGAGGCACTATTATACATACAACCATATATTATACTTCCAAGCCCAAAACCCTATGTTCTTGCATATTTACACTACAACCCATAGCCTACCACCTCCATCACCATTCCAGCACCTTGGAGGCCATTTTCAGAGGTTAGGAGCTCATCTTCTTGGACCAAAAGCTGCTGGATTGCTGTGCTACAAGGGTAAGCTCCTATTTTTCCCTTTTTTGCACTATTTTGTTCTATATCTTAGTCCCTTTTGCTTACATTTTTGGGCTTCGACCTAAACTGAAAATAGTCTTATTTTGAGCTCATCTTCATGTTTGATCAAGGACCTTTCTCTTTTTTGAGGCCATCTACTGCCCCTTTCCCTTTATCTCTTTTTTGGGCTATTCTTGCATAATATATTAGCCTTGCTTGTGAGCATTTCTGGGCTTCGAGCCGAACTAAAAAGTGCCTTATTTTGAGCCCCTCTTCAACTTTGTTGAAGGGCTCTTTACTGTTTGAGGCCATCTACTACCTCTTGCCCTTTATCTCTCTTTTAGGGCCATTTTTGCATCATATTATAGCCTTGCTTGTGAGCATATTCGAGATTTTTCATAAACTGTAAAGTATCTTTTTTTGAGCCCCTCTTCAACTTTGTTGAAGGGCACTTGGCTTTTTGAGGCCAGATACTGCCCCTTGTCCTCTATCTCTCTTTTAGGGCTATTTTTGCACCATGTTTTAGCCTCACTTGTAAACATTTTTGGGATTTTTTATAAACTGGAAAAAGTCTTGTTTTGAGGCCCTATTAATGTTTGATTAAGGGCATTCTTTTGTTTGAGGTCATATGCTTCCTTGTATGCTTGATTGCCTCTTATTTTGAGCCTTACAACTAAGCCCTTGTTGCATGCTTTGTTTGGCCTTCTAGCCACTGAAATCCAGTGGATTTTCAGTGGCTAGCACACTGTTTTGAGCCTCAAAAGCAGAGGGGGGTGACCCCCTCTCACCTTATTTTGCTTGATGGTCTTTTTGGCCTTCCAAAGAGGCCCTATCTTGCATGCTTTGTTGACTGATTTCAGGGCCAATTTGGTGAGTTTTAGGGCTATCATATTTGATTTTTAGAGTTAATTTTGCCATGCTAAGTGTCTATCTTGTATGTGCTTAATAACCCCTTATATGGCCCTCTAAAAGAACCCATCATTTGTGCATGTGTTGGCTGCATTTCAGAGGTTATTTGGGCATGTTTTGGCATGTTTTATTCACTGATTTTTGCTGGTTTGATGAGTTCTCGCCTGCTTCATATACATGCCATGTAACCCATGTTTGCTAGTCAAAGTTGCATGCTATTTTAGTCCATCATGCTAGCATCTTTTGGTCATGCTTTGAACTAGAAATGTTCATGTTTTGGGGCTGCCTTGGCTCTGTCTTTGTGCTTCATGGTCAAATAATGCATGCTTTGTATAGCTATAAGTCAATACATGTGCCTAGTTTTGAGTTTCGGGACCATTCCATGCATTGTATGACATACATCCATGTTTCGGGATCATTTTGCATCACATTTCAGTGCTGGAACTTGCATGTTTGTATGCCATATTTCATGCCTTGCCATGCCTTGTTAGAGTGGCATTCTGTGCCTTAGGATCGGTCCTCGGTTTGCGTACATGTGTGCACGCATCTCGAGTGTCTCATTTTCATCTTATGGCTACTGATGTGAGTATGGCTGAGGTCCACTCATATTGGTGTAAGTCCATCGTGCATTGTGCCATTCCATTTCACAGCATCACATATGCTGGGTTATATATTAGAGCATTGTGTATGCCATGTTACATCGTGCATCGTGTATGCCATTTCATAGCATTGTGTATGCCAGGTTGTATGTTAGGATTGCATTCATGCATGTCATGCATATTGCATTGTGTTTGGGATAGGAGTTAGCCCGAGCACGGGAAACGAGGGACGTTTCGTACTCCGAGTGACGGAACGTGTCTCAATTCCCGGTCACCGACACTCCGGATTAACCATGATGAAGTCTCGGTCTTGTTGTGTTTATATGTGCATTCATTTCATATTGAGTCGTGCAATTCGACTCCTCGGCCATCATACATCGAGATACGTGATTGGTGGCACGAGGATCGAGGCGTGCATACATATGCGAAAATACTTTGCCATGCCCCTTTCTTGCTCTCTGTTGCAGCAAATCAGAAACCGGCGGTCTTTTGGAGCTCCGTGCAATGTTCCAGGCTTAATTGTAAATAGAGGCTAATTGGGGCATCGCAATGGATTTTCGCGCAAGGCAACCCGAACATGCATCATTCATCATCCGGAGCAGAGTTGAGGCAGTCCCTAGCTTGCATGCTAATTTACTGCTTTCCTAGATTAATTTGTTAATTAATTAGGATTTTGTATTTATTCGGACTGTAGTTATTTATTCAGGACTGTATATTATTTATTCGGACCCTCCGAGCGAGGGCACAATTGTAATAAGTGTGCGTGTGTACGATGTATGTCTTCCAACCCCACGTCTTTCTTCCTTTTATTTACCAACTTATGATGGTTAGATTAGGGCATGTTTCAATTAGCATACAGTATGATAGCATGTTTGCATTCATTCATCTGTTTTGCATGCACCGGGCTCGGCGCATCATAACTCACTGCATTTGTATTTCAATTTTGAGTTGAATACATGTTAGTTATAGCATTCCATATGCCATGTTTAGAATAGCCGAGCCTATCTTAGTTGCATTTTGCATGTGTTGCATTAGGCATTTCTGTATGGTTAGGATCATGCATCGATTTCTAACATAACTTCTGTTTTGGCTTGGAGTACTCGGTAAGTTTTTATGCTTTAGCACCCTTGCATGTGTGTGAGTGACTGCCATGATAGCATGCTTACCATGAGGCTATTTGCTTATGTGATATAACTGTCTGAATGCCTGTGGGTGAAGGTTGGGTTATTTGGATTGGAACAATGCATTGACTGTGAGTTTTAAGCCCACTAGATAGTGGCAAAACCATCTTTTCTAAGCCCACCCGAGGGTGGCAAAATCTGCATTTTAAGCCTACTTGCAAGTAGCAAACCATTTTCAAAACAAACATGAGATGTTTCGTTCCAATTCAAGCGACCCAGTCTATACTTGTATGCTGTGTGCATCACATAGTAATTCTAGGCTAATAACCGGAATAAGAACGCATAATGTTTTCAAAACTAGATATCATGGTTAGTAGAGGCCGATCTTCGATCGGGCGAGCGGGGGTGCTCACGAAGTGACCTTCCCCAATCGTACCCAAGTTCCCGAGCCGAGGCAACTTTGGTGATGACGGACACGTGGCCTTAGGCAACGAGTCAGGGTTTCCTAAATTCCCCCAAAATAAATATTTAGGTGGCGACTCTGTATCTGGCAAAGCAGTCTATGTTTGGCACTTCTTTCAAAAAAATCTGTTTTCTCAAAACGATTTGCCGGATTTGGACTCCTTGGTTCAGATTAAGAACCGTGACATTCGAGTCCTGAACTGTAGTGAGCCCAAAATGAACAGAACGGGACTCATCCTCCCGGGGCGTTCGGGGACGTCTACAACCACTACTCCTCATTTTCCTCACCTAACTACTACTCATCTCATTCCTTTCTCGATTCATAAAAATTCCAATAAAAAAATATGAAGTGCTTTCTGAACGAACCTTTAAACATGAAGCAGAGATGGTTGGTTTATTTTGTATCTACACCAACACAAAATAAAATACATCACCTCTATCTTGTTTGTAAATTGTGTTTTTTTATTTTATTTTTAATTACATGATTGTGAATGTATATAATTGGATTGGAGTATATAATAGATATTGGGTGAATCATAATTTTGAATGAGCCATAGCCAAAATTAACATTTGAGCCAATTTTGATAGTTGTATTGTTTAGAAGGTAAAAAATACACATTGAAATAAGATTGTGTTAACACATTTCAATTCAATAAACTGGCCTAACTTTGTTAACATTATGCTCTACTTTTTTTTAGCATTCTTATGTATGGAACCGAAACCAATTTTTAAGAGAACTTATGAAACTATCTTGTTTGCTTTCAATAAATGTAATCTGTTTGCGAAGCTTCATGCTTTATGCTGAAAACCTTTAGGAAGGCATTGTCAGATAATTAGTCTAATAGTTTTTATGCTGTCCTTTTTATCAACTCATATCTTATCTGATTCTTTTCATGAACTATATTCAGACAGATGTTTTAATTGTCTAATTTAAATACAATGGGCTATTTCTTTCTCACTATAATTCTAATTTTTAACAATCAAATAAAAACAAAAGATCACAGAACATTACTTTGCATGTTAAAAAAGGAAACTCAATTCACACATTTATCAAAATAACCCACATCATTTATCAAAACACTAATCATATTTGAAATACTTCAATCTCATTGATACTTTATTTGGTTCATTGGAATGAGATAAATGATGATTCCCATTGCAATGAATTTTTCATTATTCTTTTAATCAACCAAATATGAAAAGTGTAAGGAATCTTTGCACTTTATTATAGAAGATTAACACATAGTGAAAAAAAAAAATGTAATGATAGGAAAAATCCAAAAATCAGCAAATTTGACTATCCAAGCCTATAAACAACAATTCCTATTTAGCAAAGTTGAGAGCTCTATCCGCTAAACAACAATTTCCAACAACACATAAAACATATGTTAAAAAACTTAAATCCCATCCCAAAAATGTCTAATTTCCTAAGATGAGAAAACAACAAAGAAAAACAACCCATTTCCATTATTCATTCATAATCAACAATGATTCAAGATACAATTATAGCCTGCTCAATCCATTTCAAAAGCATAACAACAAACTAAGCATCACTGTAACAATGTAATAAATATATTTAAAAAAAAAAGGTCGAATGTAACAATCAATCTTCAAAACAAACTAAAATAGATATGAATGAATAATGAAATGAAATGAAATGATGGGTGTTGAAGGTGGGGGTGGGGAGAGGGCTTCGAGCGAGGGAGTTACATATCAGAGCCGTTGGGGTGGGAAGTGGTTTTTTGGCTAAATGTCATATAAGACTCTGTATTTTCCTACCTCTTCATTTGGTTTTCCCCTTTGACTTGACACACTTTTAACTTGGAGCACGAAACTGATCAATTTTGCAATATGCATTCATCGGACTGGACCAAACAGTTGAATATAGTTCTCTAGTTGTGTGCAAACTTGGTGTTTTATCCAGTTCTTGAAAAACCATTTTGACTTAAGGTTATATTAGTTGCTAAAATCAGAGGGTTTAAGTTTTGCTATTTTTTGAATATATACTTGGGTTTTATATAGCCAAATAGAAAACCAACTACAATTAAAAAATAATATAAGCAAAAAGCCACAACTATATAAGAAGCCAAAAAGCAAGACAATCCATTTCAATTATCACAATCCAATTTACCGGATTAATAAATGATACTGATTACTTGAAAGTAGAAAAATGAAAGAAAAAAATAGGAAAAACACAACCCATCATTGGATTATTAATAGGAAAAACAACCCCAAAATGTCTGATTTCCTGATTAATCCCTAAAATCAATCAATTTCAATTATAACTTGCTTAATACAATTATAAACTGCTTAATACATTCATAATCAAAAGCATGAACAACAAAATGATTCAAAAATTATAACCTGCTTAATACAGATTTATGGATAAATAATTCAAAAGCATGAACAAAAACAATGTAACAATCAACAACAATAACAATATAACATGCTTAACACAATCCACAACAGGTGGGTATGGAATTAAATTGGAATTATATTTAAATGAAAAAGAAGAAAAAAGTAAAATTATATTTCATTCATATAATTTTAGGATGTATCATGTACAGATACTAAAAATTCTTGGTCCAAAAGATTGGTATTATCGAAATTGGTTTTCTTCTATAAATTGAAATTAAACAAAACTAAGATGAGCAATATAGAGTAGGGATGAGGTTGCCAATTAAAATTTTATTCAAGTCTAAGCATATGGAAAAAAAAACAAACAAACAAACAAAACAAAACAAAACAAAACAAAAACAAAAACAAAAACAAAAAAGGAATCTCAGTCAGGAGTTTAATTTTTTAATTTAGAAATTGTTGATCAGTCAAGCACTCAGATACATGACTGATGTCAGAAGTTTAATTTTTTAATTTAGAAATTTTTTAATTTAATTTTTTAAGGCAAGAAAGTGATGTCCTCAACTTTGATTATGTTCACAAATTAAACTTGCAACTCAGTTATTGTTCAATCACTCTTCTTGGACAGTGATGGATAAACAAAAATGATGACAGGTTATCTAACAAAGATATACATAACAAAGAAAAACGCAAGAATGATGATTACATAGGTTATATAATCTATACTCTAACTAATCATCCCTTCAAGAAGATGGCAAACAGCCATATTATGATTGTCTATTTGCTTTAGTTTTCATTACTCTTCTGGCCAAAGCAGAGGAGAACGAACCTACTTTGACTTGTTTACCAACTAATAGATTGTAGTTTAAATCATGAAAAGAGACATGAAACCATATCAATCATGAAACCATATAAGTTCACCAACAATTTTCTTTACTTCTTTTACACGTCGGGACATGATTTTTAGGGGAAAAGAGACCCCCCCCAAAAAAAAAAAAAAAAAAAAGAAAGAGAGAGAGAGAGATAGAGAGGGAAAAAGATAAGGCAATTCAAACCATATAAAACATCTTAACCATGAACAATAACAAATAAAGCCAATCTCCAAAGATATCTTAATAGCACTTCCAAACACAATCAGACTCCAATCAAAATTGAGTGAATTCCTGTAACAAAGCTAATTAATCCAAGAACTGAACACATTTCAATGAAGCATCTTCTAAAACATATCTTCTAAAGCACATCTTATTATTACTATTTTTTTTGTAATTATTCATGAAACAAACAATAGAAACCAATATGGTGGATACAAACCAAAATGTATATAAAAAAGAATGTAGTGAAATCAAGCTACAACCAAACTGCAAAATTAAGACAAAAACACAAATCCAAATCCTACAAATCCAAATCCTCCAAACAACACATTTCACCAAATCAAGCTCACTACCAGAATTGTGCAACTAAATAAGAAAATACGGGATAGGATTGTGCAACAATACATACCAAAACAAATAAAAGACAGGATACCCTTTATTGGTTTTGTTTCATACGGTAAAATAGCCCCTTTTGTTTTCGCCAAATCAAATATTTCCTGCGTTTCTTACCTAACAGGATAGAAATTTTTTCAAACCCTTAGAAACACAAACACAGCCCTTTAGATGAGAGAAAACAATTGTCTTGATTAATCCATTTCATGAGATGAGAGAAAACAACTCAGAAAATTTCCATAAATGATTAAAAAACATGAAGAGAGTGAGAGTGAGAGTGAGAGTGGGGGGACTGAGACCTTGAGGGGAAGAATACGACGACGACCACTGAATCAATGAAGAGCCAATGAAGCAACAAAGAACCACCGAAGCAATGATGATGAATGGGTTTGAATACAACCATTGTGGCAAAGAAAGAGAGAGAAACAGTGTTGATGAAAAGGGTTTTAGGCGGTGAAGGGGGAGTGAAATGGGTTTGAAATGTTTTCAACTTTCAAACTATATCCAACGGTGAAATGAACAATCTCAACCTTTACATCCATAGGATAGATGTTCCATTGGGATTCAAACCCACTTCAATTAAACTAATGTAAAACAATGAAACTCTCAACAACCAATTTCAAAGACTTTTGCTTGAACAGTATGATACTGTGAAGGGCCTATTCGTGAATTCTATAATTCTGTTAAGGGCCTATTCGTTGAAATAAAAAAATGAAATGTGGTTTAGATTTAAATGAGACAAAATATATTTAAAAAAAAATTAGTTGATAATTGTAAGAAAAAATTAATAAACCATACTTATAAATTTGATTTTAATATACCCAATTTGATTTTAATAAACCCAAATTTTTATAAACCAGACTAAAAAATTTGATTCTTGCTCCCCCTACCCCACCCAAATAATGATAATTGTAAGAAAAAATTAAAAAACCAGGCTTATAAATTTCCTACACAACCAACCAAAACAATGATCAATCACAAACTGTAAACATCAGACACAATGTTTCAATCACAAATTGGACAATGTTTCAATGTTTCACCAAATCAATGTTTAAATGTTTCAATCACAAAAATTAATGTTGAAATTAATTAATTAATTATAAAATTAGATTAGAGTTTAGTAAAGACTAAAGATTAGAGATTAGAGATTATAAAATTAGATTAGAGTTTAGATTAGATTAAAGATTAATTAATTATAAAACCAGGCTTAATTAATGTTTCAATCAAAAGATTAGAGTAGAGATCATTATCAGTAAAGACTACAGATTAGAGTAAAGATTATCCAAAAATTAAAGATTAGAGTAAAGATTATCCAAAGATTACCCAAAGATAGAAATATAAATACTAAAGAAAAAGCCCAGGTTTGCACACCTGAACCGTATGTATACCAGATTATTTCTTTGTTGAACACCATTGTTCCCTTTTGCAGTCCCCTTGTTCCTCTTTTGCAACGGCTCCGTCATTGTTGATGAAGATTGGGAGAGAGAGGGAGGAAGAGAGAAGATGAAGAGAGTAATACGGGGTTTGGGGTTCAATCGCCAGCAAGGGTTGGGCGGAATGGGCTCCGATGGAGGTAGAGAGAGAGAAGGGGTGCCGTCGTCAATATTCAAGGGTGTTTGGGGCTGCCACTGTTGATGAAGATTGGGATGGCGGAGAGATGGAAGGAGGAAGAGAGAAGATGATGAAAGGGAATGGGCTCCGACAGGGAAGGTTGGGCTCTGATGGAGAGGGAGAGAGAGAGAGAGAGGGGGGGGTTGTGTGTTTTCAAAATTTGAAATCAAAAAAGAGATAAATGGGAGAGACAAATGGGAGTGAGAGAGAGAGAGGGTCTGTTGAAAATGAGAGAGACAAATGGGGTGAGATATTTTGAGCCCTTAGATTAAATCAATCTAATGGTCCAAATTTTGACATAGGTATAAAAGTCACATCCGGATTCAAAAAGCCTCTTGCCTTATTATATAGATAACTACAAAACTATAAGAACATAAAAGAAACAATATTGCACTATAGTTCCTATTTATCAATTTTAATCACTTTTGTAGGCATAACTCATAAGAGTAGTCCCATCAATAAATGCATCTTTAGATAGAAGCCTTCAACCAATGAAAACTAAAACCCAACATGCACAACAATATGTTTCTAGAGATTGTTAGTCCCACTAAAAGAATTGACAAATTTTGGTTCCCAATATAGATTAGACTTTATGTTTCTCTTGATACCATGAGCAGCACCAAACCATGGCATACACCAGAGGAAAAGTGTGCCCCCTACTGTGATGAGATACAAAGAGCAATTATTTGAACCCAGGTCTCTTCAAAACAAATAAGCATAATTAAACCAATAGGAAATAAATAAATAAATAAATAAATAAAAGGTTTAGTTTACAGCAGGAAAGAGTTTAGAGGTTGTTTTGCATAATTCATTGCCATTGCCTGGTGCTTTTATGATTAATTTGCTATACGTGTTCTCTTTAATAAGCGCAAATTATTTGCATGGTTCAAGGCTAGTCCAACAATTATGCTTAATTTATTCATTAAAAATCGATAATAAATCACAATGAATTATTAATACAAAGGGTCTAGTACAACTTAGGTGGAGGGCAAAGAAGGCCACCTTCCACAGGGGGGCTGAGCAGAAAAGAAAGTACTATTTACACCAACAATAACAATGACAAAATAAATAAATAAACAAACAACTAAATAAAACCCATGAACCTTTCATACATGTCTGAACCACTTTCATATGAACCTCAAGCTGCATTGTAACAAACCAATAAAACTATGATATACACACCTATAAGGCTTGATTTTCAGTTCAATTTGGCGTAACAATGTCTGTATCAAGAAATGAACCAACTGAACAGGTTCTGATATGACCATACCCTAAGCTTGCACCAGAGCAAGTGCCTTGAACTAAACCAAACTAAACTAATCCTACCAGCTAAAGCCTTTATAAGTCTCAGATTGCAACAGACGAAATTGAACCCCTGGACGACAAATTTGATCTCAGAGGATTCTGATGAACCCCAGTAGTCACAATACTCCTACTCAATCTAACTCAACTTGTAACACCATTTAGATATTTTATTTTTTACATTAGTTCTAGCCTGTGGATAGTTTGTCTTATAGCACAATCAAAAGTGAATATAAGAGAAAAAAGGATTGACAATGCTTTTGTGCTCGCATTGACTGATTTTTGACATTGGTTTTCTTTGAGGGTTTCCCTCTCTTGACACAGAAATCAGTCAACTATAAATTGATTTTTAACCAAGAGAAACACTTTACTGACTAAAGATCTGCAAGTTATCTTCAACCTTTGTTAGATTATCTTGTTGCCTTTCTTCTGTTGTTTCTCATGGCAGGAGAGGATATCCTCCTGCCTTCTTCTTATCATTACACCAATAAATTCAATCTCAAATCAAACATCAACAAATAAATAAATAAAACTATTAAAAAGTATAAACTAAATTTCCTTAAGTATCTCATAAACAAATAGCACAAATATACCTGATTCCAAACCTGTGTGATTCTACCACTAACAAAATTACATGTGACAGTAATAAAATTAGATTGTATTCATCCAAATGAATTAATAATGCTGCAATGTTCTAAACTATTAAAAAACCAGGCTTATAAATTTCCTACACAACCAACCAAAGCAATGATCAATCACAAACTGTAAACATCAGACACAATGTTTCAATCAAATATTGGACAATGTTTCAATGTTTCACCAAATCAATGTTTAAATGTTTCAATCACAAAAATTAATGTTGAAATTAATTAATTAATTATAAAATTAGATTAGAGTTTAGTAAAGACTAAAGATTAGAGATTAGAGATTATAAAATTAGATTAGAGTTTAGATTAGATTAAAGATTAGAGTAGATTAGATTAAAGATTAATTAGAGTAAATTAGATTAGATTAAAGATTAATTAATTATAAAACCAGGCTTAATTAATGTTTCAATCAAAAGATTAGAGTAGAGATCATTATCAGTAAAGACTAAAGATTAGAGTAAAGATTATCCAAAAATTAAAGATTAGAGTAAAGATTATCCAAAGATTACCCAAAGATAGAAATATAAACACTAAAGAAAAAGCTCGGGTTTGCTCACCTGAACCGTATGTATACCGGATTATTTCTTTGTTGAACACCATTGTTCCCTTTTGCAGTCCCCTTGTTCCTCTTTTGCAACGGCTCTGTCATTGTTGATGAAGATTGGGAGAGAGAGGGAGGAAGAGAGAAGATGAAGAGAGTAATACGGGGTTTGGGGTTCAATCGCCAGCAAGGGTTGGGCAGAATGGGCTCCGATGGAGGTAGAGAGAGAGAGGGGGTGCCATCGTCAATATTCAAGGGTGTTTGGGGCTGCCACTTTTGATGAAGATTGGGATGGCGGAGAGATGGAGAGAGGAAGAGAGAAGATGATGAGAGGGAATGGGCTCCGACAGGGACGGTTGGGCTCTGATGGAGAGAGAGAGGGAGAGGGAGAGGGAGAGGGAGAAGGAGATGGAGATGGAGAGGGAGAGAGAGGAAGAGAGAGAGAGAGAGGGGGGCTGTGTGTTTTCAAAATTTGAAATCAAAAAAGAGATAAATGTGAGAGACAAATGGGAGTGAGAGAGAGAGAGGCGGTCTATTGAAAATGAGAGAGACAAATGGGGTGAGATATTTTGAGCCCTTAGATTAAATCAATCTAATGGTCCAAATTTTGACACAGGTATAAAAGTCGCATCCGGATTCAAAAAGTCTCTTGCCTTATTATATAGATTTATTGATTGATAAAAAGTGAAAAATGCCTAAGATCCTTAAAAAATATCTAAATTTACACTCAATGGCATTTTAATGTTACCTATTAGTTGATTTGCTTAGAAATCAATCAAATATTTTTCTAAATAAATTTAAACATGAAATTTTAGTTTATCTGACATTACTCGTAAAATAGTATACATACTATTTGGCTTTTAAAATTCAAAACATAAGTGACATGTTAACTCTTGTTTTAATAAAATCTACTCGATAAAATTGATATTATTATCTAAAATATGAAATAATTAAAATTTTATTTCATTAGACATTACAAAATACTAATAAAACAAGAAATTAATAAAATAATTCTTATAAAATTAAAAACTCATCTCATTATACATTTTATAAATACTCATAAATATAAAATTAATAATAATTGTCAAAAATTAGAGGGGCTGGGATCCTCCTAACCCCTACACAGTTCCGTCCTTGCGATCGCGTCGAGTAAGTATTTTATTTTTATAGATTTTATGTTGATAATTTATTTAATCAATAAAAAGTGACTAATAGTTATATAAATTAAAAAATATATATATGATAGAGAAATGAGACTATATTATTAAATAGACACAGCCCTACATCGATCACGTAATCTACCTAACCTTGGACATGAATTATGGATTCAATGATTACCAAAACAGTTAAACATTGTTGCAGAAGTACCGCATAATTTTTGCTGAACCCAGAGCCGCTGCACCTTCCTTTTTCTTAAATGAAAAATATGTAAGTGAGGGTCTGAAGATGTCGTCCGAAAATTTAAAGGTTGTTGAAAATTTTGATTCCTCTAAAAATGTACAGAGACATTAGATTTTTTAACTATTGTAATTAGAAACACAATAGTAAAGAGATGATGGAGATAAGAGATTGGGTAAAAAAAAAAGGTAAAACAGTTAGAGAGAGAAAAATGGTAAGATTCTCACATGGATCTCTCACTTTCACTCTCAAGGTAGAAAATGAAGAAAAGAAATTAGTTTTTTCCTAAGAATTGTCTCTCCAAAATCCATTCCTTATAAAGTTATGGGTGAATGCTATTTATAGGCACCCCATGATGTAAGATGGAGCCCATGTGCAAAGCACATGGAAAATATTCCCTCTAACTACCTTGTCCGAGGAGGTGATCTCTGTGAGGATAAGAAAAACCCCGAAGAGGAGATCACTCCCTCAGCGAACCATTCTTCTTATCTACGACTAACCAATGATTTCCAATCATTCGGAAGAATCAGGGGTAGTTCCAGAGGATGCCCTGTCACAGAAGGGTCAGGGGTAGTTTAAGAGAATGCCTTGCCGCAAATATTGTTGAGTCTCAAGGACCCCCTAGACCATGCCACATCGACCCAGGTATAGGCTAGTTTAACGGAAGAGTGAATTTATCTCTACTCACCGTCCTTGGGATCGGATCCTTTGTTCGGACTATGTTACGTCCATGGTTCTGGTGCGTAGATTCCAGAAAGCTCCGAGGTCGCAAGTGTTCTAGGACTCATTAACAGAGCGATTTCTAGATTGCGTTCGAATCCGTTAGAAACCAATTGCTTCAGATCTCTAGATTTGTACATCCGAACCCTTTCGAGTCTAAGCTCAAATAGGTCTGGTTTGTGGTTTTGAACCCGTTCAAGACTAAGCCAATACCTCGGAGAATGGATCTCCTCTAAGGGTTTCATTTCTTCAAAAAGCAACAGTTAACCTCTTTAGATGCCCGTATGATCTGGGCCTCTTCGGATAGGCTTGTTGGACTCTCTTTAGAAATATTTGCTTGATGGGTCTTCCTCAACCCAATTTGTTGGCTTTCTTGTAAATCCATTCGATAAAATTCACTTTGGCCCATTTGACAATAATTTCTCCAAACCCATTAATTTTTGGACTTTTTGAGTGGGCTCTGATTAGACCAATTAATTTAATAGTCTCAAATTAACCCCTTCTACAAAATGAAAATTTTGATGATTACTAAACTTTATTTGGAAAGTGGTTAATGTTAGGCTTTTGTAATTGGCAATTTCGTTTGACAAAACTATTTTCAATTATAATCTTATTCGCTCTTATGTTTCAGTGAAGATGTGAGTATTTAGATGTGAATCCAACTCGAATGTTGCCTATGCAAAGAAGTTTGTGATCTTGAAGCTTTTATGTTTGTTACTTTGTTGACCATGTATGGAGATCGAGTTGCCCAGTCAACTCGCGGGGGTTCAGAAGGCAGCGCTCCTTGGCGGGTCTAGGGCAGCACCACAGCAGGGTCGAGAGGCAATGCCTAGGAAGCAAAAAGAAAAAATGTAGTCGAAGTTGTGTGATCGCTTGAGCGGTCATTTGTGCACTCGAGCGGAGAAAATGATCGTCCAGTACTTCGCGGGGGTTCAGAAGGCAGCGCTCCTTGGCGGGTCTAGGGCAGCGCCACAGCAGGGTCGAGAGGTAACGCCTAGGAAGCAAAAAGAAAAAATGTAGTCGAAGTTGTGTGATCGCTTGAGCGGTCATTTGTGCACTCGAGCGGAGAAAATTATCGTCCAGTACTTTTGTAGAGTGCCTAAACTTTTGAGAATAAAATTTTACCGCTTAAGCGGTGAAAATTGCGCTCGAGCGATCAACCTATATGTTTTGCACCGCCTTTACTCACACCGCTCGAGCAGTAAAGTGTGTGCTCGAGCGATTTTCGCGATCCAGTTTACTATAAAGTGCGTTGTTTGCTCATTTTAGGGTTTGAGCTGTGTAAAAATTCAAAGAGGAAGAAAAAAACAAAGATTGCGATTGGTAGAACTTTCTAAATATGATTTGAGAGTAGGAGTTGTATTTTAAGTTTGTGAGTTTTGGAATTATGATTTGAGTGTGAAAAATTTGTTTGGTAAAAGAGTTTTGAATTGAGTGAAAAAATTTTGATGTGACATATGATATTTGATACAAAAACTTACAACTCATTACTAAACATACAACTCAAAATTCTATTAAAACAAATAAAAATTGAAAATATTTTTTTCGAATATATAAAAATTAACATGTGTCAATTGCAAAAAATAAAAATAAAATAAAATAAAATAAAAATAAATAAAAATTGCATTGTTCCGGTCAACTGGCCAGACGACTTGTGGGACGACCGGTTAGGCCAAATTTCAAAAAAAAAAATTTCCGAAAATCGCGCTTGACTCAGAATTTTCTGTAGAGTTTTCTGTTTGTTGTGGAAATAAAGTTTGAAAACTCTATCCAAAGATCATATTAGAATGTGTGGGTAGAATTGTGATTTGAAAATCCTTCCAAACACAGCCAAGTGTTTTATATTTGAGGGTGATTGATGAGTGTTTCCTTAATGATTAAAGAGTAATCAATGGATCCATAAACTTTATATCAATATTATCAAGGGGTTTTTGTTCGTTTTCTTTTTTTCACAAAAGAGAAAGTTATTCTTCGATAGATTCCGGAGAACTTGGGCCTGAAACTTTGGTGGATTTCGGAGTGGCTTATCGTCGTGAATTCGACATCAGTGTTGTGGATTCAACGTTGGACAAGACAATTCCGAAGTGAAGATGGTGGTAGAAGAGGCACATTGGGGTTGGTTCAATTGGGTATAGATTTGCTAGGTAATTGAGAGTACACTTGTGTAATTTTTTTTTATCTTTTTTAGTAGATTATTTTGTGGTTTTGGCCCCGTGATTTTTTTTTATCACAATTGGAGGCACTCTAATTGTGATTTTTTCCATGTTAAATTGTTATATCGATTTGTCTTTGATTATTTGATTGAGATTGTTATTCGTTGTTTAAAATTGAAATATAATCACAAATCAATATCTCGGAAATTTTAGATTTTTCAATTAAATTAGTTAAAAATTATTATAAAAAAGTGAATTAATTCTGTTTACTTTCTTGTATGTCTTTTCATAAAAAAATAAAAAAGCTGTTAAAAAACCAAATCTCAAACCAATCTTAAGTAGTGTACAAGACGAGTAATTATTTGGTAATCTTAGAATATTACTCCATACCATTTATTATTTGACATTTGTCAAGTTATTTTTCAAAAACTTAACAAAAAATATTGAACCCTACTATTTTAACCAATGAATATCAATGAAGAGTACTTCATGTATTTGTTTCCGGAGAAAAAAAATAATGAATATATTCATGAAAATGTAAAATCATGAATATATTGTTAATTATTGCATTTTAATATGAATTTTGTTAATCTGTACTCTTAAAATACATGGTAAGAAATTTTAAAAAATTTTACATTTGGCATGAAAATAAAGTGCAACAAAAATGTATAATATTTTTAAGCCCTCTTATCATGATTTAAAAACTGACACTAAAAAGATTGATTTAATATTATTTATAAATATATAGAATAAGCTAAATACAAGGTCATATCATGAAAAATTATTCCATACTTTAGAATAATATTTTGGTTATTAATTGACATCTTATATATTATCTTTACAATTGTTAAAACAAATCGGATGAATCTTCTAAATTAATTAATATTATTAACGTTTCATTTGTTTGAACAAATTTTATTTTAAAAATATATTTTATTTTCTATATTTTTTGAAATTTAGAACAATAAAAAATAAAAATTAACAAAAAATATTTTTTACTTTCAAATAATAAAAATGTTTTACGAATTAAAATTTAACCAATATTATCATCATTACAATCACCTCTATTTGCCCTACAATCACCTCTATTTGCCTTATTTGCCATAGAATAATGCTTGAGACCCCCTTTTGGGGGTCACCCCCTCACCCCTTTGTCACGTGGCGGGTGGTGATTGGAGGAGCAGGAAAAAAAAGAAAAAGAAAAAGAAAAAGAAAATATAACCAATGAGAAAAAGAGGAGGTCAAAGGAGGTGGAGAAAAAAGGGGATGAATCATTGTTGTTTGCCATAACCACGATTATCACCGCCGCCTCCCATCTACCATCGTGTCACCACTTCCACCTCACTTTCATACTACCACGACAGGCAAACAACCATCTAATCTAAATTTGTCAACAGAAAGACTCACATGTCCAAAATTCTCCAAATTCGTGTCGTTTGGGCTTTTGTTTGGCGTTTCGAACCGTGGGTCCCCCAATCGTCAACACTCGACAGTAGGTTTAGTAAACGAACACACTGAAAACAATGTGGTGCCTTCCACTTACATCAAAATGTAATTAAGGCTTCGTTTGGGAATCAATCTATTTAGTTAAAAAATTAAAAAATTAAAAAATTATTAAAAAAATTAAAAATTTAACAATTTATATCAAAAAATTAAAAATTTTCTTTTATCTCTATTTTTTGTACATCTTTTCGTAAAAATTTAAAAAGTCATCCAAAACATACTAGTTTTTTTTAGCTCATATTTTACTCAAATAGTCAAAAAGTTACTAAATTAACATGTCTCCAAACGAGGCCTAAGTCTGAGAAAAATTTAGTTAAAATTCCTTTATTAATTTTTTATTTGATGAATAAGATAGTTGAATTTAATTTGTTTCATAAACTTTTTAAAGAGAAGGTGTATAATTGAGTAAGAATAAAATAAAATTTTTTTTTTAATAATATTATTAGAATAACATGTTATTGTGAGATAAAATAATATATTAATGTTTATATCAATTTTTGATAGTAATAATTTTTTTTAAATAAAAATTTCATAATCAACATAGATTAAAAATACTAATTTTATTGAAAATCGATATTCAAATTAAAATTCATATTATTTTAAAATTTAATATTTTGATAATAATGATATGGATTAAATTTTTTAAAAAATATTTTATATTTATTCTTACAACAATGCTTAGTAGCCCGAATTTTCATGATCTGAATGACTCGAATATCTTAAAACGATATTGACATCATTTTAAGGTAAAATAACGTTATTTTGATATATTCGAGCCATTCGAATCATCCAAATTCCAACTATTAAACATTTTTTTTTTATTCTTAATTATTAGAATTTTATGAGTTTGCTCTCCCATAACATAAACCCTCCATACACATCTCGCCGACCAGTTGTGATGGACTTTGACACGACCAACAATTGTCCACTCAGTACAGCAGGTACTGTTGTGTAATTTTAGGGGTTTATTTTAAAATTCGTTTTTGATAATTTAAGTCATTTATATTTTAGAATATATCGAGTATAATATACTTAAAAAAATTAAATTAATCGGATATCATTAACTCTTTCATCTACTTTTTTAAAGATACAAATGTGAGTGGATGAAAGAGTTAACGAAATCTGATTAAATTAATTTTTTACAATTATATTCTACTCAATATATTTTAAAATGTAAACTGTTAGAATTTTCAAAACGAATCTCAAAATAAGCTCATAAGGCCGCACTGCAGCACCCCAAATCCACAACTACCACTTAGGTGGGTCCATTTGATGCAACCGTGTACACGTGTACAGTTGATGTTACCAAGTTCTCATATTAACCCAGCCGACAGTTATTTGCTACTCACGAGTCACAATGTTTATTGTCTTAATAATCTCTTCATATTGGGGGTGTTTGTTTCAGCTTTTCAGAGTCAATTTATGACTTTTAGCTTTGAAAAAGTTATTTTAGACTGTTTGGTTAAACTTATTTCAAACAGCTTCTGATTCTAACAGCTTATTTTAACTCAAAAAACTGATTCTGAGAAGCTGCTCACCCCTTACTTCTGATTATCAGCTTCTGCTGTGGATATGTTAATTTATGGTTATACTCTTAAATTTTTTTATTTTTTATTTTTTTAAAAATAGAAAAAGACTCAAATGGACTATAGATTATTATTATTTTTTTTTATGAGAAATGTAGACAAACAAAAAATAAAAATTAATTGAAAAAGCTATTTCACAGCTTATTTAACAAACACTACTCAGCAACTTAAATCTATAATCCAACAGCTACACCAAACAGATTAACAACTTCTGATTAAAGTCATAATCTATAATCTGTTAAGCTATAATCTATAAGTTGTTTTAACAGTTACACCAAACGGGGCCATTAATTTATTTATTTATTTTTATTTACACTAAGAACGCTTAACTATTAATAAATATTATTTTATCTCTTTAATTATGAATCCGTATAATTTAACATTTTTAATTATAAAGATTTACACTAAGAACGCTTAACTATTAATAAATATTATTTTATCTCTTTAATTATGAATCCGTATAATTTAACATTTTTAATTATAAAAATATATTATTTTTACCTTTGTAGCCATTCTATTTATTTTTTTAAAAAGTGTATTTATACAATTTTTCTAATGGAGAAAGTAAATATATACAAATTTAGGGAAATTTCTATTTACATATCAATATTTATATCAAGACATATTATTTCTTAGTTCACATCCTCACAACTTTTTTTATTTTCTCAATTCACACCACTTTATATCGAAATTACCCAAACCCAAACCCAAACCCTAACCCAACTCCAGCAGTTCTATTCCTCGCTATTGCTAGCTCTAGTGACTCACCTTCGCCTTCGCCCATATCTTCACAAACCATCTTGACTGTCGTTGTTCCTTCTCCAAACTCCAGCCCTTCCCTACTTCAACCCTGCTCTACTCTACTCTACCATCCCCATAACCCATCGTCGCCATCACCGTAGCCCTAGTGATTGCCATTCCCAACCTTCGTGATTGCCATCTCAACCCTCACGATTGACTAAGCTCGATTGAAAGAGAGAGAGAGAAAGAGTGAACGAAGAGAATAAGGAGATTTCAATGGTGCCAAAAGTGAAGGGCAGTAGGAAAAGCAGCAAGCAATTTTTCTTTCTCTCAATCATGATTTACATCTCTTCGTCGCGAGCAGTGGCGGCAATGCGATGGGGTTACTAAGGAGATGGTGGTGTGATGAAGTTGGGAAATTGATGGTAGAGACGGAAGTGTTCACAAAAAAGATGATGATGGTAGCGGTGGCTATGGCCGGTGGTTTTTAAAGAATAAGAGCGGTAACTGGAAGAGAAAGTGCCGGCACCGGATAGGGTTTGCGAAACAAAAGATGGTTTGAGTTGAGGTGTTCTTGTCCTTTTTGGTAATTTTGTTGAGTGTCAAAATGGTAATTGAAAAAAACTAGAAAATAGTGTCTTGAAATAATTAGTGTAAATTAGAAATACAGCCCTCGAGGTTTGCTTAAAATATAGATTGTCCCTTGTGGTTTGAAAAATTACAAATATCTCCTTATTAGAATTTTTTATTTAACAAAATTAACTAAAAAAATGAAATTTATAATTGCTCTCCTATACAATAATAAAATTACCTAAATTATTAATTGAAACATATTTTTAATATCATTAAAAACTGTTAATTGACTTGATAATTTATTAATAAAAATGACAATTTGTTATGAAATTAAAAACCTTAGGGGTGAAATGTAATTTTCAAAACTATAAAAGACAATTCATATTTTAATCAAACTTTAAGAATATATTTGTAATTTACCCAATTAGTAGTGTGTGTAAAAAAAAAAAAAAAATACTCCCCAAATTCATAAATAAGAAAAGTAAAATAATATTGTATAATCGTTGAGGGAGTGTTGGTGAGGGAGTGTTGGTGTAATTAATTATTTGTTTTTCTTCACAATCTAACAACACCATTATTGAAGCTTTCATTACAACCATTCCACAAATCTCATCTCTCACTTCACAGTCTCTCTCTCTCGGGAGCTTGCAGAGATGGGATCGGTTTCACTGAAGATAGGCGATGGAACAGCCAGATTCAAAAGAGCAACTCTCTGTTCTTCAGCTGTAAATGTCCTCATGCTCTTCTCTGTCCTCACTACAAATCTCTTCGCTTTGTATGCTTTCACTTCCTCCCCAAATCCCCACCCACTTCACCACTCTCACAAGAACATCTCTCTCATCTCCGAACAAGTCTCTCTCATCCTCAGAGAGATCGATTCTTCTCAGAAAAAGCTTGCCCAGATGGAGAAAGAGCTTCTCGGCTACGAAAGCATCGATCTTTCACGACCCAACATCGCAAACGAGCTCAAACTCTTCCTCAAACAACACGAGCTTCCACTTGGCAGAGATTCAAGAACCGGGATCACTGAAATGGTGGCCTCTGTGGGTCATTCTTGTGAGAAATCTGTGGATTTGCTCTCTCAGTACATGAATTACAAAGTCAATGGTCCTTGCCCAGACGATTGGAGCCTTGCCCAGAAGCTGATTTTGCGAGGATGTGAACCATTGCCCAGAAGGAGGTGCTTTGCAAAGTCAATACCCAAAATAGGTTTGTACTCTTTTCCAATTTCTCTTTGGAAGAATGTTAGTGATAGGATCATGAACTGGAGTGGACTTGGTTGCAAGAATTTACAGTGTTTGATTGGTAAGAAATTGAATAGAGATTGTGTTGGTTGCTTCGATTTGGTTAATGGGTATGAGAATCAGAGATATGTTAAGCCTAGAGGCAAGAATGATTTCCTTATTAATGATGTTTTAGCTTTAGGAAGTGGTGGAATTAGAATTGGGTTCGATCTCGGTGGTGGGTCTGGGTCCTTTGCTGCAAGAATGGCAGAGAAGAATGTGACTGTTGTCACTGCCACACTGAATATTGATGCCCCGTTTAGCGAATTCATCGCTGCAAGAGGGGTTTTCCCTCTGTATTTGAGTTTGGATCACAAATTCCCATTTTACAATAACTTGTTCGATTTGGTTCACGCTGGGAGTGGATTGGATGTTGGGGGTCGCCCGGAGAAATTGGAATTCTTGATGTTTGATATTGATCGGATTTTGAGGGCCGGTGGGCTGTTTTGGTTGGACAACTTTTATTGTGCCAGTGATGAAAAGAAAATGGCTTTAACCCGGTTAATCGAACGGTTTGGGTACAAAAAGCTGAAATGGGTTGTGGGAGACAAGGGGAATGGGTCTGGGAAACCAGAGGTTTATTTATCTGCTGTTCTACAGAAACCAGTAAGAGTATGATGACTATGAACTTGCTTTTGAGGTAAGAATACTGTTATTAGGTCTAGTTTTTGTCACACTGAATTTGTGTGAGTTCATTACTTAACATCCTCATGGAATTTCTTTGCAATGCCCAATAAGTAAAGTTCATTGGTTGTTTATTTTCCCTGATGTAAACCAAAAGCATAGGATGATGGTCTGTTTGCAATTATAAATTGTAATATTTTCTGTTCTGTACTGGTATGTCTCACTTCTTTGGATAATGATGAACCATTAGGGATTGTGAAAACAAGTTGTATTCTAAAATTTATGAAGTCATTTGATTTTAAAAGTTTTAGCAGTGAAATGAGCCCCATTTTTTTGTAACATGTTTCCATTTGGTTTGTTAGATGCCCTTTTGTTGCAACATTAGTTCACTGATTAATAATGTCATTGATATCTGCACATTGCAATCACTAAATTGCTGCTGATTTATGTGAACCACAAACATTGTTTATTCCCGAAGTGGCATGGTTACTTCTTTATTCTCGAAATTTTTGAAGAAATTGTTCAGAAGCTGCAACTGTGACATGTCTAACCTTTATTGGAACATTTCAAGTGTGGATTTGATTCTTGAGGGCATATAGTGTATTCTCAAAGAATATGTTTGACTAGGTGTAACCAATATAGTTTGCCATAAGAGATGGAAACTTTGAATGTAGTTGTGGTGATTGTGTTTATGTTTTGACGATGTCAACTTGCCTTGGTAAACTCTAGTCTGTTAGGACTGGCACATACACATTTTTTTCCCAGAATCCCAATTTTGAACTCTGTTATTTTCATAATATTTTTTTGTCTGAGCTCTTCTCATGGCCATGTTTTCCAACGTGACAAACTGTCATTTGCATCTGTTTGCGGTCTTTTTTAATGATGTACTCAATCCTTAAATAAGCTTTCTAGATTATTGTGCATGTTTTCATTATCAGTTCAATTTTCATCTTTATTTTACTTGACAAGAACCATCATTTTGGATCCAAGTATGCGGGAAACACAGAACAAATTTAATAGTAAATATTAGGATACTGCTCCTTAAATTGATGTAGAACTCAGTAGTCAACTTGGTTGGCTTTAGTGTAGTTGCAGCGTGCAGGCAGCAGGATTTGAACTTATTTAGGGGTGTGTAACTGTTGTTGAGACCTAAATATAAGACCTAGGTGAGAATGGAGGTTGAAAAGGGCTGGCGTTGTGTGGTATATACAATCTTTGGAGTCATTTGGTTGGAAAGAAATGCAAAAGTTTCGAAGACAAATTTGGGGACTTTGGATTCTATATGTGGGATAAAGTTTGCAGTTTGGTATCGTCTTGAGCTTCTGTGTCCCCTCTGTTTAAAGGGGTCCCGCTGTTTTTGATTTCTAGAGATTGGACGTCTGTTTACCATACATAGTTCTTATTTTGTTTGGTTTTGATCACAGTTCTCATGTTTGATTTTTGAGGACTCTTGCCCTCTCATTTTTCATCTCATTTTCTTCAATAAAAATTACTTTTGCTGCCCAAAAAAAAGAAAATTTGCGGCTGACTTTGGGACTGAGAATATTGGGTTTGAGTTTTGAGGCTTGGAAGTTTCTGGCATTAGAGCATGACCTTTGAACCATAGCACTGTTTTAGTCTCTTTCCCTATGGTTGTGACTGGTTTGAGTAGTTTATTTTTAAGGCTACACTGTCTTTTGTTTTTCACCTGATTGTAAATCTTATGCAGAAATGCAAGCCTGAGCTATATTGTTTGACTCATCAATGATCATAAAATGTACCTAAAAACAACAATGTCAAATGGTTGTTGAGTTGCTGGGCCACCTAGTGTCTATTCATTTAGGAAAAAATACAAAATTATCACAAAGTAGTGATTTGCTCACAAGATTACTATTAAGTCATATTAAGGCCTCGTTTGGGAACCCTCCCTTCTAGTCAAAAAGTCAAAAAGTTACTAAATTAGTCAAAAAGTCAACAATCCATACCAAAAAGTCAAAGATTCTCTTTTTTCTCTACTTTTTGCACATCTTTTCGTAAAAAGCCAAAAAGCCATCCCAAACATACTATTTTTTTTAGCTCATATTTTAGCCAAATAATCAAAAAGTTACTAAATTAGCCTGTTTGTAATATGGACAATTAAGCCTTCTTTTTTATTTTTATTTTTATTTTTTTTTATTAATTTTTCTAAAAAAGTTTAATTTTTCATAATGGTGTATTTTATTCTAATTTTAATCTTCTCATTTAATATGACTATAATTGCATAAACAATTTAAAAAACAAAATCATAGAAAATGATCAGATCAAAAGAATTATGGCATAAAATTTATCATTTTTTGTTTCAAGCTATGGAATTTTTGTTGGTAAACAATCCGAAATGATAAAATTGTTGGAAAATTGGTTTTTTATAAGGCTTATTTTGGGGCAACTTTGAGCCCAAAATTGAGTGGGCCCCAAACGTCTTTTGGGGTGGGTCCGAAGAGATGACGTGTTCTTTATCGCATGGTAAGTCACACGTTGAAAACGGTTTGTCAAAACCATTTATAAGTGAATGGGAAGTTGACGTCGTTTTTTGGTTTGTGGAATGGATATTTAAAGTTTTAAATGTGAGTTTCTTTGTAAAGCTAGTCCTACATTGAAACTTTAAGAGAATTTTTGTGTGTATATAAGCTCTCTATTACAACACTTGGGTTGGGTTCAAAGGGGCACCCCAAGTTTGTAGAAGAGAGGAGTTATGGACAAATAGAACCTTGGCTAAAAACCACCACACGCACGCCGCTGTCCGTGCCAGACGCGGGTTGTGGGTCGGGTCGGTTCTAATATTTATTTTTTTAGATAAAATTTATTTGAATTTTTTCCAAAAATTCTAAATGAAATTAAAATTCCAATTTTGTTTCAAAATTGAAATTAATTTTCTGTCTATATATTACCAACTTCAGCCCGAATTTTCAACAGATTAATTGCATAAAATTGATCATAACTGCCCAGCAATTCAGTTCCGAAACTGCACTGCTTAACAGGTTCATGCAGTTCGGACAGATCTTCATTTCCAGCAGTTATCTATTCAGTTGGTGTTTGCACCTATTCATTTGAAACCTTACCTGTTCGGCAGTTTTAATTGCCTATAAATTCAGATATGTTCCAGCAGTCTTGGTATCCAAAAAACAATCTGAAAAAATTATTTTTGCAGTCCATATTTCTCCTTTGCATTTTATTTTTCATTCTAGTGTTAGAGAAAATTAAAGAGAGTATAGAACACAAGGTTCTAGTTCGCTGGACAAATTTGTTTAGAGTGCTACTATAAATTTGTGAAGATCATTGTATCCTGGGAGATAGACGCCACTTAACCGTAAGCACCATAGCGGGGCGAATCTGTCTTAAGGACAGAGTGTTACACACTCGACTTGATCTTTTATTTTTCATTCGGTTCGATAAAATAAATTCTGTAAGTTATTTATTTTATTTATTTGATTTTGTTTCAATTTATTTATTGTACACAGAAGTTTGTTCCAACAATTTTATTAAAAGTTCATCAATGATGCTTTGGTATGAAAATTTATTTAATTCAAACAATTAAATATATTTTTAATTATAAAATATTAAATAACCTAATTTTTTTTTTGGGTAAATTTTATTTATATTTTAATGATAATGGTAAAATTAGAATAAAATATACTATTATAAAGAATATTATAGCTTTTGAAATAAGTTATTAAAATAATACTTAATCATCCAAATTAATACTTATTAATAGGGCTTAACAGTAATTTTCAAGACAAAATAAAACTTATTAATAATTTTTACATTATGCAATTGCGGAGGTGACTGAGATTTATTTATTTTATTTAAGATTGGCTAACCTTTGATCCATATTAATTGCTGGATATAACTATTATCCCAAGGGAAATGAATTCATTGGCAAAATCGTTTGTTAATATTTTTGTCCAGTAATGTTACATCTACATAATTTTTTTTGTCTCTCGAATGAATTTCTTATCGGTAAGATATTCATTTGGGAAAAATTTTTGTGTGAATAAAACATTTTTGCTTTTGTTTTTCTTTGTAGAAACTAAAACTAAAACTAAAATCTTCTTTGATAAAATATTTTTGTTTTAAAAAAAATGAAATTAATTTTTAAATTTTCAAATTTTTTGAAAAAAAAAAATCTATTTTCACTTGTTTTTAAAACAAGTTTTCACTTTCTGCTCTCACTCATCACTTTCGGCCACAATCCATTGCTACCACTACCATTGGCCATGGACCTCCATAACCTATCGCCGGTAGATGGTGAGCTCTGGTTAACCTCGGTGCTCTCTGATGGGTGAGTGATAATCGTCATGATTTTCAGCCATCTTGTGACCTCCAGCGACACCAGACCACCAATTTCGGCAGACACCTCTAACCACCCGCCACTACTGGTGATCACATCTGTTCACCTTCCATCTTTAACCACCAATTTTGATAACTCATCAAATATATATATATTTTTTTATTTATTTAAGAAATAATTTTGTATATCAAATAAGTTTTTTATTTTTATTTTTTAAAAAAATAAACAAAAATATGTTTCATATTTTTTTGCAAATTAAAAATTAAAAATTGAAAACATTAATAAACGAGGGGTTAGTTTGTTTAAATTAAGCGAATCAGCCAAAGGAGGCGCGGTGGCATGTTTTTGAATGGGGTGTGGTCTTACGAAGGCTCTCTTCTCCAGTGGCAAATTGCTCTGAATAAGTTTAGGGTTCGCTTAATCAGAGTGGAAATGTATGATAAAAAAGTGAAAATAATCAAAAGAAAATTGAAAAAAAAAAAGTAAAGAAAGTTTATTTTCTTGTATCTATGCATTTGGTCGAAGTGAAATTTTTATGTTATAAAAAGTACAAAAGTGAGATGACTGATTTTTTTTTTTTTTTTTTTTTAAATCAAGTGTTTTTTTTTTGGGTAAAAATTTAAGGGTAAATAATTGTGCAATAAGAATCAGAAAAGTTAATTTCAAAAAAGTGATCAATATTATAAAGCGATAATTGCAAGAAAAAAACCAAGGGTCGAAAGTGATCAATATTATAAAGCGATAATTACAAAAGAAAACCCTAGGGTTTGACCATTATAATAAAATAAATGTTAAAATTTTAATTTTATTAATTTAAACTCTAATATTTTAATTTACTTTCAATATAAACCATTTACCTATTTTCTTTAACTAAAACCAATAAAAAAATAGTATTTTAGTTATTACACTCAATATAGTTATATATAAAATATCTAAAATACCAATTTTCATTGAGTTTAATAGCTAAAATACTATTTTTTCGGTCAATTTTACTTAATGGAAATTTATAAATGGTTCAAATTCAAAACAAATCAAAAATTTATGATTTAAATTGACAAAATTAAAAACTCAAGATTTATTTTGTTTGAATGGTTAAACCTTGGAGTTTTATTTGTAATTTCCCCTATTATAAATTATGATAATTATAATTATAAATTTTTTCATTAATGTGTAATTATTTGGGTCTAACATAATTGTCCCAAATTTCAAAGCTGAGTAACCATGTTGATAGGGTGGACCTAGATTCGATCATCAGGGGTGAAAGGAATGCATTGGGGTTAGTCGACAAATGCACAATAACTCTTTATTTGATGGGATATTCTACCATCACACATACTCCAACTGTTCAAGCAAGGTAGGTGGGTATGTAATGGATCTTCATACTGTGATTTTTAGAAGCTATCAAGTAATACTCCAACTGTTCAAGCAAGGTAGGTGGGTATGTAATGGATCTTCATACTGTGATTTTTAGAAGCTATCAAGTAGAAATGGATAAATTCCAATTAAAACTTTGTTTTCATGTGTGTATTGAAGGCTATTTCATTAATGACACAAAATGCTTTAGTCCCACATGGGTTGCACAGGTTGTAAGAGGAATCCTACTGTCTATAAAATTGAAACAATATCCTCCTTCATTCTCAATGCTGAAACAAATGCATAAAAAATTTCATTTATTTATCTTTTTTGCACTTTCCACCTCTTACATGCTAACCAAACTCACACTTAAGGACTCCATTCAAGTTTCTCATATGTTAGCATAGTAGAGTTTGTCCAATCTATTGATTCAAGTATTATATTGAACTGTTTGTATCTACTTGGTTTGGAAAGTCAACAATGGGGACAAGTAGTGAAAGAGTACATACGAACAATCGTACATACTTTTACAAAGAGAAATCTACTGGTATCAAAGATTCAGTACCTGCCTCACTTCACCTTGCTTGAGGTTCTCTTGTGATGATTAAAATCACCAAGTTTTTCAAAATCAATCAAGGCAGATATATTGAAACCGATCAGAAATCAGTTTGGGGCATCCCAAGCACAACCACTTTCCGATGATACTAGTGAAAGAACAAAAGTAAAGAGATTGAAGAGGAAATAATCATCAAACTCATTTCACAACACTCGTGAAAATAAACTTAGCAGGTAGTTGTTCAGGAATAGTTCTCTTACAACTTAACATAGGCCTTCTTTGGTAGAGCTGTAGGAAAGTAATTATAGATTATAATTTAACAGATTATAACTTATAGCTGTGAACATAAGCTGTTAACCTGTTTGGTGCAGCTGTGAGATGTTTGGGAAGTGGCTAAAATAGCCAAAAAGCCAACTAAAACACATCACATCACCTCTCTACTTTTCTGCACATCTTTTCGTAAAAAGCCAAAAAGTTACTAAAATAGCTTGTTTCCAAACCAAGCCTTAAGCAGCAGAGTAGTGTTTGGTTGATAAGCTGTAAAATAACTTTTTACTGTGTAATTGTTTTTTTTGCCCTTATTTGATATAAAAATGATTGTTTTGTCATTTTTTCAGTTTTAATTTTAAAAAAATTATTTCATTAATAAAAGTTAATGTAATTAGTATTAAAAAAATTATCATTTCATTTTAAATTATTTCATTAATAAAATATCATTTTAAATTAGTAGTTAATGTAATTAGTGGCAATTAATAGTTTAATAAGCATCAATTAATAGTAAAATTATTAATTTTTTTCATTAATAGTTTAATAAGCTATAAAAAATTATTAGTTTAATAAGCATCAATTAATAGTTTAATAAGCTGTAAAAAAATTAATAGTTTAATTAGTTTAATAAGCATCAATTAAAATTATTTCATAAGCTGTAAAAAATTATTTTATTAATAAGCATCAATTAAAATTAATAGTTTCATTAAAATTATTAATAGTTTCATTAATAAGCATCAATTAAAATTAATAGTTTCATTAAAATTTTTAATAGTTTCATTAAAAAATTATTTCATTAATAAGCATCAATTAAAATTAATAGTTTCATTAAAATTATTAATAGTTTCATTAATAAGCATCAATTAAAAGTAATAGTTTAATAAGCTGTAAAAATTATTTCATTAATAAAAGTTCATTTTAAATTAGTAGTTAATGTAATTAGTGGAATTAATAGTTTAATAAGCATCAATTAATAGTAAAATTATTAATAGTATCAATTAGTATAATTTTTTTTCATTTTTTTATTTTAAATTAATTAGTGGCAATTAATGGTTTAATAAGCATCAATTAATAGTAAAATTATCAATAGTATCAATTAGTATAATTTTTTTTTCATTTTTTCATTATAAATTAATTAGTCTCAATTAATTAGCATCAATTATTATTTTTTATTCATTAATTATTTTGTTTTTTTTATTAAAAAAACACTGAAAAACCTCCCAAAAAAAAAAATGAAAACCCTAGCTCCGGCGGGATGAGAGAGAGAGAGAGAGAGAGAGCCGTTGTCACGCCAGCAGCCCCTTCTTCTTCTTCTCCTCCTTCTTATCTCATTGCCGGCATCAATCGCGAAGAGGAAGAGAGAGTTAGGGTTCACGCTGTTGATCACGATGGTTCAGATCTCCTCCTTCTCATCTCACCGCCGGCGTCGATCGCGAAGAGAGAGAGAGAGCTAGGGTTCCCGCTGTCGATCGCGATGGTTCAGATCACGATGGAAAGCGATCGGAGAACAAGAGGGAGGGAGAGAGAGAGAGAGAGAGATAGAGAGAAGAGACAGAGCTGTTCGCCGGAAATCACCTGGGTCCGCCGGAAATTGCCTCTCCCGTTTGCGTGAGAGAGAAAAATGAGTGTTCTTGATTTATATACATGGCACACTTGTAATTAGCATCAATCGGGAAGGACATTTAAGTCATTTTGCCCCAGAGGGATCAGCTGCGCGCTTAAGCTGAATTTATAAGCACCCTTGGAGCAACTTTCAGATTTAAGCCGAATATGGCTTAAATTAAGCTATAATCTGTGCCTTATAAATTGTACCAAACACACCAACATTGCTTAATTTAAGCCAAAAGTTGATTGAAGTTGAAAAAGAGTTTTACCAAATAGCCCATAGTTACTTTTCCTCATTCTTGTTAAAAACATGGCAATGGGTTTTAAAATAATATATCTATAGTTGTTTCTAAAAAAATAGGAAAATGAAACCCACAAGTAGAACATAATTTTCAAAATCTATGGCTCAATTTGGCAACAAGCTAAAAAAGCCAACTTTTTGGCTTTTTAGCATTTTTAGCCAAAAAAGTCACCAAAAAAGCCCAAAAGCTAAAAAATCAATTTTTTATCAACTTCCCAAAACACTCATATGTAAACTAGTTTCCAACTAGAACAACTGTCGTTGAGCAGCCCCTCAAATCTAGTTCATCATAATTCTTAAGACTTGAAACATCAATTGATCTTCCAACATATCATGAACCTACCCGAGTAGTACTCTAGTTACAATTAACTCTAACTAGTTTGTGATACACTTTTTTTTTTTTTTTTTCTTCTCTTCTCTCTTCCTTTGAACTAGGGATGTAATTGGCTTGCCAAGCCGAAGCTTGCACAAGACCCGACCCAACCGACCCCCCAAGGCTAGGGCCCGACTCATTTTTTTTTTTGGCTAGGCCCACCTGTCCAATTTGAGGTCTGACCCGCCTGACCCAACGTCATTTTCGAACTATTTTAGTAAAAAAAAATTAAAAAATATCAAGCCCGGCCCAAGCAAGGGCCCAAGCCTAGCCCTCCGGCTTGAAGCCTAGCTTACCCGAGGCCCAATTACCCTTGAGCTCGAGCTTGGGCTTTATTTTTTGGAAACTGGGTCGACCTAGTCGATTTTTGGTGGGCAACCAATAGGCTCGAGGGCTTGCCAGCCCAAGCCCATAGCCGGACCTGAATTTACACCCCTACTTCGAACACACTATTTTACTATCTATTTGCAATAAAAATGAGTCACACCAATTAATGATGTGAGACCCACGTAAATATGCCGCATAAAATTGTATTTTTGAAACCCTATTGAAGAAGAAAAGAAGTTTTGAATTGGAATTTTTGTTATTTATTTATTTATTTTTTTTATCGATAATTGATGAAATATTGAAGGAAAAATCACAATTTAATAGTATCTTTCCGAAATAATTTTATGTTTATAAAAAAATTTAGGAAAAATTACAAAATTTTTTTTTTTCAGAATTTGACTTTTATAACAAAAAATCTTGATTTGTTTTCAATTTAAATTATTGTCTTATTTTCGTTAAGTAAAATAGATGAAAAAGAAGAAGATATTTTAGCCATGTAATCCAATTAGATATACAATGTCTAAAATACTCTCTATTATTAAATTTAATAATTAAAATATTATTTTTTTAATGATTTTATATAAAAATTAAAAAAAAAATTATTAAAAAATTAAAATTACAAAAAAATTATTTCATATATTAAATTATTTAAAAATTAATAAAATTAAAATTTTATTTTACTATAAGAGGCAGTAGACATGTCCTGCTTTCGGTCAACTACGACGCCGCATCTGCTGAGGCAGGGGAATTCGTCTATTGGCTCGAATGGCGGCAGATTTTTCATCTCCTTGTGTCTAGACAGAGGAGGTCCCTCATTCTGTGCAGAAGCAAGTGGATGTGGAAGCATTTGGCTTAGCTTAGCTTGTCTCTTTTTTCTGATTTTTTCGTGCTATTCATGTTTTCTTTGTGGCTGCTATATGCCCTCAACCATCTAATAAATAAATAAAAAATATGCCCTCAACCATCTAATAAAAATTTTTAAAAAAAACAAAGTACACTAACAGTTTTTATAATTTATTGTTCGTATTATTTTGATTTTAAACATTTAATTGTGATATATTTAATTTTAAATTTTGAATTTTGTTCTAAATGAAAACAATTGAATATATTATTACTCAATTTTAAGGGTAAAGTCGTCAACTTGATAAAATATAAACTAATTTAATAAAAATAAATATCAAAAAAATATTTTTGAATTTTTAAAAATTATTTCTACCCTCCAAAGATAAAATTATGTAAAATTGATAAATCTTTTAAACATTTTTTTTTACCAAATTAATTTTTATTATGTATTTGGATGATAATCATATAATAGGTGATTGTTTTTATATTTTCATTAAATTAGTTTCTATTTTTTTCAAAAGTCAAATATGGTGACAACTTTGATATCATTATTCAACCAATTCATTAAATTAAAAAAATATAAAAATAAAAACATTTCATATATTAAATATATCGATTATAAATTAAAAGCCTAACAACCACTCATTACATGATCATCATCCAAACATATAATAAAAATTAATTTGGTAATAAATAAATAAATGTGTAAAAGATTTATTAAATTTATATAATTTTTATCTTTGGTGGGAAAAATAATTTTTAAAAATTTAAAAATATTTTTTTTTGACATTTATTTTTATCAAATTAGTTTATATTTATCAAATTGATTACTTTGCCCTTGAAATTGAGTAATGATATCTTCAATTGTCTTTATTTGAAACATGATTTAAAATTCAGAGTCAACTGTGTCACAATTAAAAAGTCAGGAACTAAAGTGACACGAGCCCAAAACTTTAGGACTGTTAGTGTAATTCGTCAAAAAAATGACGAATTACACTAACAGTTCCTATAGTTTGATAGTCATGTCACTTTGGTCCCTGATTTTTCAATTGTGATACATTTGGACCTGAATTTTGAATCTTGTTTCAAATAAGGACAATTGAAGATACCATTGTTTTATTTCAAGGGTAAAATCGTCAATTTGATACATATAAACTAATTTGACAAAAATAAATGTCAAAAAAATATTTTAAATTTTTAAAAATTATTTCTACTCACCAAAGCTAAAGTTATCTAAAATTGATAAATCTTTTAGACATTTATTTATTTATTTTACCAAATTAATTTTTATTATATGTTTGGATAATGATCATGTAATAGGTAATTGTTAAGTTTTTAATGTGTAATCGATATATTTAATATATGAAATATTTTTAGTTTTGGATTTTTTGATTTAATGGATTGGTTTAATAATGATATCAAAGTTGTTATCATATTTGACTTTTGAAAAAATAGAAACTAATTTAATGAAAACAAAAATAACCACCCATTATATGATTATCATTCAAACATATAATAAAAATTAATTTGGTAAAAAATAAATAAATAAATGTCTAAAAAATTTATTAATTTTACATAATTTTATCTTCAATGGGTAGAAATAATTTTTAAAAATTTAAAAATATTTTTTTGACATTTATTTTTGTCAAACTAGTTTATATTTTATTAAATTGACGTTTTTGCCATTGAAAAATCTAATGATATCTTCAATTGTCCTTATTTGAAACAAGATTCAAAATTCAGGATCAAATATGTCACAATTGAAAAGTCAGGGACCAAAATGACACAAATCCCAAACTATAAGGACTATTAGTATAATTCACCCTATTATGAATAATGTTTGGGGCCTCGAATTGTTGAGGCTCGAATGCCTCGAATTCCTTCTTCTTCTTCTTTTTAAGGGGAGGCTATGCTGGTTTTGTTTTTTTTGTTTCTTATTTCTCTTCTATTTGTTGGGTTGTGTCAGTTTGGTTTGGTTTTTTTTTTTTCTGTTTGTGTTAGACTTATTTATTTTGATGATTTATTTAATTATATTTTAATTTATTTGAAAAAGAAAAATAGAATTCAAAATTTATTTTGATAATTTATTTAATTATGTTTTAATTTATTTGAAAGAGAAAAATAGAATCAAAATTTATTTTGTCCAATTATGTCTCATCTAAACTTTTATCCTAAATATTGTTTGAATGCATTTAATATTTGCTTAAATCAGGAATTCATTTCAACCCAAAAATAATGCCCAAACCAGAGGTTCAAACAGCCCAAAACAAAGGTTCAAACAGCCTAGCACAGCAGTAAACCAAAAGGTTCAAACAGCCCAGTACAGCAGCAGACCAAAAGATTCAAACAGCCAAGCACAGCAGCGACCAAAAGGTTCAAGTGGAAAATATTCAAATTAGTAATGATAGAGTAAAATAGCGTGGAAGATATTCAAATTAGTAATGATGGAGTAGAAGATATTCAAATGAATACAACGGCTATAAACAGTTACAAATTCAAATGATTACAACGGCTATAAACGACTATAAGTTTCATTATATATACCAAAGCCTCTAATATAAACAAGTTACAAAAAAAAAAGTATAAAATATTCTTTGATCTATAATCACTCACATCTATTCTCTGAAAAATTCTCTTGGAAGTGTTTTTCAATTTTTGTTTACATCCTCTTTCAGAAATTATACACCGAGACGTATAGATTTAAGCCCATCTTTCTTGTGTGAGGCTTACAGAAAAATCAGAGTTTCATTTTTATATCTATCTTTGAGAGATAATTCTTGTAGTTTTCTGTGAAAGCAAAAACACCTTCTTTTCAACCTTGTAAGAGTGTAGTACACTTAATGTTCTTGACTTAGAAAGTCTGTGTAAAATCTATGGAGGATTGCTCCATTTGTAAAGAGGTTACTAGCACCCCCGTGAAGCTAGAGGATAGTGGAAAATCTCAAGTGAAGCTTGAGGAGTGGACATAGGCCGAGTTGAAGCCGAACCACTATAAATTTGTTTGTTTCTCTCTCCCTTATCTCTTTATTTTATTTAAATTGCTGTAACTATATTTCACATTTTCTCTGTGCTAAAATCATTAACTGACATAGTTGTTAGAACACTTGTTTTAATTATTTTTATTTCATCAACTATATTTATCTATTGTGCTAGTCATAATTTTTATTAGGGTATTATTAGTTTTTAATTGTAAAAACCTAATTCACCCCCCTCTTAGGTTGTCTTTTGGGTAACAATTTTTATTAGAGTATTATTATTTTTATTTGTAAAAACCTAATTCACCCCCCCTCTTAGGTTGTCTTTTGGGTAACAATTTTTATTAGAGTATTATAATTTTTATTTGTAAAAACCTAATTCACCCCCCTCTTAGGTTGTCTTTTGAGTAACAATTGGTATTAGAGCTTGGACTCTTGTTTTAGATTTAACCATCTGGGAGTTTCGATCCATGACAACCTTAGCTGAAGGACAAGCCATAAATAAGCCACCATTGTTTGACGAAAATAACTATAGTCATTGGAAGGATAAGATGACCCTATACCTACAAGCCACTGATTATGCCTTGTGGATTATTGTCACCAAGAGTCCAAAAATTCCAACTAAATTAGTAAACAATATTAGTGTACCTAAAACAGAAGATGAATGTGATGAGAGATATCACAAATTATTGCAAGTCAATGTTAAAGCCAAACTCACTCTTGTTTGTGAATTAGACTCTAAGGAGTATAATAGAATTTCAAGTTGTGATTCGGCAAAAAAAATTTGAAACAAATTAGAGGTAATGTATGAAGGTACAAACCAAGTGAAGGAATCTTGTATTGATATGCTTGTTCATAGGTATGAATTGTTTAAAATGAACTCTGATGAATCTATTTCAAGTATGTTTACTAGATTTACTGAAATTGTAAACTTTTTGAAATCTCTTAGTAAAATTTATACTATCAGTGAGTTAGTGAGAAAAATTCTTAGGTATTTACCAAAGAATTGGGAAGCACAGGTCACCGCCATTATAGAAGCCAAAAATCTCTCCACACTTGGATTGGATCAGCTTATGGGTTCCCTTATGACTCATGAGATCACCATGAAAGGACATGAGGATGTTGAAACAAAAAGAAAAGTGAAATTGCATTCAAAGCCTCATCAATTGAAGAAGAAGATGAAAACTCTAGTGAGGATGAAAGCTATGCCATATTTAGTAGAAATCTCAAAAAGTACTTCAAGAAACAATTATAAAGAAAGAAGACCTTTCAAAAAGGAGTACAACAAAGATAACAAGAAAGAACCTATTATTTGCTATGAGTGCAAAAATCCTGGACATATGAAGATGGATTGTCCAAAATTGAAAAACCATGAAAAAGACTACAAAAGAAACAAGAAATCCATGGTAGTAGCTTGGGGAGAAAGTGAAGATGAAAGCTCAAGTGATGAAATTGAAATGAAGTAGTCAACTTGTGTCTCATGGCTCTTGAAGATGATGACTTTACTCAAGATGAGGTAACTACTCTTTTATGAAGAACTTGAAAATACATTCCATGAACTACAAGATAAATTTAGAAAAGTTTGTGCCAAAAATAATGTGTTGAAGAAATTTGTTGCATCTTTATCTATTAATGTAGAAGAATTAAAGAAAGAAAAAATTGTTTTGAAAAATGATTTTGATACTATCTCTAATGAGAAAACTACTTTAAAAAACAATGCTGATGATTTAATAAAAACACTTGAAAATTTTGTAAAAGGTAGAGATAATCTCAACATGCTTCTTGGAAATTAAATATGCGTTTTTGATAAAGCGGGCATTGGATATGACCCTATTAAGAAACAAAAAAATCTCAATACAATTTTTGAAAAAGCACCTCTCATGACACACCCTCATATTACTTGTCATTATTGTAGAAAAAAAGGCCATCATATATCTTATTGTCCATTAAAAAAGAATATGAACATGGAAATTAAAAAAATTTAGATTATTAAGGGATCTAGCCAAACTAACCAAGAAGGACCCAAGAAACTATGGGTACCAAAAACCAACACTTGATTGTCATCTTGTAGGTTTGCTTTAAGTTCAAAGCTAAAAAAGGGAAGTGGTACCTTGATAATGGATGTTCTAGACACATAACCGGAGATAAATCCTTCTTTACTACACTGTCATCCAAAGATGGAGGCTTTGTTACTTTTGGATACAACAAGAAAGGAAAAATCATTGGTATGGCATTTTTTTTGCATTACTATTCCAGCAACACCAACGTCCCATTAAGTTTAATTTCTGCTGGTATTATTTTATTTTAATTTTTTTTATTATTTTTCTATTAGGCTTAATTTCTTTTATTTTTATTTTTTTTCTCATTATTATTTTTTGTTTAGGCTTAATTTTCTTATTTTTTTCTGCTTTTTAATTTCATTTTTCAGTACTTAAACATAAAAACAAAGACAAATCAAAATACAAATATTTATATAAAAAAAAGCACCCTTCATTTTTTTACGGCCATACGCAGATCAAAATAAACATATTTACATAAAAAAATAAAAAAAAAACCCTTCATTTTTTTTACGGCCATACGCTGATCTTACTTACTCGCCTCTTCCATCGTTTTCTTTCTCTTTTTATCACCTTGGGAGCCCCTTGAAGGCTCTGCCCTCGTGCTTTCGTCGAGAGCAACGACTCCCCGCTGACTATCAAAGGCCAAGAACGACGTTGCTCCAAATCGGGCCATGGAGGTGGTCTTCCGTTTAAGCTCTTTATTTTCGGCCTTCAGTGTGCCAATCTCTGCTCACACATCCTTGTACATGCGCTGGAGCAGCGAGAGTTGGGCGTTGACCTGGTGGAGCTCACTCATCTTGTTCTACAGTCGATGAGCCAATTTTGTGACTACAGTCACCGTCTCCATATAGGACGTTACTGTGAAATGATTGGCTTCAATGTTTGATTGAGTTATCATTATTTGCTCAATCGACATCATAAGAAGGTTGGGAAGAGTAGGAGCCAGGGCACTCGGCCCAGCAGCGCTTATGAGATCATTCAGGTCCGGAGAGAGAGTAAAGGGACGGGACGAGGCCATGAAGTAGAAGAGAGAGATGTAATCAACAGGAGGGTCGTTTTTGGCAGCCTTTCTGCTCTGTTCAGTCTCTCTGTTCTATCTCTCTCACGTAGAAGAAGAAAGAGATGGAAGTGAATGAGAACAAAGAAGAAGACAAGAGGGAGATAGAGCTGAGGCCGTTGATTGACCCATCTCACTTTTGTCGGTCGGCTGACGCAAAAGCGCGAACGCGTATCCGACGCGATTTTCGACGAAAAAGAGAAAGGCACGCGAATCGTATATATATATATATATATATATATGTTTTGAATTGAATAGATGCCATTTATCACTATCATTTTTCTCATCCTCTTCCAAATTCTGACCCATGATTTCCTTTTGATAATGTCACAAGAGGAGAAATTATATGATATTATGTATTATGATATTATTTTCAAATTATATATATATATATGTTTTGAATTGTATAGATGCCATTTATCACTATCATTTTTCTCATCCTTCTCCTCCAGATTCTGACCCATGATTTCCTTTTGATAATGTCACAGTAGGAGAAATTATATAATGCTATGTATTATGGTATTATTTTCAAATTATAGTATTTTTTGAAAACTAATCTGATGATTATTTATTTATAGTTTGATATCTTAGTCTCATATCATGTCTCTAATTAAAGCTTATTTATTACACATGTGCTAACCTATGTATTTAGAAATGAATTCAGGGAGCATGACTTGAGGGGGAGCTTTTCTTACTCCCAAATCAAATCAAAACATCATTGTGTGCCATCATAAAAAAAGATGAGATTGTTAGACTTATTTATTTTCATGATTTATTTAATTATATTTTAATTTATTTGAAAAAGAAAAATAGAATCTAAAATTTATTTTAGTGATTTATTTAATTATGTTTTAATTTATTTGAAAGAGAAAAATAGAATCAAAATTTATTTTATCTCATTATTTCTCACCTAAACTTTTATCCTAAATATTGTTTGAATGTATTTAATATTTGCTTAAATGATGTAGAAGCCATTTATATATTCATGATACAATTTAAGAAACAATATAAACAACACTCTAAATATGTGATTCATACAATCACGGATTTTATACAATCTACCAACAAAAAAAATTCCTATATTCAACATTCTAATTCCTATATTCAATAGTTGCTTGTACCGAAAAAAAATTAAAAGACAAGACTTGTTCATAATCAGACAAAGGAGAAGTGAAGTTTCAATATAAGACGTACGGTCACGAAGTCGTGCTGAAAATGCAAGTAAACATGAAATATAATGCTTCTAAAATGAAGCAGAACATACATTGTAGTTTCACAAGACAACATAACGCCTCTAAATCATATGTCTATTTGATAATAATTGTCTCAGTAGAATGAACTGTTTTATTACATTTAGTTGATCTAAGGTTCTATCAAAATGATCCCTTTGCAATATGCTCTGTTGAGATTAGATACAGTTACTGCTTCTTCTCTTCCGCTTTCCTTGGCTGAAGAAAAAAAAAAATGAGAAAAAAAAAATTGCAGAAATAATCAGTATAAAGAAGAATCCAGTTCCACCATCCACTTTTATTTTGGAAAGTAAGAATTATATAAAGAACCGGTCAAAGCACAATATACTAGAGGCCATCCAAGGATAAACAAACAAATAACTATCCATATAACAGGATCAGGTTAACAACACAAGGAAGACAAAGAACAAAAGATCAAAAGGGATCTACTATTCTATAACTAATCATTCACAAATATGGAAGCTACGAGTCTCCATTCACGTTAAATCCACAAATTTGACTGGGATCGTTGGATTCCTTTTATAAAACGGTAGGAAGGTTTCAAGAGATTGAGGCCACTTGGTGATCATCCAACCAAGAGATGAAAGCCACTGATCTAATGGCCATGAATGAAGAAGGTTTACCAATTTATAGATAAACACACATTGAGAATCAATCCCTAGTTACGTTGTGTTTGGTTGAAGGATTTGGGAGGGAATTTGAAAAAGGAAAGGGAAAAGGTGTGCGAAATCAGGTGAAATGTAGGTATATTTTATTTACATTTCACCTACTTTTTTCCTTTCCGTTTCTAAATCCCTTCCCAAATCCCCCAACTAAACACAGAGTTAATAGGGATCTCTTGATTTGATAATCAAGCCCATACCATCATCTCAAAATAATAAAGCCAGCTATGAAGGCCTCTAGCCTCATCTGTTGGGATTACCTACTGATGCAGCGAAGCTAATGGGATGAACACCAAACACAAAGAACAACCACAAATTGATAAAAAGAGATACTCTCTCTTGTATAAAATTAATTCTCCAAAATAATCTGTGTTGTCCGAAGGCTTACAGCTCCTATTTATAATAGAACAAACCTTAATTAACTTAGGAAATAAGCCATAAAATGTAACGCTCGCTAATCAAACCCGAATCAAAGAAATTACAAAAATTACCAAAAATAGAAAGATTTAACCTCAAATCTGGAAACTATGAAAATAGATATGTCGGAAAAAAACCTAACCTCAAATGGATTTTTCTAGACCAAGTAATTGACGAATCAATTATTTCCAAAAAGGCAAAATTGAGAAATTAAAAGCCTAAACAGTGGAATTGACTGAAATTCATTGCACACCATGGTGAAGCGATGGGGTAATGGTCGTGACATCATTTTCCATGTCCCGACCAAATTCCAAGTCATTCCGAGCACGTGCCATCCTGCATCTATTAGTGCCTTTTGCCTTTGCCTTGTTTGTCCATGAGTTCCAAAAACTCTATGGCCAAACACTTTGCATCACCCACTGTCACACTTCTACATGCCATGTGGCGCTTTTTCATTGGGCTGTCATTTTTTCCCCAAACAACATGTTAACAAGATCCTCCTTTTATTTCTATGAAATTTGTATGTTTGAGGTTCTCTCTCAATTAGGAGTGAATTTATTTCTTGACGAAAGCAAGTTTCTTACTTCATAGCACGGAATCAAGTTTCTAAGAAAGAAACGTCACCCAAGTAGGAGTTTCCCACTAGTAAGTAAGGTCCTACCATGTGGGAAACTTTTGTGAATTGCTTGGGATTTTCCCTGTCCTTAGAGCAATGTAATAAGCAGGGATGCTACAATCACTCAAACAAAATGATTTTCTTAACAAACTCAAGGCAGGATATCCAAATACTGTCTCTTCAAACTACTACAACTCCCTCCAATTCAGTCCTTGAGCCAACCCCATACCCTCTCCTTTTTCAATCTCATGCACCACCACAACCCAAAAACTATAGAAAGTTGGCAACAAATCAAGAGAAGAGGATATTGCCATTTAGAGACAAAAGGTACCAATCGATGTGATTTCCCAGAGACATTAACCTGTTTTATTGGCACAAGTACAGAGAAAGAATGGCTCTAACACTGAAACAGCTGTGGTATGTATATAGATGACATGACTTCTCACTCAACAAAGCCTTCATACCAACCATTCGTCATTTAGTCAAATTTTTAGCTAAGGAACACACTATGTGTAATACCTAAGAAGACAGACAGGGACACGGTTACTGATACAAGACAACAATTTTCAAATATATTTTATTTATTATATCTATAGGCTTAGTTACACAATTGATCCCCAAATGTTTGATGGATCTAACTCAGCTGGGATATGCATCAAGAAATTGGGATACCATCCAAGTTGATTTCTGGTCCTGTTGGACCCATCAATGCATGTCGCACACAATCTTGGTTACCAGCACTCTTGTTGGCACATCTTGAGTTGTTACTTGTCTCATGTATTTGCTTGCTGGGCACAAAAGCCTATGCTAAGCTACTTCTATGCTTTTTATAGACAGAATATATGCAACTATACTTAGAAAACTCGCTTCTCTCCACCAATATATAAACCAACATCAGTTTACACTACCTTTCTTAGAGAACTTGATTATTTATATTAATTGACTCATTAACAAGCAAGCAATTACTACCTCCTAAATGTTTCAAAGATAAGCTTGTCAATGTATCTCATTCATATATATATATATATACATATAGGCAATTCATACAGTGAAGCCATTCACCTGTACACTGCATTTCTGCAACAAGGACCACATCCAACTATGCCTTGACTCTTCCGAGCAGTCAATTTTCTACAGAAAAAGATTTGTTTATTTCTGGTACTTAAGTTTTTAGTTTTAAACTACTTAATGCTTCTACCATAATTTGTCACAACAGACTAAAACGACATTATCTGGTGCTAAACCTCTAATTAGCTAAAATTAAAAATCCCAGGTAAGTCATGGACCACCAAGTTTCTTTGCAAGAGCAGAACCAAAATTCAAGGCATCCACAAGTTGCTAGGCAACATGCCAATACCCAAGCAATTGGATGCATCTACGGTAAATGACAACCAAATAGACTGCACAAAGCTATCTATACTCAAACTATATGTAATTGTCAACCCTTGGCTCAAAAGAATAACACCAAGGCAAGAGTTCTCTAGCAACAAACAGCAATATTACAAGAATCAGTTTATTCCATCTTCCACTCAGATTAAAATCTTTTTCATATGCTCATATCAGCTGTATGTAAAAAAATATAATGTAAAACAGCTAATCATTTAAAACCAAATTCTAACTCATCTGCATACCATACTGCAATCCAGTATATTTTTTAGCAAGTTTCGGAATTTCTTTTGGCAAGTAATACTGAACAATAAGCTGTATGAAAATGGGTCAGAAAACTGGTAGCACACAGCATACTTGAGATCAAACAACCCCCAAGAACAATAACAACGATGATGTGTTTTGCACTCTATTCAATCTGTACTTACGATCAACTAAATCTAATGACCACGCCATTTAGTGTACACTTAGATCAGTATAACTGAATAAAGCTCTTTGTTCTAGATCTATGTAATTCAGATGCTCATACTTTCACTTGTTCCTCTTGGGCTATGAAGCACTGACATTTCAAAATGGGTGTCCAAGTTGGACACTTATGGGACAACGACACTCCAGGGACACGCATGACACATTTTTTTGTATGACAATTTGGGGACATTTTCACGGACACGCCGATCTTGTGTTTGGACAAGCCTTAGGACACCTTTGTGAGGTTTTTTTTTATAAATAATTTTATAAAAAAAGATTTGGGGTCAAAAGTAAAATATATAAAAACCAAGAGAAATGAAAGTGAAAAAAAATAAAAATACACCTATATATACATTGATGACTCTTATATCTTTGTTCCATATGCCCTAAATTTATATTCATATACATAACATATAAAAATATTTAAAAAAAAAAAAATTTGTCATATTCCTACTGTGACCGTATCCTCATTTTTTTCACGTTTGCCATGTCATGTGTCTGTATCCATGTCCATGTACACATCTATGTCCATGCTTCTTAGGTTTTGGGCCACATTTTATGCCTCATATAATTACTCATACAGGACAGCAAAAGCAGATCATATATCTATCACTGTATTGCACTTATATAAAAGGGAAGAAAGATAAGAAGAAGAAAAAGAATCCATCAACACATAACTTTTCTCTTACTTGATAGAAAATAGTAACAAATATGTCTCTATTTCAAACCACTTTGCTACCTTTAGTGCCTTGCCTTTACACTCATGCACTATCTCAGCATTTTAGATCTAGGATAATAACCAATAGCCAAACACAAATATTAATGTGAATAAAAGAGGAAAATATTTAAAGGAAAATCAAAAATATTATAAGGAGATGTGTCTATGGTATCATTGTTGATGTAGCACATGCTTGCCCCCAAGCTGATTTTATGATTACAAAATTTATAGTTTGTTTAATTTTTTCATAAAAAAGGGAGGCCTAACTCAATGTCTACCCCTGGAAATATATGAAGTACTAGAAAGTACGCAAACAATCATCAAAGTGTGCTATGGAGCTCGTGAATCGCATGGTTCTTGCAGTACTGAATCCTTTTTTTTTTTTTGCCTCAGCTCTCAGGTTGTGAGAGTTCATGTTTTATCACCTGGGTCTTTTTGGTTTTTTGTAGTCGTCTCTTGGAGCTAGCAGCTTTGCATTTGCCATTATGAGCTTTGCATTGAGCTCCATTGTACATTTTCTATTTTTTTGGTAACCAAAATGCTCACTTACCAAAAAAAAAATGAATCCTAATTTCTTAGGTTGCTTGAGTTTGGAACAAATTATGGATGTCAAGTCACTGCTGAGCCAATCTTTGGTAGCTTCATCAACATGAGTGTGAGAAACCAACATTCCATTTTCCCCAAACATGAGGTGCAAACTTCGAAAATGAATGGTAATAGCTAATTTTTTATTTTTTATTTTTGAAATATTCACCACTTTTTATGGGTATACCTACCAACTCACCAATTGTCAAGCCATTCGACCCATAAATCTGATCTGAAAAATTTTCCAACTTTGAACCAAATATCTCTTAGAAGTCTCATAAAGACGCATGATTGAAGAATCCACCAATCGCTCATAAACGAAAAAAAAATATATATATATATAGAAAAGAAAGGTTGAATAAAACAAAAAACCCATCAAATTCATGTAACGAAAAATCAAACCCACAACAACAATGAAGAAATAATAATAATAATAAAGACCCACCAACTGTTCGATCAAATGTCTGAACCAAAAAATGCCGAGATTTGTTCAGAAACTGTTACCTTAGTACCAGGGGCGGCTTGGCGGATCTCTTCCTCGGGGATAATAACAGGCCACTGCTCACCGGCGTCGCGGAACATTTGCTCGGTCTCGAGAAGCTGACCCTTGTCGAGAATCATGGTCCTGATGGTTTGTGCTGGGGTGGTGGTGGCATCGAATGCCTCTTCGACTCCATTGACGAAAGTTACGGTGATTTGAGGAGGGTGATCGTCGGTGCGGCGCTTGACCATGAGTTGACAAGCTGGGTTTGATTCTTTGGCCTTGCGAGCGTTGCATTGGGCTAAGAACTCCATGCACGCCGCGGTGCGAGGGTCCAGAGCGTTGAACTCTATTCGCACCTTCGACAGGAACTTCAACATTCTCTCTCTCTCTCTCTCTCTCCAACCCCGTCAGTGTTGTGAGTGTGGGTGTAAGTGCGAGTGTGCGTGCTGGTGGTGAGTGAGACGAAGTTTGGTAGTCACTTTTGTTTTCCAAACATCACCTTAGAGCATCCAAGCTTTTTGGGTAAGTAGAGCATCCAAGCTCAACAACTTTTCAACAATCTAAAAATTACTTTTCTATTTTATATATGGGACACATTAGTATACATTTTTCAAAAGACACCTATCATATAAATTTTATAATTAAAAAAAATAACATAATTTTATATTTTTTGAAATTATAATTAATAAAAACACAACAGGAAATATGATTAAAAATTTTATGAATCATACCTTAAATAATGTCATAATTAAAAAAAAATGGCATAACTACGGATGCATATGATGCACCCTGTGAAGAGTGTGTATGTTAGAATTTCTATTTATATAGTTCTCTTTTTAAATACACCATCCATCATTAGACAATCTATTCTAACTTTAATTTTAAGGTAAATTACAACTACACCTTTTAATATTTATTTAAAATATAAATTATCTTCTATAAATTGAAAAATTACAAATATCTCATTGTTAAAAAAATTTATTTAACAGAGTTAACTAAAAAATGAAATTATTAACTATTCTTCAATACAGTAATAAAATAATTTGAATTATTAATTAAAATATATTTTTGATATTATTAAATACTGTTAAATGACTTAATAATTTATTAATAAAAGGTGTCATTTATTATGAAATTAAAAATTTCAAAGGCATGTATTTGTAATTTATCATTTTATTTTATTAAAGAATTATTTTATTATCCATTCTTTTAATGATGAGTACTCAAGAAAGTCAATATAGTGAGGTCTAATTTATCAAAAAAAATAATAATAAACTATTGAATAATCAATGAATTGTGGCTCAACAAATTTATTGAGTTACTATAAATAATAACTAGTCATAAAATTAATTTGTTAAGATTGGTAGAACAACATTTTAATACTTTACTTTTTATATTTAATCAAAAATAATAATTTATTGCGACCAATGTAGATGCTCTTAGTGTGTACGCCTACTCAATGAATGATAACATCTCCCATGGTTCACTAGTATTAAAAAATTAAGGTTCATTAAATTAGGAAAGAATTATTTTTTTCATCAAAACTAAGAACTCATTAAATTATTTATAAAATTTGAATTTTATAAAATTTTAAAAATATGAAACATTGCAGTTGATTTTTTTTGGTGAATCATTTTTGCAGTTGATTTGTTTTTATTAAATTTGATGAAAATAAAATTTGGGAGAAGAGAAAATTTTGAAAACATTTTGATGAAAGAGTTAAAGTAGTTCATATCAAATTAAATTTTTTATTCAAATTTAAAATCAAATTAGATGAAAAAAATTAGTGAAACGTGAGAAATACTCTAAGAAATTAGCATTACAGCCCACTCGATACATGTGTTGTTGTTTTTGGATTTCGTATTTTACCCTCCATTTTGTGCAAAACTTTATAATATGAATTTCTATATCAATTCAAAGTTGAAATGGACAATTGAAATCAAAAAGAGATTGAGATCGATAATAAAATTGCAAGGAACTTTTTTTGAACGCAACTATTGACTTGCTAATACGTATTTGCTCCAATCTTTTTTTTGTGCTGAAGAAAAACATACTTAAAGTCATCTTGTGGCAATTTTGAGGGTTGTCTTGATTGAGTGGTTGGTGGGAGTGTTCCCACACAATTGCTCAAGATTCGATTAGTGGGATCAGACTAGAATTAGTCGAAATACATATAAATTGTTCCGGGCACTCCTAACCATTAAACCAAAATATTAAAAAAGTCATATATTGACAGGACTACACTCAGTCATATATTCACATATAATATAATAATAGTGTAAATATGTTCTCATCTTTAGGAAAAATAATAACAAAGTGAACAATTTTGAACACATGTAATTATACATGGTCACAATTGAACACATGTTAAATTATGTCACAATTGAACACATGTTAAATTATAATATAAAAAATTACTAAAAAGAGTTTCGATTAGATTTTTCACCTTGAATTTCAAATATGCTCAAGTTGCTGCTACCAAAGAGGGATGTTTAAGAGACTTATATAGATATTAATAACATGCGCACATGTGATGCGTGTGCAAATATACAAATAACGAAAAAGATGAATAGGTATAATTTTGAGGACATAATTTTATTTTATTTTATTTATTTATTTTTTTTGTATAGACAATTTGAAAATTGTCATAGGCATTTTTAGGAAAATAAAATATGTGAAATTTTGTGTTGACTTTATATAATAGTATAAATATAAAAATGATAACTACAATTAAAGACCAACGAACAAAATACACAAGCTTGGAAAAAAAATGAAAAAATTCAAACATTTTCATATAATTTTATCTTATTTGGGATAGAAATAATTTTCATAAATTTATAAATATTTGTTTAGTGTTTTTTTTTTTTATCAAATTAATTTATATTTTAAAAAACAAATTCAGAAAATCAAATTAAATTCGATTAAATCTTAAAAGAATCCAAACTGCCAAAAAATAAAAATAAAAAGTAATTTACGAACTGGTTCTAAACGTATCTTGCTTTTTTTTTTTTCTTCTCAATATTCTCAAAAATATTGGAATAAATAAAATAAATATTTTAAAACTTATTATAGCGTATTTTAAATACAGCATATCTAAATTCATCACATAACAAAAACAATCGACCACAAGATCGTAAGCGTCGTTCAGTTATGACAATGGACCGCATCTCACGCTTGAAGCCCACTTGTTTCCAAGGCCGCATAAAAACCACGGGAACTTTCTTGGGCTGTGCACAAGCCCACTCACGCTGTCCTATGATCTGTTATCAGCAGAGCATTAACAGGCATCATAACTTTTAAAGCTTAAAGAGTTGGCGTTATGTTTCGATGTGGGATGTACTTGTGGTGTACATGTTTGGATAAACAACAAACAGAGAGGTCTTAAACGTATCTTGCTTCTTTTTTTCTTCTTTGTTTATTGGGTAAATTACACTAACACCCCTTGAGATTTATATTTATTACAGTTTTCTCTCTCACCTTTTGAAAATTACATATCCCCCTTGAGGTTTAAAGTTCATTACAGATTCCCTCCTTTAGCAATTTAATTTTTTTAAATACTAATTTTTTCCTCACTAGGTAAATTACATTGACACCCCTCACATTTTAGAAATTACAATCCCCTCCCTAAGGTTTAAAATAGCATTACCAATTGCCCCCTCGGTTAGTATTAGTTGGAAAAAAAATTCATTGAAAAAAAAATTAATTGGAAAAAAAAAATTATTTGAAAAAAATTTTGTTCGTAAAATTTTTAAATTTCTGTTTAAAAACCAACGTAAGCACATTTTTTGAATTTACATTTTTTTCCTCAAATTTACAAATTGAGACAACCATTTATAAACCAAAAAAATTATTAAACAAGTTTTTATGACAGTTTTTAAAATTTTTGTAAATATAAATTGAAAACTGAAAATGAAATAGTTGCCAAACAGGTTTCAGATGGTAAAAATATCACAAAATTAACAAATAATTAAATAAGTTACCAACGTAAGAAATAACTTATCAAAAGATTCTTAGGCTATGTATAGTTTGATTTTTAAATTTTTTTAAAAAAAAATTAAAAATTAATTTGGTTAAGAAATAAAAAAATAAAAAATAATTATCATTTTTATATTATTTTTATCTTTTGAGTGGTTAGAAATAATTTTTTACAAGTTAAATTGAAACAACCATACGTATGTATATAACCTGCTCAAAAGTTAAAATGATATTATTATTTTTACCGTTAAATGATAATTATATTTTATTTTTATTTCTTAACCAAATTAATTTTTAATTTTTAAAAAAAATTTCTAAAAATCAAACCATACATAACCTAAGAATTTTTTGATAAGTCATTTCTTACGTTGGTAACTTATTTAATTATTTGTTAATTTTATGACATTTTTACCATCTGAGACCTATTTAGTAACCATTTCGTTTTCAGTTTTCAATTTATATTTACAAAAATTTTAAAAACTATCATAAAAACTTGTTTGATAATTTTTTTGGTTTATAAATGGTTGTCTCAGTTTATAAATTTGAGAAAAAAACGTAAATTCAAAAAATAAGTTTACGTTAATTTTTAAACAAAAATTAAAAAATTTTACTAACAAATTTTTTTTTCAACTAATACTAACCGAGGAGGCAATTGGTAATGTTACTTTAAATCTTAGGGAGGGAATTATAATTTTCAAAATGCGAGGGGTGTCAATGTAATTTACCTAATGAGGACAAAATTTTAAAAAAATTAAATTGTTGAGAGAGAAAATCTGTAATGAAACTTTAAACCTAAGGAGGAAAGATATAATTTCCACAAGTGAGAGGGAAAATTATAATAAACATAATTTACCCTTGTTTATTTTAAAACTTATTATAGTGTATTTACAAAAATAACCGACCACAAGATCGTAAGCCCCGTTTAGTTAGTCCAATGAACCGCGTGAATAACTGTGTCGTCGGCTAATTTACTTCGACGAGAGTCCAAAGGCTCCACACTTGTCTCAGCCCTATCACACTGAAGGCGAAATGAACTCTCACGCTCGAAGCTCACTTGTTTCGAAGGCCGCATCTCTGCGGAAAGAAGCCCGGGGACTTTCCTGGGCGTGGTCCCACCTTAAATAGGCACAGCCCACTCACGCTGTCTTGTGGTCTCTTATTAGCAAAGCTTTAGCATCATAGCTTTTAAAGCTTAAAGAGTTACCTTCTGTTTCGATGTGGGATGTAGTTGTGGTGGAGAAAAATAGGCACAGCCCACTCGTGCCATTTTTTTTAAGAAAAATATTATTTTGTCTATAAATGTAGGAGAAAAGTCCATCTCCAGTCACGAGAAGCAATCAAGAAAGAAAGAAGGCAGAGCAGAGCCACCCCGTGATCTTTTCAATGGCTGTGTTTACGGACTGAGAGAGAGAGAGAGAGCAACCATTTCGTTCTCATCCTCTCACTTCTCTCTCCGACGGTGATGGAGATCTTCCTATATTTCTCTCTCTAGAAGGCAGCAGTAATGGAGATCTTCCTAAACGCAACGATTCCCTCTGCTCCAGCTTTTCTCAACTTCACTACATCCAACTCCAATCCTCTTAAACTTCGTGCCAGGGTTTGTTGCCTGGGGTAAATTTTACTCGCAACGCACTCATTTACACTTGCGAATGTATCTTCTATAATATACTAGTCTACTGAATTGTTTGCTTATCTTCATCTCTACGAAACAGCTTCACTCGTGATTCTGTGAATTTTTTTTACTTCTCCATTCTGAAAACTTGCCCCACAGTAATGAATTCTGATTCTGTTGTGTGTGCGTAGATGATTTTTATTGATATTGGCTTATCATTTGTTCTAGGTTTTGACCAATTTAAAACTGAAATCTGTTGAATTTTTTTTAATTTTTTATACCTGAATTGGACTGCTTGCATTTTGGCCTCGAAGACATGAATTGTAATCGGCTTATCTGTAGACAATTGGACATACCTTTCACTGTCACTGTTTCTATATGATTACTTAAATAACATAGCTAGCTGTTAGTAAAATTTTTGCTAGGCTGTGATCGATAGTGCCTCAACACAAATTCACCGACCAAAACCCGAGCAATTGTGAGAGGTTTTAATGTCTTAACAGATTCGAGGACTTACTTTCAATTCAAACAATTACAATTATCTTTCAATTATAAGTCTAGTAGATTTGAGAATTTGGCAAAAATCCGATTGCCAACTGTTGGCCACAACTGCTAATTTTCTTCTTCATTCCTTGATCATGGGCACTTTATAACCCCTTACAACTGCCACTTCACCAAGTTCATGAGATCTTGCCACTTGTCACCTCACAGCCTTTCTAGCACAACTGCTCCTAACTGCTCTTGCTTTTCCACATGTGCTCTTTTTCTCCACGTGCTGTTTTACCCTTGGGTTGCCACGTCTTCTTTAGATGGCCATGTTTTTCCTTTCAATTACATTCTTCATGTTTCCTTCTCTGTCAATGAAATCTGTTAGAGAAATTAGTAACAGTTTTGATAATTATTCACCAAAATAATGTTACTGCTACTATTAACAGTTTTGATATCAAAAAGCTTAACAGATTTTTCATTTTAGACAGTCATAATTGTGTCACATCATTCTATATACAATTTTGAGATCGATAATTAAAATTGCAGGGAATTTTTTTTGAACGCAATTATTGGCTTGCTAATACGCATTTGCTCCAATCTTTTTTTGTGCTGAAGAAAAACATACATGGGGGTTGTCTTGATTGAGTGGTTGGTGGGCATGTTTCCACACAATTGCTCAAGATTCGATTATTGGGATCCGGTCAAAATTAATCAAGATACACGTAAATTGTTTCGGACACTTTTAACTGTTGAACCAAAAAATTAAAAAAGTCATACCTTGACTGGATTACACTAAGTCACATATTCACATATAATATAATAATAGTATAAATGTGTCCTCATCTTTAGGAAAAATAATATAGCAAAGTGAACAATTTTGAACACATGTATACATGGTCACAATTGAACACATGTAAAATTATAATATAAAAAATTACCAAAAAGAGTTTCGATTAGATTTTTTCACCTTGAATTTCAAATATGCTTGAGTTGCTACTACGGAGGAGGGAGGTTCAAGGAGTTTTTTTAAAAAAATATTCTAAAAAAAAAAAAAACAGTTTAGAGAATTGACTAACTTTTCAAACTATTTAGGAAACTAACCTACTACTTAGAAAACTAACATACTTCAAGGTGAAATTGCATGTTGAAAATGCAATTTAAATTTCAAAATTACATTTTCAAAATGCGATTTCAAAAAGTAAGTTTCCTAAATAGTTTGAAAAGTGAGTCAATTCTCTAAATTGCTTTTTTTTACAATATTAAAAAAAAAAAAAAAAAACTCGAGGTTCAAGAGGCTTGTATAGATATTGATAACAGGCACGTATCTGATGCATGTGCAAATATACAAGGAACGAAAAAGATGAATAGGTATAATTTTGAGGACATAAATTATTATTATTATTATTTTTGTATAGACAATTTTAAAATTGTCATAGGCATTTTTAGGAAAATAAAATATGTGAAATTTTGTGTTACTTTATATAATAGTATAACTATAAAATTGATAAAACGAACAAGCTTGGTAAAAAAAAAAATGAAAAACATTCAATCATTTTTCATATAATTTTATCTTATTTGGGATAGAAATAATTTTCATAAATTTATAAATATTTGTTTAGTGTTTTTTTTTTAATCAAATTAATTTATATTTTAAAAAACAAATTCAAAAAATCAAATCAAATTCGATTAAATTTTAGAAGAATCCAAACTGCCAAAAAAAAAAATTTTAAAAAATGACTTACCAACTGGTCTTATTGATTAAACGTATCTTGCTTCTTTTTTTTCTTCTTCTCAATATTCTCAAAAAATATTGAAATAAAATAAATAAATATTTTAAAACTTATTAGTGTATTTAAATACAGCATAGCATCTGCAAGTATTTAAATTCCAAAAAACAAAAAATTACACCACAAGATCATAAGCCCCGTTCAGGTAGTCCAATGAATCGCGTGAATAACTGTGTAATCGGCCAATCTACTTCGGCTAGAGTCCGAAGGGCTCCACACTTGTCTCAGCCCTTTCACATAGGGGCAAAATGGACTCCCACGCTCAAAGAAGCTCACTTGTTTCCAAGGCCACATCTCTGCGGAAAGAGGCCCGGGGACTTTCCTGGGCTTAGACCTAACTTAAATAGTACCACAGCCCACTCACGCTGTCTTGTGGTCTGTTGACAGTGAAGGTTAACATCGTTGCTTTTAAACTTTAAAGAGTTGACTTTAGTTTTTGATGTGGGATGTAATTGTGATGGACATGCTTGGATCACTTCATGAAACAACAAACAAAGAACCGAATCAGACCACTCATGCCATTTTGTTTAACAAAAATATTATTTTATTTATAAATATGTATATATATATAATTATTCACTAGAATGATGCTACTAGTAACAGTTTTGATATCAAAAAGCTTAATAGATTTTTCATTTTAGACAGTCATAATTGCGTTACATCATTCTATATACATCTTTATATATATATATATATAATTTATATTTATATTTATATATCATTACTCTTTTGTTTATTGAAAAAATGCATAAAGTAATCCAAATTTGAGGCCTCTCTTTCATTCGAATGCAAGACAAAACAAAGGAAGAAGGGAGAAAGAAAGTGTGCCAAGAAGAGATACAGGTTCAAATTGAACCACTATTAATCTGTCCAGATGGAGATACAGGTTCAGGGTTCTCTAGCCAAAACCAATTCTATGGACTGTACTAATCTTTTTCAACATTATATTTTGGAGGATTCCACTCAAATCAAACAACATAACTCTGAGCCTTCTGAGTAGTGCACTGAAATGGAAATGACAAAAATTCATCCCATCCTTTCTTCAACAAGTGAAAAGCAATGGCAAAAACCCTAGACTAGAAGAACAAGAAGCACAACACCAAAGATCAATAGGCTCTCTCTCTTACCTCATGCATGTCAACAAAATATGCGGCTTCTGTATCTATTTAAAGCGAGAGAGAGAGCCCAACAATGTTAGGGGGACACAATTTTACAGTGTCAATATCTTTACAAGGAAGATTGTTTCTTGGCCCCCTCATCCAATGACCAAAGCAAAGCCACATGTTACCTACAACATGGACATTAAAAAGAAAAAAGAAGAAAGAAAAAGAAATGAAATGAAAAGAAAAAGAAAGAACAAAAGAAATTCAATTCCGTTACGAGAGAATAAAAAATTCAATTTATTTACCACTATATCAAACCTTCAATAATCCAACCAAAACCATTATACAACAAACCTAAAATAATGTCAGAAGTACTATTGAACAATCATACAAGCAAACCTCCAAAGCATAAATCTTTATAATCAAACAAAAAAATAACAATAACAAGATGATAATCTATTATTTGCTATGAGTGCAAAAATTCTGAACATATGAAGATGGATTGTCTAAAATTGAAAAACCATGAAAAAGACTACAAAAGAAACAAGAAGGCCATGGTAGCAGCTTGGAGAGAAAGTGAAGATGAAAGCTCAAGTAATGAAATTGAAAATGAAGTAGCTAACTTGTGTCTCATGACTCTTGAAGATAAAAACTTTACTTAAGATGAGGTAACTACTCTTTATGAAGAACTTGAAAGTGCATTCCATGAACTACAAGATGAATTTAGAAAAGTTTGTGTCAAAAATAATATGTTGAAGAAATCTGTTGCATCTTTATCTATTAATGTAGAATAATTAAAGAAAGAAAAAATTGTTTTGAAAAATGATTTTGATACTATCTCTAATGAGAAAACTATTTTAAAAAACAATGTTGATGATTTAACAAAAACACTTGAAAATTTTGTAAAAGGTAGAGATAATCTCAATATGCTTCTTGGAAATCAAAGATGCGTTTTTTATAAAGTGGGCATTGGATATGACCCTATTAAGAAATAAAAGAATCTCAATACAATTTTTGAAAAGGCACCTCTCATGACACACCCTCATATTACTTGTCATTATTGTAGAAAAAAAGGCCATTATATATCTTATTGTCCATTCAAAAATAATATAAACATGAGAATTAAAAAGATTTGGATTATTAAGGGATCTAACAAAACTAACCACGAAGGACTCAAGAAACTATGGGTACCAAAAACCAACACTTGATTGTCATCTTGTAGGTTTGCTTTAAGTTTAAAGTTAAAGAAGGGAAGTGGTACCTTGATAATGGATGTTTCAGACACATGATCGAAGATAAATCCTTCTTTACTACACTGTCATCCAAAGATGGAGGCTTTGTTACTTTTGGATACAACAAGAAAGGAAAAATCATCGGTATTAGTAGCATCGGTATTTCTCCTAACCCTTCTATTGAAAATGTTTTACTTGTTGATGGACTTAAGCATAATCTACTTAGTGTTAGTCAATTATGTGATAAAGGTAATCGAGTTATTTTTGATAAATCACATTGCACAATTGAATGCACAATTGGTAATCGTCACGATAATGTTTATGTTTTTCATCTCAATGATCTCTATGCTAGTGATGATAAATGTCTATATGTTAATAATGAAAATAGTTGGTTATGGCATAGAAGACTTGGTCATGGTCATATGGATTTAATTGCTAAACTTTTGAGAAAGGATTTGGTCATTGGACTTCCAAAAATTAAATTTGAAAAAGATCATCTTTGTAATGCTTGTCAACAAGGAAAACAAACTAAAATATCGTTCAAATCAAAAACTCACATTTCAACAACTAGACCTTTACAACTATTGCATATGGATTTATTTGGTCCCTCAAGGACATCTAATCTAGGTGGTAAACATTATTATCTTGTTATTGTTGATGATTATTCAAGATTTACATGGGTTATGTTTTTAGCACACAAAGATGAAACCTTTTCTTCTTTCACAAAACTCTGTCGTAGAATTCAAAATGAAAAATGCTTTCTTATTACTAATATTCGAACCGACCATGGTAGATAACTTGAAAATGAGAAATTTGAATTGTTTTGTGATGAGCATGGTATTGGACATAATTTTTCAGCACCTAGAACCCCTCAACAAAATGGTGTAGTAGAAAGGAAGAATAGAATTTTAGAAGAGATGAGTAGAACAATACTTTGCGAAAATAATCTTCCTAAATACTTTTGGGCCGAAGCCGTTCACACCGCATGCTATATTTTAAATCGTGCATTAATTAGACCTATTCTCAAAAAGACTCCTTATGAACTTTGGAATGATAGAAAGCCCAATATTAGTCACTTTCATGTTTTTTGTTGTAAATGTTTTGTGCATAATAATGGTAAGGATAACTTAGGTAAATTTGATTCAAAATCTGATGAAGCAATTTTTCTTGACTATTCCTTAACTAGCAAAGCTTATCGTGTTTTTAATAAAAGAACTCTTGTTGTGAAAGAATCTATACATGTGGCATTTGATGAAACTAACATCTCTACTCAAAAGCAAATTGTTAGTGATAATATAGATTTGGAACCAAATGTGGAAGATTCAAGTATCTACAAAGAAGAGAACCAACCATGTAAGTTAAGCAAAGAGATTGAACGACCTATTCTCCCACCTCAAGAAGAAGAAGGAAACAATGATGATTTGTCAAGAGAATGGAAGTTTATTCATAATCACCTTAAGGATTTAATCCTAGGTGACCCTACAAAAGGTATTGAAACTCGCTCTTCACTTAGAAACATTTGTAGTAACTTGGTTTCTCTCTCACAGATTGAGCCTAAAAACTTTCAAGAAGCCGAATTCGATGAACATTGGATGATAGCTATGCATGAAGAGCTTAACCAATTTGAGAGAAACAAAGTGTGGGAACTTGTGCCAAAACCTAAAGATCATACCATTATTGGTACCAAATGGATCTTTCGAAACAAGCTTGATGAATTCGGCACAATTATAAGAAATAAGGCTAGACTTGTTGCACAAGGATACAATGAAGGTATTGATTTCGATGAAACCTTTGCTCCGGTTGCTAGATTAGAAGCCATTCGCATGTTACTTGCATTTGCATGTTTTACAGATTTCAAACTTTATCAAATGGATGTAAAAAGTGTATTTCTTAATGGTTTTATAAATGAGAAAGTTTATGTTAAACAACCCCCAAGTTTTGAAGATCATGCTTTTCCAAATCATATTTTTAAACTATCAAAAGCTTTATATGGTTTGAAACAAGCACATCGTGCACGGTATGAACGATTAAGTAAATTTTTGATTGAAAATAATTTTTCTAGAGGAACGATTGACACAACACTTTTTGTTAAAACAAAAAATGATGATTTACTTATTGTGCAAATATATGTGGATGACATTATATTTGGTGCTACTAATGAAACCTTGTGTAAGGAATTTGCTAAGTGTATGCAAAGTGAGTTTGAGATGAGCATGATGGGGGAGCTAAATTATTTCTTTAGGTTTCAAATCAAATAATGTAAGGAAGGAATTTTTATCAACCAAGCAAAGTACACAAAAGAATTACTCAAAAAGTTTGGTATGTATGATTCAAAAATAGCTGGAACACCTATGAGCACATCCATTAAGCTAGACAAGGATGAAAAGGGTAAGTCCATTGATCAAACAAAATATCGAGGTATGATCGGCTCACTTATTTATTTAACTGCAAGTAGACCCGATATTATGTTTAGTGTTTGTATGTGTGCTAGATATCAATCAAATCCTAAGGAATCACATCTTAATGTTGTTAAAAGAATTTTTAGATATCTTGTTGGCACTCAAAATTTAGGACTGTTTTATCGTAGAGGTGTTGCATTTGACTTAATTAGTTACTCGGATGCCGACTTTGCCGGATGCAAACTTGATAGAAAAAGCACCAGTGGCACTTGTCATTTTCTTAGTAACTCATTAGTATCTTGGTTTAGCAAAAAGCAAAATTCTATTGCTTTATCAACGGCTGAAGTTGAATATATAGCTTCTGGAAGTTGTTGTGCCCAAATACTTTGGATGAAACAACAATTGGTGGACTTTAATTTGCATTATGATCATATTCCTATTAAATGTGATAATACTAGTGCCATCAATTTAAGCAAAAATTCGGTTCAACACTCACGAACAAAACATATTGAAATTCGACATCATTTTTTAAGAGATTATGTTCAAAAAAGGGATATTGTACTTGAATTTGTAAACACCGACAAACAATTGGCGGATATTTTCACAAAACCCCTAAACGATGATCGCTTCAATTTTATTCGTGGTGAGCTTGGAATGTCGATTTCTACTTAAAAAGTTTTGTTATGACTGTGAAACTTGAATTTTTGTTAAAATGATATATGTGTATTGCAACATTGATATGGAAATATTTATATTAGTTGAATGTTCTGAAGTCCTTCATACATTTATTCTCTTTAACAGTTTGCTATTCTCAACTGTGTAATTTTTTTTGGGTTCTGCATCTTGAGGTAAAATTAACTTTGCATACATTGATTTTTTTTAAACCCTCATGGTATTTTTTTTGCATTACCATTCCAGCAACACCAGCGTCCCATTAAGTTTAATTTCTGTTGGTATTATTTTATTTTAATTTATTTTTTTTATTATTTTGCTATTAGGCTTAATTTCTTTTATTTTTATTTTTTTTCTCATTATTATTTTTTGTTTAGGCTTAATTTTCTTATTTTTTTCTACTTTTTAATTTCATTTTTCAGTACTTAAACATAAAAACAAAAACAAATCAAAATACAAATATTTACATTAAAAAAAACACCCTTCATTTTTTACGGCCATACGCCGATCAAAATAAACATATTTACATAAAAAAAAAAAAAAACCCTTCATTTTTTTTACGGCTATACGCCGATCTTACTTACTCGCCTCTTCCATCGTTTTCTTCCTCTTTTTACCACCTTGGGAGGCCCTTGAAGGCCCTGCCCCCGTGTTTTCGTCGAGAGCGACGACTCCCCGCTGACTATCAAAGGCTAAGAACGACGTTGCTCCAAATCGGGCCATGGAGGTGGTCTTCCGTTTAAACTCTTTATTTTCAGCCTTCAGTGTGCCAATCTCTGCTTGCGCATCCTTGTACATGCGCTAGAGCAGCGAGAGTTGGGTGTTGACCTGGTGGAGCTCACTCATCTTGTTCTGTAGTCGGTGAGCCAATTTTGTGACTGCAGTCACCGTCTCCATACAGGACATTAGTGTGAAATGATTGGCTTTAATGTTTGATTGAGTTGCCATTATTTGCTCAATCGACATCATAGAAAGGTTGGGAAGAGTAGGAGCCAAGGCACTCGGCCCAGCAGTGCTTACGAGATCATTCAGGTTCGGAGAGAGAGTAAGGGGACGGGATGAGGCCATGAAGTAGAAGAGAGAGATGTAATCAACAGGAGGGTCGTTTTTGGCAGCCTTTCTGCTCTGCTCAGTCTCTCTATTCTATCTTTCTTACGTAGAAGAAGAAAGAGATGGAAGCGAATGAGAACGAAGAAGGAGAAGACAGTGATTAAGAAGAAGACGGAGGAGAAGAAGACAAGAGGGAGAGAGAGCTGAGGCCGTTGATTGACCCGTCTCACTTTTGTCGGTCGGCTGACGCAAAAAGAGAGAGGTGCGCGAATCATATATATATATATGTATATATGTGTTTTGAATTGTATAGATGCCATTTATCACTATCATTTTCCTTCTCCTCCTCCAGATTCTGACCCATGATTTCCTTTTGATAATGTCACAGGGGGAGAAATTATATAATATTATGTATTATGGTATTATTTTCAAATTATATATATGTTTTGAATTGTATAGATGCAATTTATCACTATCATTTTTCTCCTCCTCCTCCGGATTCTGACCCATGATTTCCTTTTGATAATGTCACAGGGAGAGAAATTATATGATGTTATGTATTATAGTATTATTTTCAAATTATGGTATTTTTTGAAAACTAATCTGATAATTATTTATTTATAGTTTGATATCTTTGTCTCATATCATGTCTCTAATTAAAGTTTTTTATTACACATGTGCTAACCTATGTATTTAGAAATGAATTTAGGGAGCATGACTTGAGGGGGAGTTTTTCTTACTCCCAAATCAAATCAAAATATCATTGTGTGCCATCATCAAAAAGGGGGAGATTGTTAGACTTATTTATTTTGATGATTTATTTAATTATATTTTAATTTATTTGAAAAAGAAAAATGGAATCCAAAATTTATTTTGATGATTTATTTAATTATGTTTTAATATAATCCAAAATTTATTTTGATGATTTATTTAATTATGTTTTAATTTATTTGAAAAAGAAAAATAGAATCAAAATTTATTTTGTCCCATTATTTCTTACCTAAACTTTTATCCTAAATATTGTTTGAATGCATTTTATATTTGCTTAAATCAAGAATTCATTTCAACCCAAAAATAATGCCCAAACCACAGGTTCAAACAGGCCAAAGGTTCAAACAGCTCAGCACAACAGCAGGCCAAAAGGTTCAAACAGCCCAACACAACAGCAGACCAAAATGTTCAAACAGTCTAGCACAGCAGCAGGCCAAAAGGTTCAAGTGGAAGATATTCAAATTAGTAATGATGGAGTGAAAGATATTCAAGTTAATAATAATGGAGTGGAAGATATTCAAATGAATACAACGGCTATAAATGGCTATAAATTCAAATGAATACAACGGCTATAAACGACTATAAATAGCTATAAGCTTCATTATATATACCAAAGCCTCTAATGTAAACAAGTTACAAAAAAAAGCAAAAAATATTCTTTGATTTATAATCACTCACATCTATTCTCTGAAAAATTCTTTGAGAAGTGTTCTTCAATTTTTGTTTACATCCTCTTTCAGAAATTATACACTGAGACGTATAGCTTTAAACCCATCTTTCCTGTCTGAGGTTTACAGAAAAACCAGAGCTTCTTTTTTATATCTATCTTTGAGAGATAATTCTTGTAACTTTCTGTGAAAGCAAAAACACATTCTTTTCAACCTTGTAAGAATGTAGTACACTCAGTGTTCTTGACTTAGAAAGTCTGTGTAAAATCTGTGGAAGATTGCTCCATCTGTGAAAAGGTTGCTAGCACCCTGTGAAGTTAGAGTATAGTGGAAAATCTTCAGTGAATCTTGAGGAGTGGACGTAGGCCGAGTTGAAGCCGAATCACTATAAATTTGTTTGCCTCTCTCTCCCTTATCTCTTTACTTTATTTCAATTGCCATAGCTATATTTCACATTTTCACTGTGCTAAAATCATTAACTGACATAGTTGTTAGAACACTTGTTTTAATTATTTTTATTTTATTAACTATATTTATCTATTGTGGTGGTCATAATTTTTATTTAGGTATTATTATTTTTATTTGTAAAAACCTAATTCATCCCCCCTCTTAGGTTGTCTTTTGGGTAACAGTTTGGAAGGGTGGTTATGTGTAGCGGTGTGTCAAAAAACTAGATATCCTGTACCAACTCAACCTGTGTGGTTTGATAATGTGAGTAAGTTGGGTTGGACTGATCGGAATAAAAATATAGTAGGGACTAGTACAAAATTATATGAAATTAATAAATTTTAATCGACAGCCTAATTGATTAGTCAATTTTATCATCCAACTAGTCCAACCCAGGTTGAGTTGGCGTGAGATGTCTAATTTTTTGGCACATCCTATAGCAGTTTCGGTTTTGACTAGACCCTTGTTGGATTCTGGACTCGGGTTTCTTGGTTTCGTACTGTTGAATATGTCTTGCTTACCTTCTTTTCCCGTAAACTTGGCTATTGGATTGTTGTGGTTGTGTTTGGGATAGGTTGGTTGTTCGGTTTCCCAACTCTTGTTGCTCAGAATTTTGCTCTTCTGCTCGAGCGGCACTTTTTGCGCTCGAGCGGGCTTTGCAAACTCTCAGTACTTTTACAGGTCTACAAAACTATTGGGAGAGTGTATTCTATGCTCGAGCGGTCCTTTTTGTGCTTGAGCAGGCTCAGCTCGAGCGGTCTTTCTTGCGCTCGAACGGTCTTTCTTGCGCTCGAACGTTGGTCTGTTGTCTGCAAAACTACTAGATGTGTGTATTCTGCGCTCGAGCAGCACTTCTTGTGCTTGAGCGGAACAATTTGTTGTGTGTGACGCTCGAGCGTCACTTCTTGTGCTCAAGCGAACTGTGCGTATATCAATTCGTAAAAAGGTCATTTTACATCACTTTTTCAGATCTATTTCTCTTAAAACCCTAGAGTTGAGACCCTATCTCTTTAAAACCTATATTCTCTCTACTTTTTCATCTAGATCTAGTGATTTTTCCACCATTGTGCCTTTGTTAAAAAGGTAGAGCACTTCAAGAGCTACGTTTTGATCCGAATAAATCTTGGTTTCGACGTCTTTGGAGTTTCTTCACTTCTCCCTTGGTCTTCTAAGCTTGAAGTAGGGACTTTCTACACTCTTCTATGAGTTTTAGCTTAGTTATTTGTTGATGTGTAAGAAATATTGGGATTTGAGGTGATTTTGAACAAACCTAGGGTTTTGGTTTAAAATCAAAAGAGGGGTTTTCGAATGAATGTATTGGAAATGGCTATGGGAGTAAATATGAGCTTGTGTTGTGTTAAAATGATTGATTTTGGTGTTTGGGATGAAATTAGGAAAAACGGGGTTTTTCTCTAAAATGTCTCGAATAATTATTTTGTATAAATATGAAATTGGTATTGGGTATATGAAATTGAGTGGATGTTTATATAAATGGTGGAGTTAGACATGTATTACCTCGCACCTATAGAAAGTTGAATAATTTATCTGTTGTAAAGATTGTATATTTGTTTAGAAATATCTGTTTTGGGCTATCGGTGGAGGATAGCCATGATTGTTGTAGAAATTACATGAGGATTAGGTGAATTGAAACTAATCCCTTAGCCGTTATCATTGAATATGATTATGATGTGTATACATTGTATATGTATGATGTTTGGAAGGAGAAAGGAGATGTACTTCATGATTGGGAGAAGAAAGTGGATGGACTCCATTAAACTAAGTTGGCCTGTGTGTTTAGGGTGAAAGTTCCGAAAACCGCATATATACATGAGTGCCGATTCCTGCGAACGAAATTTCTGTAAAATGGCAAGTGAATGTATTTTGTGTGATAATTATATTGGTTGGAGGCCTATGGGGTGTATCCTCTGTTTGGTTGACTAAATGAAATGGGTATAACTAATGGATTGAGATATGAGTTTGACATAACATGGTTTTGGAAAAGGTTGTAAAAGAATTGTATTTATATCTTTGTTAATATTTATATATTGTGTTAGATTGCTTCTACTGGGTGTTGGCTCACCCTACTTGGGAAACCATTTTCAGGTGCTGGTGACATGCCTCCTCCAAGGACTTAGCTTGGGAGGACCTAGGAGCTGAAAGCTCTATTTTTGTCATTTTGTATTTAATATTTGTACAAGCCTAGGGCTTTATATGTATGGAGCTTAAGATTCTCTTTTTTGTTGCAACCAAGTATAGTCTTGGAAAGATGTAAGCTTGTAGGGCATTTATTTTGTTGATCATTAAGTTGGTATCACATGTTATAGATTCAGAGTAGAGCTAATGAATGTATATCGCATGTGTCACTTTTGTAAATTAACTTTGATTAATAAAACTCTATTATTTTGTTTATGTCATCTGATATTAGTTATTTATAGATGAATTATTGTAATTATTTTGGGGGCGTTATAACTTAGTATCAGAGCGTACCGGGTTTGAATACTTTGGGTACGTGGGAAGTGGTTAGTACCATAATGGGTTTGTCTCACTTGACAGCGATGTTTTTATGTTTGTAATGTGGTGTGATAACATGTTTATGTGATTATATGGGTATGAGATTTAATTTCTAGGATGTTGGTCGAGTCCACGAGTTTTTAGGAGTTCTATTAGAAAGGCATTTGATCAGTGCCGTTTCTAATCGGAACTCTAGCAATGCCGCGGGACGATCATTATTCGGGAATGAGATTCGCATGTGGCGAGATTGTATTGGACCAGGGGTGTCGGGGTTGTGATATAGAGGTTGCCGGTCGCCGTCTTCCTTTTGTTTTTGTATTGATTGACATGTTGAGTTTTGATACTATTTTGGGTATGGACTGGTTGTCTTCATACCGTGATGTTATAGATTGTTATCGCCAAAGGGTTACTGTATGTACCTCGAGTGGTGATTGTTTTTATGTCTTGGGGGATCGAATTGATAAGGCCTTGTCACTGGTATGTGACCCTCGTGGTCAGGGCAAGCTTAGTCTCATTCTTGCTACACTTCTGAGTGTTGAGTGTGATGTGGTTCGAATTAAGTTGCCGAGGGTAGTATGTGATTAACCGGATGTATTCCTGGATCTTGTTAGTTTGCCACCTCATTGAGAGATTGAGTTCTCTATTGATTTAGTGTCTTGCACGGCACCGATTTCGGTGGCACTATATAGGTTTGCTCTAGCTGAGTTAAGTGAGTTAAATATTTAGCTCTAGGAATTGTTAGATAAGGGTTTTATCTGCCCTAGTACTTCGCTTTGGGGAGCACCGACTCTCTTCGCCAAGAAGAAAGATGGCACTTTGTGATTATGTATTGATTACCAGAAGTTGAATCGGGTAACTGTTAAGAACAAGTACCCAACGCCTCGTATAGATGATTTGTTTGATCAGTTGAAAGGGTCTTGTTGCTTTTCTGAGATAGACTTGAGATTAGGTTATCACCAGTGGGGGGTGAAGAAGGTGGATATCCAGAAAACGACATTTTGTACACGGTATGACCATTTTGAGTTCTTAGTGATGCCTTTTGGGCTAACCAATGCACCTGTCATATTTATGGATTTGATAAACCGGATTTTTTGAGAGTTTCTAGACCGTTTTGTGGTTGTCTTTGTTGATAACATCTTGATTTACTCACCCTTTGAGGAGGAACATGAGAAACATTTGTGGGTAGCACTTGAGTTACTTAGAGCCCACGAATTGTATGCTAAGTTTGGGAAGTGTGATTTCTAGCTGAAAGAAGCGAAGTTCTTAGGCCACGTAGTATCTGGAGAGGGAGTGACTGTAGACTCTTCCAAAATAGAGGTAGTGTAAAATTGGTGCAACCTAATAATGCCTTTGAGATCCGAAGTTTCTTGGGCTTAGCCGGGTATTACCATCATTTTGTGAAAGACTTCTCTAGATTGGCCTCACCTTTGACTAGACTGACGAGAAAAAAAACTAAGTTTGTGTGGAGTGAGACTTATGAAAAGTCGTTTCAAGAACTTAAGTGTAACAACCCTCGTATTGATTACCGATAAATTACTGAATTACGTACTGATTACTGCCAAACTGAACTGATAATGACTGATAATTGAATTAACTGAAGTACTGAATAAACCGATTGAAATCGAAACTGAAATTGAATAAGTTTATTTGCTGAATTGCATATTGCATCTGTTTGATTGATTGACTGTCTGTTTGAATTCATATGTTTAAATTGCTAATTGAAGGCCTTATCAGCGGCCGAATTAGGAACCGTTTAGAGTTTTGGGATCAGTAGAATATTTGTGATTTAATGGTATATTTATCTGAAAATTGTTTAGGAATGATTAAATTAGATTAAATAAAGCCAACTTGAGAGGTTGCCTTAATTACAACTTTGCCATTGAGTGGAGCCTTTATTCATTCTTGTTTGAAGCCTTGTATATGTTTAATCAAAACATTTCATCAGCCCTCTCCCTTAGTTCCACCGAAATTAGAGAAGATTTAGAGAGAGAGTAAGAGTGTTTTGAGTTCATTTGGTGGGAGTACTTGGATTTGAGGTGTGCATTGTCAAATTGGACTCCTAAGCTTTGAATACAAGACTAAGGTAGGATATTCATCTCCTTATTGTCGTCCTTGAGCTAAATCTTGCATGGGTTTTGCATCATTGTAAGATTAAGTCATGTTTTAGTTCATAAATGTTGAATTGGAACTCCATTCATGCATGCATGGCCATTTTGGTGATTTTTGTAGTTGAATTCATGATGGATTGTAAATGCATGCTCATGTTTATATCAAAGTCCATGTTTTCATTTTGTTTTCCAACTATTGAGCTCATTAGAGCAAGATTTGAAGCTTGATTTTGGTTTAAAGTTCATGCATTTCATGTTTTGAAATTGTTCTTAAAATGGGTTTGAAACATGGCTTTAATTGACCAACTCTTGGCCCTTGCATGTACAAATTGGCTTTTGAAACTTGTTGTATATTGAATGTAGATGCATTTTCCAGAATTTGGGCCCAAGAGGTCGAGAATTGAGTTGGGAATGCTTGGTTTGAGCTTGGAAGGCAAATCTGGAAATTCCAGATTTGGCTTCTTCGCTCGAGCGAAGGATTCCTCGCTCGAGCGAGCATCGAGCGTGGTATCGCGCGTAAAAATCGAGCAACCAGTACTTTTACTGTTCATCAGACCGCTCGAGCGAAGGATTGTTCGCTCGAGCGAAGCCTTTGATTTTGGAAGCTCGCTCGAGCGAAGGAAGGCTCGCTCGAGCGAAGCGCCTATTTTCAGCAACTTTTGAAAAATGCCTTCCAACTGTATTTTTGCATCCTCATCTCATCCTAGGCATTCTTAGGCCTAGTTTAAGACATCTTAGTGAGGATTTAGACGTAGAACCACACCGAGGAAATTTAGGGATTCAATTATCATCCTTCCCGACTGTGAAACTTAGTGTGCGTTCTATTTGTTAACTGTTTAGGGTTGGCTCTCGGGGACGCGCTCTAGCTGCTATTGGCCCAATCACTGTGAGTAACAATTGTGTAAAGATATGTTCAAAATGACTATCTTTTGAATACTGAACTGAACTGTTTACTGAACTGGAATTATTTACTGAATGAATGTATGTCCTTTATTTCTGAACTGTACTGTGGCATCCTTAGCACTACTGTTATTGACTGTTACTGTTACAGAGATCTCTGTCGGTTCCCTCGTGGAACCATACTGTTTACTGAATGACTGGCCATCATTACTGTTCGGTCTTTTTGACCTACTGTTACTGTTATGCTAATGGATGTACCACATATGATTGTTTATTGTACTGAACGACTGTAATACTGATTGAAATGAACTGTTTTCATTACTGTAAGGACATTCATTCTAAACCTCTTTACGCTTTATGTTATTCACTGGGCTTTAGCTCACTGTTTATATATATATGTAGGTTCTCAGCAGCCAGACCAGAGCTAGGAGCGTGGGTTAGTCCCAGTTTTGTCAAGCCAGCCTACGTGCCTCCCTGTGAGGTTTCCGTGTTGCCATGTTATGGCTTTGGGATTTTGTTTTGGGTTTTCCCATCGGTCTCCTCACTGTCTTGTATCGCTGTATAGACTGCTTACTGTTCTACTGTACTGTTATCGAGGGACTAGGTCCCCGTACTGAATGCTTGTATATGAATGTGTAGACTGTTTATGGACCGTACTGTTTGAACTGTATGAATGCATGAAAAATGTTTTTGGCATACAGATTTCCACAGCTCAATGGACACTAGTTATTTACTGTATTGGCTTCCGCCAGGCCCTGTACTCTGTTTAACTGTATTACTGTTCAGCAGGCCTTCGGTAATCTCGGATTACTGGCCAGTTACGGTGCTAAACCCATAGGGCCGGGTTTGGGTCGTGACATTAAGGTTAGACTTACCACTGCTCCAGCATTGATTATTCCAGAGAGGGGTTTGGGTTATTCTGTATATTGTGATGCATCTCGGGAAGGTTTAGGGTGTGTGTTGATGCAATGGGGAAATGTAGTAGCTTATGGCTCACGGAAGTTAAAAACTCATGAGAGAAACTATCCTACCTATGACCTAGAGTTAGTGGCGGTGATCTTTGCCTTAAGGATTTGGAGGCATCATCTGTATGGTAGGAAGTTTGAAGTATTTTCTGATCACAAGAGTCTGAAATATCTGTTTACACAGAAAGACTTGAATTTGAGGCAGAGGAGGCGGATAGAGTTCATAGAGGATAATGATTTCAAGTTGCACTTTCATCCAGGAAAGGCCAATATGGTGGTCGATGCCTTGAGTAGGAAATCCGTTAGCAATATAACTAGTATTGCCATCCGAGAATGGGAGATGTTGGGTGCTATTGGTGAGTTTTACTTGTATCTTAGTGAGTCTACCGGGTCAGTTGCTTTGTTTACCGTAATTGTACAACCTACACTTGTAAACCGAGTTATAGAAGCCCAGAGAGGTGATCTTGAAGTAGAAACCCTCCGAGAGAAGATATCTAGTGGGAAGGTAGAGAAGAGTTTGAATGTGTATTCTGATTCAAGTGCTAGATACATTGATCGTCTTGTCGTATCGGAATCTTGTCGAAAGGAAGTACTCCGAGAGTTTCACCATTTGCATCTTGCGGGGCATCCAGGAGATACAAAAATGTATCATGACCTTAGTCATCAGTTTTGGTGGAAGGAGATGAAGAAGGATGTAACCTCGTTTGTTTCAACATGCCTTACTTGTTAACAAGTGTAGGTCGAGTATCAGAGGCTAGCGGGTTTGTTGCAACCCTTGTCTATAGTTGAGTGGAAGTGAGAGCACATTACGATGGATTTTGTTGTGAGCCTTCCGAGGACTTAATGGGGTAGTGATGCCATTTGGGTGATAGTTGATCGATTGACCAACTCATCACACTTTGTACCTATGCGCATGAGTGACTCGGTAGATGCCCTTGCCGACTTTTATGTTAGAGACACAGTTCGTCTTCATGGCATTCCTGTGACTATTGTTTTGGATAGAGATTCGCGTTTCACGGCTTGGTTCAGAGCCAACAGAGTGGCTGGGGCACTAGATTGACTTTTAGTACTGCTATTATCCTCAAACTGACGGGCAGTCAGAGCGAACCATTCAGATCTTACAGGATATGATTCGGGGTTGTGTTATTGACTTTAAGGGGTCGTGGGAGAGGCACTTGCCCTTAGTGGAGTTTGCCTATAATAACAATTTCAAGTCGAGTATTGACATGACACCATTTGAGGCCTTGTATAGCCGACCGTGTAGATCTTCTGTATGCTGGGCTGAGGTGGGTGATGCACCTTTGATAGATCCAGAGTTGGTTTGAGAAACGACTGAGAAAGTCGTCTTTATTCGTAAGAGGTTGGCTATTGCTCAGAGTCGCCAGAAGAGTTATGCCAACCGTAGGAGGCAGCCATTGTCTTTTGAGGTAGGAGATCACTTCTTCTTGAAGATATCGCCTAGACGGGGTTTGAAGAGATTTGGGAAGAGTGGGAAGTTATCTTCTAGATTTATTGGGTCTTTTGATCCTAGAGCGGATTGGAGAGGTAGCTTATCTCCTAGATTTGTTGTTGTTACTTGAAGCTTTGCAATTTGTGGTTTAACTTTTCATATTGAATGTTAATACTAATCATAATATTATTTATGTTGACAGGTTGAAATGGAAAGCACTACAATGGAATTTCTTGAACTTGTCTATTATTATGCTAATAAATGTCGAACTGCAACTAGAGATTTGTGCAGTACCTTTGCAACATATCTAAGCAAAATAGCAGGTGAATTTTGTCAGGTATTTTTTGTGCACTATATAGTTATTTACTCTTTTCTTTTACATATAAACTGAAAAATCTAGAAATTCCCCAGATATTGATTTGTGATTATGTATCAATTTTAAGTAGTAAATATCAATCCCAATCAAACAATCAAGACAAATCGACACAACGATTTTAACATGGAAAAACTACAATTGGAGCGTCTCCAATTGTGATGAAAAATCATGGGCCAAAGCCACAAACAATCTACTAAGAAGACAAAAGGAATTACACAAGTGTACTCTCAATTACATAGCGAATCCACGCCCGAATTGAACCGACCCCTATATGCCTCTTTCACCACGGTCTTCACCTCAGAACTGTCTTGCCCAATGTTGAATCCACAATGCCGATGTCGAATCACGACGATGAGCCACTCCAAAAACCACCAAAGCTTCAGGCTTGAATTCCACAGAATCCACCGAAGAACAACTCTCTCTTTTGTATAGAATAAACAAACAATCCTTTGATGTATATTTCTTAAACCATGAGTTGAATACTCAATCAAACATGAAAGAAAACTAGTAAAATAGCCCCAGATATAAACCCTAATATCCAAAAAGAAGATCTGGAAGTGTAACCCTAAAATCTGACTGAAACACATATTTATAGCAATCTGTTCCGCGATCTCCGCTCGAACGCCGGAATGGCCGCTCGAGCAGGAAAAAACATCTCCTAGTATTTTTGCAGGCGATCAAACTTTTAGAACCAAGGATTCTCGGCTCGAGCGACATAGTCAGCGAAGTGGCAAACTTGAAAGAATTAACATCACAAACTTCTCTGCAAGGCACAATTCGGGTTGGATTCGCATCTAAAAACTCATAGCCTCACTGAAATAAAAGTGAGAAAACAAGTACAACTGAAAGGAGTTTTGTCAAACGGGATTGCCAAGAACAAAAACCTAACATAAACAAAAAAAAAAAAATTACTCATTTCTTTGCATTACATCATTTCTTCTCTCCCATCCTTGTGTTTCATGGAAGGTATCCAACTGTTCTGCAGGTTTTATCGCCTTTTGACCTGATTCTGAGGCTTTACGGTACTAGGTTGTTTATCAGTGATTGCAATGGTCAGGCAAGATAGGACAGTAGCATAACCATGAGAAACATGAATGATGGATCTGTGATAGGATTCTTGCTTGATAAGGAGGATGTGCTCCATAATTTGAATGCTTTGCTTGGCAAATTGAAATGTCACTTTCTAACTAGCATTAATGATAACAATTTGCCAATTAGTGATGAATACAACTATTCAGCAGATTCTGTACTCGAAATAAATTTACCTAGAGATTCAAATTATAAGGCTTCTAGAGTTTGTAAAACGAAGAATGGAAAGTCATATCTACTGCCTTACTGTAATGCATTGAAATTCTTGTGCCAGCCACTTGCTGAATTTGTAAATTCAACAAGGAAAGAGATATTTACTGAAATTGGAGGTGCTTCCTTTCCCACCACGCTATGTGATATTCAGGATGCATTCTATCAATTTTGTGATGTTTTTCTTTTTTGTTACAGGTATGTTTATGATATATTCTGCTTTTATTTCATTTTTGTACTGGCGAAAACAACCAGTTGATTCTATTCAATGATTGGTTAATTTGTGCATTAATTGTCAATGATGTTTCTTATAGAACCAATTAAATGATTCATACAATAATAGTCTTATCTGAAGTTATTTTCTTGATTCTTTCTTTCTCGACCCACATAATTTATGGATTCAAAGGGCCAAGATTTTGGAAAGGTGAGTGTAACAGTTACTGCTGCTCATGCAACAATCTTTGGTTGACATGGATATTATTGATTTACTGCTTGAAATTTTTATTTCTTTGTTATCATTCTTCCTTTTCTTTTTTTAATTAAATATTATCTGCCAAGTGTCGGCAGAAATGTTCCCCAGCGGGTGACTTTCATAGAAGAGAATACAAGTGCCTTTGTTGAGTATAATTCAGCCAAGTTATTAAAGTCTCTGAAACTTTTGTTGGAGAATCCATCGTTTAATAGCTTGGGTTGCGTAGTTTAATTAGGTTAATTAAGCATGTAATTAAGGGTACTTGGGTTTCTTTTGTTTTGGATGCAGTGCATTTGAACGGAAGAGCAATGCATTTGATGATTATGACAAAACAAAACTCATTGTAGCTCTGGCTGCCTTCACTCTCTCATTCAGAACTAAGCTCTACACAAAGGTTGCCATTCTGATTTCAAGTTATTATGAATGACCGAGATTGTTATTTCCATTCAATTTGGTAATTTTGGTTCCTTTCAATTGTTGCAAGAAAGTAATGCATTGGTTTATCCATAGGCTAATTGGTTTGTTTTTTCTTACTGCAGGAGAGTGCTGATTTTATTAAACAAGTTATTTCTATTGATTGGATTCAAGCTAGTGGCATTAAATTTCTCTTTGCCTCTCTTCACAATGTTCGTGTTACTCTATATAGGAATAAGCAAGTGAAAGAGGTACTTTGATATGGAAAATATGGCTTTATAAACAATTACAAAATACCTTGTTGCTACTCATTAAATACTATTCCCCCCCCCCCTCTTTTTTGTTTAGTGATTAGTTAATTCTCTACAATTGTGTTATCATTGAACTATTGTTGTTTTAATTTGCATTTTTTTTAAAAAAAATAATGGTGCTGTCAGACTAGTTCTATTTTCTAATAGTTTTTAGATCCTTTAGCTTTTTAGTGCACTCTTTCTATTATTTGAGAGAATTTTGGGGGGTAATGCATGAGCTCCTAAACAAAATGGATTAGTTTTTGTTGTTATGATCAAGATTTTTTTTTTTTTCTTGAGTTTTGGTTTATCCTACCTTACCCAGCTGGTAAAGGATGTTAATGAATTAGGTAGGTAGAGGATCATAAGTTAGCTAGGGGTGCGCATGAGTTGGTTTGGTTTGGGTTATTATACATAGAATATGTTACACGAACTCGGGTACAGGTATCGGGTGCGGGTGTGTATTTAAGAGTCAAACTCATCAAATCCCTAAATGAGGGATATGCAGGTACGTCTAAAAAGTACCCAAAAATTAGATACAGATACGTGGATACGGCTAAACAAAAATTAGTATAAATGCATTTAAATTGTAAAATAAAATCAACTCTAAAATTATGTGCCAACCAAATAGATAATTCATAAAACATCTAGCAAATGTAACTTCATTACATGCCACAAAAATAAATTATCCGAAAAACATATACCAAAATAAATTATCCAAAAAACATAATATCCTTAAAGGTCATACATAGTTCTTGAAATGAAAAAACACATTTTCTTTGAAGTCTTGTACTCCTAAACTAAGAATAGATGACTACAAAGAAACTAGTTGACTATTTGTCAAAAAAAAAAAAAAAAAAAATTAGTTGACTATCACTCTTCTTCAATTGGTTGAATCTTCAACAACAACTTGCTAACTTTCATTGTCATCATCAAAAGTCATGGTTTGCATCTCTGGATCATCAAGAGAAATTTGTGCTAGCTCCATCATGTCATGCCCTTCTATATCAAACAAATCTCCACCTGTAAGGGAAAAAAAACATAGAAAAATTATTTTTGGCCAGTCATAAATAATACTTGCATTACTATTTATTGAATTGAAAGTGAGTTAACTTACATATGTCCCAATATCTTGTGGGTCCTTCTTTATGTTCCTTGCTCTTCCTTGACAATAGGCGAAGATTGCAATGTACAAACACTAAGGCCTTGTTTGGTTTGATCTTAGGAGATAAATTTTTTTAAACAAAATTTGGGGAGAGAGTTTAGAAATTTTTTTGGTTTGTTTGGTTGTATATTTTGGAAATAGTTTTGGAGTATGGAAGTTTGAGATGATTTGATATTTTGTTGTAGTTAAGTAGATGTGTGTGAGAGAAAAAGTGATTGAGAAGGAGAGATGAGAGAGAAAAAGTAATTGATTGATGTATAGGAGAGAGAAAATGATTTTGAAATTTTTTTCCCAAAATCACTAAACCAAACAAAATTTTAAAAAATCTTCTCCAAAATTACTCTTTCAAAACCAAACCAAACAAGGCCTAAGTCTTCAGCTCTGCTTGTTGCTAGTTGGTTTCTCTTAACGCTTTGAATTAAAGAATATGTACTCCAATTTCTCTCGCAACAAGAGAAAGATGCTGGCTGCGCAAGCAATTTAAAAACCAATGCTTGTAGTAATGGTGCGGAAGCACCATGATTGGCCCACCATGAAAGAGGTTCCTCAAACATTCTTGCATCAATGACATGAGGCTGGTTGAAATAATCTGACCCACTAGAAAATGCTCCATATTCAACATAAACTTTCCGTAAATCAGTTTGATTAGGAAACAACTTCTTTAAACGTTTGCTTCTATTCATGGAGGCTTCATGATCATCATGTGGTGATATTCGTGGAACTCCATTACTACCATCTTGGAGCCAAGCATGACATTAGTATTTTGGAACCACCATGAGTCATCCACAATGCATTGTTTTACCTCACGAGCTGTAATCTCAGCCACACTATTGCCATCTTCCCTATAAGTTTTCCAGTTTGCATCCATCACCAATTTCTCAAGGGATGTCTTAACTTCCTTCAAACGTACATCCATGATGATGTTGGATGCAAACCTGGTTTCTGCCACACTTAACAACCTCAAAGTAGAATATTCATTGAAAATAGACAATGCCATGCTTTCTACACCTAAGAAACTAAATCTGAAATCCACTTACATTGATCATATTGAGCTGATTTATCTAGTGGGGTACATATGCTCTTCAATGCCAAATTCAAACTGTGCACCATATATGGAGTCTAGAAAATATGTGGATACTTGTTTTCAATGCTTAACCCAGCAGCTTTGTAATTAGATGCATTGTCAGTTACAATCTAAACAACATTTGCTTCTCCGACCTCTTTGATGGCTTTAATGAACAAACTTGTAACATATTCTCCTTTTTTACAATTCCACTTGAATCAATAGCTTTGACAAACATTGCTCCTCCTACAGATGATGCCATGACATTGATAAGAGGGCGTCGTTTCCTATCTAACCACCCATCAGAGAGCAATGAAACCCCTTTCTTGTTCCATGAATCTCTAATAGGTTGCAGTAACCTATTAACATGCTCTTTTCTTGGGATAATAATGTGGTATGTAGCCTATCATATGAATGAGGACTGTAGCCCATCAAGCTGCTGTTTGCTAAAGACAAAGAATACTTCCGAAAGTAAGGTGACCTCGCCAGATTGAAAGGTAAGCCACTTGCATAGAACATTCGAGCACAATCTTTGTCAGCAATATCTCTTTGAGCAACATTAAATGACTTTTGCAAAGCACCTGGTGGAGCCATTCCCTTCCGTTTTTCTTGTTGCAGCAAGTTTGAGCCTTCTGGTAAAGTGACATATTTTGCTTTTTTTCTTGCATTTAATGCTTGTTGAGCTTTTCTCACTTTAGCACCACCATGCTCCTTCCTTATAGCTTCAACAACATCATCTCTTATGGATTTGCAAGGTTCAACTCCATGATTTGAAAGCTTCAACAGATGAGCGTTCACCTTTGTATATGACCCAGTTACTTTTTTGCTACAGTAATTACAGGACCAGGTTCTATTTCCACCTCCACCTGAAGCCACATTGAGAACCTTCATGTGATTCCACAATGGCTTATCATCAAACTCTGGTCCTTGACATGTTGCTGGACGCAAGGTTTGCTTTTGCTTGGTTGAAGATTGAGAGGAAGACATTTCCCCTGTAGATGAATTAATAATGGAAGGAAGTTTTGACATTTTGGGGCTAAAGATACATACAGCTGAAGCCTCTGTTTTTTGGGGGCCTAAATCGTTATATGCAAAAAAAATACAACCTTGCTAGGTAGCTCGAATAAGCTGAGGCTCGAATGGCTCAAGGTGCCAAAACGACGTCGTTTTGGCACCTTTTTTTTTTTTTTTCTTTCTCTGTCCTCTTTTCCTTCCTCTATTTTTTTCCTCTCTCTTCTTCTTTCTTCTGCTTCTTTCTACATTGTTGAATGAGACCAAACAAAAAACAACACACAAACACACATAGATATACGGGAATTTTACACCACGCAAGATCAGACATAAATTGTAGGTAAATAAATGAAAAAAATTCAAAACTCAGTCTAGAAAGAACAAGAAGAAAGAAGAAGAAGAATCACCCAAACCCAAAACCAAACCCAAAAATCAAAAATCAAAACTAAACTCAAAACCAAACCCACAACCACAAATCAAAATCGAAACTGAAACCCAAATTAGACAAAATCAAACAAAAATCAGTTCAAAATCAAATCCAAATATATTGAGTGAGAGTGTTTGAATGCTTTTTTGTTTCCAAGAATAGAGATAGAGAGGAGAGGAGAGGAGAGGAGATGAGGAAACAAATCTGGAAACTTTGCTTTTCTTCATGCTCGTAATTTCAATTTTAACACTTCAAACACCCAAAATTTCATAAACCCATCTCACAAATCACCCAAAATTATATAAAACCAAAGAAATTTGAAAGATCATATAAAACCAAAGAAATAAAAAATATATACATACATGTAATACACACACACACACATATATATATACAAAAAATAGAAAGAAGCAGAACATCTTCGAGTCGTCATTCATCCATCGTCGGTTGTCGCCGGTCGTCCATAGCCGGTTGTCGTTGTTCGCTTTTTGTAGAGATAGAAAATGAGGAGGAAAAACAAGGGAAGATAAGGAGCGATCAGAGAGAGGAATGAGAGGTGAGAGTGATGAGAGTGCTGAATGTTTTTTTGTTTCCAAGAATAGAGATAGAGAAGAGAGGAGAGGAAAGGAAAGAGACAGGGATGAGAGAAAAATTTTCGGGCCACTCGAGCTTCAATTTTTCGAGTTACGGAGCATTTTTAAAAAACATATACTGAGTGAAAGGTGAAAAGGTGAAGAGTTGTTTGTATTCTTGGCAGTTGTTTGTACTCTTGGCAGTTGGTTGGTTTGTTTGTACTCTTGGGAGTTGTTTATCAGAGTGGTTAGAAGATTGTGGCTGGCAAGTAAAGCTTCTCAAGGAAGGAAAGCAATTGATGGAACAAAAGGTGTAGATACAATGATTGTATTTTATTTGAATAATATTATATGTATTTATTGATATATTAATTAGTGTATTAATAAATGATGTGGGCATAATTTTAAAAAATTTAAAGTCTTTATAATTTATATAATAGATGTGATAATAATTTTAAAATAATAATATTATAAGTTAATATACTAATTAGTATACTAATTAATATATTTCGATGTTATTGTTGGTGACTGTCTGTAGGTGACAACAAAGAAATGAAATTTTTATAATTGAAGTACAGTAGCAAAGAACTGGCAATCAAGTTTGTATCTTGTTCCAGTTCAACCAAAAAAAAAAGTGTTAGTGTGGGTGTTTGGGAAGTGAGTTTTTATATAGATTTTAAGAGATGTAGGTTTTTATGAGATAAAAAATTTTTAGTGTTTGGGAAGATAGTTGGGTTTTTATGTGGTTGGATGTGATGTTTGTGAGAGAAAAAGTGAAATGATTATGGGGTTGGATGTGATATTTTGTTTGGATGTGTTTTTTTTGATTTTGTAAAACTTTTGTTTTTAGTGGAAAAAATGAGATAAAAAATTTGGGTTGAAGCTTGCCAAACACCACCGTTTTGGCAATAAAGTTAGTATCTTGTTCCAGTACAACCAAAAAAAAAAGTGTTAGTATCTTGTTGGCAATAAAGTTAGTATCTTGTTTGGTTATAGTTTTTTAAAAATTATATTTTTTATTTTTTAAATAATTTGTTATTTTAAAAATTTATTTAATCTAGATAGACAGATTATGCACTATTTATGTCTATTTGAATTAGATGTATCTAAAACAAAAGATATGTGACTATTAAAATATATACGTATCAATGTGATTGTTGTATTTTAATATATATGTAATTCACACTTTTTACAATAATATTAAAACAACCAATTTGGTTTGATTTTTGAATTGAAAATAAATAAAAATTGAATTTTAAGATGTAATCAATTTGGAAATATTCGGGTTTACATGAAATTTTTTATTTAATCGATAATATTGGTTAAGTTTGCATACACTCAATAATATACATAAAAATATTGAATTAGTCATTTGTTCATTACTTTAAAAATATATATATCCAATTCATTGGTAATAGGGTAGTGGAGGTCGTGAAGGTTATAGAGTGGTGGACATGGCAGTGATAGTGTTGGTAGTATAGTGATGGAAGTTAGGGGGTGGTGGATCTAGTAGTGGTAGTGGTATAGGTGGTTGTGGTGGTAGTAAAAGTAGAATGGGAGAGGTGGTTGGAACTGGTAGTGGTGGTGGAGATGGCAGTAATAGTGTTGGTAGTATAGTGATGGAAGTTAGGGGGTGGCGGATCTAGTGGTGGTAGTGGTATAGATGGTTGTGGTGGTAGTAAAAGTAGAATGAGAGAGGTGGTTGGAACTGGTGGTGGTGGTGGAGATGGCAATAATAGTGTTGGTAGTATAGTGATGGAAGTTAGGGGGTGGTGGATCTAGTAGTGGTAGTGGTATAGGCGGTTGTGGTGGTAATAAAGGTAGAATGGGAGAGGTAGTTGGAACTACTGGTGGTGGTAGGGTAGGATAGTGAAATTGGTGATGGTTTTAGGATGACCAAGCTAGTGATGGTGGTGTTAATAGTATAGTGGAACTAGTGGCAGTGATAGCAATAGTAGACTGGTGGAGGTAGTGTTGTTGGTTAGGGTAGTAGCGCAAGTGGTGACGGTGTTAGTATTTACATTTTAAACAAGTTTCTTTTCAGTTTTGCATGGAATTGTAAGGTCCAATTTGTGGGCTAATTCAAACTCATGTCGGCGATTTGAATGAGACTTAAACACTCTTAAATGTTTATCTTGTAAGAGCATCTCTAATCCTTTATATTTTTTTTCATTAAATTTAAATTTGATGCAAAAATGTTCAAAATTTAAATTTGATGAAATTTTAGAAAGATGAATAATATTAGATGATTTCTTTCATAAAATTTGATGAAAAGAAAAATTTTGGATAAGAGGAAAATTTTTAAAAAGATTTTTATAAAAAAATTGATGAAAGCATTGAAAGAGTTTGATATGAGCCATTCTAAATAATTCATATCAAATCAAATTTTTTTATTCAAATTTAAAATCAAATTAGATTAAAAAATTTGGTATAAAATGGGAGGTATTCTAAGAATTTATGTTGATTGATTTATTGTTTTTTTTTATTATTTAAAAATTTAGATCACTTCATTAAGTAAATAAAAATTGAAATTTTTCTAATGAAAATTTAGATCACCTCATCTTAGTTATGTTATTTTTGTGTTTTAGGTATGATTAATTTTTTTAAAAAATTATGATAGTATTATAATTATGACTCATGAGATATTTGGTTATATTTCATATGGTATTTAGTTATGATTTTTTTTTTAATTTATAATTATGACTCAAAAAGTATAAAGATAATATCTCTTCAAATATATCAATTGCTATTGGACCATACAGTTGGCACATCATTTAAGGAGATTTGGAGGGGAAAAAAATTAATGGATGAATCATTTTTTTTATAAAACATATTAAATATATTTTGATTGCAATATTATGTATTTTTATAGTGATGTTACGCATATTATGGTTAAAAATATTTAAATATAAAACATGTAACATTATAAAAAAATAATCTTGTTTGGTTTCATATGGTTCCATTTTTCTGAATTTAATTTTAAAAAAATTAAGGTACATCTAAAAAGTAAAAAAATTGTTAAAAATATTAAAAAAATTCACTAAAAATAAAAATTCAATTTTTAAAAAATTAAATTCAAAAAATTAGAACTAAACAAGGTAAATCACTCTGCTTGCTTTTAATTTTTAGAATTCACTTTTCGGAAAAATTCTTCTTTATTGTTTTTCATTTTTTTTTTTACTAAATTTTTTTAATATTTTAAGCAAAATTTTTTAATTTTTAGATACACCTAACATAAATACACTTAAAAAATATAATTTTTGTGAAAAAATCTTAAAAAAATTCACTAAATACAAAAAATATAAAAACAAATTATGAAAATTCAGTATATTTTTTGTATTTATTAGTTTTTTAAAATATTTTTTCACAAATATTTTATTTTTTAGATACATCTAAGTAAGATGCATTTAAAAAAGTAAAAAAAATACTTAAAATTTTAAAAATATTCACTAAAAATAAAAAAATATGAAAAATAAAAATCTCAATTTTCACAAAACTGAATTTAAAAACTGAAGCCAAACAAACTCATTAGTTTTAAATTATAAAATTACTATAACTCTATTAAAAAAATATGTAATATTTAGAGATTATTTAGAATAATTTAAATAAGGATAAATTACACTAACAGTTCCTATAGTGTGGGACTCGTGTCACTTTGGTCCATAATTTTTCAATTGTGACACATTTGATCTTGATTTTTGAATCTTGTTTCAAATAAGGACAATTGAAGATACCATTGTTTAATTTCAAAGGCAAATTTGTCAATATAATAAAATATAAACAAATTTGATAAAAATAAATGTCAAAAAAAATATTTTTAATTTTTTAAAAATTATTTTTATCCACCAATGATAAAATTATGTAAAATTGATAAAAATTAATAAAAATTACATGATTAATTTTTAAAAATTAGTTTTACATGATCATTATCCAAACACATAATAAAAATTAATTTGGTAAAAAAATAAATAAATGTCTAAAAGATTTATTAATTTTACATAATTTTATTTTTAGTAGGTAGAAATAATTTTTAAAAATTCAAAAATATTTATTTGACATTTATTTTTATCAAATTAGTTTATATTTTCTCAAATGGACGATTTTACCTTTGAAAAATCTAATGATATCTTCAGTTGTCCTTATTTGGAGCAAGATTCAAAATTTAGGGTCAAATGTGTCACAATTGAAAAGTTAGAGACCAAAGTGACACAAGCCCTAAACTATAGGAACTATTAGTGTAATTCACCCTCTAAATAAATATATTTTTTAACTTTTAAAAAAATATACAAAAACTAAAAAAATAATATGACATAAAAATATTAAAAAAATAAAAAATACACTTTTTTATGCACCCAAACAACTTCATAAAATGCTAACGGTGATATTACATATATTAATTGGTATACTAATTAGTATATCAATATATATTATAATATTATTACTGATCTCATTTATTATACAAATTATAAATATTTAAAAATTTCTAAAATTATATCACATTAATCTGTTAATATACCTATATCAATTAATGTATATAACATTATTTAAATATGAATATATAACATGTATTGGCCCCGTTTGATAGAACTGTAGAAAAGTGATAATAGATTATAACTTAATAGATTATGGCTTATAGCTGTGAATATAAGCCGTTAACCTGTTTGGTGTAGTTGTGGGATTATGGATTTAAGCAGCAAAGTAGTGTTTGGTTAATAAGCTGTAAAATAGCTTTTTACTGTATAATTATCCTTTCTACCCTTATATGATATAAAAATGATTATTTTGTCATTTTTTTCAGTTTTAATTTTCATTAATAAAAGTTAATATAATTAGTATTAATTAATATCAATTAATATAAAAATTGATACATTTGCTAAAAATGAATGGAAGTATTATTGTCGCAATTATTTTCCATTATAAATTAATTAGTACTAATTAATTACTTAATTAGTATCAATTAATACAAAAATTATTAATTAATATCAATTAATGGCTTAATTAGTCTCAATTAATACTAAAATTATTAATTAGTATCAATTAATATTAATATTTAATTTTTATTAGTATCAATTAATATTAATAATCAACAATTGTTATTAATTAGTATCAATTAATAATTAATTCATTGCAAAAGTATACAATATTAATTTATTAATAATTAATACCAATTAATATTGATTTTTTTAATTAATATTGATTTTTTTCTTTTTCTTCGGAAATGTACAATTTTTATTTTTTAATTAATATAAAAATATACAATATGAATTTATAAATAATTAATACCAATTAATTTTTCAATTAATATTAAATTTTTTCTTTTTCTTTAGAAATATACAATTTTTTATTTTTAATTAATATTAATATTTGAGTATTGATGAGGGCATTTAAGTAATTTTAGCCCCCACACCAGCTGCACGCTTAAGTAAAAAATTTAAGTGCCCCTTGACTAATTTTTAAGATAAGCTGAAAAATAATTTGATTTAAGTTATAAACTGATTAACTTAAACTATAATAAATACAATATTTTAATTTAAATTAAATTAAAAACTAAAATAAACACTTATAAGTTCTACGAAATATGCCTATTATTCTTATAGGAATAAAGTGGTGCCTGCCTGCCACCACCCTCTCCCTCTCTCCCTCTCTCTCTCTACAAGTTCCAATACACGTTTTCATTCATTTTCCATTCAAAACAATAAAGTATTTTTAGGGAAGATGAATCAGCCCAGAGCAAGATGAACCAGTTCAAAAAAAAGATAAAAAAGAGGGAGGAACACCAAAAATTCATTGGAAGAGAAGTTCATCAAGCTTCTGAACATATGCACCAGAAGATGCATTGGAATGACAGAAGACCCAGCAAAAATCATGGGAATGCATCGACGAAGCAGAAAAGGTTGAACTAAGCCACCGGCGACTTCAACTCTTCAGCTTTCTAGTGAGCTCTGCCTTCAACTTTGCTTCAACATTTCAGGTTTCTTTTCCTTTCCATTCAAATCATGTTGTGAAGTTTTGTATTTTGTTGGTTTGTTTCTTCTGATCTTACCCTCTTCCTGTTCAAACGAAGAACAAAAAAGAAATTTTGTAATAAAAATATTATAGAAAACAATCAGCCGTATCCGTTTTCATTTGGCTGTATCCCGTACCCGTACCCGTGTCGTGCCGTGTCGACACGGTTACCTCCCAAAAATGAACGAGTCCGTGTAACGTACTGACCGAGAACTTTCACTCAAGTGACATGGGATCTAGGTACAACAGCGGGCATATTGTTTAAATGAATTAAAATGTTTTATGAAACCAAGCCATAATATAAGATGTGGCCTATTTGAGGCCCAATTGTTAAGCTAGGCACACTCAAAATGAATACCTGACCATATACAACCTAAGAAACACAGACACGTCGATACAGAAATTTTCAAAAAATGCAAGATATGTCGATATGCAAAATTTCAGGTGATTTTGTTTTTGCAGGCTTCAAAGGCGTTGAAATTATGTTGTACAGCATCATGGACTTGTGTTTCATATCTTTGTGAGGCTTTTGTAAACAAATCAAATAGATTTGGCAGTGATGTGTCGGAAGATGCTGTTGCAACTCTTGTCAGTGAGGCATGTACGAAAAGTGCATTTCTTCTTGATTTACTTTATCAATGCCACAGCCATAATAGGGGCTTTTTCTAAATTAAGCCAAATTAGCAACTTAATTCTCAAATTAGGCCTAGTTTGGACGGAATTCCCAAATTAGGCTAAAACGTGGTTGTGAACCATGCTTTCATCGTTTTTGTGGCTGTCGCGCTGAAATTTTGTGAAATCGTAAAAGCGTGTTTTCAAACTACGCTTTTAATTAAGAAAACGTGGTTTATAACCACGCTTTTAATTAAATTTTTTTTTTTTTTTTTTTTTTTCTGAAAGCGTGGTTGTGAATCACGCTTTTAACTAAAAATTATTTTTTTTTGAAAACGTGGTTGTGAACCACGCTTTTAACTAACTCCATGTGTGAAAAGGCCATGGTGAGCTCAAACTATGCAGATCAGTGGCTGGTGCGTGAATAAGGTTACCATGGAGTTGACAAGGTCTGTAGCGTTTGGCATACATTTTGGCGTCCGCTTCCATGGTGGGCCAATAATAACCTATATGCAAAAGATGTTGGAATAGCTTGGCTCCACCTTGGTGCTCCGACCCATGAGCAAGTTCTAAAACTTTATGGATTTCTGCTCCCGATAAGCAGCGTAAAGGCTTCCCGTCAAAGCCATGCTTGAAAAGTTGCCCTTCTTGCAAAAAGAATTTCGAAGCTCGCTTCTTGATTATTGCAGCTGCAGAGTGGTCTGGCGACAATGATGCTTCTTTGAGGTAATCTATATACACCTGACGCTAGTCGGAGGTGATTTCTGCGAAATTGCATTTAGCTTTTGGAGGGAATTCCTGGCATTTGGTGCACTTTCCCTGAGGTCGTTTGCTTCTTTGGCCATAGTAGGCCAATAATATCCTTGTCGTTGTAGCCTCCTGTAGAGGCTCATGTCTCCTGTTCCGCAAGAACGATTGTGAACCCCTTCTAGCATAGACTTGGCTTCGGTAAAGTCGATGTATCGTGCTAGCAGACCCCCAGGCCCTCTGTAGTAGAGGACTCCTTGGTAAATCGTGAAGTGTTTGATTTCGCACAAAGGTAGTTTACCTGAGGGGGCGCGGAGCTCATCGATGACTGGGGCTCTCCAGTTGGCTGGTTCTTTTTCAGGAAAAATAGTTGTTACCGAGCACGGCATGGAGCGCTTCAGCACTTCTATCTTAGTTGATTCTTCCACAAATTCTACTTTAGAAGCCAAGGTAGCAAGGGTGTCTGGGTGTCGATTGTTAGAGCGAGGAGCGTGTTCTATCCTTACCATGTCAATTTTGTCTGTCAACCTTTGGACAATGGTTCTGTATGAGCCTAAAGGGGGCTCTTTGATAGTATAGTCTCCATTGGTCTGCTTGACCACCAAATTAGAGTTGCCTTTGATACATAGGAGACTTACTCCTAGGTGGAGTGCTGCCATAAGCCCTAATATCAGGGCTTCGTATTCCGCCTCGTTGTTAGAGCATTTAAAATCCAGTTTATATGACAAATTCATTTCAGTTTGATTTGGGAAAATAAGGACTATTCCAGCTCCTCCCCCTTTAGAGGTGGACGATCCATCGAAACTCAAACTCCATTCTCCTTCGGTGTTTACTTCAGCTGCTTGGAACTCATCTCTTGGCAATTCGTCCGAAGGCGGTTCATGTTCTCCACTAGGGAAGTGAGCCAAGAGGTCGGCAAGCGCTTGACTCTTGATGGCCTTGGGAGCTTTGCAAGTGATGTCATATTCTGCTAATGATAGGAGCCAGCGAGCTGGTTTGCCGGAGAGCGCTGGTCTAGTGAGGAGAAAGCGGATGGGATCACTCCTGGTCATGAGATGGATGAGGTAAGAAAGAAGGTAATGGAGGAGCTTTTTAGCGGCAAAGACTAGGGCGAGGCAGTGCCGCTTAATGGGGGAATATCAGATCTCAGCTCCTTGGACGACTCTACTTATGTAGTACACGGGTCGTTCGAGTCCGTTAATTTCCTGGGCGAGCAGAGCTCCAATTGATTTCGGCGTGGAAGTGATGTAAAGGAGTAAGGGCCTTGCCGGCTGAGGAGGAGTCATGGAGAGAGGGGAAATTAAAGCTGACTTCACTCTTTCGAATGCTTGTTGGTGCTCCTCATTCCAAATGAACCTGACGTCCTTCTTTAGTAATGAATTGAAGGGTTGTGTTATTTCGGCCATAGTTGGGATAAACCGTCTCAAGTAAGATGCCCGACCAAGGAAGGCTCTCAACTTGTCTAGATTGGTTGGTCGTGGCATATTTTTTATGGCGGCGACCTTTGCTGGGTCGGGGTCTATCCCATGGCGATGAACAATGCAGCCAAGGAACTTGCCGGTAGTGACTCCGAATGCGCATTTAAGCGGGTTCATTCTGAGTCTGTATTTCTTACAGCGTTCAAAGACTCTTTGAAGGTCTCTAAGGCGACTGGTCTCCTCCTTGGATTTCACTACCAAATCATCAATGTAACATTCCAAGGATTTGTGCAGCATGTCATGAAAGATGGCTGTCATAGCTCTCTGGTATGTTGCTCCCGCGTTTTTTAATCCAAAAGGCATTACAGTATAGAAAAAGTTACCTATAGGAGTGCGAAATGCCGTCTTTGGGGCATCCTCTGGAGCCATCTTGATCTGGTTGTAGCCGCTGAAACCATCCATGAATGAGAACATATGGTGCCCCGCCGCTGAATCAATCAAGGTATCTATGTTTGGGAGTAGGAACTCATCTTTGGGGCAAGATTTGTTTAGATCTCTAAAATCGACGCACACTCGAATTTGACCATTCTTTTTGATAACTGGGACGATACTAGAAAGCCAGGTGGGATGTTGGATGGGTTTGATAAACCCTGCTCCAAGCAGCTTCACCACTTCGTCCTTGATGTTGAGTTCCACCTCGGGCTTATAAAATCTTACTCCTTGCTTGACTGGGTGAGCCAGGGGGATGACGTTCAAATGGTGCATGGCAACATCTTTGTCTAATCCTGGCATTTCTTCATATGTCCATGCGAAAACGTCCGAATACTTCCTGATCAACTCGATGAGGGGCCCCCTTTGTTCTGTTGGAAGATCTCTGCAAATGAAGATAGGACGCCTGGGTTCTCTTTCAGGGGCTATGTTGATTTCTTCCAGTTCTTGCTTTTGGGGCCAAGGGCCGTCCTATAAACACTCTGGAGCAGGTCGGACTTCTTGCAATCCATCTTGCTTGGCGGGGACTTGGTTAGGAGATGAAATGGCTGCCTTGGCGAGGGGTTTAACTTTTGAGCCTTCGGCTCCATCCAAATAAGTTACCGCAGGACAATAGGATTTGTCAGAGTGTTTATCTGTTGCTGGAAAAGCCACAGCTTTTTTCCTTCTTCTACTCTTCTTGTCTCTACTTTTTTTATTCTTTGCCATTGGCGGGCGTTGGGCCAGCGCAGACAAGGTGTAGCAACAGTGATCTTCTCCACTTAGTTCACGATGGGCGATTGCTATGTTGTCTAGCTGGGGGTCGGCATTGGTAACATTTGCCAACCCCTCGCACCGTCATAAACGGTATACCACTCTGCCATCTTTTGTTTGAAACCTGGTGACTTTAGGGAGCTTTCTTGAGGGCTCTAATTTGGTGAATGTCTTTCTACGAGGTGGTGATGAATCTTCTTCAGAGAGGTCATCCCAGTCAGGTATAGGAGTTCCTCGAAGTGGCAGAGGAGGTTCATCTTCATCGACATGATTGTAAAATACTGCATCTACCATGTGAGCTTCATCTACTCGAAAAGGCTTTTGAGAGCCAGCTATGGCTACTACCTCATTGTTGTAGATTGCTTTGACACATTGATGGTAGGTGGATGGGATCGCAGCATATCTGTGAAGCCAAGTTCTCCCTAGGAGAGCCTGATAGGTCGTCTCTGCTTCTATAACATGGAACTTAGTAGTAGAGCGAATTGGTCCCACTGCTAAGTCTAACTGGACATGACCTATGGTTTTAATTTTTTGGCTTCCAAAACCGGTGATGGAGATGGGTTGTCTGACTAAGTGCTTCTGTGGGATCCTGGCTGCCTGGAAAATATAATAAGGCATCACATTGAGTGAAGCTCCTCCATCCATGAATCCTCTTTGAAACTCCATCCCATTGATGAATACTGGGACGTAGAGGGGACGGTTATGTGGAAACGGTACTTGTTTGTCGACCTCGGTAAAGGTTATCGCCAAGGAGTTATCCCGAAATACTTTCCTTACTGATCCGCTTACACTCATGCACGTTTCACCATTCTGCTCTGCAAGTCTTAAAAAGGCCTTGGTGGCTTCAAAGCGTGTTGCTTCAGACAGGCCGAATTGGTCGAAGAACCACTTGAACTTTGTCGATTTCTTAAGTGCTATCACACGTCTGGTCTCAAAGTCTGGACAAGTGGGAGCTGGGAGTTCAGAGAGCTCGCACACCATTGGCTCTTCCATCTCGTCATAATGCAAAAGCATCATGACTGTCTTGCCATTATCCTTATGGCGCGGGAGAGGATCTTTCAAGACATCTTTTGTTTGGCGAGGTAGCTCCAAAGCATCGTCAGACATCATTTTTCGAACTAGGGATCTGAGTGCCCAACATTCCGTAGTAGGATGTTTAACGGAACGATGGTATATGCAATAGTCTGCCCGCGCTTGATCCTTTTTGGTAACAGGTTGCCTTGGCTCGGGGAGGTGAACTTTTCCATCTTCCACCCAGGCGTTGAGGAGTGCCTGTGCCTCGTTCACTGAGATAGGTAATGGCGGGGGAATTTGATCGAACTTTCTCTTTTTTGCTTGCGGGTCTTCTCTTCCCCAAGAGGAGCCTTTGGCTGCATATACAGTGTGGTTGCGTCGATTAGGCCTCCATGAGGAAGGTTGAGGTGCCGTTGGTCGCCATGAGTAGGGTTGTGGTGTTGTCATTTGTGCCCCTGATCTTACTGTTTCACTTATGTTTCGGGCCGCAGCACATAAAGCGGAAAAGTCAGGGAAGTGGTGGTTGACCAACTGGAGTTTATAAGTCGTGAGCATTCCTTCAATGCACAATGACACCAGTTGGTGTTCTTCCATCGGGTCTTGAATGTCTACTGCTTTTTCCCTGAAACGGCAGACGTAAACAAGGATGTCCTCCCCAAGTCGCTGTGTTTTCTTCATAAGATGAAGGGTGGTTAACCTTTCTTCAACGTAGAAGAACTTGATGTAAAACGTTTTTACTAAGTCTTCCCATGAAGAAATAGAGCCGGTAGCGAGGTTAGCATACCACGAGAATGCTCGATCTGTGAGGGATTTGGAGAATTCCCTCATGCGAAGGTTTCGGTCCTTTCGGTGAGCTCCAAGGGCATCAAGAAAGCGTGAAACATGCTCCCTGGCGTTCCCTTTTCGTCCGTCGAAGCGAACAAACTTGGGTATTGTATATCCCGCCGGATATGGAAGACTTGCGATGTGAATAGGGTAAGGGGGACGGAGGTCCAATTCTGGGGAGGCAGGGATGTGACCTTTGTTTGTTTGAAGTAAACTGTGTATGTGCTCTTTTACTACTTCCAATGTTAATGGCTGGAAAGGGTTCTGATCCACCGGGAGAGCTGGAGAGCTAGTCGAAGTCACTGCGGTGGGAGCTCCGCCAATGGATCCAACTTGCGGTGGAGGTATTTGGCTGCGAGCTGACGGAGGGAGCGGGGCGACTGTTTGTCCTCCCACCTGGGTTCGCAAGTTGTTTTGTGTAACGAGGTTGGCTTCCGAGCCATTTTGGGCTAATGGCGGAACGCCATTTTGTGATGTTGAAAGAGGGTTAGACGATGATGGAAGTGTAGGTGCCCTTTGTAAGGCTAGTAGGGCATCCATTAAGAGTTGTTGGTTCTGTTGAAGAGAGGTGACGTTATCAGTCAACGCACGTAGTTGATCCGCTATGACCGGTTGTGAGGATTGTTCTTCTGGAGAGCCGCCGGAGTTGTGTTCAGAGGTCTCCGCCAGGGTCTCCCTACCGCCACCTTGGGATGTTGCTATTCCAGTTCCAGTGTTCTTTTTGGGTGCCATGTGAAGCGAGCACCACTTTTCCCCAGCAGAGTATAATGTGGGTGAGAGGTGTGGTTAGAGGTAGTCCGGGAAAATGGCAGGCACTTCAATGGCTTGGGATCACCGGAGGTGGAGAGGAGGAGATCAAGGCAACCTTGGAGAGGGAGAGGTTGGCAGTGATAGACCTTGAACACTAATGTAAAGTGAAAGAGGGTGTTTAAGCATGAGACTTGGTTGTATTGTTGTTGTTGTGTCTCGCTGCATATACGATACGTTATGTAGGCCACAGGAGTATTGGAGCCCAAACAAACTGTTGGACAGGTGGCTCGTTCTCCTCAACTCTACCAGAAGTGATATAAGCCCTTCTGCCGTCTGTGGCTTGACGGCAGGCGGAGAGCAACGTTTCATGGCAGGCGGAAAGTAACGTTTCGTATATGCATCGGATGACATGAACGTAAGGTCATTGTTGCCTCTTCTCCAAGCCTGGTCGAGATGGAGTTGTCTTAGCAAGAAGACAACCATCTCGACGATCCCATGACCTCAGCCGCCAGTCCAGTATCCTCTGATGATCCCGAGTAGTAGTGCCTAGGTCTTGCTCCCAACCCAGGCATCCAAGTAGGTGAATGGGCTAGGGCCCACCTTAGTGTTTAGGAGAGCCAAGGGCTCACTTCCAGGCGACCAAGTAGGAGAATGGGCCGCGGGCTTGTCTCAATGTTTAGGAGAGCCAGTGTTTATCAATCCAAGTCCAAGTGAACCAAGGGCTGATTGTATTGTTGTTTGGTCTTGGAGCGAGGTATGAAGGACTATAGGCCCTGCGGGGCCATGGTGCTGCCTGTTGCAGGGCTCTTCATATATAGATATATTTGGGCTTATATGTATGCTCCCGCTTAGGCTAAGCATATAATCTTGGTTGCCTTGGCACATGGCGCCCGTAGGGTTCGCCATGTATCGAACATACGACATGCCCGACGTGGTGCCTTATTGGTCTACCACGTGGGTGGGGTTTTGGTGATATGGCACCTGTAGGGCTTACCACGTATTGAGCTTGATACAAGTACCCAAAATGAATTTGTAGTTATGTGTTTAAAACTGTTTCTGTTCCCTTATTTTTATGCTATCTAGGACTTGATTTTGACACCCATTGGGTGGACCTCCACAGCCTCTATCTTGCTCGCTTTTTATCTCTTCTGATTTAGTTTTTGGGTAGGAAAATGCTTGGAGGTTCATGGTGAAATTCATGAAGCACATGAAATAGTCTTGTAAAGCTCATCTATGCTGGTTAGCAGAAATGCATTTTCTGCACACTCTTCTGTGCCACTCAGTTTCTTACTTGACTTGATTGGGAAGGATATCCCGGGAGATCCATTAGCAGTTGAATGTGCAACAATACTTTACAACATTTGTTGGTTTATTTTAAAGAGCTACCCTTGCAACGGTACTAGGTATTCTTAAACAGCGTCTACACATTTATGTATCCATGGGTACAATATATTTTCTGTGTAAATGTGTAAAAAGTGTGACCCAATGCACTAGGCTCCCACTAAAGTAAGGTCTAGGAAGGCAAGATGTACGCTACCTTACCGATAATATTCTAACTGACTCAAATGAATCTAAGCAGCTAACTAATGAATCAAAGCAGCAACTGCAGTCTCACTCATCATCTCAGTTATCATGGCCAAAGAGAGAGTTAGCATTGGTGTCTCATATATCACAGTCATGTGTTGATAGTGGTTCTCAAAATAATATCTGTAACAGTTGTAAAGTTTGTTAATTAGTTAGAAGTGTTTGCTAGTGAGTTAGTTAGTTTATTTGTGTATATAATCTCTTACACTGTTTGTATTCTATTCATTAAATGAAAAGAAATAAACTGAACTTCATTCTCTTTAACCCCCATTTCTGCAGAGGTTGGTTTCGTGACTTGGACCTGTTCCTCCAAGGATGTAAATAGCAAGCCTTGCCATTGGCCCAATCCACCCTTTTTATGTAAATGTGTCTGAACATTTGTTTTGTTTTGTTATAATTTACTGATACAGTTTACCTGGGCATCATGTAGAAATCAGCACTTTAGAAGTTTCATATGTGCGCTAAGGTTATTTTGATTTGAATGACTCTATACATGATTTTGTGTAACTCTTAGTGTTATTCCCAGGAATGTAATATTTGCAAGTTACCTTTAGCTTCTTCTTCTTCTTCTTCTTTAAATAAAAGCCTAAAACTAACAAAGCAGCTGATGAATATTGACTTAAAGAAACGAGAAAGTAAATTGCTTTCTTCCCTTCAAAACTTGATTCACCTAGACAAACAAATTCCAGCTTATCGTTAATTATTGATATCTTGTACATGTCTGATGAAAGACTAAGAAGAAATTTCGCAATTGAGTAGGCATATATTGATAAAATTACTATTGCGTCTAAACATTGCTGTTACACAAGAAAGATGTTGTACTTTCTCACAAAGACAACATTTTGCAACTAAGTAGGCATTAATTGATTGTTTTACCTTTCCCTTTGTAGAACTAGAGTTTTCCACTAATTATTTGGAGATCTATGGAGACACAAAGTTTAGTTTGGTTTGGTTTGATATATTTGGAGATCAATGCAATTACTTCATTTGGGAGCTTGAATCTATTCACCTCATATATGCATGTGCATACTGTAAGATTTTTGAAAGCTTTTCTGTATATTCCATTGTATCAAAGATTACAATCAGACCTTAGATTATATAGTCCTAAATCCTAAACCAAAAAGGAAAATACAAATACCATTATAATTATGTCTCTAACAGGACTCTAACACAATCATGTCTCTAATAGGACTCTAATTTGTACGAAACACACAATAATATATTCTATATTCTCACACCCCCGCTCAAACTCAAGGTGTTTTAGCAAAAAACACTGAGAGTTTGCTAAGAAAAAACTGAAACCGAGCGGTAGTGTGAGTTTTTGTGAAGAAGTCTGCAAGTTGCAAAGCTGAAGGGATGAAAGGAAGCGAGATAGAGGCAGACTGCAGATACTGGCAAACAAAGTGACAATCAATCTCAATATGTTTCGTCCGTTCATGAAAGATAGTATTGTGGGCAATCTGAATAGCACTGCGGTTGTCACAATAGAGAGATGTATGAGAAGACTAAGAGACACCCAAATCAGACAAGAGACAATGAAGCCAAACAATCTCAGCAGTGGCATGAGCCATAGCACGATACTCAGCTTCGGTAGTAGAGCGAGCAACGACTGATTGTTTCTTACTTTTCCAAGAGATCAAGGAATCTCCAAGAAACATACAGAAACCAGACGTAGACTTACGATCAGTAACATCACCGGCCCAATTAGAGTCAGCATAAGCCACCAAGTCCAAAGAGGAAGTAAAGGACAACAATAAGCCCTGAAAGATGGTACCCCTGAGATAGCAAAGAACGCGAACCAAAGTAGCCCAATGGGTAGAGCGAGGAGCAGAAACGAATTGACTAACCACATGAACAACATAAGCAAGATCAGGGCGAGTGATAGTCAAATAAATTAAACAACCCACAAGGTCACGATATAAAGTGGGATCATCCAGAGGGACACCATCAATAGAGTTAAGCTTCACATTAAGCTCAATAGGTGTATCAGAAACCTTAGTATCAGTAAGACCAGCACGATGAATGACTTCATTAGCATACTTGGCCTGAGACAGAAAACAGCTTTTGGGAGAAGAAGCAACCTCAATACCAAGAAAATACCGTAATGGACCCAGATCCTTCATTTCAAAGGTGCGAAAGAGATGCTGTTTGACCTCAGAGATAGCAGAAGAGTCCAAGCCAATGATGATCATATCATCCACATAGAGTAAGAGAGCAACAAAACCAGCCGATGTATGTTGCAAAAATAAAGCAGAGTCGGAAGCAGAAGGATGAAACCCGAGCTCGGTAACAGCAGTCTGAAATCGATCATACCAAGCACGAAGAGACTGCTTTAGATCATACAGAGCACGCTGAAGACGACAAACCTGACCAGAGGGATGGTGAAGGCCAAGGGGAGGACGCATGTGAACCTCCTCAGTGAGATGGCCATTAAGAAAAGCATTCTTAACATCCATCTGATAAAGAGGCCAAGAACGAACAGCAGCAACAGATATCAAAGTACGGACAGTAGTCATTTTGGCAACAGGAGTAAATGTCTCCTCATAATCAATACCATACTCTTGAGAGAAACTTTTGGCAACCAGACGAGCTTTGTAACGCTCAAGAGAACTATCAGAATGAGTCTTGACTTTGTAGACCCATTTGCAACCAACCAGGTTCTTATTAGTAGGCAAAGGAATCAACTCCCAAGTACTAGTTTTTTGTAAAGCAGACAACTCATCCTCCATAGCTTGAACCCAATGAGGATCCTGACAGGCCTCCTTGTAAGACTGAGGTCCTACAAAAGAGCCATAGCAGACAAAAAGGTACGATATGAAGTAGAAAAACAAGTATTAGACCAACCCAACCTGTTTGGAGGATGACGTGCTCGAGAAGGATATCGGTGTGTAGTAGGATCAGAGTCATCAGAAGCAGAGGGAGCAGCAGCAGGGGCAGAGACAACCGGTGGAGGAGGAGCCTTGCGACGAGAATAAACTAACAACGCAGGAGGATAAGAAGCCGAAGGAAGAGAAGAAGCCAAAGAAGGAGAAGTAGCTAGAGGGATAGGAGGAGAAGATGGAACAAGCTTAAGGGGAACAGTGGAGATGTACTCATCAGACAAGACCTCATAAGGAAATAGGTCAATGTGAACCAAATCCTCTTTGGAAACTGGAGCAGTGAGAGGGGGAAGCTGGAAGTAAGATAGACGTTCAAGAAAGGCAACATGACGGGAGACATAAAGACGACGGGAAATAGGGTCGTAACACCGATAACCTTTCTGAGTAGGACTATAACCCAAAAAGACACAGAGGACAGACCGGGCACTAAGTTTAGTCCTATCTTTGCGGAGAAGAAGAACAAAACAAGTAGACCCAAACACACGAAGGAGGGAATAGTTAGGAATTTGGGAGAACAAAGCCTCATAAGGAGACCGACCAGAAAGAAGGGGAGTAGGCATGCGATTGAGAAAAAAAGCAGCAATAAGAACTGCCTCCCCTCAGAATGGAGCCGGAACTGAGGCAGAGAGAAGAAGAGACCTAGCGGTCTCAAGAAGATGACGGTGTTTACGTAATTTTAACTTCTGCTTCAGGCTGCCTTTGTCTCACTAATTCATGTTCTTTTCTCGTCTATGTTTTTATGTTTTTCAGGATCAATTGTTGTGACTTGACGCACATTCAAATACCAAGACTCATATCTTTGTTGATGCTAGCCTTTGTTCTTTGTCGTGAGGTTCTCGTGCTTGTCCAAAAGGTCAAACCTTGCTTTACCTTCTCCGTCTTTTGGTGCTGTTGTTGCTTTTATCGAAAAATAGACTGAATTTTATTGAAGAGGAAAAAGAGGATGAAGGATCCCTCTCAAACAATTAGAACAAGGCTATACAAGGAAATTTCTGAACAAAATTCACTAACACGAAGCCCTTGTCCTAAAGGTTGATAGAAATCATATGTATAATGTGATCATCTCTTTGAAGACAAGTATTTTTCAAAAGATGAGCATAGTCCTTCAAATGAAGGTTTTTGCTATACTAATAATAATAATAATAAAGAAGTTTTAGAGAAGGTTAAAATTGCATCACCCAAATGATCCTGAAATGTTTTCGTCTCTTAAGTGCCTTGGGCTTCAAAAACATATAGCATCTCAAGCCTTACAATAATAGGTTTACAATGGTTGCAAGTTGAAGACTATGAAGAGCGGATATGGGTACAGATGCTACTACTGGTACTCCGATACAGCAAAACGTAGAAAAAAATAAGATACAAATCTGACTTGGGTAAGTCCATGCAAAAAATAGTAATAAAAAAACTATAATTTGTAGTAATGCATGGTTTCTGTTCTAGTTTTCAATGGGTCTTGGGTGGTGTATTGATGTTATACCTATACATGTTAATCCGATACTAGTGTTCAAGCCAGAAGCACTTTACTGGAATGTATTGCTTGAAAATGCCATTGAGTCTAGTCATTTGGTTTCCTGAATTCAAGTCATTTCATGCTTTAGAATTCATATGTTGTAGTCAATTGAAATCAACTCAGTATATCATATTAATCCCTTTGAATTTTTCTTTCTTTTTTTCCACATTTGTTTTTGGCGATTGATGTTTGGCCATTCATGATATTACAATAGGTTTCCCGGTTGCTTGCTGCTATTTTTGTAATTTCTGCCTCAACTGAACTTTTTTCTCCGTCTCTCTCTCCTTGCAAAGCACTCTCTGAAAGCCATTGGGCTTCATATTTTCATCAAGCTTCTCTTGGTACACATCTTAACCACCAGCTCTTTTCAAGTATGACAGGGAAGCAAAAAGTTCAGGACTCGATGGATGTTGAGGTATGCCTTAGGGCTTATGATATTGCCTATTGTTCAGATATACTGTCCAAAACCAATCCTAAACAGAAATACGTCCAGGTTTTGGCTGTTATTCTGGGATGCCTTTTCTCTTTTATTGATTTTATCTCCACCACTTTCATTTGTATGTGTTGTCTCTTTAATAATATTTACTTTATCTAGCGTATTACAAGGCATTTGTCAGAACAATGTATAGAGAATGAGAGAAAATAAATTATATGTATTTGAATGTGTATATTACAAATGGTCAGGGGCTCTTTATATAGGAGAAGATATGATGCAAACATAATCATGGCCTAACATCATGGCCTAAAGCACTAACATAAAGCTAACACACTAATAGCCCCCCTCAAACTCAAAGAGGATAGGTACTAACCAACTTGAGTTTGGAGAGAGTAACAAAACGTGAAAATAAAATAAAATAGGATAGAAGACACTGTATGGTCATGTTAGACCGCTGTAGAAGACACTGTACGGTTGTGTCAGACCGTTGGAAAAGACACTGTATGGTTGTGGCAGATCGGTGTAGAAGACACTGTATGGCTCCTGTCGGACCGGTGTAGAAGACACTGTGAGGTCGTGTCGAATCGCTGTAGAAGACACTGTATGGTCGTGTCGAACCGTTGTAGAAGACACTGTGTGGTCGTGTTTTACTGTTGTAAAAGACACTGTATGGTCGTATCGGACCGTTGTAGAAGACATTGTGTGGTCATGTGAGACCGTTGTAGAAGACACTGTGTGGTCGTGTCGGACCGTTGGAGAATACACTGTATGGTCGTGTATATAGGCTGCCTAAAGATATACATATATATATAGATAGATATATAGCGCGCCCTCAAAAGTTGCACCCTCAAAAGTCGCGCTGGACACGCGTATTCGGCGTGGTTCACGTGACCGACAGCGTCGTGTCAGCCTCGGGTCTCGCTCCCTCTCTGTCTTCTTCGTTGCTTTGTTCTCTTTAAATCGAGGCTGAGGCTGGATAGAGAGGCAGAGCAAAACGAACGATTCTGAAATCACTCTGTAACCCCTTGCTTTTGCATCCTCTGATATGGCTAACATGGCCTCGTCCCTTGGTTCGCTTATCCTCTTTCTAGACCTCAACGAGTTCACAAGAGAGATAACTGGTGCTGGTGCCCTTGAACCTCAACCAAGCGACCTTCCACCGTCTCCTGTGCTCAGCTATCCAGAAATGTCAGTGGAGCAAATAATGGCAACACAATCGGACATCGAGGCTAACGCATGTACGCTGAAGTCATGTGTGGAGACCATGACTGCGGTCACTAACTTGTCTCGTCGACTGCAGAACAAGACGTTTGAAGTTTATTAACTGTCAGCGCAACTCTCTCTGTTGCAATGGATGTATAAAGATGCTTGAGGAGAGATCAGCTCACTGAAGAAGGAGAATAAAGAGCTGAAACGGCAAGCCACCTCCAAGGCTCGATTCGGAGTGCCCTCATACTCCGCATTTGACGGCCAGCGGGGAGTAATTACATTTGGAAGCACTGCCAAGGCCGAGGCAGAGTCGTCAAGAGCAGCGAAGGCGAAGGACGAAGCTGGTGGCAAATGAAGTTGGTGTGAAATCGAAAAATGTTTTTTTTTTTTTTGGTGTGTGGTGTAGAATTGTGATTGGGGTTGATCCCCGATAGGAATAAACACAAGTTTGTTGTGCAAATCGGATGGCATGAATGATACAAGATTGAGCAGAATAATCAGTTGGTGTGTAATTTTTTTTTTTTTTTAAATTTTAAATAAAAGAATAATGATGATTATGTTTGGATGGGTGGAGGAGAATGGATTATTAGTTTAGAAAAAAAAAATGCCAAAGAGGGTGGTAATGAAAGAGAATAATGTATATTGATAGATGTATTGAATGTATTATATGTTGTATATTCAATGTTCAGAGAAGACTCTTCTTTATAGGGGAGAGTGTGTACAGAGGGGCCAAAAGTAGCCGAAAGAGAAGGGACAACCCTACAGCACTAAGCATAATATAATATACACACACTAACACAACATTACAACACTATAATATACTAACAGTCCCCCTATAATATACTAACAGTTCCCCTCAAACTCAAGAAGGATAGGTACCTACCAACTTGAGTTTGAAGAGAGTAACAAAACGTGAAAATAAATTGACAAATAAAATAAAATAAGATAGGAGATACTGTATGGTCGTGTCAGACCGTTGTAGAAGACACTGTATGGTCGTGTCGGACCGTTGGTGAAGACACTGTATGGTCGTGTCGGACTGCTGTAGAAAACACTGCGTGGTCGTGTCAGACCGTTGCAGAGGACACTGTATGGTTGTGTCAAACTGCTGTTGAAGACACTGTATGGTCGTGTCGGACCGCTGTAGAAGACATTATGTGGTCGTGTCAGATCGTTGTAGGAGCTAATCAGAATCAATATCGGGACAGTTTACGGGGTCATGCCGGACCGTTATAGCAGACACTGTGTGGTCGTGTCAAACTGTTGTAGAAGACACGGTGAGGTGGTGTCAAACCATTGGAGAAGACACTGTATGGTCGTGTTAGACCGGTGTTGCTGTATGGGTGTGTATATAGGCTGCCCAAAGATATACATGTATATATATATCGCGCCCTCAAAAGTCATGCATGACACTGTGGCTTCGAGTGTCGCGCGATTCACGTGGCTCTCGCTCCCGTTTGTCGTCTTCGTCTCTTCGGTCTCTATTTAAATCAAGGCTGGGGCTGGATAGAGGCAGTGCAAAACAAACTATTCAGAAATCTCTTTGTTCTCTGATAGCTGCAAACACGTTCTGACATTTCCTGAAACACTCTGCTTCTCTAAAACACTCTACAACCCCTAACATAACATGGCCTCTTTTTCCCGTGGTCTGCTCACCCTTTTTCCAGACCTAAATGAGTCCACAATAGAGATAACTGATTCTGTCACCCTTGAAGCGCAACCAAGCGCCCCTGGACCGAGTGCCTCTATCTTTGCTCCGTTGAACTTTCCGATACTGTCAGTGGAGCAAATAATGGCAGCATAAACGGACATTGAAGCCAACCATTTTACGCTGGAGTTGTACTTGGAGACAGTGACTGCGGTCTCCAAGTTGTCGCATCGGCTGCAGAATAGAACTAGTGAGGTGCACCAGTTAAATGCCCAACTTGCGCTGCTCCAGCGCATGTATAAGGATGCGCGAGCAGAGATATGTGCACTGAAGGCGGAAAATAGGGAGCTAAAACGGAAGGCCACTGTCATGTTCTGATTCGGAGGTCTGTCATATGCTGCGTTGGAGGAGCAGCGGGGAGGCAACGTGCTCGGTGGACTGGGAAGCAGGGAGGCAGGGCCGGCAAGGGACGCCCAAGACGGACGCAAGAGAAAGAGAGCGGCAGCAGAGTAGAGGAAGGGAAAATCCCTCTTGTGTGGATGGTTGTGTGTTTGTTGGTTTTGTTTTTTGTTTTTGTTTTTTTCTTTTTGTGTAGAACTGTGATCGGGGTTGATCCCTAATATGAATAAAAATTGTGTATTGATTGATTTGAATGATGAAAGCTGATGATGATGCATGCCTGCAATGCACTCTCTTTCATGATGTGAATAGTGAGGGCTCCATGTTTGGAGAGGCCGAGATCTGACTATCTGGCTTGGTTGATGATGAAAGTTGGGATAATATATATTATTTTGAGTCGGTTGGCCATGTTGTGGATATAAAAAGATGGGTCAGGAAGAGAACAAAATAAAGGTGATGAAAAGTTTGAAAGAAATGATGGTTAAAATAAATGAGGGACAAGGAAAGTGGACATAGTGGTGGTATTGGGAGAGTCATAATCCATTCCGTGGCTCCAATCTTGTTCGCCCATGGTGATAAGTTTGGGTCTCAAACAAAGTCAACAATCTCAACTCATTTGTTGCTCCGTCCAAACTCATTTGCTGCACCTCCGCAGATGACAATATCTTTATCTCCGGTGATTCAACCACGTCGCCGATATGCTTCAGGACTACATTTCCAGTCTCAAATTAAAGGACTTGATGGAGTTTCAAATGGGTTTTCACCAACGGTTCTTCTCTTGTCTGCAACGACCTCTCTTTTCTCTCTCTGAATTTCACTCATTTGCATGCACTGTCCACCGTGGCATCAACGACGGCCAAGATGTCGCCGTTAAGCGGAGAGACTGAGGAGACACACACCACACATGGGCTAAGACTCACGGGTATACACAAGACACATGCAAGCTGTTCTTTCTCTCACCGTCGAGTTCATAATCATGTTTTTGGTTGTAATTCGGTTCATGCCACGGCTGCGCAACTGAACTCGGCTTACACCTCGGACGAGTTCGAGTTCTACCTTTCCGAGGCTCAAGCTGCGGCGTCAAAGCTCAACATCACACACCTCACAGCCGACTTGGAAGTCTCTCTCTCATCATTGACTCACTCCGAGTTAAACCTTGACTCGGTCTCCAAAATCTTCAACCAACCCATCTCAGAATTCATCTCTCTCTCTCTCTCTCTCACTTTGCACCCACTCTCCCAATACCACCACTATGTCCACTTTCCTTGTCCCTCCTTTATTTTAACCATTATTTCTTTCAAACTTTTCATCACCTTTATTTTGTTCTCTTCCGGACCCATCTTTTTATATCCACAACATGGCCAACCGACTCAAAATAATATATATTATCCCAACTTTCATCATCAACCAAGCCAGACAGTCAGATCTTGGCCTCTCCAAACATGGAGCCCTCACTATTCACATCATGAAAGAGAGAGCATTACAGGCATGCATCATCATCAACTTTCATCATTCAAATCAATCAATACACAATTTTTATTCATATCAGGGATCAACCCCGATCACAGTTCTATATATATATATATATATATAAAAGACACCAACAAACACAACCACCCACATAAGAGGGATTTTCCCTTCATCTACTTTGCTGCCGCTCTCTTCCTCTTGCCTCTGTCTTGGGGGTCCCTTGCCGGCCCTGCCTCCGTGCTTCCCAGTCCACCGAGCATGTTGCCTCCCCGCTGCTCCTCCAACGCAGCATATGGCGGACCTCCGAATCGGAACATGACAGTGGCCTTCCGTTTTAGCTTCTTGTTTTCCGCCTTCAGTGCGCATATCTTTGCTCGCACATCCTTATACATGTATTGGAGTAGCGCGAGTTGGGCATTTAACTAGTGCACCTCACTAGTTCTATTCTGCAGCCGGTGCGACAATTTGGATACCGCAGTCACTGTCTCCAAGCATGACTTCAGCGTAAAATGGTTAGCTTCAATGTCCGTTTGCGCTACCATTATTTGTTCCACTGACGGTATCAGAAAGTTCAATGGAGCAAAGGCAGAGGCACTCGGTCCAGGGGGCGTTTGGTTGTGCTTCAAGGGTGACAGAATCGGTTATCCCTATTGTGGACTCATTCAGGTCTAAAAAAAAGGTGAGCGGACCACGGGAAGAAGAGACCATGTTATGTTAGGGGTTGCAGAGTGTTTCAGAGAAGCAGAGTGTTTCAGGGAATGTCAGAACGGTTTTGCAGCTATCAGAGAACGAAGAGATTTCATAATAGTTTGTTTTGCACTGCCTCTATCCAACTTCAGCCTCGATTTAAATAGAGAGCGAAGAGCCGAAGACGACAAATGGGAGCGAGAGCCACGTGAATCCTGCGACACTCAAAGCCACAGTGTCATGCGCGAATTTTGATGTATTGGGTGACTTTTGAGGGCGCGATATATATATACATGTATATCTTTGGGCAGCCTATATACACACCCATACAGCAACACCGGTCTGACACGACCATACAGTGTCTTCTCCAACGGTTTGACACCACCTCACCGTGTCTTCTACAACGGTCTGACACGACCACACAATGTCTGCTATAACGGTCCAGCATGAACCCGTAAACTGTCTCGATATTGATTCCGGTTAGCTCCTACAATGGTCTGACACGACCACACAGTGTTTTCTATAGCGGTCCGACACGACCATACAGTGTCTTCAACAGCAGTCTGACACAACCATACAGTGTCCTCTACAACGGTCTGACACGACCACACAGTGTCTTCTACAGCAATCCAACACGACCATACAGTGTCTTCACCAACGGTCTGACACGACCATACAGTGTCTTCTATAATGGTCTGACACGACCATATAGCGTCTCCTATCCTATTTTATTTTATTTGTCAATTTATTTTCACGTTTTGTTACTCCAAACTCAAGTTAGTTGGTATCTATCCTCCTTGAGTTTGAGGGGGGCTGTTAGTATATTACAGTGTTGTAGTGCCGTGTTAGTGTGTGTATATTATATTATGCTTAGTGCTGTAGTGCTGTAGGGTTGTCCCTTCTCTTTTGGCCACTTTTGGCCCCTCTGTCCACACTTTCCCCTATACAGGACAGTCTTCTGTGAACATTGAATATATAACATATAATACATTCAATACATCTATCAATATACATTATTCTCTTTCACTATACATTGATACATTAAATTAACATTAGTATATTATAGTGTTGTAGTGTTGTGTTAGTGTGTGTATGTTATATTATGCTTAGTGCTGTAGTGTTGTAGGGTTGTCCCTTCTCTTTCGGCCACTTTTGGCCCCTTTATACACACTCTCCCCTATAAAGGAGAGTCTTCTCTGAACATTGAATATACAACATATAATACATTCAATACATTTATTAATATACATTATTCTCTTTCACTATACATTAATACAATAAATTAACATGGTATCAAAGCTATAGGTTAAGTTCTTGGTGTTCTTTATCTTCCGACGGGCGGCAACCTTGCCTTGACCGCCCACCGGACCTCAACCTATTCCGCTGATCCGAAGATCGTCCAAACTACAATAACCCATAGAGCTGCTCTAGAGCAAATGACTCAATTGCTGAGGCAGTTCTTGCACCTTCAAAAGATTAGGCTTCTCTGCATCACAGTCCACATGACCTAGCTTGACCTTGTCCTTCAAGTTACTTGCAACCTCTTTCCACTCTGGAGCAAGCTTCTTATAGTGCCCACACCAAGAAGCAAAGAACTTAACCACACCTCCGCCCGCTTCTGTTCGGCCCACCAACGGCCCACGATGTTCCTGCTCTCACATCCAAACACCTGCTGCCCCACCCAGTGCCTCTCACCACCGTCTACGGCGGCTCCGCCACCGCCACTACCTCCGCTGAAAGCATCGAACGAAGCAGAGTCAAAATTCAAACTCATTTGCTACACCTCCACAGATGACAGTATCTCTATCTTCGGTGATTCAACCACGTCGACGATATGCTTCAGGACTACATTTCCAGTCTCAAGTTAAAGGACTTGAGGGAGTTTCAAATGGGTTTTCACCAACGGTTCTTCTCTTGTCTGCAACGACCTCTCTTTTCTCTCTCTGAATTTCACTCCTTTGGGTGCACTGTCCACCGTGGCATCTACGACGGCCAAGATGTCGCCGTTAAGCGGAGAGACTGAGGAGACACACACCACACGTGGGCTAAGACCAAGGCCTCTCTCTCTCACGGGTATACACAAGACACATGAAAGCTGCTCTTTCTCTCACTGTCGAGTTCATAATCATGTTTTTGGTTGTAATTCGGTTCGTGCCACGGCTGCGCAACTGAACTCGGCTTACACCTCGGACGAGTTCGAGTTCTACCTTTTCGAGGCTCAAGCTGCGGCGTCAAAGCTCAACATCACACACGTCACAGCCGACTTGGAAGTCTTTCTCTCATCATCGACTCACTCCGAGTTAAACCTTCGGTCTCCAAAATCTTCAACCAACCCATCTCAGAATTCATCTCTCACAAGGGGATGAATATTTTATGTATTGGGATGGGAGGTGAGGGAGAGCAGCTGGTGTGGGGTGGTAAACAAAATGAAAAACTGAAGACACATACACAGATGGACAAGAAAAACACTCTCTTTCAGTGGGTCTATTAAAAAAAAAAGAACAACACATGGGCTGGCTCTTTTTTTTTTTTTTTGTTTTGTTTTGTTTTGTTTGGTTTTGTCCCTCGGCTTGGAGGAGAAAGAAGAGACGGCATTTGTTGTTTTTCGAGCTAAGGGAGGCACACACATGCAAGGGCTCTGGGTGGAGGGGCCAAAAAATAAAATGAAAATAAAATAAAAGAATGATGATGAGAATGTGTAGTGGGTGGGTGGGTGGAGCCTGAGGGAGGAGAGTGAGGAGAGGAGAGAAGAGAAGAGAGAGATCAGCCAAGGAAGAGTGGGGAACAAACTGGAAAAGGGCACACCAACTAAGGGTGATAAGATGAAAAGAAAATCGGAAAGGTGTGGTGCGTTACTGAGTGGGGATGATTCTTTGTCATTGAGTTTGCGCAGGAACATGCTCTGGAACACAGGTGAACTCGCAGCGAGTATGGCCTTGTGAGCTCTAAGCGTGCCGTCAGCTGCATTGATGGTGATATCAGTATGTACAGCCTCATCAAGCATCCGAGAGAGGCATCGAAGACCATTTTGGGTTGCTAGAGATTGCATTAACGCCGGTGTGTTCTTGATCCGAAAGTGCCAATGGTCGCGTGATTTCATGGAGGTTTGGGCAAGCATGGGTCCACAAACCCCAAATTACGAAAAGTGGGGCCAAACCCTAAGATCAGCCCTCCCAGACAAGCTCTGCCTTGAATCAGACGATCAATCTTTGACTTCTTTTATTTTCTCTCTAACCAAACACGAGATCCAGTACCCCACCTCTGTTGCATGCTCTGCTCACTCCCTCTATCTCCTCCTCTCTCTCTAATGCACAACGATAAAGGAAAGCTCATTGATGGGTTAGCACAGGAGGTTGCTATGACGTCGGTGTTTCAGGGAGAAGCCTTAGCAATTTGGCTTGCTAGTGTCATGTGTGCTAGAAGGAAATGAGAAGTGAGGGTGCTGGGTCCGTATTCAAGTCCCACACCCACCACTGCAAGGGTCCAGCTCAGTTTCGCAGCCTCGACTTCGGTGAGCGCAACGGCTACCTGAAGGGCGTGATCACCGAGATCATCGACGACCCAGGTCGCGGTGCCACCCCGTTCCGCCACCCCTTCCGATTCAAGCACCAGAAGGAGCTCATCGTCGCCGCCGAAGGCATGTACACTGGTCAGTAGAGCAGGATTGTGCAATTAACCGAAGAAGCGCAACTAAGTAAACCAAAGCTTCAGAGGTGGCTGGATAAGTTTGGTAAGCACTACAGTGAAGTGGTTGTAGTTCTATCAGTTGCTGTTGCCTTCCTTGGCCCATTTCTTTTCAAGTGGCCATTCATTAGTACACCAGTTTGCAGAGGATCAGTTTACAGACCGCTGGGGCTCATGGTGGCAGGGTCACCTTGTGTTACTGAAAGGTGGACATATACTAGATGCACTAGCTTCTTGCCACACTATTGCATTTGATAAAACCGGTACGTTGACAACAGGGGAGTTTATGTGCAAAGCAATTAAACCAATCCATGGGCACATGAAAAATGGAGAAAGGTTTGGTTCTTCTTCCACTCAGAGGAGGAAGGGGTTGAGGTCCGTCGGGCGGTCAAGGCAAGGTTGCCGCCCGCCGGAAGGCGAAGAACACCAAGAGCTTAACCTATAGCTCTGATACCATGTCAGAACAATGTATAGAGAATGAGAGAAAATAAATTATATGTATTTGAATGTGTATATTACAAATGGTCAGGGGCTCTTTATATAGGAGAAGATATGATACAAACATCATCATGGCCTAAAGCACTAACATAAAGCTAACACACTAACAGCATTAAAGAGCTTTCAACTTGGGATTCTTTTTCTTTAGCGTTATTTGGATACGTCTTGATTCCACATGGCCACTAATTTTTGTTCACCTGTTTTTTTTTTTTCTTAAAACTTGCAAGATATGCATTTATAGAAAGATAGTGAAGGGAAAAAAAGAAACAAAGGCTGCTCTAGTGCCATTGCTAACAAAATTGTCTCTGGCATATTTAAAGCATAATTGAAAAGGAAAATAAAACATCCTTTAAAGTAGTATCTACATGATGACCTACTCTGATTCTCCCTCTACTTTGATCTGCCAGAGCAACACGTTTTACTTTCTCTCTTTGGACACAACCCTCACACAAACACCTACTTCCTAGTATCACTATGTTGTCTCATCCTTCACCATTATCATCTTCATCTTTCTTACTTCATCCTTCCTCTTGGGAGAATTTTTGGATCACAATTTGAAGATATACTTTTGGATCTAGAATAATAAAACATAGAAGAGAGGGTTTGGGGGACTGCAGATTGTCAACATTTGAGGGAAGTGCAAATTTCCACATTTGAAGATATACTTGGTGGATAGCATGATATACGTTGCTGGGTACATTTCCTAACAACTTAAGCTTATGGGATAGTTTGTAATTAACATGATATCAAAACTCACGTTTGGGGAGGTCTTAGGTTCAAGTCTCTCAACTTGCATTTGGTCCCCATTTGCATTCTTTATTCTCTATGTATGAATGATGTATCCCCACATGCAAGGCGGGGTTGCACGTGAGGGAGGGTGTTGGGTAGCTTGATGTATATTGTTGGGCGTCATTTCCTAACGACTTGAGCTTTTGTGACAATTGTTGACTTACACTACTTACCGCTAACATCACCTCCTTGGAGCATTCCCACTAGACCTCTATGTGCTGCTTTTTAGGGTTTTCTGATTTTTCATCTCTCTCTCTCTCTCTCTCTCTCCCATGCTCTCTTTTCCTGTTTGTTTGGCGAGGCAGCATGGCTAGCTTGGTAGCAGGAAATAAAAACCACATGCTACATCTTGATTGCTTGGTTCTTTTTCATGTTTGATGGACAATGAAAGATATTTTCTTTGCCATTACTTCGTGTTTTTTTTTTCTCCTTTTTATGCAGGGTTCTTGTCTTACTGGCTCAAGTTCTATTGGTTCAGAAACACTCAATTTACTCATGTTTTGGCTGCTCTTGTTCAGAATGTAGCAAATTGGTTCAAAACACACTTCAGCTTAATGAATTTGTATTTAATTTTTTTGCTTCTTCCTGCTGCAGGCTTGCACCTGAATTGTTCCAAGATCTTGAAGGATATGTATTAAGATTTTTTCAGGGCCTTCCTTGTACAGCAATTATCGGTCCTAGTTTGTTTGGAGGCACTCTGGCCAATTTATTGACTGAATTGCTAGTTTATCCCTCTTGCCCTCATGCATGGATCTTATTATCTCGCTTGAATTCAAATAGTCAACCTGTTGTTATACTTCTGCCTGTGGATTCAATTTTAGAAGGTAACTTCTCTTACATTTATGGCTTGGAAAAATTGTAAATCTAAAACTTCCTGTATTCATGTTTAGGAGGTTCAACTCTCTAAAATTTATTGCATAATGTGATCAGAAGCTTCTTACAATGATGCAAATTCTGGCTCTGGGATCCTTTTTGAAGACAAAATTTGTGTCAAACGCTGGCACTGTCCTTGGGGTTCTACTGTGGTCGATGACATAGCCCCCATCTTTAGACTGATTTTGGAAGAGAATTACTTATCATCGTTAATGCAACCCTTAGAAGATACAAAAAAGAACAGATCATTGTGGTGGATGCAGAGAAAGAGTCTTGATCAGCGCCTTGGAAAATTTTTGAGGTTGGTCTTCCCTTCAACACGATGCATATTGGATTGATCTCTCCTGCTATTTTACCGTTCTCCATTTTAATATCTACACAAAATTGTACATCATGTGTCACATTTATCAAAGGTGATTAGTAGCTAGTGACCTCTGGGCTCCTTGGCCCCATTTGTTTCTAGGGATAGAATGGAAGAGATTTATAGTGAGTAGAATGGAAGAGATTCATAGTGAAGGGATTAAGTAAAATTTTGTTTGTTTCGATGACAGTTGTTGGTGTAGGTATTGTTAAATTATTTTTATATAAAATAAATATAAAATAATAAAACAAATAAAAAAAATACAAAAACATTAAACATTAATGTTCAAAAAAAAAAAAAAAATGCCCAACATGTAAAAAATAAAAAAATAAATAAAAAATCAAACAAATAAAATAATGATTTTTACTTAACAAAAAAATACAAAATATTAAACATTAATGTTAAAAAAAAATACCCACATGTAAAAAAAAAAAAATAATAATAAAAAATAAAAAAAATAGTCCGGCGGACTATTTTCTAATATCAAGTCCCAAGCCTCCATCCTAATCCCCTCCCCAAGGTTCATCCTAATCTGGTGGGGATTATGAATCCCCTCTTCATCTCTCAAAACAAACACAATGTTAGTGGGTCCTACCTCTATCTCAATCCCAATCCCAACTCTATCTCTCAAAACAAATGGAGCCTTAGGGTCTAGCCCTAGAGGTCACCCCTCTGTGGTTAGGCCTTTTAGTGACAGATTGTCTTATTGACAGCAATTTGAAGGCCATCAGCTCATAACAAGGTCTTTACTGTCATGTAATACTAGTTGTGTGGTTCTTTTTCCAAACTAATATATTAGCTGGTAATTTCACAATTTTATGCCTTCATGACTCAGGGATTTGGAAGACTCATGGTTTGGTCCCTGGAAATTCTTGCTTTTGGGGGAGTGGTCTGGTTGAGCCCCAGGAGTCAAAAGAAACTCATGCATAATCTGAAAGTTAAATGTAAAGTGGACGCACATGAGAGCCTGATTAAAGTTATTGTAGGAGGTGCTAAGCACATATGTGAAAGAGAAAAAAGCATTTTGCAGCTAATTCTGAACAAAGGGTGTTTTATAGATGGAGTGGGATATTGTAATCAAGAGAGGTGGGGAACATCTACTGATACATGTGATGGAGTTGAAAGTCTGTCCTAGAAGGCCTTAAAACTAATACTTGAAGCAGCCCGTGAAGTTGAAGAGGAAGAGTGCCTAAACAGAGAACCAGTAATTCTGGTGTTAGATTTTGATGTGCAGGTGGGTCTCAAGTTTCTCATTCCTTACCTTTTCAATTTTTTTCCTTTTATTTCTATTCCAGATTTAGATTATCCAGTGATGTGTAATATTTATGCTGTTTTGGATGGTCTTGGTATTGAATTTGCTCATTCGGTAGGAAGCATTTTGAACTAGGTGATCAAGTTAGTACTTATTATTGTTTTCCATAATGAAAGCATTATTGATTGTAAATTATAACTATATTGTAATAAATATATGAATACGTGAAAGCTGTGGGACTTGAACTACATCTTTCCATGTAGTCCCTTCTGTTTTATTTATTTTTGTACTCTTGGAAATGCTTCAATTTATTAATGATACCAATCCAGAAAAATGCTTGTTGTCACAAGATGCCTTGCTGCTCAGACTGACGCAATGCAGCTCATAAGTAACTCTTTTCAATTGGAGAACTAAACTTTGATTTGCCCTTTTCATTCTGCCATTTTTGCACACTTGGTTTCATTCATAGCAACTGATTAATCTGTGCAGATGCTTCCATGGGAAAATCTACCGTTACTGAGGAACCAGGAGGTTTACCGCATGCCTTCTATTGGCAGCATCTCTGCCACACTTGATAGATGCTGCCAACTCAAGGAGCAAGTTTGGAGGAATCCTGTAATCTTTCCATTGATGGATCCCCTGGATGCATTTTATTTGTTGAATCCTGGTGGTGATCTCAGCAGCACACAAGTTGAATTTGAGGATTGGTTTAGAAATCAAAACTTGGAGGTAACTCCCTAGTATTGTTTTTAATTTACGACAACTATCAAGATGAGGAAACCTGAACTTATTGTGTTGTGCTTATTTAAGCCTTTATTAGCAATATGCTCACATCCATGCCTATACATGTGTCCCATGTTCAATCATTTGTGGGGCTTTGTGTTGAATGTTGGAGTGTATTCGATATTAGTGTTTGCTTTGTAATTCTCTTCAAATGATGTTATATTTGATTTGCTGTACAGGGAAAGGCAGGAACTGCACCCACAATTGAAGAGATGGTTTTAACCTTGATAAGCCATGATCTCTTCATTTATTTTGGTCATGGAAGCAGTATGCTTGATCAAACTGTTAGAACTTTTCTTTTTATTCTCTTTCTCTAATTTGATCCTCCCTATATATTGACATTAGTTGCTGCTGGGGGGGGGGGAATGTTTTAAAAAATATAATTTAAATGCAGTGCCTTCATCTTTGTTCTACCTACACTACTTATATCAAGATATTTTCTCTTTGGATCAGTATTGAGTATTGGTTGTTTGTACATGATTCAGGAGCACAGTATATTCCAGGGCATGAAATTCAGAAACTTGAAAATTGTGCCACTACTCTCCTGATGGGTTGCAGTAGTGGATCTCTATCTCTGAATGGTAGTTACACTCCACAAGGTGCTTCTATCTGCTATCTGTTAGCAGGTTCTCCTGTTATAGTTGCTAATTTGTGGGAAGTGACGGACAAGGACATTGATTGATTTGGTAAGGCAATGCTTGATTGTTTATGGAAAGAAAGATCAACTGCTTCCACGGGTTGTGTTCAATGCAATTTAGTTGCAGAAAAGTTAAAGTCCATGAAGATAACCGGAACTAAAGGAAATGCTAAGAAGAAAACATCAAGAAAAAATTTTCCTGAAGATTTTGATGATAGCATCTGTAATAATTGTTGTAACCACAGACCAAAGATCGGTTCTTCCATGGGTCAAGCTCGAGAAGCTTGTATACTCCCTTTCTTCTTGTGTCCAGTATACACAAGATTGCATTGCACGGCCTTGCCAACCGGGTGGAAATACATTGCCATTTGCTAGTTAAGATTAGTTTCTTTTACTGTTGACATGCAGCTTAACCTCCTGATTCCTTGCACTGAAATTGGTTAGTATTTTGCCGTCAAGTTTTTGCAGTCGATTCTGGAAAAAAATTATTTGTTGGCCTAAATAGTTGACATGTCAATGAGTTATGACAAGTTGTATTGTGCATTCTACTTCATCTAATATGGCATTTGTATCTTCCATTGAGTATGTACTTCAAATCATAGGATCTATACAAATTGTAATTGTAAAGGACATGCCATTGGTTTGTTTATTCGAGTCATCTTTTTGCTGTATTGGTGAGAATGCTGCATCAGAATTAGGATCATCTTGACTTGGCAAATATTTGTGATTGAGAGCCGTCGATGCAAATGACTTGAATACTTTCTGTCCATTAGAAGAAATGGCAGTTATTAATTTCCTGTATTGCATGGTTTAAAATAAGATTGTAAACGAACTGAACTATTCATGAACAAACTCGAGTTCGGTACATTAAGGCTCGTTCGAATTCGGCTCAATTAATAAATGAGCCGAGCTCGAGCTTAAATTTCAAGCTCGATTGATAAACGAGCCCAACTCGAGCTTAATATTGCTTGACTCAAATAAACTCGCAAGCCCAAAAATATAAATATTAATTTTATATTTTTATATTCTAAAAATATATATATATATTTTATATACATATTATATTATATTATATATTATATATTGTATATATATTATATATATATAATATTATAATAAAATATTATTATATTTATTATTATATTATATTTATTACTAAATTAAAATATTTTAACTGGTCCATCAATAATGATGATGCTTGTTATAAAAATATTCAAAGATTTGCCTTTGTTTTTCTTTCGTTGACTACGGTGCCAACAATTCACCACTTTATAAGCATTTGGACACAAAAGTGTTTCCTCTCTCAGCGATGTGGGACTCTAGAGTGGACGAAAATGTTGTGCCAAACGACATTGTTTGGTGCGTTTGTTGGAAGTCTCACATCGATTGCCAAATACATTTTAAGGTGGAAAAACTTCTATATAAGTGCAAGGGTAGAGGATTAGCTTATTGGCTTCCATGGTTCTTTCTTAACTTAACGAGCCAAGCTCGAGTTATATATTTTAGACATAAATTTTAGACGAGCCGAGCTTGAATTTAGATATTGTAGCTCGTTTAGAGTTTGAGCCGAACTCGAACACCTTGTAAATAAGTCGAGCCAAGCTCGAATATTTTAGAACTGGGTTTGGCTCATTTGCAGCTCTATTTTAAAATGACTGACTTTGGCATGACTTGCATCTTGTTCATGAATTATTACAGGTCTGGTGATTTTTGTTTCTATTTAGATTGTGTTTGGATCAAGGATTTGAAAATTTTGTGCAAGGAAATGAAAAGGCATGGGAAAATGAAAGAAGAAAAAAATTATCATGCGTTTGGAATGCAGATGACTGAATCAGAACCAAAAAAATCATCATGTGTTCAGTTTTGATTTGATATAAAAAACAAAAAACCATAGTGATATTAAATTTGTGGGAACAAAATCTTACTGAAATCGATTGATTCATGGATCTATACTTTAGCAAAGTTTTTCTTAATATTGTATTGTAAAAATAAGATTTTTACAGTATGAAACTCACAGACTAGAATGTTCGGTGACAAGAATAAAACACACAAATTACAAATTAAGAATAGCACAACGGTGGGAAAACAGCCTTTTCCACCTTCCATTTTCCAGTCATTCTACTGCACAACCAATAATCACAAATTAAAAAAAAATAATGTGAAGGAAATAATAATTTTTTTTTTCCTCTACTGTAAAATTAACAGACCTAAGAATCTTCTACAAATTCCATTATTTTTCAATCACCATTTAGATCCATCTCTGGCCCCCACTAACCAACCTCTCTACGCCTTTGTCTCCTCCCCGACTGTCCCAGTAGAACCCTGCCTTGGCGACGAAGACGACCAACCAAGGACATACCCTCATTGGCACTATGATCATCGTCACTGTCACTGTCACTGTCCTGATCGGACAAATCGAACCCATCAACTTCATCCCATGTGCGGTTCAAATCTATCTCCTGCCGACGCATCCCTCTATTCTGACCAAGATTCCCTGCTGGCCTAAATGCATGGAATAAGAAAAAGACATCAACCAAATTGCTATCAATTCCCAGTTCCAAACCCTCATTCCTCTCTGCTACGTTCACATCAAAATCCTCTTCATCTGAATCAAACCTGTAATGACTTCCTTCTATCACATAATCACCCAAAACCATTGCCCCAGGCATCGACGATGTTATCGTGCTTATCACATCCTCTTGTTCTCGCTCACGTTCGAGCCATGTCCATTTTTGTTCGAGATTAGGATCCGGTTCCCGTGGCCGAACAGAAGGGTGCTCTTCCCTCACATGTTTCCTAAGCTCTCTGTAAGTTCTGCCGAACGAGCAGTTATCCTGCATACAGCTTCTCTTCTTAGCATTCAGATATTGCCGTGCGGGTTCAACCATGGTCCAACCCTTCACCTGACCTCTGCAAAGAGGGCATGCGAGCTCTGTTACTTCAAACTTCTCAACAGGCAAACCAGAAACTGAGCCCGCCACAATTGGATTATCAGCTGACCTGTGCGAGGCTTGGTCATGACGGGTTGATTTCACTTTTGTGTAGGCTTTCTTGTACTGATCAAGGCAGTTAGAATAGCGAGAACTAGTGCCACACACGTAGGGATGGCTGTTAGGGAAAATCGATGATTCCCCACAAGTAAATCAATTAATGGGAATAAAAATTAATGTGGAAAAATTAAATCAAAGGCAACACAAGAATTTTTACGTGGTTCCCTCAATGTGAGGTACGTCCACGGGATCGAAATCCGATTCCACTATCAACCAAATAAGTTCCAAACGATTACAAACGAGACACTAATGGTCTCACAAAACCACCCTTAGGTGAATTCCAAATAATCACAAATAAACAAGAGGAAAGACCTCACCAAATAGAAGAACCAAAATCTTCAGAACCAAAGTTGAAAAAGACCCAAAATAATAACCCAAATCAACTCCACCAAACAGCCGAAACGAAGTGAAGAAAATTCCACCCGCCAACCACCAATAATAGTGCTTTTTGAAAGAGCAAAACTTGAATCAATACATAGCACAAGTACCAAGATTGAATAATCCAATAGCTGCTGCCTCTTTTTCTTTTTTTATCCCATGGGGCAAAAAAAACATAAACAATATATATATATTGTTAATCTAGGGTTTTGTAATCAAACCCTAAATGTATTCAAATTGGATTGGGCCTCCACAAATATAATATATAAAAATATATTATACCTAAACCAAGTCAAATTAAAACTCTTTTTCCAAAATCAATTGGGTCCCACACTCCAATAAGGAGGTATACCCAACAATTCTCCCCCTACCGACTTAGGTGGAGACATCAACCATACCCGCCAAAGTTTGACACTTTAAATGTTTGTCCCTCGACAAAGTCTTCGTCAACATATCTGAAATATTATCATCTGTGTGAACCTTTTCGAGTTGTAACAATTTCGAATCTAACACATCACGAATCCAGTGGTATCTCACATCAATGTGTTTCGATCTCGAATGAAAAGTAGAATTTTTACTCAAGTGAATAGCACTTTGACTATCACAATAAAGCACATACTTTTCTTGCTTCAAACCCAACTCTTGCAAAAATTTCTTCAACCATAACTCTTCTTTGCAAGCTTCTGTAATGGCAATAAATTCAGCTTCGGTAGTTGAGAGAGCAACACATTTTTGTAATTTAGATTGCCATGCCACAGCTCCCCCTGCAAAAGTCATCAAATACCCCGAAGTAGATTTCCTAGAATCAACATCACCAGCCATGTCAGAATCTGTGAACCCATCAAGCATCGGCTTACCATCCCCAAAACACAAACACACCTTCGAAGTCCCTCGAAGATATCTTAGAATCCATTTTACCGCTGCCCAATGTTCTTTACCCGGATTAGAGAGAAACCGACTCACCACACCAACGGCGTGAGCAATATCCGGCCTTGTACAAACCATGGCGTACATCAAAGAACCAACTGCTGAAGCATAAGGAACTTTCAACATCTCTTCTTTGTCTTTCTCACTTGTAGGACATTGATTCGAACTAAGCTTGAAGTGACCCGCAAGTGGATAACCAACCGGCTTTGCTTTATTCATGTTGAACCTCTCAAGAACTTTCTCAATGTAGCTTTCTTGAGACAACCAAATCAGTCCCTCTTTGCGATCACGAACAATTTTCATACCAAGTATTTGCTTTGCCGGCCCCAAATCTTTCATAGCAAAAGATTTGCTCAACTCCAATTTCAACATGTTAATCATGGTAGAATCTTGACCCACAATTAACATGTCATCAACATAAAGCAAAAGAATAATAAATTTGCCATCCGGGAAATTTTCACAAACACACAATGGTCCGAAGTGGTTTTAGAAAAACCATTATTCATCATGAAAGAGTCAAATTTTTTGTACCATTGCCGTGGAGCTTGCTTGAGGCCATACAAACTTTTCTTCAATTTGCAAACAAATTTCTCTTTCCCTTTTCCACAAAACCTTCCGGTTGCTCCATGTAAATTTCTTCTTCAAGATCACCATGAAGAAATGCGGTCTTCACATCAAGTTGCTCAACTTCAAGGTTCATACTTGCAGCCATGTCAAGTACAACCCGAATAGAAGACATCTTCACAACCGGCGAGAAAATCTCATCAAAGTCAATACCTTTCTTTTGCCCAAAGCCTTTCACAACAAGACGTGCTTTGTACCTCAGATTCTTCCTATCATTCTTCAATTTGAAAACCCACTTATTTTTCAGAATTTTCCTCCCTTAGGCAACTTCACTAAATCATAAGTCTGGTTTTCAAGTAAGGAATTCATCTCCTCTTCCATGGCCTTTTTCCAATCATCTTTCTTTGCATGCTCAATTGCTTCTTGGTAGCTCTCCGGCTCCCCTTGATCAGAAATCAACACAAATTCATTGGGAGGATACTTTCTTGAAGGTTGTCGGTCCCTTGTAGATTTCCTCAACTCAAGTTGTGGTGGCGGTTCTTGAGTTGGATGCTCTTCCTCAATTTCTGGCTCAACTTCATTAGGATTAGCATCATCCTCCACATCTTCAATAGGTGGCTGCACATCTCCCCCATTTTCATCATCAACTGAAGATGAAGGAGATGGATCCATGTCAATGAGATCACTAGTTTTTGGCTCCGGTTGATCACCTTTGCCAAAGTCTTCAATTGTTTGGTCTTCAAGAAACACAACATCACGGCTTCGAATGACTTTCTTGTCGACCGGATCCCACAATCTATACCCGAATTCATCACGCCTATAGCCAAGAAAAATACATTGTCTTGACTTACTATCAAGCTTGGACCTCTCATCCTTTGGAATGTGAACAAAAGCTCGGCAACCAAACACTCTCAAGTGCTCATAAGACACATCTTTGCCAGTCCAAACTCTTTCAGGAACATCACCATTCAAAGGATAGCAAGGAGACAAATTGATCACGTCAACCGCTGTACTCATTGCCTCACCCCAAAAGGATCTTGGCAATTTAGCTTGTGAAAGCAAACACCTTGTTCTTTCCACAATGGTGCGGTTCATCCTCTCGGCAACGCCATTTTGTTGAGGAGTCTTCTTAACTGTCTTTTGGTGCCGAATACCTTGGCTGCGACAATACTCATCAAATGGCCCAATGTATTCACCACCATTGTCTGTTCGGATGCACTTCAATTTCTGCCCTGTTTCTCTTTCAACCATGGCCTGAAAATGCTTAAATACTTCTAGAACTTGATCTTTAGTTTTTAGTAGAAAAGCCCAAACTTTCCTTGAATAATCATCAATGAAAGTAACAAAATAAAGTGCACCACCATGTGTTCTAACTTTTAAAGGACCACAAACATCCGAATGAATCAACTCCAAAACATTTTCTTTTCTAGAAGCAACATTTTTATGAAAAGAAACTCTATGTTGTTTACCCGCCAAACAATGAACACAAGTTTTAAGATGTGTACCTTTCAAACCGGGTAGAAGCTCTTTCTTGAACAAAACTTGCAGCCCTTTTTCACTCATATGGCCAAGCCGCTTGTGCCACAATTCGGTAGAAGTATCATCTTCAAGTGCATTGACAACACCTTTACAAATTTTTCCTTGCATCGAATAAAGTGTATGAGTCTTCTTGCACTTAGCCACCACCAAAGAACCCTTTGTGAGCTTCCATATTCCATCACCAAATTTGTTGTTGAAGCTTCATCATCTAGCTTCCCAGTAGAGATCAAATTGAGGCGAATGTCGGGAACATGCCTCACATCTTTAAGCAACAACTTGCAGCCCAAATTTGTTTCCAAGCAAACATCACCCATGCCATAATCTTGGACAAACCTTCATTACCCATTCGAACAGAACCATAATCTCCTTCGGTATAGGCAGTGAAGAAATCAACTCGAGAAGTCACATGAAAAGAAGCACCAGAATCAATCATCCAATTGCTCTCTTGGCCCACAAAATTGATACAATCATCTTCACAAACGACCATGAGATCATCGGTAGTAACTGCCGTTGTGTCTTCTTGCTTCTTATCCACACTTTTGTCACGCATTTTCTCCTTGTTCTTGAGCTTTCGGCATTCTCGCTTCATGTGCCCTTTCTCATGGCAATAATAACACTCAATGTCTTTCTTTGAAAAAGAACCATCTCTTGATTTGTCACGGCTTTGATCACGACCATGAGGAGTCTTACTCCTCCCCTTGTTTTGCTTCGGCCTCTCACAACAAATGCTTCCGAATGAGAGGAACCCGCTGATTTTCTTCTGTTTCTTCATTCAACAGGCTACTAGTGACTTGGCCCATTGTGACAACTCCATCGGGTGCCGAATTACTAACTGTCACAACCAAAGTCTCCCAACTTTCGGGTAAGGAACTAAGTAGCATCAAAGCCTGCAACTCATCATCAAAAATAATTTTCATAGAAGCAAGTTGGTTAACAATACTCTTTATTTCATTCAGATGTTCCGAATAGGGCTGCCCTCTTTATATTTTAAATTAACCAACTTACGAAACAGAAAGGCTTTATTTGTGGCTGATTTTCTATCATAAAGACTCTCTAATTTTTTCCATAAATCATGTGCTGAAGTTTCAGTGGCAACATGATGAAACACACTGTCATCAATCCATTGACAGATAACACCAACGACTTTTCGATTAAGTCTCTTCCACTCATCATCTTTCATATCAGCAGGTTTGCCACTATCACCCTCAATTGGTCCATACAAGTCTTTACAAAATAATAGGTCCTCCATTTTAGTTTTCCAAGTTACCCAATTACTTCCATTGAAGCTAGACATGCGATCCACATCCCCTCCATTGATTTACACAAATAAATAGACCCAAATAAACCGTAAGCTCTAATACCAGTTGTTAGGGAAAATCGATGATTCCCCACAAGTAAATCAATCAATGGGAATAAAAACTAATGCGGAAAAATTAAATCAAAGGCAACACAAGAATTTTTACGTGGTTCCCTCAATGTGAGGTACGTCCACGGGATCGAAATCCGATTCCACTATCAACCAAATAAGTTCCAAACGATTACAAACGAGACACTAATGGTCTCAAAAAACCACCCTTAGGTGAATTCCAAATAATCACAAATAAACAAGAGGAAGACCTCACCAAATAGAAGAACCAAATCTTCAGAACCAAAGTTGAAAAAGACCCAAAATAATAACCCAAATCAACTCCACCAAACAGCCGAAACGAAGTGAAGAAAATTCCACCCGCCAACCACCGAATAATAGTGCTTTTTGAAAGAGCAAAACTTGAATCAATACATAGCACAAGTTGTGAAAACCCATATTTAAATTATTCTTGAAAGAAAATAAATAACTAAATTAATTAATTGTATTCAGAATCTACCTAATATATATATATAATAGTATAAAAATTAGTGTTAAATAAACCCAATTCTATCACTAACAAAGACCTTAAAAAAAAAAAAAAAAAAAAAAATACAAACAAACAAACCGTGGGCAAACAACCCACAGCTCCTACCAAACCCACCATCTTTTAGGAAAGCCATAAAATTTAGGGAAAGCTTGTAAAATTTAGGGAAAGGCTTATAAAATTTAGGGAAAGCTTGTAAAATTTAGGGAAAGGCTTATAAAATTTAGGGAAAGCTTGCTCTTAGAAATTGGAGAAAGGGAATGGAATTTTTTGAAAAAAAAAAAAAAAAAAAATGTGTGAGAGAGTGGGAGAGAGAGAGCTAACCTCGGAGGAAGTCTGTAAATTGCATCTAGTAGAGTTCATATTTCTGCACAAAGAGTTCATATTTCTAGACTAAGCATAAACCATTACATCCAAGTAGAGGGAATTCTGGTGGGAGAAGAGGAGGAGATTGAGGTTGCATATTTTCCTACCATTTCATTAATCCATTTCAACCCTACCACTAAGTAAGAAAACCCTCTCAACCCTCTCATTTTTTTTAATTAATTGCAAATTTTCAGATTATGTACATTTGATACATTGTCTAAAACTGTGTTGAATCTGCCAGCATATTTGCCCGAATTTTTAGACAATTTTATGCTCAAAATTTCGATATTATTTCTTCTACAAAATTGTTGATAATTATGTCTAGTTCATCCAGGAATTTTGGCAACAATTTTTGAGCTCTCTAAGAATTTATAAATTTTTTTAATTAAAACTGAAGCTGTGTTGAGAATAATCTGTTTGAATCTGCCAACCTGTTACCCGAATTTTTAGATAATTTTACACTCAAAATTTCGAGATGATTTCTTCTACAAAGTTGTTGATAATGATATCTAGTTTGTATAGAAATTTTTAGAAACAATTTTTGTGCTCTCTACGAATTTATACAAATGTTTAATCTGAAACTGTGTTGAGAATAATCTGTTTAAATCTGCCAGCATGTTACCCAAATTTTTAGATAATTTTACACTCAAAATTTCGAGATGATTTCTTCTAAAAAGTTGTTGATAATGATATCTAGTCTGTCAAGAAATTTTTGGAAACAATTTTTGAACTCTCTACGAATTTATACAAATTTTTAATCTGAAACTGTGTTGAGAATAATCTGTTTAAATCTGCCAGCATGTTACCCGAATTTTTAGATAATTTTACACTCAAAATTTAGAGATGATTTCTTCTACAAAGTTGTTGATAATGATATCTAGTCTGTCAAGAAATTTTTGGAAACAATTTTTGAACTCTCTACGAATTTATACAAATTTTTAATCTGAAACTGTGTTGAGAATAATCTGTTTAAATCTGCCAGCATGTTACCCGAATCTTTAGATAATTTTATACTCAAAATTTTGAGATGATTTCTTCTACAAAGTTGTTGATAATGATGTCTAGTTTATCCAGAAATTTTGAAAAACAATTTTTGAGCTTTCTACGAATTTATACAAAATTTTAACTAAATCTGAAACTGTGTGACAGATTTTACCATGTATTTGAAAATTTATTTAAAATTCTATACTAAGCCAAATCTGGTAATTTCTAACTAAAAGATGAAATTTGAGAAGTCTAGTTTTATGATAAATTTTTAGATTATGGGTTTGATCTATAAATTTAAGCATGGAATTAATATAATGAAATGTGACAAATCTGTGTCATAAACACCCTTGGAATTTTTAAGAATTATTTATAATTTATTTTTGGAAAATACTTTCTGAAAAATGACCATAACATGTTTATGGATTATTATGTAGATTGATATGAATTTTAGAGTTGTATAAGTAATTTATTTAAAATTTTACTTGCAAGATATATATTCTGAAAAATTTTCTGGACAGGACAAAATCACCACTTTCATATTATACTAATTTAGTAAATCAAAAATTTGTGCAGGTGTGCATTTATGGTTTATTTCTTGTATTTAAGTTATTATGTTCATACCATGGTTTTAAGTAATTGTTTACTAAATTTTGTACATTGGACTATTATTGGGTGACATGCATAATATTTTATGTTGGGAGTTTTTCTTAAATTGGTATAACGTTATTGGTGATTGAGATTTGAATAATTTGTGTTTAATTATATAAATTAACCAAAAGGATTAACGGTATATAATGAGTTACTGATGAAGGGTTAATACTGGGTATTCAGGGTGAGCCCTGGTTTTGAGAATTCTCGTGTAAATTGTGTCGCGGAATCCTAAGATGGCACGGGACTTATTTGAACCCTTTTCGGTATTCGGTTTTGGAATAAGGGTGGATGTGCAGGTGGCACACAGGGAGGTTACGTACCCCTGGCAGACCGGTCCCTTGGGGCAGACCACGGATGCCACTACTTGGGTATATAACTCCGGACGTGGGCATCCCTGGTAGTTACAATTGGTAACACTTAAATATTTGACCAAGGGGGGTTTCAAATTAACCGTTGCCATGCTTGGTGATTGGTAAGTTAAATCTCTGTGGTGAGATTTCGAGTGTCACCTAATTTATTAATATTACTGAAAATTACCCTAATGGTTGTAATTTATGTGTACAATTATATTGTTATCTCATGTTTAGAATCTTATTATTTTTCTCTTAAAAAGAATGGTAGGTTGGTTATGTTTTCTTACTGTGTTGCAAAACTCATGGCATATATTTTGTTGCCCTGGCGTTTCATGCCAGATTATGCCGAAGAAGGAACCGAAGCTGAAATGGGAGTTGCTGCTAATATCGAGCCTTGGCTAACTTAGAGCCAAGATCTTATCAAAATAAAAGCATGTTATTTCTTGTATTAGTATTTAACTATGTTGTGATGTTGTGTGTGAACTTGTAGTTTTATTTGGTTGTTGGACTTTGACTATGTAAGAATTTAAAATTTCCTAATTAGTAGTTAAAATTTTATCTAGCAAGTTATTGTTAGTTAAATTCTTATGATGTCTCAAAGAAAAAAAAAAAAAAAAAATTTGGGCCGTCACACAAGTACCAAGATTGAATAATCCAATAACTGCTGCCTCTTTTTCTTTTTTTATCCCACGGGGCAAAAAAAACATAAACAATATATATATATTGTTAATCTAGGGTTTTGTAATCAAACCCTAAATGTATCCAAATTGGATTGGGCCTCCACAAATATAATATATAAAAATATATTATACCTAAACCAAGTCAAATTAAAACTCTTTTTCCAAAATCAATTGGGTCCCACACTCTAACAAGGAGGTATACCCAACAATGGCAGCCCTTGTCATGTGAGGAACATAAGAGAAGAACAGCGTTGTGGGGATACTCCATGCATACAGAACAGGTTGCATTTTCCCAGTCTTTCTTCTCCAAAATTTTCGAATGTTCCTTTGGGTTCGTGACCATTAATACATTGTGGTTACATGATGGCAATGGGTCCGGGGTTGGCCTGTACTGTCGTGAAGCAATCCTGCGTCGTCCCCTGGTACCTTTTGCCATTTCCAAATCAAACCTGGAAATCATTGTAGAAAAGAGTTTAAAGTTTAACAGATGGACAATCCAGAAAACAAAACCGAAAAGCTGTCATAATGAACAGATCTACCAATATGAAAAAACACATGCATGGGAAAGCAGACACATGTATGTTATTCCCCTCTGCTTGAATTATCCATGTACCATCAACAGCCCATGTAAATGGCAGAGTGAATCAAATGATAGCCTTTCAAGCAATAATGAACCAATTAAAACAAATATATTACACCTTTCACAAATTAGTTTAAAATGGCATGTGTTTCTTCACAAATATATTACACCTCATCCAAAGTTACAAGTACAAACCAAGTTTTCAAGAATGACATATACAAGATCACTCAGAAGGGCTACATCCTCAAGTGTGATAGAATAGTTTAGACTTCAAAGAAAAATTTTGTTCAAGTATATTAAATTTAAGCTACGAATGTGGGACATGCTCAATCAATTGGAATATTAAACAATTCAGGGATATGATGACATAGAAGAGGCAATATGCAAGTATTTTGAAGTTGAAAAAACTAGATGATAGAGACCGGAATCAAAGTTTAAAACTTCTCAAATTTCTTGGGGGCTTATCGATAACATTACCAAGTCTGCAAAAGCAAAATGAGTGAAAAGAGCAGAAGCAGCCATGCTCTATAACTCCAAGAAAGGGGGGTGGTGGGGTGGAGGAGCTTACACAAACAGTTACTATCCTAAGCATAATTATCATGCTGTGATTGCACCAACATCGAATATACTAAAAGACTAAAACAACATTTAGAGATTAAAATTGGAGTGCCTATTTCCAACATTTTAGAACGAGGCAAATTCATTTTGTTACAATCCATTACACCAATCCTGTAGCCAGATTTTCCATACCCTCCCTTGTCATTTAATTGCAACTAACCCTAAGTCATATAATCCTCCAGCAAAGCAACCATATATAATGTATGAAGAATAAATACAATCATTGCCTTGTCCATAAATAGTGTAAACTAGATGATAACAATTTGGTTATTTTTGCTTGTGACACTTGATTAATGAATCTTTTGGTAATATTATTGAATCTTTTGATCCCTACACAAGGGCTTCATAAAGAGAGAGAGCCATTGATGAAGCAGTTTTTGTTTTACTGAAGGATAACCCCGACTCGCTACCTGGTTCTATTGAAGTATAGTTGACAATGATATCAAAAAGGAGGAAAATCATCTCTCTTTAAATTGTTTGTTTAAAAGCATTAATTATCTAAAAATGACACAAATAATATAACAACAAAACACACACGTTCTTTCCTTTTTGCAATCAACACAATACAAAGATATTCACTTGGCTCATTTTACCATCAGATTCAAGCTCCAAAACCTGGATTCAAACAAATAAGATTACATTTTTATCCTGGAAGTAGATGTTAATTTAATGAAGGCCAGCTTGCAAGATAAGAATCTGAGAATGAAAGCACTAGGGGAAAATCTAACTTGGAAGATAATGAACAACAAAAGTCAACATGCTTTTGTGGATCAATTTTACATTTTTTATAATTAATTGGTGTATGGGTAGAAATCCTAAGACACTGACTGAAGCACACTACGATTGTAATCAAAATTTACGCCAACAGACCGAAAAACAAAAAAGAGAAGGCTAAACACGCACAAACACCTACATATACATTGCAAATACAAGATGGGGTATCAATATCCAGCCCTGCATAAAAGTACAATTTGACGTGCATCATCTAGAACATTCCAGGAACAGAGAAGGGGAAAGAAGAAGAAGACAATCATCAAAAGGGTCCAACATTGTTTTCACACCACAAAGTTTAGCAATATAAATCCCTATCCAACACAAATATCCATCTTGGAAACAAATTTTCAATTGCTCCTGGATGCATGCCTTATGTTTCTAACTATTGATATTTTGAAATAAATGATAATCTTCAAACGCTGCTTGATTTGGACACATTCCCATGTCTTCAACATTGAGATGGGGCCTTTCTAAAATATTATTGGAATATAACTTTTAAAAAACACGAAATAAGGGCTACTCAAAGTTTTGCAAAGTACAATAAAAGAGGCATAGCAACACACACGTATGATATACCCATTCTTTTTCTTTATAATTTTTCATCTTGCCTTCATTGAGACATTGATATCAAAGTCCAAAGATTTTCCACATAAGCATCACACACGTATTGATTCAAGAACAACACTGATCCAAAAAACCAAAAACTCAAGCCTCATGAAAAGTTCAAAAGGAAACATATTCAGATCACAATGTCGAGTCCAGATCCCCTCCTTGCAATCCTCCTTGCAGTTGTTGTAACATCCAATAGCTGAGATCAACTGCTAAAGAAATTGAAATCAGCCATTGGATGTTGCAACAGCTGATCTCAGCCGTTGTAAGGAGGATTGCAAGGAGTTGCAAGGAGGGGATCCCAACTCATCCACAATGTCCCCTGCATGTCCACCCAATTTGAACACCTCGATTACCACACCAACAGCATGAGCAATTAATGTATCATACATTGCACAGTACTACCTATGGAAATGCCATCAAGCAATCAACGCGCAAATTTTATAAATTTTCGCAGAATCGAAGCTTTAATTCATCAAGAAAAGAACAATACCAACCTGACCCTTTATGAGAAAAATCTAGATCCAAGATAAATTGATAGTTGTAGAGACCCAAAATGCAAGATATGTAGTATATAGACAAGTCACAGAAAAAGCGAATCACACCCAAAAACGAAACATCGTGAAAAAGCAAACAATCACGTGAGAAGACAGATAGAAAATGAATAAAGTAATAGGAATCTTACAAAGCTCAAAGTAGACTCCATGAGTGCGTGGGAAGTGACCATTTTAAAGATTTTTTGATTTTTTACTTATTTTAATATGTTATTTTAATTTTTGTGTTTGGAAATAAATGATGAATTTTTATTTGGGTTATGTATTAAAAAATGTGTTTGAAATGATGTTTGAGATTGAAATGGCAAATTTGTTCATAACCTTATTTTTTTCAAAATAAGTTTCAAGGGGCAAAATTGTCATTTACTCGTTGAAATGATTGGGCTGTCAATCCTGTGCCTACACTGTCACGTTGACAATATAGGCTGCGCCCTATATATATATATATTTTTTAAATGGGAGCTTTTTCCATAAATCCATCTTTAATTACTTATGTTCCATCCAATCCATATTCTTTTTGACTATTCCATTAGGTCCTATTTAAGATAAGAAGACCAAAATACCCTTTTCTTCTACTTATGTTCTATTTAGTTCATATTATTTTCTTATATTTCAATAAGTCCTATGGGTGACATAATTACCAAAATACACATAATGTGAATGTTCACACCGTCAATGTGAATGTTCATATCGTCAATGTGTAGGGGCCCAGCCCATGTACAATGTGAATATTCACATTGACATGTTAGCATTCACATTGATAGGAGTGTAAAATTAGCCCGCGGCCTGTGGGCGGCTCGGGGCGAGCCCGATCCGACCCGTGACAATGTGAATATTCATACTGACATATTAACATTCACATTGATAGGACTGTAAAATTGGCCCGCGGCCCGAAGCCCGCCCGTTGCCGGGGCGGGCCCGACCCGTTGATAATGTGAATATTCACATTGACATGTTAACATTCACATTGATAAGAGTATAAAATTGACTCGCGTCCCACGGGTGGCGCGAAGCCCGTGGGCGGCCCGGGGCGAGCCCGGCCCGGCCCGTGACAATGTGAATATTCACATTGACATATTAACATTCACATTGATAGGAGTGTAAAATTGGCCCGCGGCCCGTGGGCGGCCCGAAGCCCGCCTGCTGCTCGGGGCGGGCCCGGCCCGGCCCGTGACAATGTGAATATTCATATTGACATATTAACATTCACATTGATAAGAGTGTAAAATTGACCCGCGGCCTGAAGACGACAGCCTCGGGTCGGGCCGGTGGGCCTAGGCCTAGGCTCGAGCTTAGGCTAAGCTCGGGCGGGCCTGGCCATTTTTTTTTAATTCTTTTTAATTTTTTCTACCAAAATTTTATTATTTTCCACAAAAAAAGACATTGTGCCTCAGGCGGGTTGGGCCTCGGACCGAGCCTTGAATGGGCCTTAAGCGGGCCGATGGGCCGGGTCGGGCTTCAAAGTGATGGCCTAGGCCCTAGCCTAGGGTCTCAGACATGCTCGGGCCCGGACCCAAACGAGCCTGCCCCGGGCCGTGGGCGGGCTTCGAGCAGCTCACGGGCGGCGAGCCAATTCTACATTCCTAGCAATGTGCATGTTAACATGTCAATGTGAATATTCACATTGTCAATGGGCCGGGCCGGGCCTACCCCGGGCCGCGAGCGAGCTTCAGGCAGCGGGCAAATTTTACACTCCTATCAATGTTAATGTTAACATGTCAATGTGAATATTTACATTGTCACGGGTCGGGCCAAGCCCGCCTCGGGCTGCGGTCGGGCTTCGGGCCGCCCACGGGCTGCGGGCCAATTTTACACTCTTATCAATGTGAATGTTAACATGTCAATGTGAATATTTACATTGTCAATGGGCCGGGCCCGCCCTGAGCTACGGGCGGGCTTTTGGCCGCCAATGGGTCGCGGGCCAATTTTATACTCTTATCAATGTGAATGTTAACATGTCAATGTGAATATTCACATTGTCAACAGGCCGGGGCGGGTTTTGGGCAGCCACGAGGCACGGGCCAATTTTATACTCTTATCAATGTGAATGTTAACATGTCAATGTGAATATTCACATTGTCAACAGGCCGGGCCGGGCCTGCCCCGGGTTGCCTATGGGCCGTGGGCGGGTTTTGGGCAGCCACGGGGTGCGGGCCAATTTTATACTCTTATCAATGTGAATATTAACATGTCAATGTGAATATTTACATTGTCAACGGGCCGGGCCGCCCACGGGCCGTGGGCGGGTTTCGAGCAGCCACGGGGCGCGGGCTAATTTTACACTCCTATCAATGTGAATGTTAACATGTCAATGTGAATATTCACATTGTCAACGGGCTGGGCCGGGCCGTGGGCGGGCTTTTGGCCGCCCACGGGACGCTGACCAATTTTATACTCTTATCAATGTGAATGTTAACATGTCAATGTGAATATTCACATTGTCAACGGGCCGGGCCGGGCTCACCCCGGGCCGCGGGCGTGCTTTTGGCCGCCCATGGGCCGCGGACAAATTTTATACTCTTATTAATGTGAATGTTAACATGTCAACATGAATATTCACATTGCCAACGGCCCGGACCGGGCTGGCCCCGGGCCGCCTATGGGCCGTGGGCGGGTTTCGTGCCGCCATGGGACGCGGACTAATTTTACACTCCTATTAATGTGAATGTTAACATGTCAATGTGAATATTGACATTGTCAACGGGCCGGGCCCGCCCCGGCTTGCAGACGGGTTTCGGGCCGCCCACGGGCCAATTTTACATTCCTACCAATGTGAATTTAAAAATATGAATGTTCACATCATAAAATTGCTAACCGTTCAAAAAATATTTATAAGGGTATCAAAATTAAATATAAGGGCATAAGTGTCTAAGAAAATAGTGTAAATCAAGAAAAAGGACTTTATGGAATAAAACTATACATACATAGGACTAAATGGGTTAAAAAATTCCTTCATGGACTTTTTGGGTTAAAACACTTCTAAATGAGATTTATCAATAATTTTCCCATTTTAAATCAATGAGTTTTAGGGGCTAAAAGGTTTTTTTTTTACAATTGAAGCTAAAATAGCCTGTGGCCAAGCTTCCCAAACACCGTTTATATATATATATATAAAAAATCTATATAATCACCAGCAAATGCCCTTGATTGAAGATTAACAAGAAATCTGAGATCCAAAATCAAATTATTTAGTTATTTAAATTTAAAAAAAAAAAAAACTTTAATATGGGAAATACAAAATTAAAAAGGAAATATTAATAAAACAGTACAAAATATATATCCTGAAATCATACATACACAGAAACATCTATCTAAGAGAGAGATGAGAGATGAGAATCGAAAGCTTCGTACCACGGGATTCTTGGGGTCAAATGAGGTCGAGTGGATAGAATTGGAGAGAGAGAGAGAGAGAGAGAGAGAGAGAGAGGGGTGAGTGTGGATATGTTTAGAGAGAGACAGTTAGGGTTTGATTACAGGCTGTAATCGTGAGCATCGGCGAATAGCCCCAGGCCGTAATTACAACTGATATGTGAACTTGTAGTAATTAAAAGAAAGGGTTCATTGCGGTTACGGTATCATTTACTAATGATTATTGGTCATTGTAAAGTCGTATTTTGAGATATTTTTTTATATATAAATTAATTTATGTTTTATTAGAGATTGTTGTTGCATCATATATTATATGTATTCTATTAAAAACATGTCTTGATATACTTTTGGTATTGAACAATTACAATGCTTTTGTCTAATAGGTATTTTTTGAAATTGCTAGTAATGATGTGGTTAAATTGTTATAGGTAGGATATCATTGATGTGGTGTCTAAGTCTTTCATGATTTTAATATGATAACTCCTTTTTTTATTTATTTATTATCATTTTAGGTTCATTCATGTTCCATGTCAACACACAAAAGAAGTTCTTTGTGATACTTTGCTTAATTGTTTAATGGATTGAGATCTTGATAGAAAAGTATCTGCTATCACGGTTGATAATTGTTCCACCAATGATACGATGATTAACATTTTGTTGGATAAATTGGATAGTAGTTCTCTTCTTTTGGGTGGGACTTTGTTTCATATGTGTTGTTGCGCTCATATTCTCAATTTGATTGTCAATGATGGATTGGATGTGAGAAGAGTGGGTGTAGAGAAAATTTGGGATAGTGTAACTTATTGGACAGCAACTCCTAAAAGAGTAAAAAAATATGAAGAAATAGCTCGTCAAGTAAAAATTTTGAATACTAAAAAGATGGGACTGGATTGTGCAACTAGGTAAAATTTAACATACTTGATGCTTCAAACTGCCTTGTTGTATAAGGATGTATTTTACCATTTGAAATATAAAGAGACCCAATATACAACATTGCCAAGTGAGAAGGAGTAGGAGTTTGCTAGAAAAATTTGTGGGAGATTCAAAATATTTTATAAAGTAACTGAATTGTTTTCTGGAACTAAATATCCCACAGTTAATATTGCTTTTCCAAATTTATTTAAGATTAGGATAACTATCTTGCAATGGCTCTCTTGTTCAATTGAGGCAGTTAGATCAATGGCATAAAAAATGTTGGGAAATTTAATAAATATTGGGTTGTTATACATGGTCTTATAGGAGTTGTTGTTGTACTTGATCCTAAGTACAAACTTAGTGTGTTGGAATTTTATTTTGATAAACTTTATGGAGATACAACTGAAGAGGAAATTGTAAAGATTTGCCAACTTTGTTATGATTTGTTGCAAGAGTATCAAAGAAAACTTAGTTTGGGGATTGATGCTAATGTTGAATCTTCTACAAGTTCAAATTTTGGGGATTCAGAAGTAGTTTCAGATTATGATTTGTTTATTAGTAGAAAGCGAAGAAAAAAAGTCAACAATGTAACATCAGAGTTGGACCATTATTTAGAAGAGGATGTTGTGACAAGAACCCCCAATTTTGATGTGTTGACTTGGTGGAAATCAAATGCATTGAAATATCCAACCTTTCAGGCAATAGTTAGGCATTTTTTAGCTATTCTGGTATCCACTGTTGCTTCTGAGTATGCATTTAGCACTAGTAGTAGATTGGTGAGCCCGTTTCGGAGTAGATTTCAGCCAGATACTTTGGAAGCACTGATGTGTGCACAGAGTTGATTGTGGGCTGTAGAGATGCAAGGTACTTAAATAAATCAACATATATTTATTTTTAAAATAAATATATTTTCATTAAATAGTCTCAATACTTAATTTTTTTCCCTATTTTTCAAGAAATTCAACATTGGAATCAGTTGGTTACGCCGCTATATATGATGATATGGATGTGAATCAGAGTTGATCTTTCTTTTGCATTGGGTATGCCTCTAGTACATTGATTTTATTCTTATTTGTGAATTTGTTTTCCTCATGTTATTCATTTCTTCTGCTAGATCGCAGGAGTAGAATTTCAGTCTTAGTAACTTGTAATTCTTTTAACCAATATGTAATTAATCTAGTTTCTTTTCCTTTTTCTTTCACTCTCTTTTTGTGTTTGTGTGTGTGATAGGTACAGGCAAAAGCACAAGAGAGTGAACATTAGAGCAGTGAAGCATTGGTGCAGACAGATCTTGATAGGGCTTATGCACAGCTTATGCACATATTAGTCTTGATAAAATGCTGCTATTGCTGGAGTGTTGCCACTGTTGTTGGAGTGTTGCTGCTATAAGAAGTTAGAGTTGAAATGTCAAAGAATGTGCATTGTTGAATTGGAGTTTTTGTAACTTTTAACTCTTTTTTTTTTTTTTTTTCTATTTCTTTTGCCTTTAGTTGAATTAGTGTGTTGTAAATATAGATGTCAATGAAATTCGATTGAAATTTTTTTAAGAAATTTGGGTCTGATTACATTTGAGTTATTGATTTCATCTAAATATTAAATCTCTCTTTTACATGATTCTTGTAAGATTTTTTTTTTTTTGTTTTTTTTTGTTTTTGTTGTCTTTAAAATGTTATGATATGGCACCATCAGGTGAAAACACTCATAATTATACAATTTTTAATTTTTTTTTTCAATTACTAAGAACTTATTTGATTGTCTTAAAATTATACATTCGATTACTTTAAAACGAACTTCTTAATTAATTAATTAATATGTATTTGATTTTGTAGTTAAGTCAAAAAAATTAAATTAAATGTATATTTAGCTTTGGTTGTGAACATTAACCAAAAAAAAGAAAAAGAAAGGGGGGAGTCAAGTTGGGTTGGGAAAAATCCAAACCTATTAGGGGATGGAAAGGGTAGTACCTACCCATGGGGGATGGGGAATGGGGAATGGAGAAAAATAATTATAGGGGAATGGGGATAGGGAATTAATATCCGCCCATTGCCCTCTATTGCCATCTCTAGGGATGGGATGACCAACATTAGTGAATTTTTTTCCTCTTGCTTTTGGTGGTTCTTTTTTCTACTGAGCATTTGTGTTTTGTTTGGAACATTTTTTTCTTCCTCACCTAGTGACATATTTCCCCTTTTATCCCAAAATAAAAGAAATATCCTTTTGAATTTAAGGTCCTGTGAGTTGATATTTGATTGTAGTTTTGATGAAGAGATGCTACATATTTCTGGATCTTTGCTCCCAGCTCACACAGGAAGCGTCCGCTGGTTGGATAAAAATATGGAAGATCAGTCACACGATGACAGGTTTTACTCTGATCTCAGAGCCTTAGACACTAGGGAAAGAAAGTTTCTTCACTTTAAAAAGCAGCTTTCCTAACTATTTTTGTTTATGAAACAATTATGTAGCAGTACCAAGAAGTGAAAAGAAAGCGAGGGAAGAGTCGGAATTCTGGAGCATGATAAAGTGATGGTTGATGTGGCAACATGAACACTGTTCATAGAAATAAGAAGTCAAAGGAACAAGAAGTCACAGCCTTCTTGGTAATTTATTTTTCTTTCTAGGTAACATAGCATAAAACTGAAATTGTTGGATCATAGAATACACAATTTATTGCCATCTTGGAAATGAAATCGTTCATTGTTATGAAAATGAATTATGTTTTTTTTCTCTTCGTGTTTTGGTATGGCTAAAATATTTTGTAGAAGTGGGCTAATTTGTAGCAACAATGCATATTGAAATTTTGGATTAAGCAATTACAAAGGCCTATAGGAATGCTTGGTTAGGGAAGCTGTTCTGAAGATCATTCTTTAACTATATGATCTAGTTAAGCATAAACAGGGGAAATCCTGAGGGTTAGGCCTGGTTGTTGGGTCACTCCACCCTAACTGTCTCATGGATGGTCTTAGATCAATCAATGGTGATAGTCCCCAGATTGTATCCTGGACATATTTTAAGCCTGTAGATGAATTCATTCTGCGTTTAGTTTGTTTTGGGTTTAGCCCATCTATGGCCCAGCCTGCTTTAGGAATAAATAAATTGTTAGATAAATGTATACATACATATATATAGGGCAGCTAATGAACAGAGCCGTTCATGAACAAGCTCGAGCTTGGCTCGGTAAGAGCTCGTTCGAACTCGGTTCGTTAATTTTTTTTGCCGTTCGAGCTCGAGCTCGAGCTCGTTAAATTTTTAATAAACAAGCCCAAACAGTCTAAAGCTCGGCTCGTAAGCTCGGCTCGTTAGCTGGCTCGTTTAATATTTATTATTTATATATTAAATAATATAAAATTATGTATAAAAAATAAGAGAAATATGCTATTTATATATTTAAAAAATATAAATGTAAATAATACTTAACTATAGATAGTATATTTATATAATAGTGGTAGTAGATATTATTATTTTAGTAAAATATGGACTTTTTTTTAGTATGTTTATATATATTGTATATATAATTGTATAATCAAAGTTTTAATTGTAACTTTAGTCTCACATGTAAGTATGAATTTATAAATTTTTTGGCTCGTTAAGGTTCGTGAATAGGCTCGAGCTCGAGTCGAGCCTAAGCCAACTCGGCTCGAGCTCGGTTCATTAAATTTTTATTCAGCTCGAGCTCGAGCTCGTTAAAATCTTAATAAACAAGCCCAAACACACTAAAGCTCGGCTCGGCTCGGCTCGTTTGCAGCCCTACATATATACAAACATATAGAATCATAATCAATATACAAACTCCACATTTTTACAAATTTGGACTAATACTTTCTTAGCTTATGCTATTGTAAGTAGAGGTGGGAATCGTGTCGTGTTAGAAGTGTTCAGGTCATGTTATCTTAAGTTTGTGTCAGAATATTTTCAACACTAATTCAACCTTTTTATTTATTTTTTTGTTATCGTAAGGTGTCATTTTTTGTTCATATCGAGCTTCGGCTGTGTTAACTTTTTCATGTTGCTTTGTTTGGTTTGGTTTGGGTGCAACCAAAGTCTGTGTTAGGTGTGTTACAAAGTTAGGGTGGGGTTAGGGTTAAGAAGAGGTGTTAAAAGGTTTGGTTACTTACTTCCCACTGTTTACTATGGTTGACTTGGTTGGAGCGTAATAGGCAAGTCTTCTGGAATGTGTATCATTTAGTTTCTTGGTTAGAGAATAGGCTTTTGTTGGTATTGCACAGTTGGGTTAGGGGTTCGGTTGATTTTGATGTTTTGGTTTTTGTAAATTTTGCGAAAGATTTGATTAGTTAGTTTTGCTGGGCCCATTTGCAGGTTGTTTCTTTTATGTATTCTTTGTATCGCCGTGATGCTTTTCAAATAAAGTTTAATTATTTATCTAAAAAAGAAAATTGTCATGTCAAAAAAAAAATAATAATAATAAAATAAAAAAATGCCCTTAGTTAAAAATATTTAATATATAGAATCAAAATTTTTCTCTTAAAAGTTAAATACCATGAAATTAATCTCTGCTAGATGAAATTATTCTTGAAAATGTTTAAAGGTCGTGCTAATGACAACACTAAGGGGTGTTAATAAGCACCACAAAATGTCAAAATATTTATAATTGCAATATACTTTTCACATATCTCAAAACACTTTGACACAGTTTTTCAACACTAACGACAGCCCTAATGACTGTTTTTAGAATTTTCCAATGTTTAATACCAACTCAATTTCATTTCTACAATTTTAGAAAACTAAATCCTCTTAATTTATTTATTTTTTGTTTACTATATTGACTCTAAAATAGTAAATAGAGATATCAAACTATCTCAAATGAAAAACAAAAAGACTATTTATCCCAAAAATATATTTTATATTTTTTATTCAATTGGATGGGAGTTACTTAATAGATTTAAACATGTTATGACACCCAATAACAGAAATACCTTTAAAATATATATAATTAATCATGCATTAAAGGGCTTACTTATGTGAAATTCATATTATGAGGGTTCAACACTGTTGACCTATTTATTTATCGTTTGATATTTAACTTATGAGGCCTATAGGAAATTCATAATGGTTGGTCATGGCAATTGTCCTGAAGAAGATCATGCATATAGTCTAATGATTTCTCTGGCCTTAAATTTTTATATTCCTTTATTCCAATGTATTATCAACAGTATGATTATGTGAAAATTTTGAAACAAAAATATCAATATATAATCTTATAACAGAATGGGTAACCACCCAAGCCTGCTGGTGGGTGATCTAGGTTCTAGTGCGATCCTCCTAAATCAACACGAACTTTCAAGTTAGATCCTCAACTATAGAGAATCTATTCCCTTTACATTTATAGAAGAACACACATAATTGAAGTGTGATCCACAACATATTAAAACGAAACAATACTACACATTAATTTTTTTTTTTATAAATAATTTTAATTTTTTTATCTACATAAATAGTGTTGTTGGCAGAATCATACCAGGCAAACATTAAATTTATTTCAAAAACCTCATCAACTTCAATTTATGATTAGTACAATTATACCCTTGCAACATAACTGCATTATAAATGTTTCCCATATATTTTGCCATTGAATAGGAAAAAAAAAAAGAAAAAAAGAAAAAGAAAAGAAGTTTAAATCAAGAAAGACAATAAACTAATAAAAAATTACAATGCTATTATTATTTTAATTTACATTATAGATTTATGTTGGCCATGTAGATATTTATTTATTGTAGTGGTTTTTTGTTTGGGATTGTATTTGCTTAAAACATGGAACCAGGGCATAAAAGGTGTGATCCTTAAATCCTAACAAGTAGGGTTGTACTTAATGGTGATGCTTTTTAGATCATTTTAGACCCTCAAAAATCTACGGTTGGTGTTCACTATGTTGTATTGATGTGTTCTAAATCAATGTGGTAGTGAAAATTTTAATGAATAGAACATGTTAACTTATTTTTGTTAGATAATTGAGAGATAAATGATAATTTACTTAGTATGTATTGTGATTTTTCATTAACAATCTTACTATATAGATAATTCTATATATATATATATATATAAGGCACTTGGTTTATAAATCCAAATCTCAATTTTATTTGACTAAAGATACAGCTGCTTAAATATTTTGTCCAAAAGAATAAATTTAAACAAATGGTCAAAATACCTCTGTATATATATATGTGTGTTATTTTCTATAGAAACCCTACACAGTCATATCGCACACCTCTCTCTCTCTCTCTCTCTCCTCTTCAATCGATGACAAAACCACCGTTGTTGTCGACCTTCATCTCTCTCTCTGATGTCGCCACACAACCATTGTCACCGGAGACTCTCTTCCCTCTCTCCGATGTTGCCGCTGTGGTGTTTTTTATCACAACGATGTTGCCAGAGATTGCTTGAAAATCGCCCCAACGATCTCAAATTTGAAACCATAGTTTTAAAAATCGGCCGATACACTACGTACCAGCCGGTTCGTATAAAAAAAATATAGCACCGTGACGGATACAGGTCGGTATAGCGTTGAGATTGAAAATCACAAGAGAATCGGCCGAGTCCTGGTACGTAGCGGTCTGTAATCGTTACACAAGCCGCGACGGGCCGATATTCACCGGTTAGAATTGGTACGGGGAAGAAAAAACTAAAAAACCTGTGAAATAATTTTTAAAATTTCACCACCGCGACACCTACTTTCCGATACATACTGACCGATACTACCAACACCGATACTCCACGATCGATACCATAATGTTACCCGATACCATTTCGTTACCCGATACCGCGATTTAGAACCATGTCTGAAACATAACTTCACAGATCTCGAGTGTTTTTTTAAATTTCACTTTTCTGATTCTTGAATTTTATACAGAAATCTCTTTGCAACTACCTAAAAAGTGTGAAACATTTTTTAATTTTATTTTGAATCTTCTGTTAATTTTCAATTTTAACAGCATCAGTTTCAAACATTTTTGCAGTTTCTTTTAGATCACATTCACTGACTGAGAAAACTGGCAAATCAATCTCTGCAACTTCTCTACTTGGTGCTAAAGATATGTGAGTTTTGTTCATGAGTATGCAAAAGAGGACCAGAGATTTGATTGAGGACAGAGAAAGAGAGCTGTGTTTGGAACCTTTTCAATCTTTGGTTGATAATGGAAGTTATGCTTCAACAAATAAACCCTAGGATGATGTTATGCTTCAACAAAAGTATGCTTCCAATTTTATGTTAGGCTCTGGACAAAGATTATTTTTAGATTGGTGGATTTTTTAAATTTTTTTTTATTGTTGATTGTTTATTGTTGTTGTTGAAGATGACGATGATGAAACATATTGCAACTAATTAAAAAAACATATTTGGATTGAACAGATAGGTTTAAAAGAATTTGTATTGGATCTGTTCAATATAGATGGATTTAAACAACTAGAAAAAATTAGGACAGGTTTTAAACAAATAAAGAGAGAAATCTATAGATTTTAAACAGATAGAGAGAGAAACCCATAGATTTTGAATAGATAGGGAAACAATTTGACAGATAGGAAGAAAAATTGGAACAGATAGACAAAAAAATTTAAACAGATAGTAAAAAAATTTGAACAGATAGATACAAATTTGAACAGATAGTCAATGAAAGTCAACAGATAAAAAAATTAACAGATAAATTAAGGGGTAAAATTGAAAAAAAAAAAAAATGTCCTTCAAAACAAGCATAAGATTTTCTCACCAAACCATTTCACTGGACCTCTCACTAATAGAAAATATCCACTGGACCTATTGTTTTCTACATTTCTTAGATTAAATTTATCACTAATTTTTTCTATAAAAAAATTCCACATAATACTTTAAGGGTGTGTTTTGATTGGGGGGGATAAAGGGGGGGACTATCCACTGTTTGGACTCCATGTCCGGCCTCCCTCCTTATCCGTCGTTTGATTTTTTTAGTCCGGCGGACTCCATGTCCCCCATATGGGGGACTATCCTGTCCTGGGGGGAGGTGTGGGATTGTTTTGGGGGGACTAATCACTATTGGGATTAGATGTAAAAATGACAATTTTGACCCTCTACTATTTAATTATGTATTATATTTAATAAAATTCAATAAAATTTAAATGTCACAATTTAAAAATAAAATAATTTTATTTAACTTTTTATTAATGTTTTATTTATTTAATTTTTTAAAATAATTTTTTATAGATATTTTATTGATGTTTTATTTTAAAATTTTGTTTATAATTTATTTAATTTCATTATTTAAATTGTAATAGGTGTTTTATTTAAAATTTATTTAAAATTTTAATTAAAAAAATAATATAAAATTTTTATACAGGTTATACAGTATTTTATTAAATCAAATTTAGTGGTTATTTATTTATTTAATTGTGTAAAAAAATAAATTTATGTAAAAAAAAATAAATTTAATTTATATTATTAAATTAATGATATTTTTTGTATGTAAAAAAAAAACACAGTAACGTTTTGTATGTAAAAAAAATAATGATTTGTTATAGAGTAATGATTTAAAACAAATTTTATTGATATTTTATTTATTTATTTATTTATTTTAAAAAAACAAATTTATTTAATTAAAAATAATTAAAATATTAAAGATATGTTTAATATTGCTATTTCTTAGTAAACAATTGAAAAATGGCAAAATAGTCTTTTGTTCATTTATCCTATCCAGTCCGTCCAACTAAACGTTGGATTCATTAAAAATAGTCATTTCCAGACATCTAATCCCATGAAAAAACAAACACAGGATACATATTCAATCCGACCAAATAGTTTGAGGGATTCACAATCGCAAGACTTAAGTCCGATAAATTCTAATCTCCCTTATCTAGTCCGCCCAATCAAACACACCCTAAGAGTATTTAATAATGTTTGGATAGTAGATGGTTGGATGATTTTCCACGGACAATGCTATGCAAGCATGTCATCATAGAACTTGGAAAAGCTGATGTGGTGTTAAAGGCCTATTTTGGAAAGACAGTATTCTAGTCAAAAAAATTATTACAAAAATATTCAAAATTTGTCTTTATTTTTTTATATGTCTTTTTATAAAAAATTAAAAAATTATTAAAAAGAGTCAATTTCCAAAACAATCCTAAGTGGTACACTCATATGATATGATATTATTTCTATTTTCTTTTTTAGTGTTTTTAAAAATAAAAATAATGAAAATTTTAAAAATGGAAATTGTATTCATTTTTTGTATGAAAATAATTTTAAAAAATACTTGAAATCAACTCGCTAAACAAGCTTTTATATTTTTTAAAAATAAAAATAAACGATAAAAACGGTACTAAATAGGCCACTTCTCGACTTCTAATGTATTTAAGCTGGGAAAAGGATAATTCATGAACCTAAATTTATTTTGCAGGAAAAAGCGACTTAGCCTGTTGGATAAGATCTTCATGATCACCTCGTAACTAAGATTTTTGTCTGTTATTTTTTCAGTCCCAATAACTTTACTCAACCTTAGAGGTGCATCTTTCCCTGCAATTATAAGAATATCAATAGCCTCTTCCTTGGGAAATTTAGAGAATCCAAAAAATTTGAATCAATAAACTTGTGAGGCCTATGGGAAATTTGAAATGGTTAGCTAAAGTAGTTGTTTTGAAGATCACATTTTTTTTCTTCCGGAATCTTTTTGTCCAATTTTTATTTATTTATTTATTTATTTATTTTTTTTTTTATCTTTCTATTCTAAAACCTTACCAATCATATGATTATATAAAATCTCAAAACATTAATGCTGTGTTTGGTTGGAGAATTTGAAGAAGGATTTGGAAAAGGAAATGGAAAAGGTATGTGAAATGTGAATAAAACATACCTATATTTCACCTAGTTGCACACATCTTTTCCCTTTCCCTTTCCAAATCCCTCCCCAAATCTCCCAACCAAACACAGCGTAAAGGTTAGGACCATCTAAGCTTGTTGGTGGATAGTCTAAGAAGTTAGACAGATCAATGTTGATAGTCCCATAGATTGTATCTTCGGTGGGAGTGGGCATTGGCCCATTAGTTCATGTACTTACAACTAGATTTGGACACATGTCAAAAATCTAGACAACTAAATCACTACGAATCCACTGAATTTTTGATTTTTTTGGGTCATATTACCTATCTGCTTTTTTTACATATTTTCTTTAAAAAAAAAAAATCAAAAAGTGAACTTTTAACTAATTTTTCAAAACAACCCAATATTTCACGATTTTTTGTGTTAGTTAAATCATTTTATGATGAAGATTTGGGTTGCAAGTACTTTCAATTTGTGTCACCTATTTATGATTGGTATTGCAACTACATATATATGGGCAACAGTGTATTTTTATTTATTTTTTTTGTATTTTTAATTGAGTGTCTTAACTAGTTTACATGCATATCGACTATTCTTAGAGCTCTGAAATTAACAATCAGATAAATTTCTAATAACACTTCAAGTGACTCGAATTCAAAATTTTAAATTTATCTTCAAATTTTTATCGCTTGATAATATGAATAGTAATAATAATAAAAATTACAATGACAGATTCATATATATATATATATATATTGATAAGTTGCAAAATCAAGATCATCATTTAGTTATGGGAATGCTTTCCTCTATGTGTCAGCCATTGTAACTCCATTCAAAAAATATATAGTATTAAAAAATTCATTTTAAGTAAGAACGTGCTATTTGTATAAATAAAAAATGCTTGGGATTCCTAAAGTTGGATACCCTCATGACTCTCAAAATGATGTAAACCAATCATGTGTTTTTGTTTTTTTTTGTTTTTTCTTTCCTTTTTGGATCAATCACAGGTGAGTGGGAGTTGTGGCTGTTGTGTTTTTTAGAGGTATGTAACATTGTTGTTGTATAAATATTGATATATATATATATATATATATAGGCCTCTTTTGAGAAGGTAAAAAAAATTCAACTTCTTAGTTTATTGGTTAAAAAAAAAAAAAAAAAAAAAAAAAAAGCATTTCCCAAAATAGACCATAATATATATATATATATATATATATATTTCTTTTTCTTTTTCTTTTTTTTTTTTTTTTTGACAAAGAAGGCAGGGGGAGGCAATAAACGCTTAGCAACCTATTTAAATGTGAACATAGGAGCCCCGTGTGGAAGTCAGACATGAGAAACCTAGAGTGGCCTAGTAATATAGGTGTACTACACGATAGATGAGTGCTCAGCAATTCTACCTGGGCAATGTCACAAGAGCCCCAATCCATTAGGAACTGGACACAAAAAGCCTAGATGGTATCAATCAATAATGTTAGAATATTGCACACGAGAAATCTGCAGACGCTCCCATGCATGTATGAGTATGAGCTTGAGAGAGAGAGAGAGAGAGAGAGGGCAGTTGTGGGAGAAATGGGGATTTGAGATTGGTTAATGATTCTTTTGGTTGCATCCACCTCCCATGTGTTTGTTGGGTTATTATAATCAGAAGAATACAATCAAGGTTGTGCCAAAGCTTCCCTTGTAATCAGGCATTGCAATATGCTCTCTCTCTGGAAGTGTGAAAGCCCATATCTTCCCTCTTGATAGACCTTTTTTATTCCTTATTTGAATGTTGGGAGTTGAAAAGGACATTATAGTTAGCCTAGAATCTTTGTTTGGTTTACATTTCTTCATCAATCTGACCCACTTCTGACATCTCTCTCTCCCTCTGGTGAGAAATGGATCTTAAAGATCTTTGTAGATGTGATAATGGTATTTTGCTTATTAATAATTTCAGTACTTGGGCTGACTGTGAATTTCAATTTTGACATCCAGGTCTTGTTGTTTTATAGTAGTTGAGCTGCTTTACCTTCTAGTTAACACTCAACATCTAGCTAATTGCTATAATATTTAAAATAGCTCACACAGATGTCAATCATTTGTTGTAATTAAGAAAAATAAAATGTTGTGAGGAAAAATAATTCCCTCACTACAAGAATTCACATATTTGCCGACCACTTTTGCCGACCAAAAAAAAATTGGTCACAAAAACATGACATTTGCCGACCAAATATTAATTAGTCGCGAATGATCATTATTTTTGGTGACCAAATATTTTTGGTCGCAGAAGGTTATATTTTGGCGACCAAAAAAAGAGTTGGTCACAGAAAGTGGTATGCTTTTGGCTACCAACTACAAATTTGATCGCGGAAAGTGACATTTTTTTTGACGACCAAAAATTTGGTCACCAAAAACTTGGCCTGCATTTCAAACTAATCTTAGCTCTCCATTTGTGTGGGTCTCACGCAGGCTTCACACAAATTGAGAGTTGAGATCACTTTGTCACATTACCACATCATTGCTATTAACGATAGTGAATAACTGCTTAATTATAAATGTTTCGGATTGATAATAGGCACACCTATTACATAAAATATTTTCACCAACACCTTATATCCATTGTAATTGTCTCTAAATACTAGCATTAATATCATTCTCACAACAAGATTATCATTTATACTGAATTCAGATCACTTGTCCCATTCCATGTATCTTTAATTGGCCCCGTTTGGTAGAGTTGTGGGAAAGTGATAATAGATTATACCTTAACAGATTATAACTTAAAACTGTGAACATAAGCTGTTAACTTGTTTGGTACAGCTGTGGGATTATGAATTTAAGCAGCAAAGTAGTGTTTGGTTGATAAGCTGTAAAATAACTTTTTTTGTATAATTGACCTTTTTGCCCTTGTATGATATAAAAATGATAATTTTGTCATTTGTTTTCAGTTTTAATTTTAAAAAATTATTTCATTAATAAAAGTTAATATAATTAGTATTAATTAGTATCAACTAATATAAAAATTGATACATTTGATAAAAATGTAATGGAAGTATTATTGTAACAAATTTTTTCCATTATAAATTAGTTAGTATCAATTAATTGCTTAATCAGTATCAATTAATACTAAAATTATTAATTAGTATCAATTAATGGCTTAATTAGTCTAAATTAATACTAAAATTATTAATTAGTATCAATTAATATTAATAATTAATTTTTATTAGTATCAAATAATATTAATAATCAACAATTGTTATTAATTAGTATCAATTAATAATTAATTCATTACAAAATATACAATATTAAAATTTTTAATTGTGATTATGTTTTTATTAAAAAAGTTTCATTAAAATTAATAATATAACATTTTTTATTTTTTTAATTTATTATTCTTTTTCATTACAATTAAATTGTAAAATAAATTGTGTAATTTATTTAATGGATAATTGCGCAATTTATTTCAATATTAATTGAAATATTTTTTTTTATTGATATTTCATTTTTTCATTTTTAGTAATTAATTTTTTCATTTGACAAATCCTTTCATTTTTTTCAATTTATAAGTGATATTTCATTTTTTTCGAAAAAAAATTCATTACAAAACCATAGTCGTACGTCGCTGGCCCCCCGTCGTCTCCTCCATCCGTATGCCGCCGGCCCCCCTTCTTCTCCTCCGTTTCAGACCGGCCACCAGCTGGTGCTCTAAAACCCTAGCTGCCGATCTACAAAACCCTTCTATCCTTCTTTTCTTCATCCCGATCGCAAAGCTCTCGTTCGCGAAACCCTAGCTGTCGGTCTGAAGCAGCGTTCATGTGACGGTGTTGATGCTCGAGCCATCGATGCAGGTGCGGGAAGCGGCGGAGAGAGAGAGTGAACAGTGTTGATTTCCAGTTTTAGATCGTGATGGAGAGAGAGAGAGAGAAAGAGAATGAGAGCTCTTGCCGGAAATCGTGTGTGTGTGTGTGTGAGAGAGAGAGAGCCCTTGCCGGGAATCGCCCTTCCTAGAAATCGCCTCTGTCTTTCTCTCACAAGTGAACAGTGCTTAGACAAAGGCTTATGTAGTGGGGTTATTGGTAATAGTTGAAATATCTGAGGGGCATTTAAGTCATTACACGTCTCAAGGATTGCCTGCGCACATAATCAGTTTGGAAAAGCACCTCCCAGGCAACTTAACAGATTGTGGGTGAAATGGCTTAAGTTAAGCTATAATCCATCCCTCATAATTTTTACCAAACACTCCAATATGACTTATTTTAAGTTATAAGTTGATTTAAACTACAAATAAGTTTTATCAAACACCCACATTGTCCCACTAAATCTGATTGATTCATAGACTCACCTTTAGTGATATAGACCACCTTATTAACCAATTAAATGTTTGAGAACAGAACTGATGCATAAAAAAGGGGATAGATGATCTGAATTCTCATTTACTTGCATTATTGTGTCCCCTTAATGACTACTTAATTTCATCAATTTTTTTTCTATTTATTATCATTGAATATATATATATATATATATATATATAGAGAGAGAGAGAGAGAGAGAGAGAGAGAGAGAGAGAGAGAGAGAGAGGCATTTTGTCAAAGAAAGTAAGTGCTGGGAGAGCTAAAAGTACGTTTCCTAATGGAGTTTTTTTTCTTCTTCAGGCCATAGAACTAGGTCATGTTCATGAAAGTTGGGTATGGAGCTTGGATTATAAATGCAAATATGTTATGTAACAAGAAAAAAAATCAAAAACTGTTCAGAATTTAAATGTATGATATAATTTAAATTTGGTGTATAAGTGTTACATTTACGATGATTATGATCTGCATATTATAAATTTTTGACCTTTTTTTTAAAAGTATTTTCAGCAAATATATATACAAAAAAAAAATTAAGTGCACCTAATTAAAATATAAAAATTGTACAAAAATGTGTTACGTTGTCGAGGTCTATCTCGAGTGTTTTGGGCTACACTTCGAAATAAATGCCAATCACACAATGTATTTTTTGTACCTTTTTGTGTTCTAATTTTATGCACCTAGATTTTTTATCTTTTAAATTCTTTTTCTGAGAATATCACAGGATTGCTGAGACGATCTTTCATTGCTTTGATGAACAATGCAAGGGAGGGGGGCGTTGATGATTGAATACTTTGGCATGGGGCTAATTTACAATTTTTTATTTTGATAAATTATATCGGTAGTCCCTATATTTTAATTCTTATCATTTTGGTCTCTGTAATTTCGATTGTTTAGATTTTTATAATGAATTTATAATTTTATCTCAATTTAGTCTGATTAATTATAACTGTTAACCTTTTTTTTAATGAAAATTATATACATAAATGGCATGCGTCATGCTTTTAGACATAAAATTATAAACTTGCTTAATTCAATGACTTAATCTTAATTAATTCAGTGATAATTGTTCGTCAAAAATATTAACATCGTTATTAATTAGACCAAACTGACAAAAAAAAAATTAGAATTAAGGATTAAATTGAACTAATTAAAAATATAAAAATTAAAATAACATAAGAAGTCAAATTTAGAGACTGCTAGGATAAATTTTCTTTTTTTTATTGGGCCCAAAGGAGCAAAAAAAAAATAAAAAATGGTTGGTATATTTAGATAGATAAGTTAATGAAACAAGCTGTCAACTGGGTTGTCCTTGCCTTCACAAAAGCACCCTAATGTGGTATCCTCGTAAAAAGTTTAGAGAAATTATAAATCAAATCCTACTTGAAAAAAAAGGTAGGTTATAAATATATCCTTGAAATATACTTATAATACGGATTGTTTTTTCTGTTTTAAAAAATCACAAAGCCTTCTTATAAGAATCTTTTATTTAACAAAATTAACTAGATAAATGAAATTTCTAAATGTTCTCTTACAAAATAATAAAATTGCTTGAATTATTAATTGAAATATATTTTTGACATCATTAAAAACTGTTAATTCAACTAATGATTTATTGATAAAAAAATGTTACTTGTTATGAAATTAGAAAATTCAGGAGGTAAAATATAATTTCTAAAACCACATGGACAATTCGTATTTTAAGCTAATTTCAAAGGATCTATTTTTAATTTACCCTTAAAAAATTATTATGATGCATAAAAAAATTATGAAAAAGTATAATTTAAATATAAAATATGAAGAAATTCTAGTATCTTTAATCACCAAAACTAAGAAAATATGAAAAATAAAAAATTGAAAAACAGATTTAAAAAATAAAACCAACGAAAGTGATTCTTGCTTAGAATTTTGAAATCATACCTTGATTATTAAAGTACCATATAAAATATTATAATTCATAAAATATAATTTAAACAAAAAGAACGTATATAAAGATAAGAAATTTTGAGATATAACACACATTTCTGTTTTAAAAACGGATATGTTTTCCTCTATTCAGATTCAAACGAACGCATACTATTTTAAGATTTAACCAAAATTATTCATAGTGATTTGATCCATGATGGACAATTGTGAATATTATGTATAGTAGTATAGAAGCAGACAAAGGAAATAAGAAAAAGTAATTATTTTTTGTTCTTCAGTCATCATCAATATAAAAAATAGAGAGATAGCTTCTTCTTCTTCTTCTTCTTCTAATAAGAAGAAAACAGTTATTTTATATTTATATAGGACTCTTGGAAGCAGGTATATTGTTAATTATAATCAATTTTGGTGATTATAATAGTTCAAATTAAGTGAATCTAAATTTATCACTAATTGATAATTATTTTTTTACAAATATAACTGATGTGATATTTTCCCTAAGGAAAAAGATACACAAGCTCACTTTCTAAACTTATTTTTTAGACCCAACGATATGTAAGTAATATGATTGGTTGATGATTTGAAAAAGTATGAGAGAGAGTGTTGCCTTAAATATCCTAATTGATTGTCACATTATAGGACTTGAAAAATTAGTCAATATTTAGACTTGAATAATAATGCTCTCTACCTAAAAGTTTATGAGTTCCTCTCTCTCTCTTCACGCGCGTGTGTCTATGGGCCCGTTTGTTTTCAGAGGTAGGTTGGGTGAGATTGTTAGTGAGAGGATTATTAGTGAGGGAACTGCTAGTGAAGGGAGTAAGAAAAATTGTGTTTGTTTGATAGCCAATGGACTAGCAATAGTTCTTGTTTGTTTTGAGATAAGAGTGAGATCAACTATATAAAATTTCACAAATACCCTTGTTGGGTTATTATCAAATTTGGGCTTATACCAACTAATAAAAACATTACATATTTTAATATCAAAAATATATTTTATAAATATTAAAATTATATTTTAATATTAAAAATATATTTCATAAATATATATTTTTTTGGTGCTATTTTTTTTTAATATAAGTTTTTTTGATATAAATATTATTATACTAGTATATTTTTATATTAAATTATTTTTTATATAAAGAATGGTGGAGTAAAAAATGGTGGAATAATTAAAATGAGAGAGAAAAGAATATACTAATCTAGAGTAAGTAAATTAAGTAGGTAATAGAGGGCAAAATAGTAAATCCCCTTCTAATTTTAAAAGATTATTTTTCTAATACCATCTCTCACGGGGACTACTACTCACACCCATGAAGTCCTATCATAATCTCCAAATATTGTGAATCTCCTTCTTTATTTTGTAAACAAATATAATATTAATGGACTCTATATCCATTTTAATCCAATCTCATCTCCTATAACCCAAAACAAACCCCAAAATAAACCGACCTATATGTGTATTGTAGGAGTTTGTAAAGTGTAAGGCATTTTGTATTATAATTACAAATCTGTGGGTGGTTTCTTGTTATTGTTCTGCTTGTTCCAATGAAGGACATAGTTTTCAGAAACATATATGCACTTAGCGGAGTAGCACCTGCGTTGCAGGTGGTAAATTTTCTCTTTCTTTCTTTCTTTCTTTCTTTCTTCTTCTTCTTTGTTTTTTTATTTTTCCCCCAACTTACATTTTGCGAGTCCTCAAGCAAAACAAAATAAATAATGAGAGGGTAATTTATATAAATTGGGCCGAGCTGGGTAATGGGCCGCCGTGGGCCATAATACGAAGGGCTAAGTAAAAAGGCCTTGAAGATAGTCCGGTCTCAGAAGACCTTGAAGTTAGTCCGGTCCCAGAAAGGCCTTAAAGTTAGGCCGGTCCCAGAGAACCTATTGTTATTTCGGTCCAGGAAAGCACTGCAGATAGCTCGATCGCCAGATTACTAAGCTGAGTTAGCCCGGTCGTGACATAATGCGGCTAGCTCGGTCAGACGTAGCCTATTGTTAGCAGTGTCTAAACAAACACTATGATTAGCACGGTTTGTGCAAGAGGAACCAAGGTAAGAGCAGCGAAAGGTAGAACCGAACTAGGTGTAGTTCGGTCTATTCTGCAGCTTGGCACAGCATTGCTTACCTCAGTCATATTGGAATCCGACTATGGTAAAACCATCTCACTTGGTTTAAGTAGTGAAGGGGGTGTTGAAGGATAAGCATTATCTTTCAGGAGTATGACTCCTAGGAGGACTCTGCATGGAGGAGTAAGAGTCCTACTAGGATTGTGCCACACGGAACTTATAAAAGCTCACAACATCACCTATGGAGAGGTAACACAACTTTGATTCCCGAATACACAGAGCTTTTTGTCTATTTGTCTATTTTGCTGACTTAGGCATCGGAGAGGTATCCGGCACACACCCGCCGGCTAGCTCACGTTTGTATTTTCAGGGAGTAAAGCGACGACGTACGGAGGAGTGCAATCTTGATCAACAGGATTATATGAGAAGGTTTATTTCTTTCCCGTACAATTGGCGCCGTCCGTGGGAAGATCAGATTAGAACAAAACCTCTTGATTAAGTTCTCCTTGCTAATAAAAAGTAATGGCGCACAACGAAGATTTGCCACAGTCCGCCATTGATGGACAAACCCCAGAAGGAGGTGGGAGGCGCGAAGGTTTGCCTCCTGTCCCTCCCATGGCGGACTTGGAGCCCCAACGACATAACCCCAGGAGGGATGCTAGGGGAGGCGGAATAACAACCCCCGTCACTCCGTTCACAAAGTCCTGACAGACAAAGGCGGAGGATCAACCCTCAAACTCTAGAGGATCGCGTGAAAGAACAGGATGAATTAATAAGGAAGATGGCGGCGGATATGGAGGCCATGAAATGCCAGATCAAGGGAAAAGAGGTGGCGATAGGAGAGGGGCGTAAAGGCAACACGCCCCCTCGCCACTCAGAAGATCGCAGTAGGCATACCACGCCATCACAAACAGAGAGTAGAAGCCTCAGGACAGGCGATACTCAATCCAGAACCTCCAGGACTCGTTACTCCAGGTCTGAGAGAACGAGGACTGAGAGGTCGTTTACTGAGGGAAGCACCTATCGGCCCTCGCGCACGCACCAAACATCTACCAGGCAGACGAAGTTGCCAAGACCATCCGACTTATAGACTGTGCTGGAAGAAAGGGCACGATGGAAGGAGGATAATAAGGTGCGCGACCCTTGCAGGGTATCTGCCCTTCAGCGGTTGGCTCCTTGGACGCATGGAAGCATCGAGGTTGGAATGCCATTACCGCGCCTTGCCTACGAACCAACGAACAAAGCATTAGCGAGGCTGCAGACCTCGCCGTTCGTTCCGGCAATCGAAAACGCACCCCTACCTTCAGGCTTCCTCCAGCCCAAATTCATCATGTACGAGGGAAAGACAGATCCCTATATGCACCTGAGCCACTTCCGCCAGGTTATGGCGGTATATCGTTGAAACGAGGCTTTGATGTGCATCCTCTTCCCATCAAGCCTTGGCGACCTAGGCTTGACTTGGTTCGAAAAACTTCCAGAAGGCAGCATAGCCTCCTGGGCGCAATTAGCGGAGGCGGTCGTAACAAGGTTCAGAACGAACACCAAAACGCTAGTGGAGATCAACCAGCTTCTCTCCATTGACATGGGCGACAAAGAGACACTTAGATCCTACAATAGTCGCTACTGGGAGACCTTCAACCAGATTGGGGACTGTCCTACCAATCTCGCCATCGCACAATACAAAAGGGGCCTTCCAGTTGGGAACAGACTAAGGGACTCAATCACTATGACGCCACCTCTAACAATGGAAGCCTTAATGGAAAGAGTGCACCAGCACATTAGGGTGGAAGAGGATGGCGCCCGTGATAAAAAGACCGCGGCAAAGGTCAACGCGGTAGAACGTCCGAACAAAAACGGATGAGGCAGGCGGGACAACGGAGAAGACCAGGATAAAAGATGATTGAGAGTCCGCACTCCCATTACCACGGTATTCAAAAAGCCAATCTACCGGATTCTAAGCGAAATACGCGATGAACCTTTCGTCAGATGGTCTGCTAAGCTAGGAGAGGCTCAGAAGGACTACGACGAAAGATCACAGTGCACCTTCCATAAAGAAAAGGGACACCGCACTGAAAATTGTACACCATTGAGACAACATCTAGAGGAGTTGGTGGCAGCCAGTCACTTGGACAAATACATTGAAGGAAGGGGCGCACCAACCCCCCAGAATGACAACCACCGAACGGAATGCCAATCGACGCCCCACCTCAAGGCGTGATATAACGTAATACATGGGGTATGCGAACCTGAGCGCGTATGTGAGCTCAGGGGCATGATCAAAAAGGCTGAGCACTTAAGGGAGGTTCTAAGTGCACAACCCACAATCAAGAAATGAAGAACGGAGGCCACCAACGTGATCTCTTTTTCAAATAGAGACTTGGCGAGGATATATTGTCCCCACAATGATGCCCTGGTTGTCACTCTCCGAGTCAAGGATTTTGATGTCAAGCGGATTTTGATCGACCAAGGTAGTTCATGTGAGATAATGTACTACGACACCTTTAAACAACTGAAATTGGAGGACAAAGACTTAGCGCCAACTGTATCTCCCCTGATCGGATTCAACTCAATGCCAGAGTGGCCAGTCGGCAAGATTATCCTTCCAGTCAGGGCAGGAAGCGTAACAAAACAAGTGGAATTTTGGGTGTTGAAGGTCCCTTCCACTTACAACATAATCTTAGGAAGAACATGGCTGCATGCCATGCGAGCAGTAGCTTCATCCTACCATCAAGTAATGTGATTCCCCAACGAAACCGGGGTAATTGAAGAGGTCTTTGGAGACCAAATTATGTCCAAGCAATACTTTGTCACGGTTAATGGCAGCCGCGCTGCCAAGGGATATGTTCATTCGGTGGAAGAACCTGAGAGCAACGAACTGTTCGCAGACGTCAGCAAAGTAGCCGATCAAAAAGCGATAGAAGACTTGGTAGAGGTAGGAATAGATGAAAAGAACCCGGATAAGTTCTTTTTGCTCGGTTCATCGTTGTCCAGCACTGAGAGATTAGAAGTCTTGGAATTCTTGACCTCTAACATCGAAGTGTTCGCCTGGACACCCTACGACATGCCAGGCATTGATCCAAACTTCATCTGTCACCAACTCAATGTCCACCCATCCGCTAGACCAATCATTCAGCGCACTCGCAGATCGGCACTCCACCACGCTGAGATAGTGGCGGAAAAAGTGGAAAATCTGCTAGAGGCAGGAGCTATCAGAGAGGTGCACTACCCCAGATGGATTTCCAACACAGTCGTGGTGCCAAAAAAGAATGGAAAATGGCGTGTCTGTGTTGACTATAAGACAGTCAACAAAGCATGCCCAAAGGACAGCTTCCCCCTACCACGAATAGATCAACTGGTAGACCTAACGGCGGGGCACAACCGACTTAGCTTTCTTGATGTGTACAGAGGCTACCATCAAATCGCCATGTACGAACCAAACCAGGAGGTCACGTCCTTTACAACTCCAAGAGGACTGTATTGCTACAAGGTCATGCCCTTTGGCCTGAAGAACGCAGGGGCAACATTCTAGAGAATGGTCACCAAGATGTTTGAGCCGTTGTTAAGCAGAACAATGGAGGCTTACATCGACGACATGGTGGTCAAGAGCAAGGATAAGAATGACCATCTAAGGGACCTAGGTGAGATGTTCCAGATTCTAAAGAGGCACAAGTTGCGCCTTAATGCATCTAAGTGCGCATTCGGTGTAGGATCTGGCAAATTCCTGGGCTTCCTGGTGACAAACCGGGGTATAGAGGCAGACCCCTCCCAGATCAAAGCTATTCAGGATCTAGAGAGGCCTAACTCAGTAAAAGAAGTGCAGCATCTCACCGGCATGGCAGCTGCACTCAACCGATTCATTAGCCGGTCGTCAGACAGACTACGACCATTTTTTCAAGCATTAAAAGCCAAGTTCGAGTGGGACGAAGAATGCGACCGCGCTCTGGAAAACTTGAAAGAATACATGTCTTCTCCACCACTGCTTGTCACCCCAATACCTGGAGAAGAACTCTTCATGTACCTGGCAGTCTCTCAGCACGCAATTAGCGCAGTGTTAGTCCGTGCGGAAGGAATCCAACATCTGCCCATCTTTTATGTCAGCAAGACATTGCTGGGCGCCGAAACAAGGTACTTGCCACTAGAAAAACTGGCATTGGCCTTGATGATGGCCTCAAGGAAGTTGTCGCACTACTTTCACGCCCACACCATAGTCGTCCTCACAGCTTTCCCATTAAAAGCTTTGTTGAGAGGGCGAACTTTTCTGGGCGAATTTGAAGTGGGCAGTAGAGTTGGGACAATTCGACATCAAGTTCCAACCCAGAACCGCGATAAAGGCCCAAGCTTTGGCAGACTTTGTCGCAGAATTTACCCCAGGAAGTCATCATATCTGCCCAGTCGACCTGACTGACCAACCAAACTAGGGATAGAAGTTGACGCCGAAATAGCGCAACCCCTGGTGCAGGATACTCAGTCAGACCCCAAGACAGACCAGAGTAAAGAAAGCAAGGAAGAAGCGAACCATGCTACACCAAGCCAAGACTCAACAACAAACAAAAGACTTGGTACAATCAGATAGCGAGGGGCAGACAGCAAGCATGGACCTTGAAGAAAACACCAGCAACATTCTTGACCCCACGGCATCATCTGATCCTCCACTTGCTGGAAGTTATTCGTTGGAGAGATGTGGAAGCTCTTCGTTGATGGAGCATCCAACCGGCACGGCACAGGACTTGGCATAGTCCTCATCTCACTAGACGGCCTAGTTGTGGAGCAAGCAGTCAACCTTGGCTTCCCAGCATCAAACAACGAAGCGGAATATGAAGCGCTTCTTGCAGGTCTCAAATCAGCATTCTACATGAAGGCCACCGAGCTAATGGTTTACAGCGACTCACAACTGGTGGTAAACCAAATTTCGGGCGACTACGAAGCAAAGGATGACAGGATGGCTAATACCAAGACTTAGTCAGAAAAGAGATCAAGAAATTTGAAGTAGTAAGGATAGAACAGATTGGCAGAGGAGGAAAACAGCAGAGCAGACGAACTAGCAGGCTTTGCTTCAATGGCAGATACATCCATCCCTCATCCATTGCTCATTACTATTTACCAAGACCAAGCATTGAAGACCCCGAAGCAGAAGAAGAGGTATGTTGCACAGAGTTGGGCCCTTCATGGATGGATCCCATCATAATGTTCCTGAAAGATGGCACCTTACCGGAAGAAAAGAAAGAGGCCAACAGAATAAGAGCGAAGTCGCAGCGATTTTGGTTTTCCCCATCTTTGGCATTATACAAAAAATCATTCTCAGGACCGTACCTAAAGTGTGTTCATCCCAGCAAAGTTGAAGCATTCTTGTATGAAATACACGAAGGCGTGTGTGGAAGCCATTAAGGGGGAAGGTCATTAGCATACAGGGTAATTTCGCAAGGATATTGGTGGCCTTACATGCAAGCAGACTCAGAGAAATATGTGAAGAAGTGCGAGAAATGTCAGAAGTTCGCACACCAAATACATCAACCTGCTAGAGAACATCTACCCTTAACCAGCCCATGGCCCTTCGCAATGTGGGCTTGGACATAGTAGGACCACTTCCAACAGCACCAGGCAATAGGAAGTTCTTCCTTGCAGCAACCGACTACTTCACAAAGTGGGTGGAGGCAGAACCCTTAGCATCAATCAAGGAAAAAGACGTGAAGAAGTTCGTCTGGCAGAACATCATCACTCGGTTTGGCATACCAAAAGCCCTAATATCAGACAACGGCACTCAGTTCGACGACAGAATCTTTAGAGGCTTTTATGAAGAGTACAAGATAGAGTTCTACAATTCTACACCGGCATATCCCCAAGCAAATGGTCAGGCAGAAGCATCAAACAAAGTCGTCTTGGATGGATTGAAAAAAGGCTAGAGAAAGCAAAAGGCAAGTGGGCAGAAGAGCTCCCTCATGTTTTATGGGCTTACCGTACCACACCTCGGCAGTCAACAGGAGAAACTCCATTCTCCTTAACCTATGGTATGGAAGCAATAATCCCACTAGAAGTTGGCCTCCCCACAATTCGAAGCGAAAAATTTGATCCAGACTTAAATGGCGAAGCCATAGCATTGGAGTTCGACCTTGTAGAAGAAAGAAGAGAAAGAGCACTGGTTCACATTGCCTCATACCAACAAGAGTTATCTAGGAAATACAACAAAACAGTGTATCCAAGGCAATTCAAGATCGGCGATTGGGTGCTGCGCAAAGTGATGGGAAACACCATGGTACTTGGAGATGGCAAGTTAGGGCCCAATTGGGAAGGACCTTACAAAGTGGTTGGATTAGCAGGAAAAGGGGCATACCACTTGGAAGATGAGGACGGCAAAGCCATTCCCAGGCCGTGGAACACTGCCAATCTCAAATTATTTTATTTTTAACTTTTTTCAAGCATATGTAATTTTCCTTTTCCTTTCTCAATAAACAAGTAGATTCTTTTCAGTATAAGTTATTTTCTGTAAAAGATAGTTTTAGTGAGTTAGAACATTGTAAACATAATGGCCGGAAAAACCAAAACACCCCTCCTAAGCCCAGGATAAGGATCCAGGCTGCAGGACGTTTGGTCGGAATAATAACCAAACACTTTACTCTAGGTTGGCTGAAAAAACCAATCTAGAGGTTGCTGGACAAACCAACACCCTTCCTAAGCCCAGGATAAGGATCCAGGCTGCAGGGCGTTTGGTCGGAATACCCAAACACTTTACTCTAGGTTGGCTGGAAAAAACCAACTTAGAGGTTGGTGTAGACGTCCCCGAACGCCCCGGGAGGGTTACGTCCCGTTCCATTCATATTGGGGTCACTACAGTTCAAGGACTCAAATGTCACGGTTCTCAATCTTGAACCAAAGAGTCCAAATCCGGCAAATCGATTTTGAAAATAGATTTTTTGAAAGAAGTGCCAAACATGGACTGCTTTGCCAGATACAGAGTCGCCACCTAAATATTTTTTAAATGGGAAATTTAGGAAACCCAGACTCGGTGCCAAAGGCCACGTGTCCGTCATCACCAAAGTTGCCTCGGCTCGGGAACTTGGGTACGATTGGGGAAGGTCACTTCGTGAGCACCCCCGCTCGCCCGGTCAAAGACCGGCCTCTACTAACCATGATATCTGATTTTGAAAACATTGTGAGTTCTTATTCCGGTTATTAGCCTAGGTTACTATGTGATGCTCGCAGCATACAAGTATAGACTGGATCACCTGAATTGGAACAAAACATTTCATGTTTGTTTGTTTGAAAATGGTTTGATGGTGCTACCCGCAGATAGGCTAAGACGTGGATTTGCCACCCTCGGGTGGGCTTAGAAAACATGATTTTGCCACTATCTAGTGGGCTTAAAACAAACATTTGATGAATTGTCCAATCCAAGTAACTCAGCCTCCACCCACAGGCATTCAAGGCAGTTATATCACATAAGCATATAGCCTCATGGTAAGCATGCTATTCATGGCAATCACTCACACGCATGTAAGGATGCTAAAGCATAAAACTCACCGAGTACTCCAAGCCAAAACAGAAACTGATTAGAAATCATGCATGATCCTAATTATACAGAAATGCCTAATGCAACACATGCAAATATGCAAACTATAGTAGGCTCGGCTATTCTAAACATGGCGTATGAAATGCAACAACTAACACGTATTCAATTTGGAATTGAAGTACAAATGCAGTTTGTATGATGCGCCGAGCCCGGTGCGTGCAAAACAGATGAATGATGCAAACATGCTGTCATACTGTATGCTAATTGAAATATGCCCTATATCTAACCATCATAAGCGGATAAATAAAAGGGAAGAAAGACGTGGGGTTGGAAGACATACATCACACTCACCCACACTTATTACAATTATGCCCTCGCGCAGAGGGTTCGAATAAATAATACAGTCCGAAATAAAAGAATAATACAGTCCGAAATATACAGTCCGAATAATGTACAAATTTCTAATTAATTAACAAATTAACTAAGAAAGCTTTAAACTGGCATGCAAGCCAGGGGCTGCCTCGCTTCTGGTGAACGATGTATGCTGGACTGCCTTTGCGCAGAAATCCACTGGAATGCCCAATTTAGCCTCTGTTTGCAATGTTTCTCGAAATACGCGCCAGACTCCGAAAAGTTGCTGATTCCTCATTTTGCTGCAACAGAGAGCAGGAAAAGGGCATAGCAATGTATTTCACAGATATATGCATGCCTCGATTCTCGTGCCACCAATCACGCATATCGATGCATGATGGCCGAGGAATCGGATTGCACAACTCAATATAGGGTACAATGCAGATGAATGCTACAACAAAACCTAACTCCATCATGGGTAATCCGGAGTGTCGGTGACTTGGGAATTGAGACCCGTTCCGTCACTCGGAGTACGAAACGTGCCTCGTTTCCCGTGTCCGGGCTAACTCCTATCCCGAACACGATGCAATATGCATGATATGCATGAATGCAACTAAAATACAATCCTAGCATGCACAATGCTATGAAAATGATGTGCCTCGAAATGCGTGCCCACGGGCGCGCAAACCGAGGCGATGATCCTAAGGCGTGAAATGGCATGCAAAATGCAAATGGACTTACACTAACATGAGTGAGCCTCAGCCACACTCACATAAGAGGCCGTCGGATAAAAAAGAAGTGCCTCGAAATGGGTGCCCACGGGCGCGCAAATCGAGGCGATGCATACGGAATGCAAAATGACATGGAAATGATATGAAATGAGGCTTAAAATGAGATGTCTCGAAGTGCGTGCCCAAACTGAGAAAATGACATACGGAATGCAATGATGCGAAAATGGCATACGGAATGCAGAATGGACTTATACCAACATGAGAGGACCTCAGCCACTCTCACACGGGAGGCCGGCGGATGAAAATGAGGTGCCTCGAAGTGCGCGCAGCGATGGATTAAAGCATGAAATGACATACGAAATGCGAAATGGACTTATACTAACATGAGCGAGCTTCAGCTCTGCTCACATGAGAGGCCGGAGATGAAAATGGGGTGCCTCGAAATGCGCGCGTACGGGCGCGCAAACCGAGGCAATGCGTTTAAGCATAAAATGACATGGAAAATGATATGTAAACATGCAAATAGAATTTCAGCACTCACAAATGATGGAAAACAGTCCCGAAAGGTGGGGAAATGATACCGAATGCCCGGAACGGTCCCGAAATGCGATAATAAGCACCCGGAATGGCCTATAGCCATACTAAACATGCATAATTGGTACATGACATGCAAAACAGTAGCAAGGCAGCCCCAAAATAGCATTATTTACAGTACAAAACATGGCGAAATAATGAGCATAGATAGGACAACAATAGCATGCAAAAATACGAGCCAAGAGAGGGGTATTGAAGCAAGTGATGTATGCAATGCTCAAATGGAAAAGTACCCTTATACAACACTGATGAGGGGCTAAAAATATGCACATTTACAGTAGGTGACATCCCCCAACTCAGTATGAAAACATGGTAGAAATGCTATGCAAGATTGAGGATACATGAGGTTATAACATGAGGTACCCCAAACATTCATCAAACCAGCAAAGACCCTCAATGAAATATGTCAAGAAGATCAAAACATGAATATTTTCAGTACTGATGATGGCCGAAATCAGAAGCTAGGTAAGCTTAGCAAAGCATGCAAAATGGGGGTCAAAGAGGGGTATAGAGACAAGTATAACATGGAGACCCCAAACAAGATTGATCCCTTCTACAATGTTGTATAGGGACACAAAATAAGCTCACTCACAGTTCATGACATGCTCCAAAACAGACTGCATGTAGGTCAAAAAAATCATGCAAGTTTACGGTAAATATGAGAAATTGTGAAGCAAGTGCATGATAGAGAGGCCAAACAGGGTTGAGCCCTTATTAAATGTTGAAGAGGGGCTCAAAATAGGCCCAGTCACAGTTTAAATCATGCTCGAAAACAGATCACTCATAAGCTAGAAAAAGCATGCAAAAAACAAGGGTAAAACATGGATTCAAAGCAACTTGCATATGGAGCATGAAAACAAGGTTGAGCCCTTCTTCAATGTTGAATAGGGCTTCAAAATAAGCACAATATCAGTTCATGAGATGCTCCAATTCAGATCACACATAGGCCAAATATTCAATGCAAAATAATGGCATATAAGAGGATATTGAAAGAGGTGCAAGATGGAGGGCTCAAACAGAGTTGAGCCCTTCAACAAACATCAAGAATAGCTCAAAAGAGGACCACTTTCGGTTAAGGTCGGAGCTCAAAACAGTGAGCAAGTAGGGTATAAAAATGATACAAAAAAGTGCTAGAAAATGGGAAATAGTGACTTACCCTTGAAGACTACACTTTGGTTGCTTCTTGGCTTGAGTTTGTTGCTTCTTAGCCTCTGAAAAACCTTCCCTTGCTGCTGGAATGGAAGTGGTGAAGGTAGCGCTTGGTGTTGATGAACAAATGAGGCCAAAACTTAAGGATTTTTGAGGTTTTTGAGAGGGAGATGTAAGCCAATGCCTATGAGCTCTTAAGGGGAGTTTTTCTAACCCTAATGAAGAAGCTGGCCAGCCACTTATAAAGACTAAGAAGGGGGTGTAAAAGAGGAGGAAAATGCACCCAAGCTTTCCCTCCCAAAATATCCCCCGGATGCAGGTCTCTTCTTGGGGAAACAGCTATACAGCTGTAAAGTATGCACTGAGAGGATGCAGGCCGGCTAGCCACCTTTATTGGAGGTGGCCGGCCGGCCACCCCCCATAGTCGGCCGGCCAAGGGCAAAAATGGAAAGTTAGAATTGCTGGCCGAGCTCTATATATTAGTGTCCTCCCAGGTGTGCACAACAAGGCCCTATGGTTGGGAATTGGCAACTCTGAACCAGGAGAAACAACAATTCACTTTTCAAAGAGGGTCAAAAATGAAAAGAAGAATTACTGGCCGGCCATGGGTTTTTAGTGTCCTCCCATGTGTGTACAACACGAATATGTGGTTTTGGCTTGAAGAAAATGGCCCTAGGGTGGTCAACATTAGCCCGGAAATGAGAAAAACGGGCGCCGGGGTGTGCCGGAAGAGCATAACAGGTTGCTTGGACAATTGCTAGCCTCCCACCCTCCAGTGATCTTCCTGATGATAAAACAGAGGTACCTGCCAAAAATGAACAAAAACCGATGCAAAACGAATGCTCGGGGACCAAAACACGCAGTTCGAGGTCCCGAAAATAGGCTGTAAGCACCGAAAGTGGTGTTCGGCCACGAAGTGGGTATCCAGGACCCCAGTGTCCCTCGTTATGATAAAACAGAGGTACCTACCAAAAATCGGAGGAATCGGAGATGGTTGGGTGGTCCCGAACCGAGGCACACGGCCTAACGGCTCCGAAAACCGGGAACCGGGCTCCGAAATGGGCAAAATGGCCTACGGCCACAAAAATTAGCCCACGGCCATTGAGAGATGATCTGCTAGACCTCTCCCTCCCCTCAGGAAGAAAAACAGAGAAAACCAAGTCTGGTTCGCAAACCGAGGCAAGGCACAGAAGAGAGTTCGGAAGTCCGGAGGCAGGGCGCACGGCCGCGACTCTGAGACTTCTGAACGAGCACAATATGCAACATCACCGAGCGCTCAATCGGTGACGTCTGAGTCTTAAGGTCGGTCAAAAATGGGGTGTCTACAGTTGGCTGGATTAAACCAACACCCCTCCTAAGCCCAGGATAAGGATCCAGGCTGCAGGACGTTTGGTCGGAATAACCAAACATTTTTCTAAATTGGCAGGAATAACCAATTTAGAGGTTGGCTGGATTAAACCAACTCTTAGTACTCTTCAGCCGAAGTAAGGATATCGGCTAAAGAATGGTTGGCTGAATTAAACCAACTCTTAGTACTCTTCAGCCAAAGTAAGGATATCGGCTAAAGAGTGGTTGGCTGGATTAAACCAACACTTAGTACGCTTCAGCCGAAGTAAGGATATCGGCTAAAGAGTCGTTGGCTGGACTGAACCAACTCTTAGTACTCTTCAGCCGAGGTAGGTATCTCGGCTAAAGAGTGGTTGGCAGCTATAATTAGATTGCAAGATTAAGACCAAGATAATTATCTCGGCTAGAAAATGGTAGTCTGTATACAAAGTGAATGCAGGTATGGCACAGACCGAACAGAAAGATGAAAGGTTTTTTATTCAAAAGCAAAAACAGAGCTACAATAGTTGGGGACTCACTCCGGTTACAAACTTTTTTGTCCAACAAAAAGAAGAAAATACTAAAATCAAACAACAAAAAGAGAAGTACAAAATCAGGCAAATAAATCATCAAGATCAGCATCAAGGTCAACTCGGAGCCCGGTTTCATTCGGTAGCACGGTCTCGGTTGGAAGCACGGTTTCAGTAGGCAGCTCGTTGGTCAGGTCTTCCACCATTGGCTCCAACCGAACTGACTGATCGACAGGGTCATTGACAACCGGGGTATCCTTGGGCACAGTTTCTTCTTCATCATCCGAATCCTCAAGAAATTGTTGCTGAAGGGCGACAGCATATTCCGTCATGGAACTCGGTATGAAGTATGCAGGAGCGTTGAAGACCTCGGTCTCTAGACCGTGACCGAGCTGCACTACAGCCGGCCTCCACCCGCATTTGAAGAAGAGATCCTTGGTAGCTTCACATTGTTTAATGTAAGTCGCCTCCCCCTCCTTGTAACTCCGGAGCTCGGCGTCATCGGCACTCTTCTTCAACTTCTCTATCTCGGCGTTCTTCTTTCCCTCAAGTTTAGCCAGTTCGTGCAGGTATTTGTCTTTTATCACGGCTGCAGCTTTTTGTTTTTTTGCTTCAGCCGGGCTAACAAGTCCGGTCAGACGACCGTTCTCGGATTTTAGCTCGGCTATTTGCTTCCTAGCTTGTTCTAGCTCGGCAGTTTTTTCAGTCACTTCAACCATGGCTTGCCTTGTAGTCTTGCGAAGTTCCAGCACACGCTTATGAGCGATGTGGCTCTTCTGCATGGCCTGCAAAAGAATGGAAAGACTTGTAATCAAACCGAGATGAAAGTTGTGCAAATTAGAAAGATTAACAGAAAAAGCTACTTACAAGCACCATGGATTTCGTGGCCGAGCGGATGGCCTTTAGTTCGGTCAGATGTTTGTGGTGCTCCATGTCTGCTGGAAGGCAAACACTCTTGGCAAGGTTAAATGCCATTAAGTGATCTTTTTCAGCGACCACTAAGTCAGTGTCCTAAATTGCTCGGTTTTGAAAAGTAATTTTGGGTGCCCACTTGGAGGAGCTAGCTCAGTCGGAGCGCTCCGGTTGCGGGCCCGGTGGAGAGCTTGGTGGAAGAATGGTTTTGTCTTCATCAACAAGGAGTTGCTCGGTTGGGGTAGTCCGGGCACGCTTGTTTGGGTGAGATGAAGAGGGTTGTTGAGACGGAAGAGCTACCATAGCCTCAGTAGATTGACCACTTTGTGGTACCTCGGCCTAGTGTGTTTCGGTTAGGAGGGCCCTTACTCTGTTCCTCTTCGCCATTTCTTGTTTGGCAGTAGTACGGACCAGGTTGATTTGAGGCAAGTTTGGGTCCGGTTCAGGAGAAGCTTCTAGCAAAAAGTCAGTTACCTTCGCCTTTCGTCGACTGCTATATCTGTATGTCGGTTCAAAGTTCAGTAGCCTGGCCCAACTTCTTTCGGGATATCGTAGCGCGGCGCGAAGTGTGTCCAAATTGAGGTAACTGTTTAGCGACTTGAGGTGGGCTGTATCTGCATAAAGAAGACAAAAGTTAGATCGGTTCAGGAATTGGAGACCGAAATAAAGAGAAGCATGCAACGAAGCCAAAGTAATTATACCGGGGGTTCCTTTATTCCAGTTTATTCTACGACTAGGGATCTGGGCTTGGTGATCTTTAAAATTCCCAGATACCCAGAAAAAATCATCGTCGTTCAAGTCTTTATCCGGTGTGTCCTTTATTATTTTCTTTCGGCGGCGGCGTATTCTTAGATAATAGACCCAGCCATCTTCTTTTGATCCTATGGAGTATTGATGGAAGAGTTCGGCTAAGCCGAGGTTAATACCAGCTCGGCAGTTTAGCTAGGCTATGCCATTTATTATGCGATATGAATTTGTGGAAAGCTGGGTGGGACATATCCTAGTTTGCCTAAAGAATTCACAAAGTAAAGGCTGTACAGGGAATCTTAGTCCGGTTTCTATAATGGACAAAAGGGTAAAGGGAACAAAGCCGGGGTTTCCCCATGGTATGGTATCTAGATCGGCTAAAGTAAGGTGAACATCGTCAGGGATGTTATAATCCTTTCGGAATTCAGCCATTTCACCAGGCGTATTTACTAAAAACCTATACTTTCCCATTTATGGATTAAGTTATGAATAAATTAAACTTGTGTTAGCTCGGTCGGAGAAAGGTGCTGAGTAGCTCGGTTGAGCGCTCAAAGGAGTGCCTGGGCAACCTAAAGTCTGCAAAGTGAAAAATAAAAGTGTTAAGCACAGATCGTGGGATCGTGCTAAAAGAAATAAAGGTAAGATAAATGTAGTCCTAGCTCAGTTTGAGCAAGGGGTTCGATAGCTCGGTTTGTGCAAAGGGTTTTGTTATCCCGGTTTGCACAGGGGGTTTTGTTATCTCGGTTTGTGCAAGGGTTTTGTCAGTCCGGTTGAGCCTCTAGGGGCAACGCTCTTAGTTTGGTTTGAACTACGAAGGCTGGTTTAGCCCCAAGTTATAGCTCGACCGTGATTAAGACTATCAAGCACACTATTACGCAGCCTTAGTACGGTTTGTTAGCTCGGCTAAGGTAAATCAAAAGATGGTTTGACTTGTTAAAACTACTGATATAGCATGAAGTGTTAGTTCGGTTGAATGGTCTGCCTAGATTGACATCAACTACAAACAACTTTTTACTCCGGTTATATTGTGATTTTGGATCAAATACAGCGTTCTACAGGTTGTTTCATGAATACAAAGTGGTTCTTACAAGGTTTTTTTTTCCAGAAAATGCAAGGCATAGCACAAAATAGAAAAAATGTGTTTTGTGAAAACATAAACAGCATGTTGTGAAATGCAAAAACAGATACGAAGTCAACAAACAAGGAAATAGGACTGAGTCACTTACAAGAATGGGGGCAAGTTGATGAAGATCCAAGTAGCAAAGAAGAGCACGAGCTTTGCGAAAAGAAACAGTGGTTGCAGAAATGGAGACTCAAGCAAGAGAGAGAGCAAGAGGAAGAGAAGGTGAATAGTGTGGGAAATGATTCGAAAAAAGGGTTTTTTACTTTGTGTGGAGCTTTTGGCGGGACTGTTCAAAAATTGTGAAGTACGAAGAACGGCGTGACAGCTGTGCTGGGCCATTAAGAGTCTGCCATGTGTCCATTGGAATGCGAAGCGATTCAGTTGCTGTGATTGAAGAGACGTTTTGACCGGACAGATTGAGCCCGGTGTGAATTTTTAGCTCGGCTGGGAAGGCTAAAAGAGTTTTTGGCTCAGCTGGAAAGGCTAAAGAGTTTTAGCTCGGCTGGAAAAGCTTAAAAGCTTAGCTCGGTAGTAAGATTAAAAGTTTTTAGCTCGGCTGGTAGACAAGGTAATCCCTATCATGCTGCGCAGATGGAATTAAGGGGCAATTGAGAGGGTAATTTATATAAATTGGGCCGAGCTGGGTAATGGGCCGCTGTGGGCCATAATACGAAGGGCTAAGTAAAAAGGCCTTGAAGATAGTCCGGTCCCAGAAGACCTTGAAGTTAGTCCGGTCCCAGAAAGGCCTTAAAGTTAGGCCGGTCCCAGAGAGCCTATTGTTATTTCGGTCCAGGAAAGCACTGTGGATAGCTCGGTTGCCAGATTACTACGCTGAGTTAGCCCGGTCGTGGCATAATGCGGCTAGCTCGGTCAGACGTAGCCTATTGTTAGCAGTGTCTAAACAAACACTATGATTAGCACGGTTTGTGCAAGAGAAACCGAGGTAAGAGCAGCGAAAGGTAGAACCGAACTAGGTGTAGTTCGGTCTATTCTGCAGCGTGGCATAGCATTGCTTACCTCAGTCATATTGGAATCCGACTATGGTAAAACCATCTCACTTGGTTTAAGTAGTGAAGGGGGTATTGAAGGATAAGCATTATCTTTTAGGAGTATGACTCCTAGGAGGACTCTGCATGGAGGAGTAAGAGTCCTACTAGGATTGTGCCACACGGAACTTATAAAAGCTCACAACATCACCTATGGAGAGGTAATACAACTTTGATTCCCGAATACATAGAGCTTCTTGTCTATTTGTCTATTTTGCTGACTTAGGCATCAGAGAGGTATCCGGCACACACCCGCCGGCTAGCTCACATTTGTATTTTTAGGAAGTAAAGCGACGACGTACGGAGGAGTGCAATCTTGATCAACAGGATTATACGAGAAGGTTTATTTCTTTCCCGTACAAATAAGAAAAGTAAAATAACTCTAAGCCACTTTCGTAGGGATCACGATTGTATTTAGTATATGCAACAAGCTTTTAAATCACAAGGGTATCCCCAGTGGACGAGTATAGTCTCGTGAGGGTTTTCAGAAATGATACTCACAAACATCAACATATTCATATCCGCTCAACAACAATTAGCCATACTACTACACCTAACAATCAACTTATGTGCCACTACAGTGTAATATGAAGACATGATGAGTTATTGAAGGCACAACGGACAAGCATAAAGGAATCTATTGAGTCAAAATCACAATTCAGTTAATACAAAAGTAAAGTCCCCTATACTTGTGCATGCTAGTAGACACATCATCAGTACCATCAGTGTAAAGTGCAATCTCCATATTAGTTAACTATTCACTATAATAACCCAGTGTAACTCATAATAACACCCAACATATACAGAAAAACTAAACTGTTGCAGCCAAGATTCTAAAAAAACATATATATTTTTTTTTTTTTATTTTTTTATGACTGTGCAATGTCCTGATCCATCAAGCTTTCTAATCAACCCATCTAATAAGCATTGGGCCAATGACTCCCAAACCAGACGGTTTTAGGGCACTAGGTGTGAAGACATCCCTACGGGCTTAATAACTCAAGTTGAAAAGGTTACGAATTCGAACAAGTCATTCTCCTTATTTTTCCTTAACTGTGTAATGTCTAAGTCCCTTAAGCTTTCTAATTAACCCATGTAGCAAGTATTGGGCCAATGACTCCCAAACCAGACGGTTTTAGGGCACTAGTTGTAGAGACACCCATACGGGCTTAATAACTCGAGTTAAAAAGGCTATGAACCCAAACAAGTCAAGTGTTGTTTTTTTTTTTTTTTTTTTTTTTCAAGAATCTTGGCTACTTATTTATTCTTTTCTGCAATCCTAGCCATTATCAATGATGTACACTAGGGATTATAATAAAGAGGTCATTGCTATGATAGTGTGTTCTTGTGAATCAAGGCATACTCATGACAAGTGTACTAATACCACAAACACAAACAACTATCTTAGTGCAAACATCACATGTGAGTATTTATCCAATAAACCCTTTTCATACAAGCCCACTATGTTCCCCAATTAACATATGCTCATATCATTACCATACTTGCACAAAGTGAACATTAAGTGAAGTGGTGCAATTAAGTGCAGCAAGTACAAACATGAATGGCTATTATAAATACCCAAACCCCCCAACTAGAATACAACATTGTCCTTAATGTAAGCAATTGTACGTAAGATAGTAAAATGAGAGAGCAGATCTTACCAGACAGCACAGGCGCACATCCAGCGAGGCGAGGACACCCAAACACACACACACATTTTTTTTTTTTTTGAACTGTACAGTATAAAAGGAAAAGAAAAATAAAATAAAACAAAAAATAAAGAAATAAAACAAAGAAAATATACAAATATCACTGATGTGGATCCGGCGGTGGTGGGAAATGCTGCTCAAATAGGGCATGCATCAGTGTCCGAGTCTCGAAACGCCTCATCATGAACCCTAGCGCCAAGCTAATCAAATCACTGCTCGTTCGAGTCCCGGTATGCATAGAAGTCAATTTGCAGAGATGCAACTGACTGTTGATACCCATCAAATGCCGTCTGTGAGTAATCTCAATAGGCCTGATAGTCGGCCCGAAGATCAACCACCGATTGCTAAATAGCAGCTTGATTATCCAAAAGAGCCTGATATTGCGCCCTCGTCATACAGAATGGTGCTGGTACGGTGGCGGGCTCTATCGGGGCATCATTAGGATTGGCTGGGGCTTCAGAAAGGAGTAGTGGAGGCAGCAGGTGAGCAGTGGTTTGCCGCCAGTGGATTTTTCCATAAAGTGTGGGCGGCAGAAGCTGAACCTCATTGGATTTGATGGGTTTGTCCCTTGGGCTTTTATAAGCGCAGTGATGAGGTTAGCGAAAGGGAGGGCCTATGTAGAACTGCCCCGGGTGTTGCACACTTTGACTTCGTTAAGGATTCGGTTCCTCTGGTTGTAGATTGAAGTAGGGATGTCAACCCAAAACCCGAAGTCAAATCGAAGCAAGGCACGGAGGAAGTCTCCTCGCCGCTCTTCCTTGTGGCCTAGAGGGATGATATTCTTTTTGAGAACCACATCGAGGAAGAGAATGAGGCGTGGTAAGTTAGCCCGCCGGATGCTAGTACGGTTGTCATCATCCTGTCGCCCCTCATAAAATTCAGTTACCAGTGTCGGGATGGTGAGTTCCCGAGTGAATATCGGGAACTGTTCTGTATTGATAGTGTCCATAGAACAGTGGAGGACCTCGGCAATGGAAGCTCGTGTGACGGCTAACTCCACCCCGTCAACAAGGGATAAAAGTGTTTCCGGGGCCTCGTCACTGGTGTACATATTTTGATAAAATACTCGCACAATGCAAGGATATGCCGGTTCAGTGACGGTGCAGATGCCCAAGAGGCCCCAGTCTTCAAGTTTCCAGACACTCCACGCTGTGGGTTGATGGCATCAGAAGTATTCCACATCAAATGATGTATCACAGGCAACTGATTTGTTGGCCCAAGCATCGGTTGGCACATCCCTAAATGCAATGTTGGCATTGCGAGGCCGTTTGGGTGCTCGGCAGGATAATGAAGACATATCTGCACAAAATAATTCAACTAACACAACCAAAAATGTGGAACCATTATATTAGCACTTATCACATATGGCATGTATGCACAAATTACTCAAAACCTCATTGTCATCACACCACCAAATTTTATTTATTTATTTATTTAATATGATATTAAATTAACTATAGAAAATTAACTTACACTAAGTTAGCATGAGACAAATTTACAAACACACATATGAACAGAAATGAATAAATAAATAAGAAAATAAAATAAAATAATCTAAGTTAGTAGAAGAAAATAAAATAAAAATTTAGAAAATAAAAATCAAAACTAAACATTTAAACTACAATTAAATCACTAAATAAAAATAAAACTACATCACTAACTAAACAATTAAACAAAATAAAAATAAAAACAATTCACTACCCAATTAAACTAACAAAACCACTAATTAAACAATTTAAATTAAACAACTACAGTATATAAAAAGAAGCTAAATTATTATTATGATTATTACCTTTATTTCTGAGGTTTTTTTTTTTTTTTTTTTGGGTCGCACGTGTGCCGGAGAGGGCCGCACGTACAGTAGATTTGTTTGTTGCTCGCCCAGATTTTTTTTTTTTTTAAAGGATGAACCATAGATCATGATTTGAGCAAAAATAAAAACAAAACTCTACTTATCTACTCCTAAACCCACAAATCTAAACAAAAAAGAAAGTTTACCTTGAAAAAGTGGAGAAAGAGGGAGAAAAAATGATGATTCGCCGGAAAAAATGGTGGTCGCCGGAGATTCGACGGACGGAGAGGAAATAGGGTGCCGGAGTGAGATGGTGGTGAGAAAGAAGAAGGAAGAAGAAGTTGGTGATGGTGGTGTGGATGGAGTTTGTGGGTGTGTGGTGTTGAGAGAGAGAGAGAGGGAGAAAGGGAGAAAAGAAGAAGAAGAAGATGATGATGAGAGGTAAAGAGATAATGTCCTAGGAAAAGTGATGGTCAAAAGAGAGGATCTAGGGTTTGTCAACAAATTTTTTTTTTGAAAAAATATAAAATAAGTAAATAAACAAAATCTGCAGCTTGATATATATATATATATATATATATATATATATTTCCTTTTTTAAAAAAATTAGGCCGCTCATGCGCCCATATGGGCCGCTCGAGCGCTTATTTTTGGGCCGCTCCAGCGGCGGGATTGGGCCGCTCCTACAACTCTTGCGTAGAATGTTTTTGAACCTGGGCCGCTCATGCTCCCATGGCCTCCGCTCATGCAGTGGAATTTTTTTTTTTTTTTTTAATTAGGCCGCTCAAGCGCCTATTTTTGGGCTGCTCCAATGGCAGAATTAGGCCGCTCCTGCGGCGTGAAAGCAGTAGGCAATTGGCTTGGGTCGCTCGTGCTCCAGCCACGCCGCTTGTGCGGTCCATTTTGGAGGCTTCGCTCATGTGCCCATTTGGGCCATACGTGTGGTCTGTAGGAATGGCAACGAGGCGGGGCCGGGCCGGGGATCACACTCCCCGTCCCCGATTCCCGATGGTATAAATTTCCCCGTCCCTGACCCTGATCCCCGACGGGGAACCCATCACAGTCCCCATCCCTGTCTCCTAACGGGGATCGGGTTTTCCCGACCCCTAAAATTCTCCAGACCAAAAAAAAAAAAAAAAACAAATAAACAAACAACAACAACAACAAACTATAGCAACAGATTAGCAACAACATTATCAACCAACATCAACAACAACATTATCAACATCATCATTAAACAACATCAACAACAACATCATTTACATCCCAAAAAGATAAAGATTTGAGAGAGATATCTGAGTGAAGAGAGATAGAGAGAGATCGCGAGTGAGATCCAAGCCGCATGAGGCACGACAGGATCTGGCGGCATGACGGGCATGAGGAGCAAGATCCAAGCCAACATGAGGTAGATCGGAGATTTGGTGGCCCCGCTGCTAAGTTTGGCATTGACGGTCGAGACGAGATCTGAGTTTGCAGATCTAAGTTCAACGGTGATGGGAGGAGGGAGAGGAAGACGACAGAGGAGGAGGAAGACGACAGAGGAGGAGGAAGAGAAGGACAGCGGAGAGAGGGAGATCGGCGGTGAGGGAAAGGAAGACAACGGCAGAGGAGGGAGGCTTTTAGAGAGAGAGAGAGAGAGAGAGAGAGACAAACCCAAAGAGAGATGAGAGACCGTATGACTAAAATGAATAAACCCAGAGAGAGATGAGAGGCTCAGTACCAAGTGTTTTTTGGGTTGGTTTATATATATATATAGAGGGGTATGATAGTAATTTCACTTCAGGGAGAATCGGGGACGGGGTCGGGCCGAGCCGGGTCCGGGGCTGTGAAAGCTATCCCCGTCCCCGGCCCGAAACTGATCGGGGATTCAATTTCAAATACCATCCCCATCCCCGCGGGGGTATTTTTCAGGGAAAAACCATTCTAATCGGGGTCAGGGGGTCGGGTCCGCGTCAGGCCGGGTTCAAATTGCCATCCCTAGTGGTCTGTCATTTTTTTTTTTTTAAAAAAAAAAAAACCCAAGTACAACCCAAATTTTTTTTTATATTTATTTTAATAAAAACCCAATCACCATCCATATAAAAATTTAAAAAATTTCTACCTTCAATGCACATTTAAAATAATTAAAAAAAATAAAAAATATCAAAATGCTCAACAAAAGTATAATCTTCACGTGAAAACCACGGGGTACTACTTTTCTCCCTAATAGTGTGTGTAACTTTCCCTATTCTCCAACTGTCACGACCCAAACCCGCCCCTATGGGTTTAGCACCGTAACCGGCCAGTAATCCAAGATTACCAAAGGCCTGCTTAACAGTAAGACAATAATACAGAGTACAGGGGCATGGCGGAAGCCAATACAGTAAATAAACAATGTCCAATGAGCTGTGACAGTCTGTATGCAAAAAGATTTTTCATACATATATGCAGTCAGTGCTAACAGTATATACAACATTTACAACCAGTCAGAAACAGGGACCTAATCCCTACTATACAGTACAGTGACAGTCTATACAGATTACAAAACAGTTACGGGGACAGATGGGGGAAATAAAAACACCCCTAAGCCATAGCTTAGCAGGTTCGGAACCTCACAGTGAGGCACAGTAGTTGGCTTGACAAAACTGGAGTTTACCCCGACGCCCCTAGCCGCGGTCTGGTACCTGTACACCTACATATATATATGAGCAGTGAGCTAAAGCCCAGTGAATAACATAAAGCGTAAAGGGGTTTAGAATGAATGTCCTTCAATATTGAAAACAGTTGTTTCAATCAGTTTATCAATTGTTCAGTACAGTAAACAGTCATATGTGGTACATCCATTAGCATAGCAGTATAGTAAACAGTAGGTCAAAAAAGACCGAACAGTCATTGATGGCCATCAATCAGTAAACAGTAGTAGTTCCAACAAGGGAACCGACAGAGATCTCTGTAACAGTAACAGTAAACAGTAGTTGCTAAGGATGCCACAATACAGTTCAGAATATAGGACATACATTCATTCAGTTAACAGTAACAGTTTAGAAAACAGTACAGTTCAATTGTTCAGAAGATAATCATTTTTGAACATATCTTTACACAGTTGTTACTCACAGAGTTCTGGACTACAATTAGGCTAGAGCGCGTCTCCCGATGACAACCCTACACAGTTTACAGAACGAACGCACACTAAGCTACACAGTTGGGAAAGATAACGACTTAATCCCTAATTGCCTCGGTGTGTTCTACATCTATATCCTCATTAAGATGTCTTAAACTAGGCCTAAGAATGCCTAGGATGGAAAGGATGATGCAAAGATGTGCACAGAAAAAAGTTTCAGGATTTTCAGAAAAACAGAGTCCCGCTCGAGCGTAGGTTTCCCCGCTCGAGCGGACATGCAGACAACGGTTCCCGCTCGAGCGTCACTTCCCACACTCGAGCGGACATGCGAAACAATCAAAAGTGCTGGATGCTCAAAAATTACGCTCGATTGGGCGCTCGATAGCCGCTCGAGCGCAAGACACAAGGTCCCGCTCGAGCGCCAAATACCCAGCTCGAGCGGACTGTAATATAGTGCAAAGTACTGGATGCTCGAATTCCCCGCTCGAGCGCCACTTTCCCCGCTCGAGCGGGAGTGCAAATTCTGGAAAATCCAGATTGCACCTCCAAGCCAAAAACCAAGTTTAAATGCACTAAATTCAATCATCTTGGGCCTATTTTCTGGAAAACATTTGTAAACACATAGAATAACATGATTCAAAGCTCAATTTGAGAAATCAAAGCCCAAGGGTGTTTAATTAAATCCATTTTCAAACCCAATTTTCATGAACATGCTACAAACATGACATGCAAGAGTTTAATTCAATTCAAAGCTTCAATGTTTGCTCAAATCTTGCAAAAACATGATGACAACGTGAACTATAACAATATTATGAACATGCATGTGAGGAATTATGAACTACAACCTCAAAACTTCAACAATATAAACATGCATGCATGGAATGAGCTTCAATTCAACATTTTAGGACCAAAATTCAACTCGACTCTTCAATTTAGCATGAACCATGCAAGAACTAACTTAAACACAAGAATGAGAAAATGAATTTCTACCTTAAGCCTTGTAGTTCAAGTGTAGGAGCTCAATTAACAATCTCTTCACAATTCCTTCACTTCTACCAAATTTCCAAGCCAATTAGAGATGGAATCACACTCTCTTCTAACTCTCTCTCTCTCTAGTTCGGTGGAGCTTAACAAAATAGGCTGAAGAAATGTGTTTTGATACAAAGGCACGAGTCTCAAAGTGCTAAGCTAGTGGCCCACTAGTGGTGGCTAAAAGGTAAATATGCCAACCTATGCAATTCAACTTATTTTAATCTAATTTAATCATACTAAATCATTTTTCAATTAAATATACCATAAAATCATATAAATTCTAATGAACACAGAACATCAATCAATTTCAAATTCGGCCGCCGATAAGGCCTTCAATTTGCAGTTTAAACACAAAGACATAAATAGATAATCAAACGATCAACAGATAGAATGCATTTAAACAGATACAGTCAATCAATCCGTTTTGGATTTCAGTCAGTCAGTTCAGTATTTCAATCAGTTCCATTACTTATCATAATCAGTCTCAGTTTAGCAACATTCGGTAGTTAATCAGTGATCAGTGTTGAAGGTTGTTACAGTCTCCCCTCCTTAAAAAGAGTTTAGTCCTCTAAACTCGAGTTACCTTCATTCTGGAAGAAAACAGGGTTCAGTGGAAACAGTTCAGGATATCTTTTAGCCATGTCATCTTCCCTTTCCCAAGTGGCATACATGCCACCATGGTTTTGCCAGTCAACTTTCACTAGCGGAATCTCTTTGTTTCTCAACTTCTTGATCCGTCTGTTCACAATTTGGATAGGTCGTTCTTCATAAGTGTAGTCATCGGGCCTCATAGTTTTCTCAAGGATGTGTTTAACTTCCCTATTAGATACCTCTACCTAACCACTAGTCTGGGATAGTAGGGAGGGCCAACTTTGTGCGTGATCAAGTATTTGTGCACTAATGCCTCGAAGAATCGGTTGCAAAAATGTTTGCCACCGTCACTAATTATGGCACGTGGAAACCCAAAATGACAAAAAATAGTCTCATGGAGGAATTTAACCACAACCTTGTGCTCATTCATTCTAGTTGCCACTGCCTCCACCCACTTGGAAACATAGTCCACAGCCACCAAAATGTATTCAAAGCCAAAAGATGGTGGAAAGGGACCCATAAAGTCAATGCCCCAAACATCAAAAATCTCAATAATTAAAATAGGGGTCATCGGCATCATATCTCGCCGTGACATAGAGCCCATCCATTGACAACGTTCGCAAGCTCTACAGAAGTTATGGGCATCTTTGAAGATAGAGGGCTAGTAGAACCCACATTGTAAAACCTTGGCGGCCGTTTTCTACCCACTGAAATGGCCGCTACATGCATGAGAGTGACAAAAGGTAAGAATGCTATAGGTTTCACTCTCAGGCACACAACGCCGAACACTTGATCCGGACAATACTTAAACAATTTCGAGTCTTCCCAGAAATAATACTTGGCTTGTGAAAAAAATCGGTCTTTGTCTTGCTTAGACCAAGTTTTCAGAATTTGACCAACTGCCAAGTAATTCACTATATGAGCAAACCACGGGAGGGTCACATGTGAAACCGCAAGAAGTTGGTCGTCCAGAAACAAGTCGTGCAAGACTAAGGGATCACTCATGTGCTCAATAAAGATGCGGGATAGATGATCCACAACTACATTCTTGGATCCCTTCTTGTTCCGGATTTCTAGGTCGAACTCCTGAAGGAGTAAAATCCACCTAATCAATCTAGGTTTGGTCTCTTTCTTTGATAGTAAATACTGTAAAACGGCATGATCAGTGAAGATGATGAACTTAGAACCTAAGAGATAGGACCGGAATTTATCTAGGGCAAAGGCAACAACTAGTAACTCTTTCTCAGTGGCAGTGTAGTTTAATTGAGCATCAGAAAGAGTACAACTAGCATAGGATATGACATGGGGCACTTTATTCACGCTTTGGCCCAAGACGGCGCCAAGGGCATAATCAGATGCATCGCACATGATTTCGAAAGGAAGGGACCACTCAGGAGATTGCATAATACGGGCAGTAGAAAGGGCCGCTCGCAATGTTTCAAAGGCTTTAAGACAAGCCTCATCAAAGACAAAAGGTGCGTCCTTAGCAAGTAAACTACACAAAGGACGAGATATTTTACTAAAATCTTTGATGAATCGACGATAAAAACCTGCGTGCCCTAGGAAAGACCTAACTTGACGCACAAAATTGGGTAGAGGAAGGCCTGCAATGAGGTCAACCTTAGCTTTGTCAACCTCTATACCTTGAGGGGACATAATATGTCCCAACACTATCCCCTCACGAACCATAAAATGACTCTTCTCCTAACTCAAATCAGATTTGTCTCCACACAACGAATAAGGACTTTAGTTAAGTTTTGGAGACATTCCCCAAAAGACGGCCCAAATACAGAGAAGTCATCCATGAAAACCTCTAAAAATTTCTCTACCATGTCAGAGAAAATAGCCATCATACACCGTTGAAAAGTCGCCGGTGCATTACATAGCCCAAAAGGCATGCGCCTATAAGCAAAAGTGCCAAAAGGGCATGTAAATATGGTCTTTTCCTGGTCAGCAGGGTACACCGGGACTTGATTATATCCCGAGTAGCCATCAAGAAAATAATAAAAACCCTATCTCGCTAACCTCTCAAGAATTTGATCAATAAATGGCAAAAGAAAATGGTCCTTCCTAATCATGGAATTCAATCTCCTATAATCAATGCCCACTTGCCACCAAATAGTGGTTCGTGTGGGGACCAACTCTCCTCGCTCATTCTCAACAACAGTGATGCTCGATTTCTTGGGCACCACTTGTGTAGGACTCACCTACTTGCTATCCGAGATGGGGTATATAATACCCGCATCTAACAGTTTCAATACCTCATTTTTCACCACCTTTTTCATATTAGGATTAAGCCTCCGTTGCATTTCACGAGAAGGTATGGTGTCCTCCTCTAAATGTATATAATGCATGCACACAAAGGGATCTATCTCTCTCAAATCAGCCACAAACCACCCTATAACACTCCTATGTGCCACAAGAACACTCATTAATTGACTTTCGTGCTCAACAGTTAAGTCAGATGCAATGATGACAGGTAAAGTATCCTTTGGCCCAAAAAATGCATACTTGAGTGCGGCCAGGAGTGGCTTCAACTCAAGTGTAGGTGGTGTGACTAAAGATGGTATGGCAGCCTCTCTCGACAGAGGAGGAAGTGACTCAAACCGAGCTTTCCGCGAAGGAAAATCCGGTGTAGAAGAAGCATTAAGTAAAGCGTTCACCTTCTCAACCGACCCGTCAATATCAAAATTTTCAAACCCAAAATGAGCTAGACAAGCCTCTAGAGGGTCCTCTACAAGAATGGAGGGTAAAGCTTCCTCCACAATCCCATCCACAACATCCACAAATAAACACTCCTCTCTCTCATGGGGTTGTTGGGATGCTTGGAAAACATTAAGTTTCACTTGCATATTCCCAAATGAAACTTCTATAATCCCAATACGACAATTTATGCATGCATTGGCCGTAGCCAAGAAAGGTTGACCTAAGATCACCGGGATTTGTTTCTTAGAACTGGCTACCGGTTCCATATCTAAGACCAAAAAGTCAACAGGAAAATAAAACCTATCGACCTTAATTAGCACATCCTTGATCACGCCACGTGGCACCTTGAGGGACCAGTCAGCCAACTAGAGAGTAACAGTAGTGGGCTTCAACTTGGCAAGCCCAAATTCTTCGTACACAGAGTACGGCAACAAATTGACACTAGCCCCTAAATCTAACAAGGCCCTATCAATAAAATGGTCCCCTATAATGCATGCAATGGTTGGGGCACCCGGGTCTTTAAGCTTAGGAGGTGTGTCATTCAACAAGATGAAGCTTACTTGCTCCGTGAGTATGACCTTTTGGTACACGTGTGTCCTAGATTTACGCTTTTGTGTACAAAGGTCCTTCAGAAATTTAGCATAGAAGGGTACTTGTTTAATTGCCTCCAATAGGGGGAGGTTGATTTTCACTTGCTTAAAGACCTTTATCATCGCTTCCATGGATGCCACCTTCTTATTAAAAGGGGACGGTGTATCAAGGCATTGGAGAAAGGGTACCTTAGGCACATATGGTGCCTTAGGCTCATGTGAAGTGCTAGGGACTAAGTCATCCCTCTTAGGTGTTTCTCCCTCATCCTTTCTCTCATTGGGTGTAACACTCTGGTCACCCTTCTTAGCCCTAGTTGCATCAGACGCAACTAGCTGAGGCTCTAATTCTCTCACACTTCTCAAAATAATCACCACTTGCACTTTCGCATGGTGCTTTCCATTCCCACCTGACCCCTCTGCGGCGTATTGACCCTTAGGGTTAGCCACAATCTGACTCGGTAATTTTCCTTCCTCCCTCCTATTTATGTTGTTAGCCATTTGACCTAATTGGGCCTCTAGCTTGACAATAGAGTGAGTATGGGAGTGAACTTTTGGTGCTAACCCCTTAAGTTCGGAGAGAACTTCCAACACCTGAGTCTCAAAGGCAAAGTTTCCCTGAGGAACAGACAGGGGTTGTGGTTGTCGGTAAGGTTGTGGGGGTCAATAAGGTTGTGGTGGTCGGTAGGAAGATTGGTTGGCAAAATTATTAAAATTTTGCCTTGGTGGTGGAGGGTTGTAAGAAGTGCCTTGTGAAGAAGGTCTCCATGAAAAATTAGGGTGATTTCTCCATCCCGGATTGTATGTGTTATAGTATGGGTCATTACCCAAGTTAGAGAATCCTTGAGTCACATTCAGATGCTCTTGGACTAATTCCGAAAATTGTGATGCCAAAGGGCACTCACTCAAGTCATGAGCAGGGCTCACACAAATAACACATGCCTCGTGAAATTGAGATTGATCTTGCTATGTAGGGGCATGTCCCGCAGCTAATAATTAGTCCATCTTGTGGGACAATGCCTCTATTTGTTGGGCTAACTCTAGGTTTTGCCCAACCTCATAAATGCCCCCTCTCTTCGGGGCTCCAACTACTGGTTGCTGGACTTGCCGGGCTGCAGAGGCATGGTGAAGGGAATTATCACTTAGGTTCTCAAACAATTGCCATGCCTCGGTATCATTTTTGGACATGAAAGTCCCACCACAAGAGGAATCCACCATTTGGCAGTGAGGCTCAATTAAGCCATAGTAAAAGGTCTGCGCAAGTTGCCAATCAGACACTTGGTGGTGGAGACACTGTTGGAGAAGGTCACGAAGTCTTTCCCACGTCTCATGAAATTGCTCGCCATCAATTTGAGCAAAATTGGTGATGGCTCACCTAAGTTGGTTGGTTTTACCGATGGGAAAGTACTTCTCCAAGAACCGTTGCTGTAATTGGTCCCAAGTTGTGATTGAATTAGCAGGTAAGGAGTTCAGCCAGTGTTTGGCTTTGTCCTTTAATGAGAATGGGAACAATCGCAACATTAAGGCCTCATTTGTGAAATTATGGATCCTCACTGTAGAGAAAATTTCTAGAAATTCATTCAAATGTTTATAAGGATCATCATGAGCTAGTCCATGGAATGATGGGAGCATTTGTATGGTGCTGGACTTAATCTCATAATGAGCAGTAGTGGTGTCGGGTAATTGGATACATGATGGTGATGTATATGCAGTGGGTGTGAAATAATCCTTAAGGGTCCAGTTGGGCCCATTCGGGACATTTGGATTTTCCATCTCTAATGGCTCAAAGTATGGATATGAATATTCAAGCCTAGGAACACGGGCAAAGGCTCTAAGTTTCCTAAGAATCCTTTCTAGTTCAAGGTCCAAACTCCATAATTCAGGGCGACAAGAACGGCGCACATGCATACACTACTCACACAAACACACTAAGTTCCGACTCTGTGCACTAAGTTATGAAAGCAAAATACCAAAGGGAGAAATACTCACAGCGATTTAACGAAAACAATTTATTCGTCTTGCGGGTGTTTGACGTGTAGACGTTGTCTCCAACCTCCAATTGAGCTTTGTCTTTCTTTTTAGCACTTTGGTGCTTTGTTTGCGAGTGTTTGCTTCTTTTTAAGCACTTTAGTGCTACAGTTTTTTTTTTTTTTATAGATCTCGATTGCGCTTCGCTTGCACTTCGATGATAGTTCCACTTTCAAATGCTCTGCACACTTAGCAACACGAAAGCATAAAATTCTAAACTAGAAATTAAAATAAGAATATAACTTTAAATTAACTAATTTCGCCAGAAGTCCTCGGCCATGGCGCCAAAATTTGATGGGTCGTTACACACACCAAATATAAACACTAAACTATACCAAATTCTATTAGAATAATGGCAAGTCCAAGTATCGATCCACAAGGACAAATGTGAAATTAGACTAATTCAATCGCTAAATTCCTAAATTAATTTTGATTAAAAAGATTGAGAAATTTTATGACTAAATAGGAATTAAATGAAATTGAGAAATTAAATTGACAATTAAAATTAGGGTTTGAGATATTAATTTTTGGAAAAAATCCTAGGGTAAAGAATTCACCGCTAACCATATAAACGAGATTAAACATCGGCTATCAATTGTAATCCGATTTGAAATACCCAATATTTCACAACTATAAGTTTAAAATATTGATCAAGAGGGTTGTTGCATTCAACGTACATGCAGGAGTCATCCCAAGTAGCACGAGGCGTTTGCTCTAAACTACGGTAGCAACACAACCCGTCTCTCGTAGCATGACTCATCTTGTGCTTTGAATACAAACACAAAGAAAACTAATGTATAGAAAGCATTAAAAAATCACAGAGAGTAAAATACTTGAAGAGATGAAAAGAACAATGATTAAAAACTTCTAAATCATCCATACATTGATTCAAACCGATTCACAATCAAAGCTTATGAAAAATCCTATTACATGGCTAGGGTTTCATCAAAACCCTAGAAAAGAAGACTAGCCACTCATGGAGGAGTGGGAAGAGGAAAAGAATGAAAAAGAAGCCCCCATGGAAGTCTCCTTTAAGCTTGAGAAGAAATCACTTCTTTAAAACCCTAGTCTCGTTTTTCTCCAGAATAAATTCCGAACCCTAATTTTGCTTATTTTTCTTCCTTTTATTCTCAGCAAAACAGACCCAAAATTATGCGCACGCGTCCCTAGGTAGGCCGTTTGAACGGTGGTGGGTTGTACGTGCGGTGGTCTGGCTGGCTCAAATTCTTCGCTTCTTACTCGGAGAATATGCTTTCGCGCACTTTTTGATTGAATTTGCATGTTACCTGTCAAATCTGTACAAGTGCACAAAACACATCATCTCCACTAAATAAACAATATTGAAAGACTAAAAATGTAACTTCAGTGGCCTCAATGTGGTACTTTTCGGCCTACATCAGTGATTCAGTTTACTATAAAGTGCATTATTTGCTACTTTTAGAGAGAGAAAAAAAAAAGAAGACAAAGTGTATTCTATTGGAGGCTGTTTATATGAGTTTCCTTGGTGTATAGAAGGTGATCGATTGATCAACGAACTAAAGATTGTCAAACATCAAGAGTTGTTCTTATTATTTCGTTCACAAAAGAGAGAAGTGTTCTTTGGTGGATTTCGGAGAACTTGGGCTTGAAGTTTTGGTGGATTCCGAAGTGGCTCATCGTCGTGGATTCAACATCAGCATTGTGGATTCAACGTTGGGTAAGACAATTTCGAGGTAAAGACGATAGTGGAATATGCACATTGGGGTTGATTCAATTCTGACAATTTGTAGAGATTGGTGTCATATTATTGAAGATCCAATTGTTGGCAATTCACATCTCATGCTTGTTTTTTGGGAAGAATTTTTTAAAATTATTTCTCACTTCAAAATGATCAGTCAAAAAAACAAGTGTCTATCTCATCTCAATAGGGTGTAATCATGAAATATTTCAAAAAGTTTCATGGGTGTTTAGAGCAACTCGAAAATCTACACTCAAGTGAGATGTCTCAAGTTGATATAGTAAGATTTCATCTTTATTTATTATGTTGGTTTTTTATTTTGTCTCATATAAAAATTAGCTAATTAATTAATTTAATATTTTATTAATACAGATGCTTCAAGCAAAACTTTTATCCCATCAAGATGAAAACAAACATTTTTCTTTTGAACATTGTTGGCCCGTCTTGCAAAACAATATTAGGTGGTAAGATGTAACTCCTACGAATATAATGAAGTCAATGATACATACACTATTTTCTCTTGATTCAGCCCCTGAATCCCCCTATGGATAATTGCATTTTTCTTGAAGACGATAATAGTCCAAGTGTTGGTAACAATTTAAGTGTTGGTAATGATCCAATTGGTAAGGGTAGTGTCTCTGCAAGGGGTAAAAGGCCTATAGGTAGAAAATCTGCAAAAAGAATTATTTCAAAAAGTCAAGTCATTGAAGTTGAAGTCCACAAATTTAACAATATGTTAGAGACATTTAACCAACACCTTATTGAGAAAGAAATCAGAAAAACTTAAAGAGAAGAAAAAAAGGACTCAAGCATTGTAGGAGATGAAAGAAATTCAGATAAAAAATGAAGAACATTCGATAATGATTATGAGCAATCCAAATTACTATTTTATCCTGCCTCCTGATGAATAATTATGGGAGAATGTATATTTTCATTTTGCAAAATCTTTAGTATTTCTTTTTAAATGTAATATTTATTTTGCAATGTAATGTAATGGTCCATGTAATTTTGAGTATTTTTTTATGTTCCAATGTAATTTTACTTTTGTAATGTAATGTTGACTATTTTTTAGTATAATTTTATTTTTTCATTATTATTATTAAAAAATACAAAGATTGTTTATTGTTTAATTTTTAATGTAGTTAATAATTTTTTTTTTTTTTGAATTTTTGTAGTGGCATGTTTTTTGGTAGGTTGAATTATATTTCAATTTAAAATTTTTTTTTATATATATATTTGTCTAGTCAGGTAGAATGTAAATATTTAATTTTTTTAAGAAAAAGTTTGAAAAAGGTCATGAAAGACAAAAAAAAATAAACAATAAAAAAATCACTGACAAACTTATATCTAAATAATACCTACAAATTAGAAGAAAAGTTGGTTGAGATTTGCCAAAATAGCATGTCACCACTGGAGCGACAATACTATAATTTGACAAAATACTACTATTCATTGCCAAATTATAGCAATGGCAATGCTATTATAGCATTTGCTATTGGAGATGCTCTTATGCATACAATCCTAGATATTATGTTTGTTTAAGTTATGTTTTGAAAAATTACAGGCAGATTAATGAATGTTTGCATAATGTTATGTTTTTGTTTGGTGAACATGTTATTATTATTTTTAAAATTTATGATTGGTTGAATTTTTTTGAAAATGTTATATATGATTTTTCTTATGAATAGATTATGTAAAGCTGCAGTTCCAAACTGAGCCAAACTGTATTTAAATGGTTTGGTTGGATTGATTCCATGATTAAAATGGATTGATTTGGTTCCAGTTTCTATGGAATTGTAGACAACGGATTGATTTTGATTTTACTCCAAACCGAACCAATCCATGCTCACCTCTAGCCTTATTGATGAAGTTGTGCTCGAAATAACCCCAAGGTTTGGATGAGTTGGTAAGACAATGGCCTGCGTGATCAAAGGTCTTGGGTTCGCAACCTATACCAACCTTCTTATAGCCCTTGACTGAAATTGGGGGGTAAGAGGTGGGTTCCTCGACATCCTCCCCTAGTTGGCTTGTAAGGTTGTGTCAAATTTGGGCCCGGCCTTGGGGGTTTCCGGTAAACAAAAAAAAAAAAAAAGTTGTACACGATGAATTTGTTGATTACACTTTCTTCTTAGGGTACAAAATTCTCTATCTTCCTTTTTCAGTGCATTATTAATCATTAAATCATGTATTAGCACTACAAGAATTTACACATTTGTCGACCACTTTTGCCGACTAAAAAAATTTTGGTCGCAAAAAAATGACATTTGCCGACCAAAATATTAATTAGTCGCGAATGATCATTATTTTTGGCGACCAAAATGAGTTGGTCGCAGAAGGTCACATTTTGGCGACCAAAAATGAGTTAGTCGCAGAAATTGGTATGCTTTTGACGACCAACTTCAAATTTAGTCGCGGAAGGTTACATTTTGGCGACCAAAAAAAATTAGTTGCCAAATTAGTATTTTTAGCGACTAATATTTTAGTCGCTGTTGATTGAGATTTGGCGACTAAAAAAGTTTGTCGGCGAAGGTACCTTTTCTGCGACTGATCTGATCATTTGGTCGCGAAAAGTGTGGGAGGGAAATTTGAAACATGGAGGGGGGAAATAAAATTTTTTTGCGACAAAAAAAATTTTGGTCGCCATTTATAAAACGACGTCGTTTTGTACCCACTCCCAAAATCAAAATTTGGTCGCCATTTATAAAATTTGGTCGCCATTTCTAATCCCGTCTCTCCTCTCTGTCTCCAGCTCGCTCTCTGTGTCTCTGTATATGTTGATCAGCCCTCTCCCTCTCTCTGTATTCTCTCTCTCAATCGGTGGCCACTCTCTCTAGCTCACCGAAGTCCCTCACCACCATGAAAGCAAAACAAGCTGAGAGAGAGCTCATAGTGCCGAATAGAGAGAGCGCCAATTTAGTTAGAAACAGAAGCAGAAGAAGAGGGATGACCAATCCACTGTCGTCGGAGACTCTCCGGCCGATCGAAACCCTAGAAATCGAGAACGGCCTCTCTCTAGTCCCCCGCATGAAGCTCCTCCTCACTATCCACTGTGCAGACCACTCTGTCAAGCCCCTCGACGAGTGGTAACTCAAGCGCTCCCTCTCTCATCTCTCTCTGAAATAGGTGGTAACTCAAGCGCTCCCTCTCTCATCTCTCTCTGAAATAGGTGCGAAACAAGCAAACAACGAACCACTCGCTCGCTCTCTCTCGTCTTTGCGTTCGATTCGAACCCTAGGCACATTGAATCAATCATTCGGAGTCTCTCTCGGGATTGATCAAGACGATTGTTGGGGTTGTGGAGGCTTGTCATTCTCTTGGGGTAATGCACAGAGATCTCAAGCCTGAGAATTTCTTGTTTGATACTCCTGACGAGGGCACCAAGCTCAAGGCCACTGATTTTGGGCTCTCGATTTTCTATAAACCTGGTTGGTTCTTGGGTTCTTCTCACTTTCTTGCTCTGTTTCATTTGGTTAGACATTGTTGATTTTGATTTGTAAATTTGCAATTTCTTGTGTTCTTGTTTGATTTATAACCTTATTGGCAATGGGTGGTCTTGGTTCCTTTCCTTTTCTTACATTTGGTTAATTTTTCATTGTTTACCATGTATTGGGTTTCTATAATTTGACAATTTATTGGGTTATGGACTGTCTGGTTAAATTTTCCATTAAGAGTAGGCTTGAAAAGAGTAGGCTCCGAACTAATGGAGTCTGAGATCAAGGCCCTTATGAATGCAGTAAATAGATTTATCGTGCAGAAGTTTATAGGTTTATTTTTTTCATTTTCAATTGATTGTCTGGTTAAATTTTCCATTAAATGAGGAACTTTGACAGGCAGATATTGACAACAGTGGAACAATTGACTATGGTGAATTTATTGCTGCTACGTTGCACATAAATAAGATGGAGAGAGAAGAGAATTTGATCGCAGCATTCTCTTTCTTTGACAAGGATGGTAGTGGTTATATAACTATTGATGAGCTTCAACAGGCTTGCAGAGACTTTGGTCTAGGTGATGTTCAATTGGATGATACGGTCACAGAAATTGATCAAGACAATGTGAGTTTCTCTGGTTTTCATAATTCATTTGAGCATATAAAACCTTTGTTTGTTCTTTTGAGCATATAAAACCTTTGTTTCCCCTTAAGTTTTTACATTCAAGTAAAAAAGTTACACTTTTCAAGAAAAATATGATTGGTTTTAACTTTAGTCTGAGAATAAAGTTTATCTGTGTACTATTTATTAATTTTGAATAAAAAATCGAACTATTTATTAATTTTGTATAAAAAATCGTTAAAGTGCTATAGAGCCTCATTTTTTAAAACTGTTAATTACCTCGTTAGAGTAAGTTTTAGGGTGATCTTGTCATGACCCAGATGTAAATTTTTGGTAATTCGTGTTTCAGAGTTAATTTTGTGGTTATCCATATGATACCAATTCTTGTTGTCTATGCTAGTTAGATTGTTTTGATGTTATTTGGATGTTTCTGTTTTTAGTATTATTACCTTTGTAATTGAGTAAGCTTGTGATTATTTTGATTTTTGTTTATTTAACTTATGATCTGGTATGTTGTTTTTGGTAATTTTGAGTAGATTGGGGGTCGGCAATATATTGTTTTTCCTGGACAGCATATTTACACTCAGAGGTTCAAAGATGCAAATGTCAATGATAAGGTAAAGTAAAGAATTGCCATGATTTTCTGTCTGTCTTTCCTTGTTTTTACCTCTTGTCTAGCATTAATGTGGCTTTCTTTTTCGGTTCTTTCTTGAGGATAATGCATTTAACTTAATACTAGAATGGCCTTAATTTAGTCATTTGGATTGCTGGCCCCCTCTGGTGAAGCTTATTGGGGTTGCTTTTTGTTTTTTTTCCTCTTTACATTGTGAATCTGTTGTAGAGTGTTTGGTTATACAACATGTGAGGCAAAAACAACTTAAATTAGCTGAAAAAACTGACAATTACGAAGCTGAGGAGGAAATGCTTTTAACTTATGGTTTGTAATTGTTGACTTTCTGCTTGAAAAAAGCTGCACCAAACAGGTTTGTTGTTTGTTTGGACCGATTCTTATTTTGTTGATTTGAGTAGCATGGGGTTAGAATTTGTCCATAACTTCATTTACTATGTGCTTCCAATATTTTGGTTTTCCAAATGTTTATCATTGATTTTCTTTTGACCTTTGGAGCTGAATCAAATTTAGGAAAGCCATATTCAATCACCAATATTCTGTCATTTGTCCAGCCGTTCAAGCAATGAAAACCATTTTTTCCTCTAATGATGAACTAAGGATATCCTAATTATATAATGGGGTGATAGTAGGGACTTTTTGGCTTTACATTCACAGAAATAACAATTTTGATTAGATAATGTGGGGTTTTCGAGAAATGGTTACTCGAAGAGTGGTTTGACACATGAAGCAATGCCCTTTCTGATAGGATATGCTGTTGTAAGTTTTAGATAAGGGTGACTGAACTTACCTAATGTTGATAAGTTGGACCTCTACTTATTCTGCTATTGACGTAAGAAATTTTGTTTATACTAGCTCCCTTTTTTTGGTTGATTCTCCTCTCTCCTCTCTCCTCTCTCATCTCTCTTTGATTTTGATTTTCATTAAGGTGTTAGGAACTCTCGCAAAATATATGCACTGGCGCAGCTGTTCCTTTTTTTCGTGATTGGTCAATAATTAATCAATTCTGTGATATGAATTGATTTGTGCAGTGATATAATAACGTTGTTCTGTGATATGAATTGATTTGGGCAGTGATGGTTGGTGGATCAGATACCTTATCCTGTGCTCAATGTGGCAAACCTGCCCATCTTCAGTATGATATTATATTTATGTATTCTCTTCGATTTTATTCTCAACCATACATTATACATCACATACACACACAAGCACAGTTCAATGTATACTTGGATTGGGATGTTTTTTTATCAATAAACAATTAGGTCATTGATCAACTTCAACAAGCAATTAATGGTGGTATGGATTTGATCATTGATCAACTTCTATGACTTTGTGGTCTTAAAATTATCACTTGCAAATGTAAATCACCTATATTTTACGAACATTGAGAGACATGTTCCACTTTATCAGCATTTAAAGTTTCACCATTAGTGTTTACTCCTCGCATCTTGAGCCAATAATGTGCTTCTCCGAGACAAAAAGACTGAGGAGATTATTGTGTTACTAGTTGTGAGGTTGTGATTTAATCAGATTTATAAATCCCAACAAAAACATGAATGTTATTTTCCATCGCACTGACCTCATTGCCAGGTGAATAGCAGATGCTGCAGCTAGAAGTCGAAACTATCCCACTCTGAAGCTTAAACTGTGAGTATCTTGATCAGTGAAGTGCCAAACAGGTAATTTGAAATTTTTAATTTCCAAACCACGCAGACAATATATGTTGCATTTTTATTTGCATCTTTTGATATCTATATATAGTGATTTTATTTTTTATTTTATCTTGTCTCTGTAGTGAATAATTAAGGCTTAATGGGTACTACTGGTTCTAGTCTAAATTTTCTCCATGAATTTTTATTAATAGTTAAACTGTGTGGATCTTTCCTTTGCTTAGTAGCTCTTTTTTCCAATTGTCCAAGGTCATTGAAGTTAGTCTCCTACCTTAGTGATTAGCTCTTTCACATAACTATAAGCTTTTCTTCTTGATTCATAGCATGAAAATATTGGTATTATATTCTTGCTTGTGATTGAGATATCTTCTCTTTTTGTTCTGCTAGTTATTGGGATTTTGTTTCTTGTAGCTTCTATAGAGACTCCATCCCTTTGCCAGAAAAATTTCAAAAAATAGAAGTAAAAAATAAATAGAGGAAAAGTTTGACTTTGACCATGAAAAACATGAGGGATCCCAAAATGTTGTAAAACAATCCCATGGTGTTTATGATCCCACTCTAATCAAGCAATCACATGGTACATCGGAATTGTATTTAAATATGAATTTTAAAGATGAAAAGGTTAGTTAGGGGGTTATGCGCACATGGACCAAACCATGGGGTTAAAGTGAACTATGCTGGGCTGGAAACTAAGGAATCACACAAAAGATTTGATTGCATTGCATATGCAACCTCCACGGTTTTTGCATTTGAATTATAGGATTTCAGCTCTTTGATGTCATACAAAGAAAAAGAAACAGTTTTTTCATTCATGCATTATGAATCCAAATAAGAATTTTCTTTTCTTTTTTGACGTTTAACTTCTCCTGTCATCCTTCATGCAGGGCTGTTTTGAGCTATTAACTCTAACTGGATCACCTGCTCTTAATGAAGTGGGAGGTGTACGGCGCAAAATAGGCATGTTAAGTGTTTCGCTGGCCAAACCTGATGGGACAGTTTTTGGTGGTGCTGTTGCAGGATCTCTAATTGCAGCTGGGCCAGTTCAAGTAAGCCTTACTTTCATCTCTATAATTGGAATTGCTAAAATAGCCTTGTAGCAATTGGACTTCTATAACTCCTGTTGATCCTAAAGGTAATCTCAGTTCTTAGTAGTTCTTAAAGTCCCACCAAACTTCATTCTAGCTACAGTTAGAGAGGTTCTTAAAAATGGTAGTTTGTTTAGAACAGCAGCATGTAATCTTTTACAGTTACTTCAAATGGAATGATAAGCTGTTTGTGGGTTGGTGTTCTAAAACCATTTTCATTTGTCTTCCCTATATTAAGTAGTAAAGCCAATTTTGTAAACAGATATTAATTAATTTTAGGTTACATACTTGTAGCAATTGGACCTTTATTTATTTGTCATATTCAAACAGATATTAAAAATATATATATAGATATATGACCATGAAAAGAGACGATGAATAAAACTAGAGTCAGAAACAAATAATGATGGGCAGGCATTGTGGGATTAATTGGAGAGTGATCTTGCAAAAACAGAGACATTCATGAGTTTAAATTGATTATATATTGATGAGTAGTATAATCCCTATTCGTTAATGAAAATACAATTTGGTATACTCTGTTTCAGTAATTGATGAGTCGTATATGTTCACAATGTGAAATTGTTTTTTTGATTTAATTGTTTTAATTTAGTTTTTTGCTTGATTTTGAGATCTGTGCATTGTAAAGTTTTCATTGATGTGTTGAACTGCACTATCAGATCTGGATTGTGCTTTCAGTCCTTTGTTTGGTTGTTGAGAAAACTAAGAAAAAATTATTAGATAATATAAATGTAGATTGTTGAGCACAAATTTCTTTTGAGATTTATGATAAGAAGGAATTGCAGTTTATGGGTAGAGTTGGAAATCAACAAACACAGTTTGGTTCTTAGTTGGACATATTTTTCTTTTACAATATAGTATATTGTAATATCCATTACATTGTCATATTCTATATTAAAACATTTCATTTGAGATAGTACATTAGAAAACCAATTCATGAATTAGGTAAGAAAGGATTTATAAGGGGACCCTAAAACATCAGTTCGTATATAAGTATGGAATGAAAATAGATTTGTTTTGTGGCATTTGATGCTCAATGTGATGGTGAAAGAATTTGTTAACAAAATTCAGTTTTACCACTATTGATAGTTCAAAATGGGAAAGTAGTTCATTCTGTTTTTTTTTTTTTTTTTTATGTGTGTGTGTGTAATAAATTACACAATTTTGCTTATATTGTGATAGCAATATATATATATGTAAGAAACTAAATCTACTCGCTTTGGTATGATTTTCTTTTCTGTAATACATCAGGGCCTGATTCATGAAGTATTCATTTTGATAATGCATGGCTTGTCTGATACCAAAGTCACTAGACCTGGGAAGTTCCGTAGCTGTCAAGATGGTTATGCTGTTAAGTCTTCATTGAAAACTGAAGATGGTGTCCTGTATCCACTTGAAAAGGGATTCTTCTTTTTACCCAAGCCTCCAACTCTTATTCTTCATGAAAAGGTAACTTTCTGGCCATACAAATGCTTTAACCCTGTGGTATACTATATGATTGATGCAATCAAATCCATTTTAACTAGTCCTTGAGCAATCATCCAACATCAACTATTACATGATTAAGTGCGAACCATAATAGCATTTTAGTATCATCAGCATTTCAACTTTAACTAATGCACATTGACTCATTTGCATTCAATAATAGTATAATTTTGTAAACCAGGCTACACAATTTAAAAACCCCACCTCTAGAATAAAATCTAACCATTCTACATACAATCTACAATGCAAGGCAACTTAGTCTCCGGCTAAAGGTTTTATAACTATAACTAGGAACCAAAAGGGACAAAATAGCAAGGCAAAGCACCAATCTATCTGTCTGCTATAAAGCATCAATTTTTTCACGGGTGGAAAAGTCATGTGGGGATGTCTTCCATAACAGTATTTATATCATGTGGGGATGTCTCAAAGATGTTTGGCCAAACATAGTTTAGTAAGTGAACCAAAGCATCCTCATATCCCAACCCAGCAACTCCAAAAGCCATGTGCTTCACAGCAGAAGCAGCAGTCTGCCTATGAACCAAATCTTTGTCCATGAGAGCATCCTCTAGCAATGGAGTCACTGCATAAATGTAATCCTTTCCCATTTCACCAATGTACTCGAATAGAAACGAGAGGGACTTCAGAACACCATTCTGAACATTAAGCTCTGGCACACGATATTCATTCATCAAGGCTGGTAAAACTGTAAAAGGAGAATGCATTCTGAAAATTTGTGCTTAAATGGAAAATAAATTCTGGCACACGACTTCAGAACACCATTCTGAAAATTTGTGCTTAAATGGAATATAAATTTTTTTACCAAATGTCTTGACTGCAGAATGCATGGAATGAAGAATTTCACTCTGGAAGGCATACAGAAGCAGTGGAGCATTATACTGCCATGGTATCAAGCAATATCAAATCACGTCCTTTTGCGGCCATTTGTTTTTGCAACCGTGCTGCTGCACACCAATCTCTGGGCCAAATTGCTGATGCTATTGCCGACTATAGTCTAGCCATAGTTCTTGATGGAAGTTACTCAAAGGTTGGCCTTTAAAGTGTATACTATGCGGGGTGTTAGCTTATTTTTTGTTTTGTTCGAAGAGGTTATCAAATGATTCTCTTTGATTTTCTTTTTTATTGTACTTAATGTTCTTGTTTCTGTTTCTATTGTCGTTTTCTTTCTCTTTTCTGTTTCTGTCATTGTTTTCTTTCTCTCTTTTCTGTTTCTTCTTCTTATGCCTATTCAAGTCCACCTCTACTAGCTGCCTGCCTTATACGATTCAGCTCGTCTTTGCACCTTTTGCTCGTCTTTGCTCCTTTTGATCGCCGCTCGTCTTTGCTCCTTTTGCTCTCCTCTTTGAAAAGTATTCCCCCCCCTCTCTCTCTCTCTCTCTCTCTCTCTCTGTTCTTTGCTCTATGAGAGAAGGTTTTAAACTAATCAGACTATGTTATTGACTATAACAAATGTACAGGAAAGTAAGGCCAATGATGACCACTTCTATCTTCTTGAAGATAATGTTACTGGGCTTGTTGGAGTAATTAATTTATCTTTTCACCTCAAAAAGCAAATCCTTATAAATTAATTTAATTATGCTTTAAAGGTGAATCTAATGCATGTATGTAATGTTTTTACTCTTTTTTTTGTGTAATTGTAATCAGGCCTGTGACAGACTAGAACTTGTTCTATACTGGAATGAAGTACACAACAGCTACTTTTGCCACTGCCATGTGTTAACATTGTTCCTGCCATGTTTTTTCTAATGGCTTGGATACTCAGGTAAATTACCTATGGATTTTTTTATCATGTGGAATTTGTTATGCATTAAATACGGTAAAATAATAATAATAATAATAATAATAATAATAATAATAATAATAATAATAATAATAATAGTCCACTATATATTTCACATATTTTTATGTATTTTTTATATATTTGTTTTATATATGTTAATATAACTTTTACACATATATGAACATTAATCACCGTCCAATGGAGATGGTTAGCATTTCCTATTAAGTATTCTATTATGACAACCCAAGTTCACATATGCGCACGGAATTTTTTATTTTTTTTTTTAGAAATATAGGCAAACAAATTCAATATGTGATAGATTCATTAAGGGTGACCTAAATGAATGTCACTCAGAATGAATTTAGATCAAACAATTCTATATATATATTTTGTGAGTTGGAGGTCATAGTCCAGGAAGGAGAAATCTTCCTTATGGCAAGATTTGTATCTATGACTCTTAACAAGGCAATTAACAAGGCACAAAATTTTGATCAGCCCAATTAGATCCACTTGTTTCACAAAATTAATTTTTTTATGCTTCTTTTTTACCTTATATATGCGTAACTGTTTTAAATCACATATAGTAGGTTTAACATATATGACTCTTGGGACATGCACGAGGAAATGATAACGAACTCAGAAGATGCTTGATAATGTTAGATGCACTTGGTTATTTCTTCGTTATATTCATTTTTTTTAATCTGGAGATGCTTGATAATGTTTCTTATAGTACTCATATAGATTATCTTGCCAGGTTTTGTAATGTCATGTAAGATGAGTGATTTTGGAATTGGTTGTTTTGTTTGGTTAATGCTAAAAAGTTTGCCACTTGACGCAAAAGAAATACAGGGTCCTATATATGGGCTCCTGTTGATGACGAATTGATTTTTCTCTATTTAATTATGCATTTTTCTTTCCTACAAGTATGACATAATTCTCTCTATTGCAGCTAAAACTACCCTATCAAATTGTGGCTATTGTTTCCGGTGCTTTGAATGATGCAGCTGCAAAGAAGTACGATTTGGAAGGATGGTTTCCTGCATCCAACACTTACAGAGAACTTGTTTCTTGTTCAAACTGTACTGACTATCAGTCCAGGAGATTAGAGATTCGATATGGGCAGAAAAAGGGTAGACTAGTAGTTATATTTTTGGATGGGTGTGTATAGAAAATATTTGGTAGACTACTAGTTATATTTTTCGGTTGATGTACATGGATAAAAATTTAAAACATAATAACAAGTATTTGTTATGTCTTAAATTTTTATGCTAGATGAAATATGTAGTTTGGAATTATTTGTGGATGAAAACTTATAATAGTTGCTGATTTTAATTAAACAGGTTCAGAAATGGTTGATCTATGTATTTTTTTAAATGTTCATGATTCAATTTATTTGTTGGTTTGAATGATTTTTGCAAATTACAGATTATATTGAATAAATTGGATGGATTATTATAAATTATAGGTTTATTTTGTTAGATGTTGGTCGCAGAATGTGACAATTGGCAACCAAACTAATTTTGGTCGCAGAATGTCACAATTGGCGACCAAAATTTCAGTCGCGGAATGTGACAATTGGCGACCAAACTAATTTTGGTCGTGAAATGTCACAATTGGCGACCAAAATTTTTGGTCGCGAAATGTCACAATTGGCGACCAAATTAATTTTGGTCGCAGAATGTCACAATTGGCGACCAAACTAATTTTGGTCGCAGAATGTCACAATACCAAAATTTTTGGTCGCGAAATGTCACAATTGGCGACCAAACTAATTTTGGTCGTGGAATGTGACAATTGGCGACTGAGAAATTTGGTCGGCAAAAGGCAACTTTTCGCGACCAAAGTGTTTTAGCGACAAAATGGATTAGTCGCAGTAAATAAATATTTAGCGACCAAAAATTTAGTCGGCAAATGCAACTTTTCCCGACCAACGAAAATTTTGGTCGCGAATTACTTTTGCCGACCCTCAATTGGCGACCAAACTAGCGACAAAAAAAATTGGTCGCAGATAACTTTTGCCGACCAAAAATAGACTTTTAGCGACCAATTTTTTTGTTGCCAAAAGTGTTAATTCTTGTAGTGTAGGATTTACGTTATTTGGAATTCTCATATAATCTAATAATTAAAAGTGTAATAAAGCATGAAAATAAAAAAAATGTAAGGACAGAAGATCCTCAACCAATAATGCTACAACTCTAGAATGGCAGTTAATAAGCATTGTTACACTTTATGTAAATCTAGATTCCAGACATTAAAGGGAGCTATGTCCACCTCAAGTATCTAAAGTTTATATATTAAAAAGAATGGTTTAGGTTTAAACAGTGTTATTTTTAATTAAGACAGCACTTCTGTTTAGTACCAAATTCCTTTCCCTTTGCCAGCATTAAGAATATCTTATGACTGTACAATCAAACAAAGCAACTACATTGGCTTTTTCCAGTGCTTCCCGATTTTTTTTATTTTCTTTTTTTATTTCAGTGGACAACATGTACGGAGTTGATGACTTAATTTTTTCTTCTGCCAACAGGCAAGAGTTGGCCATTTCTAAGAAAATTGAAATTTAATAAATAATTTTTTAAATTGAGAATTAATCATTAAACTTATATGTGCCTCCCTAATGTCTGGTTAGTCTAGTACGTACTTTAGAGATCAACCTTACATAAACTAGCCAGCTGGGAGGAGTTAATCATTTCCTAATTAACAACATCTCAATTGTTTTAGACATGTAATTTTGCGTAAAAACCTTTTTTCGCAGCATATGGGGTGGTAGGAGGTGTGGTTTTTTTCCCAATTGATTTGGAGGTGATGGTGGTGGCTGTGGTGGATGGAAGTGGCGGTCTGGGATGAATGAGGGAGAGAGGAAGGGAGAGTGGACCATTTTGATTTTTGGCTAATTTCTTAATAAATGTTATTAATTGGACTAAATTAAGTGTGAAAATTAAACTGTAAAATTGATGCATATGAAATTACATTGAGCACATTGACACAATTAGCAAATTATGTGGATCATTGTTGTGCCCACAATAAAAAAAATAAAATTGATGTTATGGGGGGAGAAAAAATTAATCTATGACTAGACCCAAACAGATGCCTATTGCATATCGAGGGAAGCCCAGATGTCGAGAGGCTCCATGAGAGCTAAACCCGACCAGCAAGGGGAGGCAGATCACGCGATAACGAACCAGGTACACACTCAAAAACCAGTCATCTCTATTCTATTCTTATCTGTCAAGTATTGATTTGATTGTCAGAGTGCTCTCCCGACCAACACCTAGGATAGTGTCTAATGTTCCTGCTTGTTTTGCAGGTCCGAAGGAGATTGGGCATTCATCTTACTCTCTTCCAGTTTGGGATAAATCTACCCTCCACTGTTGTAATGTGCTAATTTTTTGCGTCATCACATAAAATTTATAATAATTTTCTAAATAGAATTTTTAAACAGTAATGATATGTATCTAGAAAAAAAAAAAAAAAAATCAAATTGTGCTTATAATTTACAATGCATGAATCAAATTTATTTTAAACATGACTCACATCATATTAAATTTAAATCTTTCTCTTCATTTCAAATTCTAGACTCTCTTTTTTCACGATATTTCTTCTAATTTTATAACATTTTTACTTTCAAAATTCTATCTACGTCAAGTAGAGCAGATTTTACTAGAATAATTTTCTTATTTTGGTTTTGTTTGGTATCGTTTTTTTCATGATGTATCTAACCTAGGCTAACACTATGGTCCATTTTATTTTCAAAAATTGTGATATGATTCCTCTCATGCGAGCATGCTAGTTTGTTGTGGAACCCAACAATGGACAAAGAGGTACGTACCATACCATTCATTGAACTTGAATATTAACATATATACGTAAGTTTGGACATCAGTAATTATTAGGTACCTCAATTTCATGTATTTGTAGCAGTGTAATTTATAGAAATAGTTGTAGTTTTGAATTTGACAGAGCTATGTACATAGATAGAAGCATGAAGTCAGGTACTTGTTCAGAGAATTCACGTTCGCTTGTTTACATTGTACTTTTTAGGCCAACCTTACATCAACTATATCCAGCTACTTGTAATTAAAGCACGTTTCCTAACTACCAAATTAATATAAAAATTATCTATATATATAATTTTTATACATAAAATACGTACACAATAACGCGGTAATGCAATTTTTGTAATTTCAAATCACAACGATGAATGTTTTTTCTTAAAATGAAAGGACTACATAAAATCATGTCATTCTATATAAAAATTAAGAAAATTTTATCGGTACAACATTACCCAATTAAAATTTCTAAATGTCAATTGATTTAGATTTGTCATTCATGTTTAACCTTTTTTTCACCAGAATATGAGGTGGCCGAGTGTGTGTGAGAGAGGGGGATAAATGGACCATTTCATCCTTATTTTTTATTTTTTTTTCTCTTGTGTTATTAATTATACTAAATTAAATGACAAAAATGGTGCGATTGAAATTTCAATGTACAAATTGACATAATTAGCAAACTAGATGAATTATAAAAAAAGCTATATAATTATTTTTGTTACCTCATTTTCTTACTTCTTGACACAAGTGAATAGATCTTATATACATTTATTGATGTAATAAAAAATATATATATAATTATGTATAATACCTACCACTCATTTATATCTCCCATTTTAGCATAAAATTGACGAGAATTTCAAAATGAACTGTTGGAACAACAATGCTATGTATTTAAAAATATGTATAGTTAAGATTTTAAAATGCATAAATCATTAATCAAATTTATTCCAGATATAAACAATGGAATTAGCTCGATTGGCGAGAACTCTTTCATTTCACTAAGAGGTCAGTGGTTCGAATCTCTATACTTGCATGTGTGTCTTATTACCAGTATATTTATTGGGACTTTCTCCCATACTTTAAGAGTTTTTTTTTTGTATTGATTATATTATATTTGATATCCATTACTATGATTGTAATTCATACGAATCAAATATATATATATATATATATATATATATATATTATTCTAGATATAACAAACACCACGGCCTTGTTTGGTTTGTCTTTTGAGGGACAATTTTTGAGAAAAAAATTCAAAAATTTGATTGGTTGAAATTTTTTGAAAAAAAAAAATTTCAAAATCACTTTTATCGCTTTACACATCAATCAATTATTTTTTATCTCATGCCCATTTATTTAACTACAAAAAATAAATAAATAAATCGTCCCAAACTCTAAAACTCCAAAACTACTTTCAAAACATATATAATCAAATAAATTTTCAAATTTCGTAAACTCTTTTCAAAAAATTATTTTTCAAAATTGTTTTACAAATGCAAATCAAACATGGCCCACAATTCTAAACATTTTTTTTTTTTTGAGTACGTGATATTTTTGCTTTTGAAATTCTGTCCCTTCCAAGTAGCATATTTGACTAGAATGGTTTTTTATTTTGGTTAAGTTTGGTGTATTTTTTATTTTTCATAATATAAACCTAGCTAACATTATGGTCGATTTTATTTCAAAAATTGTGATCTGATTTCCACTCATGTAAACATGGACTTAAGGCGGGTCTTGAGTTATTCAGACGAACTTTTGAAATCAGGCCCTTTATAGATAATTAAAAAAAATGATAATTACTTGCATTTTTTTTTGATTTTCTAATATCGACATAATTTTTATTTGTATATAATCACTGAAACTATACTTTATTTACTAAATCAAGATATAAAGAAATCATTATAAGAGCTAAAAAAAAAATATGGTCTTATTGTTTTATGATTTAACAAATCTAGATTACAATAAAAAAAAAAACATTATATAAAATATAAACTTGTAACAAAACTAAATTCAAACCAATTACGGCAAAATATTACTTAAATAGTACTCTTATCATATTTTTAAGGATAAATTACAAACACATCTCTTAAGGTTTACTTAAATTACAAATTATCCCTTGTGATTTTAGAAATTACGTTATGCCCCCCAAAGTTTCTAATTTCATAACAAATAGGTCCTTTTATTAATAATTCATTAAGTTAATTAATAGTTTTTAATAATGTTAAACTTTTATTTCAATTAATAATTCAGATAATTTTATTATTGTATAGGTGATCAGTTAAAATTTTCACTTTTTTAATTAATTCTGTTAAATAAAAAATTCTGACAGGGAGATATTATAACTTTTCAAACCACAGTGAGTAATTTGTATTTTAAGTAAACCTCAGGGGATGTATTTGTAATTTACCCTATTTTTAAATGTAAAATTACTGACTAAGCATTATTGGGTTTTTTTAATAGAGATTAATTTAATAAAACAGACTTGATACAATAAAATTATCGCCATAGACTTGATAGTTTTAACTAAGAGTGAAAATTCTGATTTGAAACATTAACTACATACGAATAAAAATTGACATGATCAATTCCGACATAAATTATAAATAGATTGGATTAATATTAAGGTAATTCCGACATAAATTATGGACCATAGGTCCGGCCTTGATTGGAGTACTTTGTATATAATTAGAATCCAACTATGGATTATAGGCAGAGACGGAACTAGGAGAAGACTATGGGAGGCCATGGCCTCCTTGTTTCTCTGAAAATTATTGTTTGTCATTGAATTTTGAAAATATATATCATTTTATATATAAAATGGTCCCCAGTATAAAAAAATATATATGTTCCATCTTGAATTCTTTTTATATTTTACACCAAAAAAACTTCATCATCTTATTAGAAATTTCTTCTATGGTATTTAAATTTTTTTTTATGTATATATAATTTATATATATATATATATATATATATATCATATTCTACGTACATGTATGTTTTGTGCACGTGGTGAAAAAAATTATTTTTTTTAGCCCCTCCGATAATGAAATTCTGGTTCCGTCCCTAACCATAGATAAACATTCAATGAACTTGAAAATTAGCACATGAGAATACAAATATATATATATGGAAAATAAAAATTATATATGTTTCTCAGTTTCATATATTGTACTAATGCATGCATGCATGCAAGGAAGTGAAGAACTTGTTCAGAGCCCTCATGTTCGGTTGTTTGTTTCCATTAACATTTGGATTCCAAGTGCAATGTGGCAACCTCTCGATGCTTCTTTGCATCCTATATCGTGGGGGTCTTTATTTATCAAATAAATTTGTCTCTCTAATGAGTTTGTCTTTAAGCTAATGCCAACTATGTATGAATAGTTTTTAATAATTAAATTCTGTAAAAGCAAGATTCTCGGCCTTAATCCAACTTATTAATTACAATAAAGCTTATTGGATTATAAGGATAAAGACATTCTTCAAGCACAAAATACCACAAATTATCGACATAAATTCTTTTATGTAGTAAAATTACACTCAACACGCGTCATCTTTAGCGCCTCCTAAAGTATTAACAAACTTTTGAGGTTTGTCTTATCATTTTAATCATTCTCTCTCTCTCTCTCTCTCTCTCTCTCTCTATATATATATATATATATATTTGAATTAATTATTGAAAAATTTACTCATAAGTCCTAGTTTCTGAAAAGTTGAACCATTTAGTCCTAAAAATTTTCTTATGTTCCATTTAGTCCATTTACACATCAATCTAATGCTCGAAATCTAATGTTCGAAACATTAATCTGATGTTTGAAACATTGTAATGGGACCTTTCAGTCTATAAAAAAACTTTTAGGACTAAATAGTATATAAGTTATTAATTTGAGATTTATTGGTGCATCCCCTTTAATTATTCAATTTGTCTTTTCTTCAATGGACTACATATTGTAGTGAAGCCAAGCCCGCCTTAATTAATTATGTTAAATTTTTCTCTATTTGGATTTATTTATTAATGAAACTTGGCTAGGATGCAACTTCAACGGGTTCTTTACGAACAATTTAAGTCTAGTACAAAAAAATTTAAAAGTTGAAAATTATAAATTTAAATTTAATCAGAACTTAGGTTAAAATTTGTTAATTAAAATTAAATTGGGACAAGATCTTAAAGAGGGTTTTCAAAACTCAAATATGATAAACCCAAATTTTATTTACTATATAACAAATTATATGAAAAAAGCTAGAGACTTTAAAGTAGGATTTCTTAAATTTATTTCACCTAAGAGTATCTCCATCAATTTAGTTTTTTTTTTTTGGCTAAAATAATAAGTAAATCAATAAATTTAAATAGCATCAAATTGGCTATAAAATTTTCTATTTTAATTTTGGAGGTTTTAACTCAACAAATGTAACTAGTAGTTTTGGTTACTCAAAAATGTATCTAGCTAGATGTGGGGTTATATTTCTGAGCATCAACACGTGGCAAGATGACGTCGGCGTGTCATCAGGAGAGCTACGTGTCACAGTAAAGTTTTGCCATGGTATCCTAGTATTTGCCGAGGTCTATTTCTGAAGGTATCTTAATCCGGATGAAGGCCTACAACCTCGGCTCCACCTGCAATGGCCGAGCTACCCGCAGAAAACTGGAGCCGAGGTAACTGTCAGACTGACCATATCAGCCAATATAAAATATTATCTTGGTAGGTGGATGTCCATCTATGTGGAGAAAGCCATCATTTCACTAACTAAGTGGCCTCGAGGCCATAAGAGTTGATCATGAGGCCATTAGAGGCCATGTGAAGGAATAAAGAGCTTTTGCCTGGAAAGCTGCCGAAAGTGCATTGGTGGGCTGGCAAGACAGCTCAAAAGTTAGTGGCTTCTGCACTAACTTCACTAGTATATATATGGAGAGGTCAATGGACGAAGGGGAGGGGGAATTCATTCGGAGCAGAGCATATACAGCTACAAGTTAATAGTAGCATCTGTAATTACTTACTTTGAGAGTGAGAAAGCTACAGAGAGTTAATTGTAATTTCTGTCATTCATTCAATAAGAGAATTACCTCGGCCTCCCGTGGACGTAGGCACTATTGCCGAACCACGTAAAATCCTATGTGTCTTTGTGTTATTATCTGTGCCATCTATTCTGCTTGTGTTTTTACCGCTGAATCACTAAGATAGGCAGTGTGATCAGAAAATCACTCACACACTAGACCTAATTTTTTAATACATCATTAGGATGAATTTAAGATTCATGTTTTAAGGGTGTCTAGCATTTCTCAAAGGGTAAATTACACTTACCTCTCCTGAGATTATTGACAATTATAGCGACTTTTTTTTTGTAGTTTCAATAATTACACTAATCTTTCTTATTTTTAAAATTATTATCAAGATTCTCCCAGCCTGTTAAGTTCGTACCAAAGCATTAATTGGATGTAAAAATAACCATATTACCCTTTGATTTAGACTTGAACATAACAAAATACTCATAAACCAAGAAGTCTCGTTCATTATTAACATGGGTAAATTACACTTACCTCCCCTAAGGTTTTACATTTATATTATTAAAAATTCACACATATTTTAGCATTATTTAATAAAATTTAAATTTTATGCAATAATAAATAAAACTATTAAATTGTTAAGACATTATTAAAACATTTTTGAATAATAACAAAACTTTGAAATGAATTCTCAATAAATCAATTAACTTGTGTTTACACAGCTTTATACAAGATGGTTAGAGTTTTTTATCACTCTCACTTATAACTACCTTTCAATTATATATCTATCTCTCCTATATCTATTGAAATCTTTCTCATTTTCCTGCTGACATGAGCACTGCAACTGCAGCTGCACTTCTTGATTAATTGTCTTCAGTTTTAGCTTGAGCTGCTCCAAAGTTGGTGGCTTCAGCTGAGCAATAGAACATATGTTCTGCAATGGCTTAGTGAGCTTATCATCCCCCTGCAAACTGATGGGATAAGGGAGGACCACAAGTTTGTCCTTAAGATAATGAAGCCTGGAAGAAGTTAAGGGCTTGGTAAAAATGTCAACAATTTGGTCAGCAGTAGGAATATAAGAGAGAGCTATTTGTTTAGAGGCAACACATTCCCAAATGAAGTGACAATCAACTTCAATGTGTTTAGAGCGAGAATGGAACACAGGGTTGGAAGCCAACGCCATTGCGGAAAGGTTATCACACCAGAGAACTGGAGGAGAGGTGCAGAAAATAGACAAGTCGTTGAGAAGCTGCTATAACCAAACTAGTTCAACAGTAGTATTAGCCATAGACCTATACTCAGTTTCTGTGGATGATCTGGAGACTGTTGGTTGCTTCTTGGCAGACTAGGAAATTAAATTAGGACCCAAGAATACATAGAAACCAGAGGTAGATCTTCTATCAGAAGAATCACCGGCCCAATTTGAATCAGAAAAGGCATGAAGTGTAAAGGGGCCAGAACTAAAACTGAGACCATGATGAATGGTACCCTTAACATATCTGAAGAGCCTTTTAACCATGGCAAAGTGAGCAAGGGTAGGAGCTTGCATATGTTGACAAGCTTGGTTAACAGCCAAAGCTAAATCAGGCCTAGTAATGGTCAAATATTGGAGAGCCCCCACCAAACTTCGATAAAAGGAAGGGTTAGAATAAGGTAGATCATCTGAAGGAGAGACAGATAGGTGAATAGCCAAAGGAGTAGAACAAGGCTTACACTTTGTCATAACAACTTTTTGAAGTAAGTCACTAGCATACTTCTGCTGAGAGAGAAAGTATCCTTGTGAATACGAATGAACTTAAATGCCCAAAAAATAAGAGATATCACCAAGTTCCTTCATGGAAAAAGCATTGTGCATCTGGGTAAGTAAAGATTGGAGCAACACAGAATCACTTCCAGTTAACAAAATATCATCCACATAGATAAGTAAAATAGTAATGTGATAAGGAGTTTTGTGGAAAAACAAAGAAGAATCTGAGGGACTAAGGTGAAAACCTTGACCAAGCAAGAAAGTGAAAAAAAGTGGAATACCAAGCTCTAGGAGCTTGTTTAAGACCATAGAGGGCCTTTTGAAGTTTACAAACATGGTGAGGAAAGGTAGAGTCAAACCCCGGAGGTTGAACCATGTAGACTTCCTCCTCTAAATGACCATGTAAAAATGCATTAGAAATATCCAGCTGTTTGAGTGGCCAATTGTGCTGAAGGGCCAAACATAACAAAATATGAATAGTTGCTTGTTAGGCAACAAGACTGAAAGTATCCTAGAAATCCACACCCTCTTGTTGAAGATAACCCTTTGCAACTAGCCGAGCCTTATATCGGGCTATGGTTCCGTCAGAATTCTTTTTAATACGAAAGACCCACTTACAACCAATAGCAGTTTTGTAAGAAGGAAGAGAGACCAAACTCCAAGTGCCTTGCTTTTGCAGGGCTTGAAATTCTTCAGTCATGGTAGCAGTCCAAAGAGGAGATTGCAGGGCTTGAGAGGCAGTAGATGGATCAATAAGAGTAAGATCAAGAGGAGGAGCATGGGTAAGATGACAGACCTTGGATCTGGTGAGAATTTGATGAGTATTAAGTGGAGGAACTGCAGCATGAGAAATTGGTAAATGAATTTGAATAAAAGAAATAGGAATAGAAGATGAATTTGGAGGAAGGGGATGAAGATAATGAGGAGAAGAAGTAGGTGAGGTAGGAGAAGCAGCAAAAGTGGGAGAATGAGGAGGAGACTTAGAAACAACTAATGGATAATGAGATGGTGCAGCAGCAACAAGTTGAGGCATAGAGGCAGGGCGAGGCATAGAACCAGGCCTAGAATCAGATGAGGCAGAGAAGTTAGAAGTAGAAACAGATGAGACAGGCAGAGAACAGAGGAGGGGACAGAAATAGGCCAGAAAAAGGACTGAACAACAGATAAAGAAGAGGAAGCAAGCTGCCGAAGAAAGAAAGGAAAGCAAGTCTCATTGAAAAGAACATGTCTAGAAAGGAACACCTTGCCTAAAAGAGGATCTAAACATCTGTAACCCTTAGCGGTGGAATGATACCCTATAAAAACTCAAGGAGCAGACCTAGGTTCTAACTTGTTAGAAGCATAAGGCTTAAGCCAGGAAAAGCAATGGCAGCCAAACACTTTAAGAAAGTCATAATCAGGAATGGTGTGAAAAAGAAGTTGAAAAGAAGATTTGTGGTTAAGAGACAGACTAGGTATTCAATTTATAAGAAAGACAGTAGTAGCCAAGGCTTCAAACCGATACTTAGGAGGAAGAGAAGACTGGTAAATCAAAGCAATGGCAGTCTTAGTGATGTGCTGATGCTTCCTTTCAGTGATCCCATTTTGTTCTGGTGTATAGGGACAAGTGAGATGATGAACAATACCATGATTAGCCAAATATTGAGTCATTTTGTGATTCACAAACTCTGTCCAATTATCAGTTCTTAAAACTTTGAGAGATGTTGAGAATTGGTTTTCAGCATAAGCTTTAAACACTAAAAAAGTAGAAAACACCTCACTTTTGGCATGAAATGAGATAAATCCAAGAAAACCTGGTAAAATCATCAACAAACAACAAGTAGTACTTATAACCAAAAACAGAAGCAGTAATTGGACCCTAAACATCACTATGAACAAGAGAAAATGGTTGGTTAATAGTAGAACTAGAGAGTTTGAAAGGGTGTCTGTGAATCTTAACAACACTACATGGTGTACAAGTAAACTTAGTACAATCCTTACTCTTAAACCTAGTAGACAAATTGTGAGTAATATGATGAAACTTCAAAGGTGAAGGATAACCAAGCCTTTGATGCTAGATAGGCAAGGAAGTTTGTGATGAAGTGTGAGCAAGATAAGCCTGAAACAACTGGGACGAAGAGGATGCAAATTGATAAAGACCATTCACATTAGGGCTTTTGTGCAGGACCTGATCCGTATGCTTGTCCTGAACAATAAAGGAGTTAGCATCAAAATTAACTTTGCAATTATTATCCTTAGCTGACTGATAAACAGGCAAGAGATTGGAAGAAATGGTAAAAACATGCAAAAGATTATTGAGCTGGAAAGAATATTGTGGAGTAGGTAATAAGCCCTTACCAACAAGTTGAATATGAACACTCTGGCCATTTCCTATAGTCACTTGATCTGGTCCTTGATATGGATGTTAGAGATGGAGATTGCCAAGATCATTGATGATATGACTTGTGGCTGCAGAATCAATGTACCAAGGTGTAAAAGATAACTCAGTAGGAAAAGAAAACTGGCTAGATGAGTTTAGATTGGTTGTAGTAGAATAAGCCTTCAACTGAGGACCTGAAGAAGTAAATGAAGAATGAGATAGCTGATAGGTTGGATCCATGCGGAACCAACAATCAAATGCAGTATAAGTGAAACCTCCACAGATTTGACAACCAGAGCCAGTGTGTCTTCCAAATCTATCTCTATTAGAGCGATTGGATCTGCCTCTTCTGTATCGTCCATCTCTCGAACCTCTAAAAGAATTGCAGCCTCAGTAACTTGAATTGCCAGATGAATGAGCCCTAGAATACTGAGAATAGGATGGTGAACCTTCAAAGCTCTTAGTTGTGGAATAAGCAACTGGAGATTCATTTTGCAAAACAAGTTTGGCTTTGTTCTCAACATGTATTGCCTCTAAACAGAGAAGAGAGCACAAATCTTCCATGGAAATTGATTCTACACGAGCTCGTATAGCAGTCTTGAGATCATCATACTCTCCAGGTAGTCCATTTAAAATGAGGAGCACCAGGTCCTCATCATTAATCATTGAAGAAGCAAGACGAAGTTGATTGGAGATCTCTTTGATCTGAGTCAGCTATTCCTCCATTAAAGAACCTCTTTTTGTAATTGATTGTAACTGATATTTCAATTGATGAATATGAGAACGAGAAAGTGAAGTATATCTCTTCTCTAAAGCACTCCATACTTGAAAACAATGTTGATGATGGAGAACTGAAGAAAACACAAAAAGGGAGAGTGGTGGTAATACAACTCAGAATATGTGCATCTATAGTTTTCCACTGAAGAAATTATGGATTTGACACTGTGTTTCCGGATGAATCAAGAATCTCAGAAACTGGACAAGGCACCAAACCAGTGACAAACTCAAGGAAATCGGTGGCTCGAAGGACATTTTGAAGTTGACTTTTCCAAATCAAGAAATTTGTAGAATCAAGTTTGACAGTAATCAATGAATTAAAATTTGAAACAAGAAGACTAAGATTTGTTGGTATAGATTGAGAATTTGATGATGAAAGATAAGAAATCACCATTGTTGGACCTTGCTCGTAAGAGCTTCTAGAGCTCTGATACCATAACAAAACTTTGAAATGAATTCTCAATAAATCAATTAACTTGTGTTTACACAGCTTTATACAAACAAACTCTAACTTCCTCACTCTCACTTATAACTACCTTTCAGTTATATATCTATCTCTCTTATATCTATTGAAATCTTTCTCATTTTCTTGCTGACATAAGCACTGCGACTGCAGCTGCACTTCTTGATTAACTGTCTTCAGTTTTAGCTTGAGCTGCTCCAAAGTTGGTGGCTTCAGTTGAGCCAATGGAACACATGTTCTTCAATGGCTTAGTGAGCTTATCAAATAAAAACTTAATTTTTATTGATAAAATATATAAAAATAAACAATCTCTCTAAAATTAATGTTACATAACATCTTAATAATTTAATATGAGACTTATTCCACACTACATAAGCAACATAAAATTTATCATTTTAAGTAATCCATTTATTATTTGAATTTTTTTAATTTAAAATAAATTAATTAATTTTTTTCTAACAATTTGCATTACTTATTTATTCATATGTAAAACAATTATTATTTTATTTTTTCTCAATCATATATTATTCTCAAATTTTAATTTTTATCTTTGAGTCATTAAATTTCTAGTCGATGCATATTTAAGAAAACACAAGTTGATATTTCTTACCTGATTAAAAAATTAAAAAATAAATATAGAAGTAAAAATATCTTACATCCCCTGAGTATTTGACAATTAAACCAAACTCATTCATTATCAATATTAATCTTAACCTTAAATGCACAAAATTTAATATGTGAAATTATTATTTATTTTTCATGAATTTTTCAAAATATAAATGTAACTTCTTGACTCTATTTTTTTCCATAACAAGTTTTTGAACTTTTATATAAAAAAATTTTAAAAAATTTTTTAAAAATTCAACCATTAATGAAGGTTAAAAATTAATTTTAAGATTTAATTTAATAAAAATAGTTTAAATGAGACAAATAAAGACGGAGAAATAGAAGTATATACATAACAAATTAATTGAGTATTTTATTATTCTCAAACAATTTCTTCATTCAAGTAAAGATTAATTTTAATATTAAGTCGAATAAATGACAAATTGTTTGATTTGTTTGTTATTTTCAGATGATTTCTTGATCCTACATTCTCTATCAACTAATTTTAATTTCTTGTGAGGCGATTAGATTTTTTTTACTTCTATATTTATTTATTTTTTAATTATTTAAGAAATATTAACTTGCGTTTTTTTACATATGCATCGATTAGAAGTTTAATAACTTAAAGATAAAAATTAAAATTTAAGAATAATATATGATTGAAAAAAGATAAAATAATAATTTTTTACATATGAATAAATAAGTAATGCAAATTTGCGGGGAAAAAAATAAATTTGTTTATTTCAACTTTAAAAAAAATTAAATAATAAATACAATACTTAAAATGATAAATTTTACTTTATTTATGTAGTACAAAATAAGTTTTATATTAAATTATTAGGATATTATTTAATATTAATTTTAGAGAGATTGTTTATTTTTAATTATTTTATCAATAAATTTTTTTTAAAAAAAATCATTAAATAATTTAATAATGTCTTAACAATTTAAGGATTTTTTAATATTGCATAAAATTTAAAAATTTTATTAGGGGTTGTTTGGGGTGTCCTAAATAAGTGCACTTTTTGTCTTTTTAGACTAAAAAGTTGAGGTTGAAAATATGAATGTTTGAGTTAACTTTTTGACTTTTTATGGAAAAATGTGTAATAAAAAATTGTAAAAATTGGTTTGTAGGGAAAAATTAGAATTGAGAGTTGTGCAGCCGTAATTGTTGACTTTTGATAAATAGTGATAACTTTTTAACTTTTTGAGTAACTTTTTGACTTTTTGACTTTTTTGAGACTTCCCAAACTTAGCCTTATGTTAAAATATATATGAGCCTTTAATTATGTATATATGCAAAACCTCAGGAGAATGAGTGAAATTTCTCATTTAAATATATAAGGTAATGAGAAATTTTGTTATTCTTAATATTATAACCTATGACATCAATATGACATCAACATGACATCAGTATAACATCATCAAAATCTATTAAGAGCTCGTTTGGAAAGTGAGTTGGCTTTTTGGCTTTTTGATGTTTTTGGCTATTTTAGCATGGGGCTAAAAAGCCTAGTTTGGAAAGAGTTTTTGCCTGTGTTTGGCAAGTGGGTTTGCAGGTTTTTTTGGCTATTTTAGCCACAAAAAACAAAATAGGCTATTTTAGCCATAACAAACAAAACATCACATCCAACCCATAATCATTACATTCTTCTCTCACAAAAAAACTCAAAAAAGCCAAAAAGCCAAAAAGCCAAAAAGTCCTTCCCAAACCAAGCTTTTAAGCCCAGGCCAAAATAGCCAAAAAAGCCAAAAAGCCAAAAAGCCAACCCACTTCCCAAACCAAGCCTTTGACTTTTTTGTGAGAGAAAGAATGTAATGATTATGGATTAGATGTGATATTTTATCTTATTGGGCTAAAAAACTTATTTTGTTTTTTGTGGTTATTTTAGCCAAAAGAGCCTCCAAACCAACTTCCCAAACGGAGGCTAAATAGCCTAACAGAGGATAACAGTAGAGAAATTTTAATAATAATTTCAAAAGTAATGGAGATTAGTGTAATTATTGAAACTACAAAAGAAATTTCTGTAATTGTCAAAAATTTGAAAGGTGGTAAGTGTAATTTACCCTTTCTCATAATAAACATGAAATATTATACATTATAGATTATTTTCTCAGTATTTGGATTAAATTATATTACAATGTAATATATTGTATTGTTTGGTACACAACTAAAATTATTTTCCTTATTATGTTTCAAATTTGCATTTTAGCTAAACCAAAGATAAAACTTTTTGTGTTCCAATTTAGACAACTCGATGTTAGTCTTAATTTTGTAAGTTAAACTCAAGTTCTGACTTGGTCAAAAAAAAAATTATGCAAAGGGTAAGCTCGGACTCACGTCTAAGTAAATTTGTTTACACTTCAAATTGAGTTTGAACAGATTCTCAAATGGACCGAATTTGACAATGTTGCATCATACATTACAATATATAAGAGTTTTAGAAATCAAATATTTTAGTCTTCAAAAATAAAAATTTTATTGTAAAAAAAATTTAAGGATCAATTTCCATTGTCATGAAAATAATCGCTAAAGGTCGTCTAAAAAGTAAAAAACAAGGCATTTAGCGACAAAATTTTAAAAATGTCACTAATAAATAGACTTTTAAGGGGCAAAATAATTCGATCTTGAAATGGTTTATTTTTTGAGATAAAAAATTTCGTCCCAAAAGGATAATAATTCATCACTAATGTCCCATTTTTGTTGCTAAAAATATAATGACACTTTTCGTAACAAAATTATTTAGTCTCTAAAAAATAATTTTGTCCCTAAATTTTGATCTCTAAAACCTTAATTTTTAGTAGTGTTCTAAGGTGTTGCCTTTAGGATTATTTTGATAATTGACTTTTTAACTTTTTTGTAGTGATTTTTTGAAATTTTTTTGGATTAAAATTAGGGGTGTAACTTGGGCGGGCTCAACCCGAGCAACCAAGTTACACCCCTAACCCAACTCGAATTTTTTTAAGACTTGGACAAGATATTTTTAAATTCGGTACGGGCTTGGAAAAAAATTTAGAAGCCTGAATTTGAGTGAGCTTAAGTAAAGATGTCAAACAACCTGAAACCTGAATTATACATATATAGATATATAAAAATATTAAATATACATATAAATTATTAGTCATTACATGATATTAAAGTAATTTAGATTATTAAATCATATTGAATATATATTATATATACAACTAACATAAAATCTTACTCTTTTTTTTTTTTCTTAACTCATAAATTGTAAGGACTACTATAGTAGGCATCTCTCTTACATTATATAAATTATTTTTTTTTTGATGGTATTAAAGATTTTCTATAATAAATATATATATAAATAGGGTCAAATTTTAATAATTTAATAATATAGCTGTAAAAAAAAAATCCTAAAATTCATTTATAATTCAAACAACTCGGACAATTTGAATTTAACTCGAGTTAAGTTTGGACAGATAACCTCAAGTTATAATTCAAATCTGGACAGACCTGAGCAGATCTCAGTACAATTTAAACTGTGTTTAGATAATTTCTCAATCCTACCGAATCGGTGGGAACCAGAGTTTCACTCCTAATTAAAATAATGATTTCTCTAAACAGGCTTTTATTATTATTATTATTATTATTGTTATTGGAATTATAAAAATTCAAGTGGGCCGTACAAGTAGGATACAAGGGGCCGTGGGACCGTGAGGCCCGTGATACTGTTCAGTACAACTAAGCGACTTCCGAATCTGGACACTCTTGCCAAAAAACGTACTCCTCAAGTAACTCCTTCCAAGTTCCAACTGTTTTTCTGTAGGCTATTATATTTTACTTTAAAATAAAAAAATAGTTTAAAAAAATTGCTTATTGCACCAATTGACAGGTTAAGTGGTTGTTTAAGATATTCTAAATAAATATATTTTTTAATTTTTTAGATTAAAAAATTAAAAAAAAAAATAGTTGTATGGGTTAACTTTTTGATTTTTTATAAAAAAATATGTATTGAAAAATTATATAAATTAGTGTGTAAAAGAAGTTAGAGAGAGTAGGCAATACAGTCCGTACCGTGTGGGAGAGTGATTTGATATAAGAAATGATTGCCTCCTTCTCGGGTATTGCATTGGTTGGTGTTATTCGGCCGTGGGGGCCCACCACAGGTCCTGTTTTGTTAATCGGAACCGTTCAATGTGTAGAACTCGTTAAGTACTATATATTTGTAAAAAATCACGTTGATCGGATATCGATAACTATCTGATCGGATTTATTTTTTTCAACCGTTAACTATAACACCATCTATTTTTTTTATACAAAACTGATTTGATCATGTAATTAGCGATATCTGATCAACGTGATTTTTTTACAAACATATAGTACTCAACGAATTCTACATATTAAACGGTTCAAATCATCAAAACGGGACCCGTGATGAACCCTCATGGGCCAAACAACACCGTGTTGTTTGTGCACTCCGCCTGTGTAATTTTTCCAAAAAAATAGCAAAGGTTTGGGGAACGTCAGACTAAGTTGTAATAATTTTGTGTAAAATTAAATTTTTTTTTGGTGAATAATAATAACTTTTTAACTTTTTAAATTATTTGGGGTATGGCAAATCACACCTAAATGAGGGGCCTACTGTCAGCAGAGCAAGTTGAACACTTCCCCTTCTTTCGGCGTTGAGATCCTCTAGAGTGTTAATGGTAGAGTGATCTCCTATAGTGGATTATGAGGGCGCGACACCTGTTCCACTAATGGAATCAAGGGTTGAGATCAATCCCTCACCAAAACGACGTTGTTTTGGTGGGGAAAAAAAAAAAAAAAAAAAAAACAGTGAAATGAGAAACGAAGAAGAGAGAGAGGGAACACAGCCGCCGGAGTTTTTCTCCATCTCCGGCGCACTCTCCTTCCTCTCGGTGACCCCACCGCACCCCTCCCCTCTCCTCCTCCTCTCTTCTTCTTCTTCTTCTTCTTCTGCTGGAGAGAGAGAAGCAGGGTGCCTAGTTAAACATTATTTTGGCACAGCAGCATTCATGATCCATCACAAGCACAACCAAAATTCATCCTCTTCTTTTTTTCTTTTTCTTTTTTAATGTAGAAAAACAAAATTCATTCATGATCCTAATTTCAGCATTGAAGTTGATATTAAAAATAAAAAAAATCCCCACCAAAAAAGTTGGGCAATTTTAGCAAACCCATTCAATAAAATTACTAGTATATAATTCTTCAGAGAGGTGGTGTGAGGAATGTATATATATATATACATATATAATTTAAAAAAAGAAAAAAAGAATGAACGGACCTGGAAGATCCATTTGTTCATGATAATAACAGTAACATTGAAGCCCCACCACTGAAGGATGGCGAGAATGGATCGAAAGACGGTCTATTGACAGAATCAACCCTCCTCCATCTGAGACAGTCTGAAGCCAAAGTTGAAGATCAACGCACTTGGAATCTACAGAGAGCTAATTAGAGAAGATGAGAGAAGCCCTAATTGAGGTGGCTCTTCTTCTCCCATCCCATGTGATGTCGTAGACGATAATGATCCAAGGAGAGTGCGTCGGGAGGGAAGGAGAGTGCGCCGGCTGTGTCCCCTCTGTCTCTTCTTCGTTTCTCATTTCACTCTGTTTTTTTTTTTTTTTTTTTTTTTAAATTTCCCCACCAAAACGACGTTGTTTTGGTGAGGGATTGATCTCAACCCTTGGTTTCATTAGTGGGACAGGTGTCGCACCCTCATAATTCACTCTAGGAGATCACTCTACCATTAACACTTTAGAGGATCTCAACGCCTTCTTTCGTGCCTCCAAGGCCGGAGTAACTATTGGGTATTCCTGAAATACACAACTACATAAGTTTCAAAATTGTATTAAATACAATGTATAATAATTAATGAAGAACATAAATACTACCGGAACACCCAATAATTTTTTAAATTAATCCACCACCAACTCGCTACCACTTACCACCCGCTACCATCACCCACCCACCCGCCCCCATCCGCCGCCACCCCCACCCACCACCCACTTGCCACCACCCGCCACCGTCACCCACCCACATCACCGCCACCCACCTGTCACCAACCACCCGCCGCCACCCACACCACCACCACCACTCACTCGCTACCACCCACCACTGCCACGTCACCCACCCACCACCACCACCACCACCCCCCGCCACCTACCCGCCGCCACCACTACCACCACCCACTCGCTACACCCACCACCTGCCACAGTTACCACACCCCCACCACCACCACCACCACCACACACCACCACCACCACCACCCGCCACCACTCACCACCACCAGCTATCCACCACCCACCGTCACCACTTTCCACCACCGTCTTCCGTCGCCACTTGCCACCACTTGTCATTTCTCACTATTTTTTATATTTTTTTAAACATTTTGTTAATTACCAAACGCGTTTGTAGTTTATGTTTTTCAAAAAATAAACAAAAACCAGTTTATAAAATTTTTGTAAATATAAACTGAAAACGTTTACGTTACCAAACATATTGTTTAATAAGTTCTGTGAGAATTAATGGCGTTTTTCATCAAACACTATTAAAAATGTCACTAATTGTTAATTTTTAGTGACAGTTTGAAAATTTTGTCACAAAAAATGTCACTAATTATAAATTTTAGTGACAGTTTAAAAAAATTATCACAAAAAAAGTTACTAATTTTCAACTTTCGACGACAGTTAAAACACTTGTCATAGAAAAAAGTCACTAATTGTGAGTTTTAACGATATTTATAAAAATCATAAAAAAAAAAGTCACTCATTGTCAATTTTTAGCGACTATATAAAAAATCGTCACAAAAAATTATTTTTAACAACAATTTTACTAAATTTATTTTCAATAAGATTTGATCGGAGTTAAATCCAACTATTAAGACCTATATCTCCTATAAATAATACCCTTGCAACATATATGCATTATATAATTCCGCTAAATCTTCCCAATATATTTTCCCTTGAATAGAAACAAAGACAAATAGAAAAGAAAGAAAAAAGAAAATCAAGAAAGATAACAAACTAATAAAAAAATTAAAATTCCAGTATTATTTTGTTTTACATTAGATTTATGTTCGGCATGTGGATTTTCATTTATTGTTTGTGGTTTTTTTGTTTGGGAGTGTTTTTGCTTAAAACATTGAACCATGGACGTTAACGGTGTGATCCTTAAATCCTAACATGTGGGGTAGCTATCAATTGTGATATCAATAATGATAGAAACTCTCACAAAGCATAATCTCTATAACTTTTAAAATGATTTGAATTATTCATGTCACTGTCAGAAAAAAAAAAAATTCAAACACATCAATAATTAATATATCAATGAAGGCCATAGGATACTCTTTTGTGGAGCCTCAAACATTTTCCTTGTCACATAGTCCCTAATAGTGAGATATACTTTGGGGGATGTACCCTTCCCTATCTAAGCATGCACATGGGCCTTGGATCCTTTTGGCCCGGCTTGACCATTCAATTTGGTGGGTGTTGCTGACAAATTTTATAGATCATCAAAACCTTTTTGAAATTCATATTCTTACAAAAATTAAATGCATATATATATTACAATGACGTGGGAAAAGCATTATGAAAAAATTAAAAATAAATAAAAATAAAAAAATCGTTTTGATAAATCGTTTGATTTAAAATGACAAAGTGAAAACTTAACAAATTTTAATTTGTTAAAATTGGACATCTCAACTATTCAACTCATTTCAGTAATTTGAAATTTTCAATTAATTGCAAAAATTATTTATATAAAAAATTAAGATGATCTCACGTCAATTGTCATATCATTATATCATTTTGATCTATAAGACATATATGATTTTAATAATAGGTCATCCATTTTTTATTTTATATATATATATATATATATATATATATGTGTGTGTGATTTGATTATCTAATTACTTATATCTTATCAATTTAATTTTACGTATGTATACACTTTTTAATTTATAATATAAGATAAATGGTTCAAACCACTAAAATAAGTACTAATTAATTTCACAATATGTCAATTTCATGAAGTTGAGAACTTAAACTTTAATAAATCCAAAATAAGATCAAACGAATATATTTTAGTACCATATCACTAATCAATCTAAACTGAATACATTACTTGATTTCCACCTTACAAATCATTTCATATATATACAACACATATAATAAAAAAATGGTCTTAGAAAGCCACGCGTCTTGATTTTATGACAATAATCAGAGAAATAATTTGTAAAGTACTTAGGACTATTTTAGTAAGATAGTTAAAAGTTATCTTTCAGCTTTTAATCTATTTTAAATCATATTATCTTTCATATTTTTTACACATTTTTTCAAAAAAAATAAAAAATAAAAAAACTAAAAAATTAATTTTTAACCATCTTTTCAAAACAGGGCTTAGTCTCAATCATGATTTCATTTCACTAAAATTTGATTGGGTGGGAACTCAATGAGAGGAGGATGTCAAGAAAAGTCTAGAAACCAAACATATTTGTTTAGAATTTTTTGGATGCTTGTTTATGAGATAGAAATTAAATTTATATAATGTAAAATATATGTATAGAATAAATTTAAATTATAAAATAATAATTTTAAATAATTTTTGAATAATTAAATTTAAATTTATAGTGTTACTGAGTGAGGTGTTAATCTAGTGATTAAAGAGAGAATTTTGGCTGCTAGCTTTGAAATACTTTAAAGTAAAGTAGAGAAGTGGGGCATCTTGCACATGGGTCATGGTCTTATATGAAGAAAGAATACCAAATGATTCTATTTATTTTATTTTATTTTTCAATAAATAAAATGATTAGAAAGCTAAGCAAACATCTTGTACAGCGCCCCCAACAACCACAAGAGAGTTGGAGAGACTGCTAAAAAGAAGTTTGGTTTCCAATTCCACATGTGGTGGCGGGTTTGGAGTTTAGGATTTCAATCGCACGGTCGCCGATAAGTGGGGTTGAATAAGGAATTCGTGAAATTCGTAATCTGATCTAGTTCAGTCCAATTCAGTAGGTTTGGATTGGTTTTTTGAATCCGTAGTTCGGTTCTGGATTAAAAAATTAAAAATCCGTAGTTCACGGATTGGTTCCAAATTGAACCCCACGGTCCCAGATTGGAACCAATCCGAACCATATACAAATAGTCTATATTTTTATTATACACCTCATGCGTAATATCTTCTCTTATTTCATATAAAACTCAAATCCAAACCTAAACTCGCATAGTATCTTCTTTTATTACTTTTGTTTGCTAGTTTTTAGTGTTAATTTGTAATGGTCTAAATACTTATGGTGGAACCAGTTTTCTTATGGTTGTTTAAATTTTAGAACAGTATGTCGCTATTATAAAATGACATGTTACTATTGTGAAACTAATATGGTGCTATTTTATATTTTTATGAAATTAAAGTGTTATATATATATATATATTTTTTTATTTAATTATGTAAATCCGTGGTCCTAAACCGATCCAATCCGTATTTAAATGGATTAGTTCAGATTGGTTCCATGATTTAAACGGATTGGATTGGTTCCAATTTTTCAGGAACCGTAGATAACGTATTGATTTTGGTTTTACCCCAATCCGGACCATGCTCACCCCTACCGATAAGGGGAATTGTTTGCGCCCATTTCCATTTGGAATTATAAAAAAATAAATTAAATTAAATTTAAGTTTTATGATAAAATAAATTTTTAATTTTAATTTTTTATTTATTTTTAATTTAAACTATTTATTTATCACTGTTAAGTAAAACTATTTAAAAAATATATTTTAATCATTAACTCAATATACGTATACGGAAAATATCTAAAATATCTTTTTCTATTGAATTTATTTACTTTTTTTTTTTTTTGTGACAATTGTACTTACAAAAATAGTTTAATTGTTGGATTGAAAATAAATCAAAAGATTATAGTTTAAATTGATAATTTAAAAATTAAAGGTTTATTTTGGTACAAGACTTCAACTATGGAGGTTTTTTTTGTTGTAATTTCTAAATTTTTTACTTTTTGAATTAGTTTAATGTAGAAGAATATAAAAAGTAAAAAAAAAAAAATGAAAAAAATATAGAAAATGTTTGGGATAGAAAAATAAAAATATAAAGCCATATGTTTATTACCCCTTTTTTAAAATTTTTAGTGGAATTTTTTTTTTTCATTTTATTTACCTGTTTTTTTAGTTGAGTAGACCTTAAACGTCTAAACTTTTCTAAAATTTTTAAAGAAAATTCACTAAAGACAGAAAGAAGTAACAAAAAACAACTCCTATTTAAAAGTCAATCCCAAACATTGTTAACTTGTTAGTTTTTTTTTTTTTTTTTTGATTGAATGAAATAAAGAATAAGTTTCTTTTTGGTAAAAAATAAATATAAAAAATTAATTTGGTGTATAAAAATATTTTATAAATAAATGAAATAAAAGCAAAAAGAATATAATTTGACATGGGTAGGCCCATAAAGGTTATAGCCCACTATTTAGAACCCAATATATATCCCAAATATTAGAGCCCAGTACTGCTGAAGCCCTATGTAACAATAAGAACCAATGACATCAAGACACATGGCAAGAGAAGGGCAAGCCACATCAGCAGACAAAGATCTGCAAAGTTATTGTCATGGCACATCACCATTAATGAGGCCCCCTTATAGCATTTATTGTAATAACCCCTCTCCGTCGAGACGGCACGTCCTCACCTTAAACAAGGGAAGCTACAACATAGACTTTCGGCCAAGGCGACAGGTCGGAAGGGACAACGAAATGATTACCAAAGGATATAAGCAGACGTTGAAGACAAGAAGAATGTTAAGTTTTTCTATCTCTAATCTATCTCTACAATCCACTTCTCTTTCTAACTTGCTCGTCAGAGGGTTCGCTGGGGGACTCCCCGTTTCCCGTTGAACTCTTGTGCAGGTTCTCTGGTGGGCTTGATCACTCGGATACCGGTTGGAGAAGCATGAATCAGTCCGACCCGTCCAAGTCTCTTGTAGTATCATCATAATTCATGAGTTGTACACTAAAAATGGTTGAATGTAAGGATAGCCGAAGGAAGGCAGTGGAGTGGCTTCAGTTTCAATATTACCAATTGGTTCAACAAAACTTATAGATCACATTTATGTTCTTTTCAGATTTTTATATTGTCATAAGTTTCATGCTATCATATATTCTTGTGGAATTAATAGTAGTTGTTTTGCACATCATGACTTTGGGAAAGTTGTTTTTGTTGATTGTAATGGGTTAAGGTGAGTAAGATTTTCTTTATTAGATGCGTTTTGTCATGGAATTGTCAAATGGGGAGATTGTTAAGTTTTTATAATTGATAATATTGTTGGACAAAATTCTATTCAATTGTATTTCGCTCTATTGTATTTGTGAGTTATAAGAGTGTAGATGTGAATCTAATCCGAGTTGTGTATGAGTAGAGGAGTTTGTGTTAACAATCCATATCTTGTTTTGAGCTCTCCTTGTTTGCCACTTCACTGAGGTGGGGTCGGCGGGCAGTGCCCAAAGCCAAGGTGAGGTCAAGGGACAGCACCCCCGAAGCCAAAAAAGAAGTCAAAGTTAATTAACCGCTCGAGCGGTCTTTTGCACGCTTGAGCGGTGAAGTAGTTTATCTAGATATCTACTTGTATTCTGAACTTTTGAGAAGTAAGTTTTACCGCTCGAGTAGTTGGCCTATATGTGAGCACCGTCTTTAGTCGCACCGCTTGAGCGATAAAGTGAGCGCTCGATTGGTCTTCGTGGCTCTATTTAGTAGAAAGTGCGATATTTGTTATTTTTAAGGTTTAACTGGTCCAGATTCTTAGAGAAGAAGAGAAAACAAAGTGTTCTACATTGGAATGTGTTTATATATGAATTTTCTTGATATATAGAAGGTGATCAATTGATCAATGAATTATATATTAACAAACACCAAGGGTTGTTTTGTTTTTTCTTTTACAAAAAGAGAGAGGTGTTCATCGGTGAATTCCGGAGAACTTGAGTCTGAAGTTTTGGTGGATTTAGAGTAGCTCATCGTCGTAGATTCGACATCGGCGTTGCAGATTCAATGTTGGGCAAGCGATTCTGAGGTGAAGACAGTGGTGGAAAAGGCACATTGGGTTCGGTTCAATTTGGGCGTAAATTTGTTAGGTAATTGAAAGTTCTCGTGTATAATTATTGTTAGGTTTTTTTATTTGGCAATCCCATTTGACAAGGATTTCTATAAGAAGTTGATTTTCTTCCAAAACTAGGATTACTTTTGGATTTCTATAAGTAATTGGATTTCTTCCAAAACTAGGATTACTTTTGGATTTTCTATAAATAGTTGGTTTTCTCCCAAAACTATTTAATTCCTCCAGATCTTCTTTTTGGTTCTTAAGGTTTATATCTGGGGATATTTTGTTAGTTTTCTTTGATGTTTTATTGAGTATTCAACTCATGGTTTAAAGAGAGTACATCAAAGGTTTTGTTTGTTATACACAAGAGAGAGAGAGTTGTTCTTCGGTGGATTCTGAAGAATTCGAGCCTGAAGCTTCGGTGGATTCTGGAGTGGCTCATCGTAAAGACAATTCCGAGGTGAAGACGGGGTTGGAAGAGGCACATAGAGGTTGGTTCAATTAGGCGTGGATTCGCTAGGTAATTGAGAGTATACCTGTGTAATTCCTTTAAATCTTCTTAGTGGATTGTTTTGTGGCTGTTGCCCGTGGTTTTTTAATCACAGTTGGAGGTGTCCAATTTGGGTTTTTCCACGTTAAAATCGTTATGTTGATTTGTCTTGATTGTTTGATTAGGATTATTATTTATTGCTTAAAATTGATACATAATCACAAATCAACATCTAGGGATTTCTAGTTTTTTCAATTGGTATCAGAGCAGGTCGTTCTATTTTATTTTTTTTTTCCAAAAAAAATTCTTTTAGAACGAGATTTTGTTTGATTTGTGATAATGAATTCAATTCGTGAGGGAAATTCTATGGTTCGACCACCCCTACTTGACGAATCCTCGGGGAGTGAAGATGAAGAACTTCAGCGAGCATATCAAAAGTTGTATAAGGAGTCTCTTAACTTATTCAAATTGAATGACAAACTCACAAAGAAACTCAAAACATGTGAAAGTGAGAATGTCAAGTTAAAAAAAAAAGATTTCCGAGGCTAGGAATGATGCCCTTAAGATTTCTAATGATCGACAAGCTCTTTGTGCAAAACTCTTGACTTGTAAAACAGAGAGGAATGAGCTACAACAAATTTATGCAACATATGAAGAAAAGATTGAATCTCTTGAGATGTCTCAAGTTGCTTTGGAAGAACTAATGATCAAGAAAGAGGAAGAACTCAAGTGTGCTATGGCAACCATTGGTCTTTGGAACAGAGGATCAAAGACTTTGGACAATATCATTGGGTCTCAACAAATTTGTTCTGACAAGAGTGGCATTGGCTTTGGTGATAACAAAGAGCAAAAACAGAGTGCATCTACATCTCATGATACAAGAACTCAAGGAAAGGGAGAACAAAAAATTCAACATAAGGATGGACTTCTCAAACTTTCTAGAGTTGGTAAGGTAAAAGAAAAGAAGGTACACCCTGTTTTTATTTGTTATCATTGTGGTATGCATGGTCATATTCGCCCTTATTGTTATAAGTTGCATGGGAGAGTGTATTTGCCTAGACCTAAAAATAGGAAGTTGGAAACCAAGTCAAGACGGGTTCCCATTGAAAACAAAGGGAACCACAACGTCAAGACACCACCCAAAAACCGCAATGCTCACAACTTTGTTTATACTAAAGCGGTTTGGGTGAGAAAACTTGACTTGTGTTAATTTGTTTATTTGTTTTAGCTTTTGGATTTCTGTGTGTTTTTTTTAATGAGAAAAAAAAAATGTGTGCTTCTTCGTTTTTTGTCTTGCTTGGTTTAGAAAAAAAAAAAAAAAACCCAAAAAGATTTTCTTAGTATGGTTTTGCAAGCTTGAAATTTTTGAGTGGTCCTTGGTGCATATTGGAATTGATGAGAATATCCATTACATGTTAATATGTGTGTGCTTTTTGTGGTCATTACTCATTTTGGAGTGTGTTTTTTTGATTAGTATGTCTCATTCTGTACACACTCTTGGATTAGCAAATATCGGAGTCTTCCGCCTTAGTGATCATTTTTTTCTATGGACTTCTGGCATTGTATCTTTTGCTTTTCTAGAGGAATTGACCTATACTAGCATATCATGGGTGATGTTGAGTCTCTTAACCACCTTCCATTTTTTTGCACCTCCACGGCTTTCCTCTCTATTCTTTGTAGTCCAGGCATGAGGAAAAGGCTACCTCAGAGTCACCAACCAGGCCATCCTTATTATATCCATGCTTCTCTAGTTCGGTTTCCATACTTTTGAGCGTGTCAGCCGCCAATGAGTGTGCAAAAGAAAGAAAAAAAAATGTGCAAAAGAAAGAAAAGAAAAAAAAAATGTGCAAAAAAAAGAAAAGAAAAAAAAAATGTGAAAAAAAAAAGACTCATTGATTGAGGGGGAGCCTCCGTCTTTACTTACCAAATACCCCATGATTCCTAGTGGTTTGACTTTCCTTTGTTGTGCTTAGATTCGTTTGTCGGAGGTCCAGCTTTCATATCACTACTAGGATTGAATCTAGTGTTTGTCAAACTCCAAGAGTCACACACACACTTTTATCATGGGATCTATGCTTTTCACATAATGCATCACTTTCTTTTATGAGGAATTTTCTAGAGGCTGTGCACATTGTGTTTTCTTATAATTGTGCTTCTTAGATAATCTTGTGTGTTTCAAGGTACAAATCAGAAATTCCTTACTTGCTCCACCATATTATTTTTTGTTGTTTTTTTTCTTGTTCATTGTTTTTAGTGAGGGGGAGTTTGGTTTATCATTGCAAGAGTTTGTTAGCATGAACACTTTGTTTTGTTTGGTACGGGAGATTGGCATTAGTTGGTTTGCATGTTGCTTTGCATTAGCTTCTTTATTGTTTGAGCTTCCTTTGTCAATTCGTGAAAAAAAAAAAAGAGGGATTAATGTTGTCCGGTGTGTCTTAGGATTTCATGTATTCATGTCATGTGTCGGGTGCATAAGTCTTAGTTTTCATCTATCCATGCTACATGTTCTTAAAATCTTCAAGCCGCATCTATTCATGTTTTTCATTTCATGCTTCAAGATAATCTTGTCATATGTTTATTGCTTTTTCATATACTCTTGTGGCACTAATAGTTGTTTTGGAGATTGTGGCATAAATAGTTGTTTTGCAGATCTTGACCGTCAGATAGAAGTTTGTTTTTGTTGGCTGTAATGGGTTGGGGTGATTAGATTTTATTTGTTAGGTGTGTTTTGTCACGGCATTGCCAAAGGGGGAGATTGTTAGGTTTTTTATTGGCAATCCCGTTTGACAAGGATTTCTATAAGAAGTTGATTTTCTTCCAAAACTAGGATTACTTTTGGATTTCTATAAGTAATTGGATTTCTTCCAAAACTAGGATTACTTTTGGATTTTCTATAAATAGTTGGTTTTCTCCCAAAACTATTTAATTCCTCCAGATCTTCTTTTTGGTTCTTAAGGTTTATATCTGGGGATATTTTGTTAGTTTTCTTTGATGTTTTATTGAGTATTCAACTCATGGTTTAAAGAGAGTACATCAAAGGTTTTGTTTGTTATACACAAGAGAGAGAGAGAGTTGTTCTTCGGTGGATTCTGAAGAATTCGAGCCTGAAGCTTCGGTGGATTCTGGAGTGGCTCATCGTAAAGACAATTCCGAGGTGAAGACGGGGTTGGAAGAGGCACATAGAGGTTGGTTCAATTAGGCGTGGATTCGCTAGGTAATTGAGAGTATACCTGTGTAATTCTTTAAATCTTCTTAGTGGATTGTTTTGTGGCTGTTGCCCGTGGTTTTTTAATCACAGTTGGAGGTGTCCAATTGTGATTTTTCCACGTTAAAATCGTTGTGTTGATTTGTCTTGATTGTTTGATTGGATTGTTATTTGTTGCTTAAAATTGATACATAATCACAAATCAACATCTAGGGAAATCAACATCTAGGGGATCTCTAGTTTTTTCAATTATTTTTTATCTTCTTAGTAGATTGTTTTGTGGCTTGAGTCTCGTGATTTTTTTTATCATAATTGGAAGAGTTCAATTATGATTTTTTTCACGTTATATCGTTGTGTCAATTTGTTATTTATTGTTTGTTTGGAATTGTTATTCGCTGTTTAAAATTAAATCATAATCACAAATTAATATATCAGAGGTTTTTAAATTTGTCAAAGATGAATTTAGATCACGCTTCAAATATAATATTTTTTACATAGAATTTTTCTTTATCTTGTCTTTTTCATTACTATTATAGATTTGTACTAAAAAAAGATTTAGAGTGTGAGATATTTGAAAATTATTGGTTTGTTCATTTTTGGGACGAATAAGAGAGTGCTACGGTTGGGTTGTATTGTTCAGGAAAGATTCGATTAACAACCATTGTTTTATGATGCTTCTGGTTCTACATAATTTGGTAGGATATTTGATTTGGCCTTAAATAAGGATCTTGAGGATTTTAATACAATCAAAGAAGCAAAGTTTAATTTCAGATCATGTCAGTATCATTATGTTACTATTTTAAATAGTGGTGCGAAAAATCGATGAAAATGAAATGACCGGTTGAGGTGAATTGCAATTTTGTTTTTGAGTTGATTTTTCATAAGCCATGGTCTATTTCAGTTCTAAAAAATTTTATATTGTATATTAGCCTAATATATATATATATATATATATATATATATATTTAAAGTGAATGCTTTTCTAATAAAAAATTTACTAACGTCATTATATTATTACTGTCATCACTGTAGCCACCACCGCCACTATCCCGCCACCATCACATTTTCATGATTACCACCATCATTTTCACCTTGATACCACCATCTCTATTCCATTCTCACCAAAATCACCGCTACCATTATCACCGTCTCCACCACAACCATCACACACCACCGACACGACCACCTCCCATCTCCACGCTACCATCAACTACCACAACCCCCACTATCTATAATACAACCATTAGTAGATTAATAGAGCATTAGAACATATGCTACATGTTTTGCAATGAATATCAAACACCGTGGCTCTTATGAACTTCCACGTTCTTTTGTCATTTGTTTTTTATATGTGATTCTCCAACTTCTATAAAATTTATAATGCCTTATGTGAATCTCTTACTTACCTGAGAAATTGATAAAATAATAAAAGATTTTGTTAATTTCATATTTAAGAAGAATTAATTATATATTCTTTATTATTACACTCATTTTTATGGAAAATGTACAATCCTTCCAAATTTCTTTAACATGCGATTTACCAATATACACATTAACAAAATCTGATAATAAAAGATGAACACTGAATAAAGCAATCGAATTTAATTTAGGAGTTTTTGGTATGGAAATCTATCTACAAATCCCAAAAATCAAGTGAACTTTGAAGTACACACATTTAAAATAAGAACTCACGTGACTTATGCAGGTCTTGATTTTCATTTTTTTTTTTTTCAATAAGTAAATTTTTATTATAGAAAGGGCTAGACTTGTCCTCAATTTACTTTGTGGACTGGACAGTATTTTTGAGTTCATGGGATCTATCAAGGATCCTATTTTAATAATTAGAACCATTCAATATGTAGAACTCGTCAAGTATTTTATCTCTTTAAAAAATCACATTGATCGGATATCAATAGTTACTTGATCAGATCAGATTTTTGTCAACTATTTATTTTGGAAATTATATTTACCGTTAATAGAAATCTGATCGGATCAAATAACTATCGATATTCGATAAACGTAATTTTTTACAGGTATAAAATACTCAACGAGTTTTACACATTGACAGTTTGAATTAATAAAATAGAACCCATAGTGAATCCTACAAACTTAACAAAATACTTCAATCCGATCTCAAACTGAAAAGAAACTTAACCCTCACAAAATATATATATATATATATATATATTATATATATATATATATTATACACACAACAAAGTGTAAGACACATAGTCAAAGGATACACACAAACCAAGAGGTACATTATATTTTCACAAATGGGGCACCTCAAAACCAATCTCACGTAAAAGTTGACTCCCAGCAACTCAAGAAGACGAGCAAATTAACAAATTTAGAATTTTATTTCATATTTAAAATTTAAATTTTACATATATAAATTTTATAAGTACTCGACGAGTTTTACACATTAAACAGTTTAAATTTTATTTCATATATAAATTTTACAGTATAAAATTTAAACTACTCTTTTCAGTTTGGGTATTTTTTTTGACCCACTTTTTGAATACTTAGCATTATCATCTTATTTTTTTGATTAACAAGGGGAATGATAGGAATTTGAGGGGAAAAAATTTTAATTTAATTATGAGTTCTCATTATTTCATTGTTTGGAATGAATTAAAATAAAATTATGATTCTTAATTACTTATTCAAATAATCAACAACTAAATTGCATTGCTTATACAAAGTAAATTTGTAGTAAGAGAATGAGCCAAACACAAACAAAAGTCACAATATTGTAATATGAGAAAAGTTAGGGATCATGAAAATTTTTTTATGAAAATGATCATGAAAGATTTATGATCCTTAGATTATCTTGATTAGTGTGTGATGCTTTATTCTAAGTGTAATTCAAGGGTCACAAAACTTTCATGATTATTTTCATGAAAGGTTTTTCATGATACCTAGCATTGCTGTTGTAATAGATATGTTGTGTACTTAGGATTTGGTTAGCAATAGGTTAATTTGGCTAAAAAAATTAAAAAGTTATTAAAAAAAGTCAAAAAAATATTCTCAAACATTTCAATTTCTTCACCACATATTTTAGTCAAAAAAATCACTTCTCAAATGAACCCTTATTGTAGCATATAGATATGTTTGAGCACAAAAATGTTCGGAAATATTTAGAATTAAAATTTTTAGTATAAATTTAAATTCAATGGAATGTATTTTTTTTTAATTCATAATGAAATCCATTAAATTACAATTATAATGAAGAATAAATATAACACAATACAAATACATTAGAGACTACACATAAGTAAAACAAAAAAAAAAAAAAAAAATTCAACTAAAATCTAAGGAATTCGGCCAAACGAGTTAGTCCCGTTGACTAGTGTGATTAAACTACAAGAACATGATTCACATATTTTAAATTAAAGAATGCTATATATCAATAGTTTAATTCACCAAACCTTTTATCATCTATTTGGTTTCCTATATTACATGATTAGTCTCACTATTTTCCAAATATATTGGATTCTACATATACACATGATTTTCATTGCAAAGACAAACATAGGAAGTGAAATAAATTATGTGGTAAGTAACCATTTTCTTTTAAATTTGAAAAGTTTTCACTTCTTATGTAACTTCTCATATGACTTGATGCATTTCACAATTTTTAAATATGATAAACCCCTAAATATACACATAACATTATTTCATAGATACACATAATAGATTAAATGGGGAAATTATTGTAAAATTTCATTTGGGAGAGTTTTGGATTGAGGAGTCCCTTCCCCCCTTCCCATTTTTTAATACTCTTGGAAGTCCTTTTTTTTTTTGGTAATATTTACCTTAAGATCCCGTTTGAATTTTTTTTTTGGGATGGATTTGGTGACTATTTTGCCCTTTCCCACATCAACTACAGACAAAATTCATTTGCAATCCCACAAAATCAACTCCTATTTAGGTAATCCTCCAATGTTGTATTGGAGGTTTGGCGTATGGAGTATGGTTGTCACATTTGGTACCATATGAACAATTGATTGTCTCACTCGAAGCAAGACTACTGGTGTTGTTGTTCGTGTTACGGAATGTAATATCCACTTACGCTGTGTTTGATAAGAAGATCTGGGAAGGAATTTGGAAAAAGAAAAAGAAAAGGTATGTGAAATGTGAATAAAATATAAGTACATTTCGCTTAGTTTCATACATATTTTTCCTTCCCATTTCCAAATCTCTTCCCAAATCCCATAAGCAAACACAGCATTAGGGTTTACTGTGTTTTTTGTTATTGCATTCATGATTCACACTACACTTTGTACTACGTAATAATGAGAATGATATGGTGGAACGAGAGGAGTGAAAGATGAGATGTAGAATCTTTTTTTTTTTTTTTTTACGTGGTCACCATTTGGGATGTGTTAAGGTGTGGTAACAGTGTCTTATTGTTTGCATTATGGGGGTGAATTACCTCGTACAAGTGGTTTGGGTGGTCAGTGTGGGTGTTTCTGGCATGTGTGGTAGGGTGGGTGTGGCCATATCTGTAATGCCCCAAAATTATTATAATAACCCATCCACAAATATCAATAAATGACAACAACGATAAAGTAATTATCTTTCATTACATCCATTTGAGTTTACAAAAAGGGAAACATATGCGGTATACATTCATAATGCTTGGACTGAATCTATAGCAAATGTTATGAACTAAAGAAAAAGTGGAAAGTAAACAGATAAAAAATGCCCTAAAGGCTTACAACCTTCCAAGATAGTTCTTGGTTACAACAAAAGTGGACTTTAGGTCCAATATATTTAAAGCCTTTGGCTATACAAAATTAATACAACAAAAGAAGCGCTTGCTCCAACTCCTCCCAAGCTACTGCCTTGGCGGAGGGATATCATCAACACCTGAAATGTTTTTCCCACATGGGGTGAGCCAAAGTCCAATAGAAATAATCCAACACAATATATGAATCTTAATAAAGCTATAAGGTAAATACATATGCAATGCTTGTGCCAAATTTTTTTTTTTTTTATATCTTTTTTCAAAATTATAAAATGCCAAGTTAATATCTTGATTCATAAATCATTTCCATTACGATAAAAATTAGGGTAGTGAATCACACTTTGAGAATTTCATAACAAATACAACATTTCCTAGAAATTTTGTCTGGAGGAAACCGTAAACCAGGATCCATGTAAACGTAGGCTATACAAGCACTACTATTGCCATTTGAAGGAAATTTCGTCCGCGGGATCGGCACCCATGTATAGGCGCGGTTTTCGGACTTTCACCCTAGACACTCATACCAACTTAGTTCAATCATTACAATTTATGTTTTTTTCCAGATTCACATTTTTTCTCAAAACGATAAACATTATAAGTGTAAGATAATACTCAATGCAAATGAATGAGAAAAGTTTCAATTCTCCTAATTCATATGCAATTTCTACAACAATCATAACTATCCTCAACCGATAGCCCAAAACAAATATTTCTAAACAGATAATTTATATTCCATAAAGGTAAACTTTCCAAATCTCAAGAGGTGCGTGATAATACGTATTCAACTCTACCATCCTCATCAACACCAATCCAATTCCATGGTTTCAACATCAATTTTATTTATTTATACAAAATAAATATTTAAGACATTTAGGGCAAAATCTCTTCTTCTTCCAAAACACATTCCACATATCTAAATCAATAATTTCATCACAACTCAACCTCATCTCCATTTCCACAACCATTTTCAATATATCCATTTAAAAAATCCTCTTTTGATTTTAAACCAAAACTCTAGGTTTGTCCAAAATATCCCATATCATAAGATTGTTTCATAGAGACAAATAGTTAAGTTAAAAATCATAAAATAGTGTAGAGAATCCCTACCTCGAGCTTGGAATACAAGAAAAAGAGTGAAGAGACTCCAACCACGCCGAAACCCAACTTTGTTCGGATCAAAACAAAGCTCTAGGTGAGCTCTACCTTTTTAACAAAAGGAGTAGGGTGAAAAAATTACTAGATCTAGGTGTATTTATAGAGAAAATGTGAGTTTTAAGGAGAGAGGGTCTCAACTTAGGGTTTTGAAATATTTTAGAAAGAGAGAGATGAAATGTGATGTAAAATGATCTGTTTACGAACTGATATATGCACAGTTTGCTTGAGCACAAGATGTGTCGCTCGAACAATCAAACAAAATAAGTTGTTCCGCTCGAGCGCATAATACAAACTCCTAGTAGTTTTACAGACAGAGGTCGTCGCTCAAGCGCAAGAAGCTTCGCTCGAGCGAAGAATACAAACTCCCAGTAGTTTTGCAAACTTACAAAAGTACCAGAGGTAAACAAAGACCGCTCGAGCGAATGGACAAAAATCTGGACAACAAAAGTTTGAAAAACAAGTTACTAACCTATTCCAAACTCAACCAACACAACCCAATAGCTAAACTCAAAGAGATACAAAGGGAAATAAGACATGAGTAACTATAAAAGACAACGAAACCCGGATTCAAAACATACAATGGGTTTGTTCTGAACCAGAAACGCTATAACATCCTTATTTATATGCCACATTGTGTATTTGGGGAGGTGTAGTTGTATTATTGTTTATGTGCTCTGTTGGTTTGACAAGAACATGCCAATGTGTAATGTGGTTATAAACATGTAATGATACGTTCCAATGTGTGCAATGTAATGATAACAATGTCTTGTTGTTTGCAATGTGGGGGTGTATTCCATCATATAGGTGGGTTTGGTAGTGGGTATAGTTATTGTTGGCTTGTGTGGTGGGATGGGAGTGGTCATGTTCTTGTTTACATTTTACATTGCATATCTGGATTGAGTGTGGTTGCATTGTTGTTTATGTGTTATGTGGTCTGTTAACAACCTGCTAATGTATGATGTGACAACGAATGTTGAATGGTACATTCCAATGTGTGGGTAATAAAATCAACTCACTAAGGTAGAAGTCCGTCCTATCGAGGGCATTTTGTGGTAAGAGATGATTTGTTGTAGTGTGATGTGGGTATGTTGCATTTTGTGGGTAATGGTGTTCAATATACCATTGTAAATTATTATTTGTGTAGGATTTTAATGCAGTTTTGCAATGTATTGTGCGAATGCATTTTGCATTGGACGTTTGACGTAAATAAATTAGTAGTGGATGTGCCAAAGTGGTACGCCCACGGGAGCCTAAGTGAAATTGGATAATTCATGTGTGTTCGATAATAGTCACCAAATCCATTTCAAAAAAGAATCAAACGGGATCTTGAAGATGGGGTTGGTTTTTGAAAATAATATAGTGAATCTTGAAGGTAGAATTGTCACATTTGGAAGAAGATTCAGACAAATAATCGCCAATGGAAATGGTGTGTTGGTGGCCAAATCGAGTGTGGAAATCAATCGAGATCGGAGGAACATTGTCTAATGAAACCCAAGCTAGTTGTCGGAAAAAATACAAGGTGTGGATTGTTTTTCCTAGTTTTTTGTGAAGTTGGATACGCTAGGGTCAGATCCAAACGTGGGTGGCCCAAACTAGTGTACCAAACCAAAAAAATACTATAGTATACTTTTTTCAAACGTAACATAAACGAAGAATATGAAAATTGCATAAATTAACATTAATAGCACCCACAATGTGTAGAAACGTAATTCACCACAAAATGAGACTTCCATGAGTATTAAAAAAAATCTGGAACTAATTAGTCCACAAGTTGTGCATTTGAGATTTATAGGTCAATCACTCATATAGTGATAAATAGTATTTATCTTTAGTGCTTGGTTTGTTTTAATAATATATATATATATATATATATATATATATATTTTTTTTTTTGTGTGGATATTTTCTAATATTTGGTACCATAAAATTTTTTAAAATTAAACACAAAATAAATTTATATGGAAAAAATATTTTCATTTTTTAAAAGTATAAAAATATATTTTAAGTCAAATTCTTATCAATGTCATGTCATGACACTATTACTGTCGTTATCAACTCCACCATCGTCACATTGTTTCGGTCATTGTCATTCCTAGAGGTACTCGTGGATCGGGTTGAGTCAGATTGTCTCTCATCCACCATTCGTTCGCTTAGTTAGCGGATGCGGATTGAGTAGGCCGTGCTGGTTGACAAATATATGCAAATCAGTTTAGTGATTTGATCTTTATTATTTTGGGCATTTTTTAAAACTATTTTTAATACTTTTTTACTATTTTTTCCTAAATTTTTTTTATTCTTTATTTTTTATAATAAAAATAAAAGTTTAATTTTTCATATTTCATAAATAGCAAATATAATTACTAAATAATTTTTTTTAACACAAAAACATACAAATGTAACGTCATTTTCTTAGGAGTATTGGTGAATCAGGTCAGGTCAGGTCAGGTGGCCTCCCATTCACTATTTGTCCGAATTTCGACAGATTGAGAAAAGTTCAAACCAATAAAACTGTCTACTTTATAACAAATTGGTTCAAGTCATTCGATTTTGACAGATTGGATGGATGCTTGCCTATCCCTAGCAATCATTGCTGCCACCACACCAGCCCAATGAACAAACAGAGGGTAAACTTTAATTCAAATTTGTTTGGAAACATATTATTTTAATAAATTTTTGAATTTTTTTGTTAAAATATGGGATAAAAAAATTAATATGTTTGGGATAAATTTTTATTTTTTTATGAAAAAAACACAAAAAGTACAGAGAGAAAAAACCATTGACTTTTTGTACAATTTATTAGCTTTTAACTTTGGGGAAATAACAACACAGGGTGGTGATAGAAAAAAAATTACAAATTAGTGTTCAAATTTATACACTTTAATAATTAAAATGTTATATATTTTTTTTTCATGATTTTGTAAATAAATAAATAAATAAATAATTCTACTACCACCGTGCTGTTATTTCCCCTTTAACTTTTGAGTAATGATACGTTTGATGAAAAACTTAATGAAAATGCTTCAGCATTAGATTAATTTGAAGTGTTTTATTATATATTATACAATCATATACATTTAAGTTATAATTTATCAATCATATTTGTAAACTAAAACTTCAAAATTAAAACATTCTTACATTAAGGTAAATCATTTTTTTAAGGTAAATGACAAATACACCTCCTGAAGTTTGCTTAAAATATAAATTGTCCCCTGTGATTTGAAAAATTACAAATATCTCCCTGTCATAATTTTCTATTTAACAGAATTAATTGAAAAAGTAAAATTTCTAAGTGTTCATATATATAATAATAAAATTATCTGAATTATTAATTGAAATAAAATTTTAACATTATTAAAAAATGTTAATTAACTTGATAATTTATTAATAAAAGGACATATTTGTTATGAAATTAGAAACCTTAGAGTGCATAATGTAATTTCTAGAATCATAAGAGGTAATTTATAATTTAAATAAATCTCAGGATGTGTATTTATAATTTATCTTTTTTTTATTATATATTATACTGAATTATTTCATGAAATTTTTCATGATACTTGTTTTCATAAAATCTAATATTACTCTAACTTTAGGTTGAAATTGAATGTTTTTTAGCTCAGTAGTGCTACACGCACCAAATTAATATACTAACTAGTGTACCAACACTAATTATGATATTATTATTAACTCCACTTATTATATAAATTACAAATATTAAAAATATTTTAAATTATATCATATTATTAATTAATACATTAATTAGTACATGCATAGAGTATTATCCTTTCCAACTGGGCCTTAAAATTTAAATTTTATTTATTTATTTTTTAATTAAAGAAGCTTGGCTGATATTGTAATTATGTTAAAAACCACGGGCACTCAATTGTTTCCACACTTATAAAACTCGCTACTTTAGCACCATCCAAACTCCTCCCATCAACTCCTTTTTTATTTTTCCCAAAACCAAAACAAACAGATAGAGTCCCTAACAAATCCAACACCAACACACACACCCCCCCCCCCCCCCCCCCCCCCCCCCCCCAAAAAAAAAAAAAAAAAAAAAAAAAAACTCTCTCAGTTTCCATCTACCCGTCATTTTCTCGAGAAAATGTCACCCTGCGGCAAAATCCGACACATAGTGAGACTCCGCCAGATGCTCCGGCTGTGGCGCAAGAAGGCCGCGGTGTCCTCCCACCGCATCCCCTCCGACGTCCCCGCCGGACACATGGCGGTCTGCGTAGGCACCAATTGTAGAAGATTCGTTGTGCGCGCGACGTACCTGAACCACCCCGTCTTCAAGAAACTCTTGGTCCAAGCCGAGGAAGAGTACGGATTCACCAACACCGGTCCACTCGCCATTCCTTGCGACGAGTCTCTCTTCGAAGAAATACTCCGGTTCATGACCCGGTCCGAGTCTACAAACTCGGCCCGGTTCTTGAATCTCGACGACTTCCAGAGATACTGCCACCTGGACTTCTTGCCTGAATCTCGATCGCTCCTTCATGGGTTCACCACCGATAAGTTCATCTGGTGACTGAAAGCTCGGCCGTACTTGATTTTAACCCGGTTTGACTCGCCTGCACAGTGAAGAAACAGAGCGAGTTCATGTTGCTTGACTCGGCCGAGTTACTAATTCTTGAGGGATTTTTTTTTTTTTTTTACCAATTGATAAAGGTGAGTTGAGTTGGTGGGTTTTGATTTTTTTTTTTCCTTCTTTTTTTAAATAAAATAAAATATTAAATGTAATTTATTGGGGGGTGAGTTGCTGAGTCGGTAACTCCGGAGAATGAAGTGGAGATGGCAAGTGTGTGGACCGAGTTAACCCCTGAGTCGTCATGGGTTCGAATCGGAGTGGAGTCACAATTGAGAGAGGGACACCACTAATGAAATGTGCAGCTGAGGAACAAAAGAAAGAGAGAATGAAAGAAAAGTGATTTAATGGGTCACTTTTTTTTTATGTAAATTATGTGATTTATTGATGATTTGATTAATGGAAATTGTAGAGAATTCAAGCATCATTGCCCATTGTTTCATAAATTCTGTTCTTTTTAGTTAAATGATATTAACACTAAAAAAAAAATCTCTTGGAAGGGACCACATATATAGGTTTTTTTTTTTTTTTTTTTTTTTTTTAGGTTGGAGAAATAACCGAGTGATTTTTTTAAAAATTTATAAACTTTAATTGTTAAAGTCATAAAAATTTTTGTGTGTGCGTCTAATTATTTTTGAAATTTACACTTAATTTGTAAATTTTTCTCTCTCGTTTTTTAAGAGACATGTTAATACTGCTCTTAGTTTTTTATTTTTATTTTTTTAAAAAAATTTGTGTCAAGTTGGTGCAATTTTTACTTAACATTTATGAAGCAGAAATAATGTAAATAAATTAATTTTTTAATATTATTTAAAAGTTAAAAGTGATATATTTTATCTTTCTTTTTTATTATTAACTTTCAGTTATATATTAAAAAAAAGAAAAAAAGAGAGAGCCCTCGAGTAAATTATGCTGACACCGCAATTAACGTCGTTAACAGAGATAGTAATTTGACTAAAATGTCCTTGGGTAAATTAAGTTGACACCTCTTGAGGTTTTTGTTTAATATAAATCCCCCCACATTTAAAAAATTACATTCCCCTCCTTGATGTTTATAATTTTATTACAAATTACCTCCTAGATTGCTGATGTCATGCCTTAAAATTTTCGAAGCAACCATCTAGCCATTTTTCTTACCATTACTTCTTTCTATCATCATAACTATATTCTATAACTTTTCATCATTAAATTCTATCTAAACATATTGTTATTGAGTGATGATATACAAACATAAATTTTATATAGAATTTTCAAACACAATGATATAGTTTAATGGTAACCTTTCACTTTAAAACAAAACATCCATAAACATGATTTTTATATATTTACAACAATATCACTATCACAATATTTTTATGATATTTTTTGTATAAATTTTTATAGATGAATATAACTTTTCATTTTTATTTCCACCATTATATCTAGATTAGATTAATTTAATTTAGATATATTTAAAAAGTATAAAATTTGTGTAAAATTTTTTTAAAAAATCCATTGAATATAAAAAAAATATGATAATGTATTGAATTTTTCTAAGCTAATATTTTAATTTCAAGCTACTCGAGTGTTCTTTCTTCATTCCTTCCATGTTAAAGAGGATTTCATGGTACTTATTTATTACTCAAAAAATAACTATTCACCCAAAAAAAACTCAAAAAATAACAAATTAATTGAACAAGTTCTTAATACAAAATTGAATAAGTTATGAAATGTAAAATTAAAATAGAAAAACACTTATCAGATGGTAAAAATATCATAAAATTAACAAATAATTAAATAAGTTACCAACGCAAGAAATGACTTATCAAAAGATTCTTAGGTTATGTTTAGTTTGATTTTTAGAAATTTTTTCAGCATTTTTTTAAAAAAATAAAAATTAATTTGGTTAACAAATAAAAATAAAAATAAAAAATAATGATCATTTTTTATAATTTTATCTTTTGATTGGTTAGAAATAATTTTTACAAATTAAATATATTTTTTTATATTTATTTTTATTAAATTAGTTTTATTTTTTCAAAAAAAATTCTGAATTTTTATTTTTTATTTTTTTCTAAACAACAAACCAAACATGGTTTCAAAAACTTAGGTAGAATTTGGTAGAGTTTTCTAAATATGATTTAAAAATAGAATTGTATTTTGAGTTTGTGAGTTTTGAAATTATGATTTGAGTGTGAAAAATTTGTTTGGTGAATGAGTTTTAAATTGAGTGGAAATTTTTGATGTGGCATATGATATATGATACAAAAACTTACAACTCATAACCAAACACACAACTCAAAATTCTATTCAAAACTCATAACCAAACACACAACTAAAAAGTTTTAAAAAATTTGAAATTTTTTTATTTAAAATATAAAAAATAACATGTGCCAATTGTTAAAAAAAAAATAGCACTGTTTCGGTCAACCGGCCAAACGTCCCGGAGGATGACTGGTTAGTTCAAATTTTTCCGCTTAGAAAAAGTTTTCAAAAGTGAGTACGGAATTAATTTTTGAAAACTCTAAACAAACAACACACTTAAAACAATGGGTAGAAATGTGTTTGGAGAGCTTTTCCAAACACAACCTTAATTTTTTTTTTTTCCATCTAAAGTAATTCTTTTGTAAATTTTGTTAACTTATCAAAGGGATTTCAAGGTAAATCAGGTTGTTTGGTGCTTAGAAAAAATACTAGGGGCAATATAGTCCATTAATATATATTTTGGTGATGTCAACATACTTTTGTAACTATTCTTAACATTTAGTTCATGGCAGAGATTAAATTATTATGCGAATATAAATTTTAGAAACGAAATATAATTTTTAAAATTTTAAGAGAGAATTCATAATTTAGCTTTGGTTTGGTTTTCATGTTGGGACTAAATAAGCACATGAGAACAAAAAAAAGTCACAAAATTACAAAATGACAAAACATTTGATTTAAGATGTAAAATTACCAAACTAACCCATATACAAACAAAAAGTCAAAAAAGCATCATTTCCAAATTGGGGCAATTTTGTCATTCTAATGCAAAAAAGCCAAACAGAAAATCAAATAAACAAAAAGTCTCAGGTTAAAAAAATTAAAAAAATCAAAAAATTAAAAAGTCAAGATTACCAAACGACCCCTTAGCTAAACTTCAACCGGGTTAGATAATTTGCCCTATAAAATTTGAATGGTAGGGTAAATAACTGTCTTAAGAAAATGTTGGCTTTTTGGCTTTTTGAAGGGTAATTTTGTAAATGCGAGCGTGCCAGCAAGGATCAATCAGTCCTTACAGAAATTATAATTGCCAACCAATTATCAGACGATTGTGTTTTAGTTCTTTCAGCCTCAATGAAGAGGACTTTTACTGGTGGCTTGACTTAGGAGAATTTAAGAGAAATAACAGTTAATGTGAAGAACAATCGAAGTATTTCATTAAAATGAACACTTACAATAGTTCAAACTCAACCTCGAAGAGGTTTACAGCAACAGTCTACTTGAATCTACTTGAAACTACTCCTATGAATCGAAGTGCAGTGCTGGTATTAAAGTGCAGGTATTTAAAGAACAAGGAAATGTAAAACTGGAAAGGAAAATATGAAATAAAGACTGGTTTGTATGATCTGAGTCTGGGGGTTTTTTCTGAGGGCTTCCCTGCTATTTATACTTGTCAAAGATGACCTTCGAACTGCACTTCAGACTGTCGAACTGCTCCTCCATGATCGCTGATCATGCTGCCTTAGAAGTAGTCCCACTACGCCATCTCTTGCAGTTGAGCTTCCCTCCTGTATTTGAATTTGAATATGAGTAACCGTTGAAGCCACGTCACTTTGTATCTCTTACTGATCTAGTGCTACTCAGATCACGTAAGAACCAATGTTCATTGCCACGTGTTCGATCAGGATCGAGGACTTGAATTTTCTTCCCATAATACCCTTAATCTGCCACGTGTCAAACTATGATTTGGCTTTACAAAATATGTAGCCAACATTACCCCCCGCACTAATATACCCAACACTTGGAGATATTAGTGGATCAAAAGCTTTTCCCGCGCTTTTGGAATGTGCATGGAATCTATTTTCAGGAAACACAACCGTCACCTATTTGATGATCATTTGCATTAACTCTCAATTTATCGAACATCCCAATACCTTTAGCATTCGAACGGACTATGGCTCAATCAACTTCTCACTCTACTGATCAAGCATACGAAGAGCCATTGAGTAATGCTGTTTCCCCTCGAAAGAATCTCCACGCATTCATTAGCCACCTTTACCCGCCCTTCTATATGCAGGTCATGGAGGCTTTTGCAGATTATCAACCTTTGGACTACGAACACATTGCTCTTAATCCTTTGATTTACAAATTTACAGATACAAGAAGTTCTTCCTCTAAACTCCCCTTGTACTTTGAACAAACTACTCTCAAGCCTTTGCTTCAACAAGTTGCAAATATGGACTTAGGGAGTTCTTCTTCACAAACCTCTACTTGGGATGAAGCTACAACTTCTTCATCTTCTGGGGTTTCCGGATGGACAAACTGGTCAGCACCTGAGTCCTGGGACTTGAGGGAACGAATTAATCACCATTTTGTTGAGTTCACTGACCCTTTACATTTTCCTTCTTACGCTCGAAGCTCTGTGGTCTATCCTTATGTGCCTATTGACCTTCGACGTAGTTTGGAGGAGAATCTGCTTGTGGCCTGGTACACATCCTCTATGCCCACAAGGACAATGCACACTGCCCGGCATCTGGAAGAATTACAAGGGTATACTCCTTCATTTTTGGCCAAGAAGGCAAAAATTTGCTCTTCTGACTGGCTCGACTATATTAATGCCTTTGTTCATTCCGCTCCTGTGCCATCTCCTCCTTCTTCACCTTCTGGAGTAGAAGCATCCACACCTTCTCCATCTTCTGAAGCAGAACCATCTACTCCTTCTTCTCCTCCCACTCTTTCCTGGACAGAGAAATTAAGGCTTGCCCTTCCCATGGACAAAATTTTTCCACCTTACCAACCTCCATCATCTCCAACTCCAGCTGAGCGGAAACAAGCTCAACTTCTGCTTGCGGCTTTCTCTCACTTGCCCTTCAATGTTCTTGAGGATGACATCCCTCTCAAGAACTTTCGATGGTCTTGTGATATTCTGACTAGGGGCCACGTCCTTAATCCCATTGCCCAAGCAGAACTTCACATGTTTTTGGACCAACTTCCAGTACTCCTCCACTGGCATCAGAATTCCAAGGTCACCATCCAATCTTTGGATCAACTTTCATCTCTCCGAATTCATGCCCAGTATGAAGCAGAAAACTTCATCGAAGACTTCGATGACTTCAAAAATAAAGATTCTGCGTATTGGGATGATTTGGTTATAGATGAATTGGAACAAAATTTGAGGGAAGAGGCTTTCGAGACAAAGGCTGAGGAGCTCTATTATGAAGTGAGAGCACACCAACTTATGCAACCCACATTAGAGGAGATAGAAGATATAATAAGAAAGAACAAATATTCATTGATCATTGTTGGACAAAGTTTCATGATCTTGTTATTTATTCTATTCCTTATTTTTATGAACTTGAATTTGTGCCCAAATAGGGTTACTTAATGTAATTGTCTTGGCTTCAATGCAAACAAAATCTTGTGTATTTGACATTGTTTGATTCTGTTTCTTTTTGTTTTCAAAAGCCAACTTATAGCTTCGAATTGAACAATCTCACCCTTCGAATTCTGGACTCAATTGTTTAACGAAATGCTAAAAAAACAAAGGATTTATTGGTAAATAATCCATAATTAAAATGAGAGAGAAAAGAATATACTAATCAAGTAGAGTAAGTAAATTAAATAGGTAATAGAGGGCAAAATAGTAAATCCTCTTCTAATCTTAAAAGATTATTTTTCTAATACCATCTCTCATGGGGACTACTACCACACCCCATAAAGTCCTATCATAATCTCCAGATGTGAATCTCCTTCTTCATTTTATAAACAAATATAAATTAATAGACCTATATCTATTTTAATCCAATCTCATTTCCTATAACCCAAAATAAACCGACCTATATGTTGTAGGAGTTTGTAAAGTGTAAGGCATTTTGTTTTATAATTATAAATCTGTGGGTGGTTTCTTGTTATTGTTCTGCTTGTTCCAATGAAGGACATAGTTTTCAGAAACATATATGCACTTAGCGGAGTAGCACCTGCGTTGCACGTGGTAATTTTCTCTTTCTTTCTTCTTCTTTTTTTTGTTTTTCTTATTAGCTTTTGTAATAATTTTTACCTTTTTGTGTTTTACCTTTTAAATAGTTGCATTAGTCAAACCCTATGAGTAGGTATTGAATATATGATCAAAGAATAAAATTAGTATAAACATTTTACATATTATTTTATATTTTTATATTAATATTTAAGTATTAAAATTTTGAAAATAGATTGAAACCAATCACATAAAATAATTGAAATTCATATCACATGGTTAGATTTATTACTATTAAATATATAATTCACTAGATTATTTTATTTTTGTTATGTATATGTAACCACTTGAAAATTAAAAAGTGAAGAAATAAAACACTCAACTAACATAGTAATAATATTATTATTATTTTGAAATAAAATATGTAAAGGAAATTGATAATTAAAGTATTTTTATAAAATTTATTATTCTATAGTTTATCCTCTTTGCTGTTAAACTTTAGGAATTTGTTTTTTTCTCTAGTTTGATCCATGTCATTCATCTTATCTAACATTGTGAAAAAATATATATATATATATATGTTCGAAAGCAAGTTTTAGCACCTTAGAGTGGATAATACTGATTATAAAATCTATTTTAGATTGCGAAACATGGTTGTTCATAATCCTTCAAAGCAGAGTCAATTATTATTTGTGAAAATGTTACTATGGATTGTGACCAGCTATTGTTCCGAACCCTCTGAAACAAAGTTTATTATTAATACATAAAACCTAATTGAAAAAAATAAAAGACAATTGAAATGCTATTAGTTGCTAGTAAGATCACTTTGAATCATCACCTTTCATTCAAAGTAGATCAATTACAAAAATATTTATTTTCTTTATATATTTTCATAATTTTTCTTTATTTGAATCTCACAAAATTTTTCACTCACCGCTCATGAGAAGGTAATGGAGAAGACAAATATTGAACAGGCCACAATAGTGAAATTATTTAAAAAAATAATCATATTATTGGAAGTGTTAATATTTGAATGCTCACTGTTCATGAGAAGGTAGTGGAGGAGATAAATATTGAATATGCCACAATAGTAAAATTATTATTATTTTAAAAAATAATCATATTATGATATTTGAAGGTGTTTGATATTTGAAAGTGTTTGAATTTCAGAAGATATTTGGTTATTCGGTAAATGTAAGTTGTTGTGTAATATTTAATAAGTTTGGGAGAATATTTTCAGAATACGTAAAAAGTAAAAAATATGACAATTCTTTACACTTTTATAATAAAGGGACTTATGGGAGCCAGAAAAAAATATATATATATCACCTTATTGGAGCTTATTGGGGCTAACCCAAACAAGGCCTACAATGGGTTCAACCGAAACAAATATCACACCCCCCCACCTATATAAAGGGGGGGTATCCCAAGTTGAGGTATGTTTTCTCTTTCTACACTACACACCAACACCTTTCATTTTCTATATCTTCATTTTGTCAATCAAGTGACTGACTTCACCATTGGAGTGTCTCCGGCTGGCAACCCCAGTTGGGTTGTGCCGATCACATTCATCTTTGCAGGTCTACAGGGACAAAGTTCATCTTTTCGTTGTATCTCTACAATCCATGTGAGAGGATATTTCATGATCTCACAATTGGCGCCGTCTATGGGAAAGAGCTAAAGAATTCAACGAAGAGAAAAATCAATACGACACCCAAGGTACTCAGACCAGTGAGCACTAAGGTTAGCCATTCTCTTTCTAAAAAAGGAGACCCACAACTGGGTTTTTGGCTTCTTTCATTCTGATTATGTTTTTTTTTTTTTTTTTTTGTGCTAAAGTTCAAGTATACATTTATATATATATACACGTCTATATATGTATCTATTTATTCTCACAGATTTGATCAAACCCTTGTTGAATATTAATATTGCTTAAAAAGGTTGTCAAAACAAGATGAAGTTAGTAGCTCTACAATTGAGTCTTGACTCTCTCTCTCTAGAATTGTTCTTGGCAAGCTACTAAAAAAAAAATAAAAACGTTGCCAACCAAAAAGCCGAGTAGCTCATTCACTGCTTCACTGCTTCGGACCACCGCCGGAATTATAAGATGCCAAATGTACTCCAAACCCAAATTCGTATTGTGTGGGTGATTTTCTGATCACACTGCCTATCTTAGTGATTCAGCGGTAAAAACACAGGCAGAATAGATGGCACAGATAATAACACAAAGACACAAAGGATTTAACGTGGTTCGGCAATAAATGCCTACATCCACGGGGGGGCCGAGGTAATTCACTATTGAATGAATGATAAAATTACAACTAACTCTCAGTAATTCTCTTACTCTCTAAGCATGTAATTGTAAGTGTTACAATTAGCTTGTAGTTGTATACACTCTGTTCAGAATGGTCTCCCCCTTCTTCTCCACCTCTCCATATATACTGGAGAAATTTATGGAGAGGCCGCCAGCTTTTGAGCTGGCTGCCAGCCCATTGTTATGCTTTTGGCAGCTTTCCAGGCAAAAGCTCTTCATGGCTTCACATGGCCTCTAGTGGCCTCATGATCAACTCTTATGGCCTCGAGGCCACTTAGTTGGTGAAATGATGGCTTTCTCCACATAGTTGGACATCCACCTACCAAGATAATATTTTATATGGCTGGTATGGTCGGTCTGACAGTTACCTCGGCTATAATCTTCTGCGGGTAGCTCGGCCATTGCAGGTTAAGCCGAGGTTGTAGGAGGAAGAGGCTTTTACCCTGGATTAAGATAGCTTTTGAAATAACCTCGGCATACCTTAGATTACTACAGAAAGAACTTACCACGATACGTGGAACCTCGGCTCTCACGTCGGCATCACCTTGCCACGTGTTTGATACTCAGAAATATAACCCCACACGTATCACATCCCATCCTTGAAATCGGGTTTTGTGAACATAATATTATCCATATGTGCCGAACTCACCAAACGGAATTGTGAAACAGTCTCAACAAAGAATGAGGCTTGTTCAACATCAATAAACTCGCCGAGCATGTAAAATCGAACATTCTCTCTAATTAACACCAAGGTTCTTCGGCAAGCATGTCACTCGGCAATGTCGTCATCCCGCAAGAAGACCCATTGTCTAGCAAAGGCATTGGCCACCTTGACCAAGCTCAGCGAGGAAAGCTAAAGCTCACTAATGCTAAACCACACCGAGTAGAATGGAGCACCAAATTTCTACACAACCGAAGTATTTCTCATTCGGAAAACTGTTTCAACAGTCGGAATCCAATGCCTTGAATCGCCTAGTAGCCCACAAGCCATACCGACAACTGCAATACTGTCGTTCTCATAACCACAACACCCGTTTGACAAGTGATAATTACAACGAGTTTGCCAAGTTACTTACATTGTGCAACCATGCTCACCACTATTACTCTGAAACATTGAAGAGTTGAACACACACCAAAAGAGAGAGAGAGTAGACCAATCTTATTTTTGGTTAAATTTCGGAGGTCCAACTGCATCCAATTCGAGGCGGAATGACGCGTCTAAATAGTGGAATGAACACTAGGCCAAGTGATGAATCCAACGTTGCAAAAATGAGGCCAATCGGACTTAAAACGAGTGAGATACAAGGGCTCAAAGTTAGGAGTTTGAATCTAAAATTCTGCATTTCATGACCTGTTGCATGAAGAATTCAGCTTTGCACCATTTGGGCCATTATTTAATTCATCAACATTATTTGGCAGTGTATCCACTTTATTCGGCAACATTATTTTGCATCATTATTAGCACCATGATTAATTCATCATTTTTCATCAACATTACTCGACAGTACCACAACTCTTAAAAGAGTACTTGGCAAAGCTACAACGCTACAAAGCTGCTCGGCAATGCCATACCTCGTACAAGGCTACTCGGCATCTCTTCCACCTTTCTCGGCATCTGTACAACTCACTCAAGCTGCCCATCGGTACATCACAACTCGGCATCCCTACAACCCAGTCGTGGTGGCGTAACTTGTAGAGCCTATTCGACATGTCCACGCATGGACCTTCACACTACTCGGCAACCATTCCACACTAACCGAACATTCAATCACGACCTCTGCCCCTGTTTATTAATTCGTCTCTCAAACCATTTCAGACGCCCTTCTAAACTACATTGCCGAGAACCAAGTGCTTCGGCCAACCAAAGTGACGCCGACTGCGTTTACGTACCCATTTTCTCTCTCTAGCAAGTGGGCCTACATTTTTCTTCATGCGAGCAAGAATTTCGTGGCCTACCAGCACGTTCACGTTGACTAGCGGAGTCTACAAACACCGACTAATAATGCCAAGAACTAACTGTAGGCCGCCAATAGTTGCGAAACTGAGTCCAGAAATTGACATTTTTTAGTGTTATCGAACTCAAGCTTTGACTATCCCAATGTGAAGTCCTCATCAAGACGAGTCCAACGCCACAAACTGCATCAAAATTGAAGCTAAAATGAAGCCGTACAAGCCCGTCGAAGTTTGGCCAACGATGTCACTATTCTGCTGGAGAAGACGACATAAGTTGGCTAACCTAGGAAATTATTCCATGCATTGCGGCTAAGTTACATCCTATCATAGTAGCACAATCAAGTTCAAATATATAACGTGCAAAATATATATGCAAGGATATTTCATGCCAAGCCAAGCCATCTAACTCAGCAATATAGGAGCAATTATCTAGTACTTCACGAAGAACTAGTCTCCACTGATTTGAGCCTTCAGTTCTATTTTTGGCTACAACTACGCCATCAGGAGTCTGATTATAGCAATCCCATAGTCATTTCCAACTACTTGGACCCTTCTGAACACATCCATATGGTCTAATTCTACAAATTTTGAGTTGCATATTGAGCTAAATACCTCAGCCAATCGAGAACATTAAATGCAATATCAACGGTCAAATCATATCCAATCGGTATGCAATTTCAGCAGCACGGTCTTGGGGTGAGGAAATAATCTTCTGTCTTCCCCGATCATTCATTTCGTTACCTTGGCTATTTATTGCCCACAGTCAATTTTTCGCTTTCTAATTGGGGCATATCAGCCGATCATCATCTCGGCACCTCTGCTATGCATGCATACTTGGCCAACTTGGTCCAAACATTACAACGACATTTACTTAAGTTACAAACTCCCACTCCTTTTCACACCGCTCTAAGCAAGCGCCAGTTTTGGGGCAATACATTACACACTTGGCTGTCGGCAGTTCGCACTTGGCAGTCGGTAGTTCGCATTTGGCAGTCGGCAGTTTGCATATTTTTGTGCATCGTCATTTTACAAAAGTCGAATCTGCCCCGCAACATAGGGCAATGGGGCACGTCCAATCTGCATTCTTTTCAACTAACACCTGTCATTCAAAAGCAATGGAGCAAGTTTACATTGGACTAAACGCAAACCGAGCAATGTTAATTGGCCCAAAATTTACTCGACAATTAAATAGTTGGAAGGATATCTACTTGGCAATTCCTTACAAGCGGAACAATATTATTTGTGATTAACACGTCTACCTCATTCGGTACAAGCCATCACTGACACATGATGCATTATTCAAAATCCTTGCAATATTGGCACTTGATTGCCACTTAAAATCTGCAAAAGTCTCCGAGTCCAACGTAATCTTTGCACTCGGCACGGAGCGCCATCAGTAAAGGCCTACACCCATGCCTGGGGGGTAGAATACGCCTACACTTACATTCGAAGGTTAGAATATCGCGGCCTACACCCTCACCCGGGGGTTATAATACCGCAGGTCTATTCCCTTGCCCGGGGGTAGAATACCATGGTCAATTTTTTAGTTGATATATCTACCTTATTTAATCTACATTATGTGGTTCAGGCAATCATTTCCGTGCTCAGCACATAGAAGTATCTCTAGCTTTGCACGAAAGTCCATATTTGAAGCGCTCTTCGCACTTGGCAATAGACTACACCCTCACTCGGGGGTTAGAATACCGTGGCCTACACCCTTTCCCGGGGGTCATAATACCATGGCCTACACTTTCGCCCGGTGGCCATAATACTGCGGCCTACGGCCCTTGTCCGGGGGTAATAATACTGTTGCCCATCGTTATGATTTGTTTGGAACTCATGTGACATAATTCGTCCTATGATCGCCATCCTTTATTTAACCTCTCTATACTATATTCCTTCCTAGGTTTTAGCTCACCCCCCCATCTTATGATAGACATATATACATTTATCCATACATTGAAGACATACGTACATTTATACATACATTCAAGCATACATGCATTCATCCATTCATACATTTTATTCATTTATCCAGAGTACTCTTTATCAAAAAAAACCTAATAGCTATTTGAACAGTGTAACTCAACAAGAAAAACTCTCATTCCTTCTATCGCAGACAATGAAAGTTTTGAGGTAATTGTGGGAGCTAGAAAAAAATATATATATCAGCTTATTGGGGCTAACCCAAACAAGGCCTACAATGGGTCCAGCCCAAACAAATATCACATCCCCCCCCCCACCTATATAAAGGGGAGCATCCCAATTTGAGTTATGTTCTCTCTCTCTACACTACACACTAACACCTTTCATTTTCTATACTTTCATTTTGTCAATCAAGTGACTGACTTCACCATCAGAGTGTCTCCGACCGGCAACCCTGGTTAGGTGGCGCCGATCACACTCATCTTTGCAAGTCTACAGGAACAAAATTCATCTTTTCGTTGGATCTCTACAATCCATGTGAGAGAATATTTCATGATCTCACAGGACTTTTACACACAAATCCTAATTTATAAACTTATACTCCATTAAATTTTTAATAGTCAAAATTACCCTTCAAATAATGATTGTTCATCATTTATGATTATCTATAAAGGAACATGATAATTTTACATTTATTTTGATTTTCAAAACTTTAAAATATCAACTTTCAAATTGAAAAAATTAAAACAAAAAAAATTATATGCAAAAAAAATAAACTTTTTTTTTTTTGTTGAAAAAACTGAATTATTTTTTTGTGGAAAACTCAAAATTTTGTGTTTATAAAGGAAAATGATGATAGAACATTGATGTGCAAAAAAAAAAAAAAAAAAAAAAAAAGGTTCAAAATTTTTTAAAATAATAATAATAATAATAATAATAATAATAATAATAATAATAATAATAATAATAATAATAATATTCTTAGTTTTAAAACTAAAAAAAATTGATAATGTTATCAGTTTTATTGAATAGTTGAATTAAACCAATAAGTAGAATGGCAAAAACATTTAATCTTATGCTCTATTTTTTTTTCATCGGTTACTGAAACAATTATCTGGAACATTACTATGCAAAATTGATAATGTTCTTAATTTTAAAAATTGAAAAAAACTGATAATATTATTAATTTTACTAAATAGAACTTATTGGTACAAAAAATTTTGGATAGGACCTGAACTACCATAATATTTAGATATAGGACTTTTAGATAATTAACTCTATAATAAAATAGTAAATGTAGATATTATAGATTCGATTCATCGTCCAATCTCTATGGTCCTAAAAAAGCTTTTGGTTCAAACGTGCGTTCTTCAGACAATAATAAAACTATTAATAGTATCATGACCCGAACCTGCCCCTGCCCCTGCCCCTGCCCCTGCCCCTGCCCTATGGGTTAAGGACATAACCGGCCAATAATCAAGGGATTACCTACGGCCTCAAACCATTCCAGACATAACTCATCAGAGTAAAGGGGGCCAAACGGAAGTAAAATTTAAACCTTTGTCCATAGAGCTGTGCTTACGTGGCACATCATAACAATCCATACATATACATGTTAATAACTCATATCAAAATATGTACTAACACAAAGTTCTGTACATACAAGATCATTCCAATCTAGGTCAGCCAATCAAAACTATATACAAACGTATCCAAAGTCCTCGCCAACGTGACAAAACAAAACAAGGTAGCAAAAGGGCGAAGACGAGTCTCGTGCGTGAGACGTAAGGGCTGACTCTTCAAAACCTTGGCTGTTTCTCATAAACTTCACTGAGGCTGGGTTTGGACCTCTTTTGGCTCACCTACAAACACATGAATGAGCGTGAGCGAAAGCCTAGTGAATAATACCAAATAAAGAAGATACATTAGAACAACATCCATCAGACGGCCTTGGGCCCAATTCATTTTTCTATCTAATATAAATATACATATAGATCAAGTGACTGGGGTTCCAAACATATCGGATGGCCTCAGGCCCAATCCATTCATGTCAAACTGGCATTCGGCCCCACCATTCTTTTATTCATGTCAAACTGGCCTCTGGCCCAACCATTCTTTCATTCATGTCAAACTGGCCTTTGGCCCAACCATTCCATTATTCATGTCAGACTAGCCTCTGGCCCATTCATTCTATCATTCATGTCAGACTGGCCTCTGGCCTATTCATTCTTTCATTCATGTCAGACTAGCTTCTGGCCTATTCATTCTTTCATTCATGTCAGACTGGCTTCTGGCCTATTCATTCTTTTATTCATGTCAAACTAGCCTCTGGCCCATTCATTCTTTTATTCATGTCAGACTGGCCTCTGGCCCATTCATTCTTTTATTCATGTCAGACTAGCCTCTGGCCCATTCATTCTTTTATTCATGTCAGACTGACCTCTGGCCTATTTATTCTTTCATAGCAAACATTTGTCTACCATTCAAATTAATGAACTTATAAGACTTACATAGAAGTAAGCAATTGGACAAACAACATACTTCAGATATCTTTATTAAGATATTACTCACAGTGATCGGCTGGATGATTTGCCCTGGAGCTCGACCCTACACATTACATAACACAATGGGTCACAACCAATTCAATCCGTCCTTAGTTCACATATTCCTCTTTAGGCTTCATTCTTATCCTTTTAACTCATTTACAATGCTTAGTGCATGCCTAAGAGTACTTAGAAGTGAAAGAGAACGGAAAATGAAACACAGAACACATTTTCAAAATTTCAGAAACAGGGGTCCCCCGTTCGAACGTGGACTTTCCCGCTTGAGCGGATCCATTAGGTCTGCAAAAGTACTGGCTGCCTCATTTTTACACCCGAGCGTGAAGTCGGACGCTCAAGCTGAAGGTCATCCTACACAGCTCCCCGCTCGAGCGTGAACTTCCCCGCTCGAGCGGACATCATGTCTGCAAAATATTCTGGGAGCTCGTATTTCCCGCTCGAGTGGCGCCTTCCCTGTTTGAGTGGACATCATAAATTCTGGGTTTTCCAGAATTGTTTCTTAAGTTCAAATTCGACCTCCAAAGGTCCAAAACCCATAATTTTGGTTCCCAAACATGCAAATACATTATATATATCATGAGTACACAAACAATATGAGGCTAATTACTCAAAATCATGGTTCAATTCTTCAAAATCAATCAACATTTTTGTATGATCATGGCTCATGCTTTCAAGCTTCATATGAGCTCCATATCTTCAATAATCAAACATGCATCCAATCTTTTAATTCTAATTCCATTTCAAATGGGTCAAGTGATGCTTAAACACATGAAATTCATCCAAATCATGCTTGCATGTATGATCCTACAACTCAATTTTTCATGATTAACAAACTACATGATAGATTAAACAATCCTTGCTTATTTATGATTATTCTATGCATGCATGTACATTCTAGCTTCATTTTCAACTAAATCTTTGCCATGAGCTACCAAATCACTTCAACTCACAAAATCACAAGTTCAACTCATGAATTAGGGGTTAATTACTCACCTAGGAGCTTCAAACACTCAAGTTATTGGAGTTTAACTTTAAATTTCCAAGCCTTGAGCCAAAATTGCACAATTCTCCCATTTTCTCTCTATAGCCGACCCTCACTCCCTCTCTTTAGAGTGATTCTCAGCTTTGAGCTCAACAAATGAAATAAAAGTGTAGTAGAGTCCCTTATACAAGTCCTCTTTCAATACATTTCCTTAATATTTAAATAATTGAGCACTAACCCATTAATTTAATCTAATTAATTTGATCCGAATTAATTTCCAATTAAATTTCACCGTAAGCTCTAAAAATTACGCCAATCACAATGGCACAGTCAATTTCGGTTTCTGTGGCCGATAGGGCCTTCAATTTAAATTTCAAAGCAGATAATCAAACAGATATTTCTACGATGAACAGATAGAATTTCAAAATCACATATTTTCACATAATTGGCACACAAAATCATATCAAACACATAATCACATTCATAATAAGGACCAATTAGCATAATACGGAACATGGTTATCACAAATAGAGAATTTAAATAAATCCTATAAATGGAAACCAATATTCTGTTACGTACCACACACTTGGTTGTGTTCAAATTTGTTTCCCTCTCTATCTATATCTCTATTTGTACTATCTTTCCCACTTTTAGTTGATAGAGAGAAAAGAATTGTTGGCTTTTTAGCTTTCGAAAGTTAATAATATAATTTTAAGGGTGCCAGCAAGGATCAATAAGTCTTTTTAGAAATTTTAATTGCCAACCAATTATCAGACGATTGTGTTGAAGTTCTTTCAGCTTCAATGAAGAGAATTTTTACTAATGACTTTTGCTTAGGAGAAAACTAAAGGCATTGAAGATGATAATAGATAAAAAAAAATAGTTTTATGAACTGAATTTTATTAAACGATATGAACTTACAATGATACCTTCGCACTCTCACAACCTCGAATGTTTTTATAGCAATAGACTACTTGTAACTACTCCTAAGAATTGACGTGTAGTACAGGAACTGCAAAATAAGAAATGTAAAAACTGGAAAAACATAAAGTAAATAATTGGTTTTCTGGATCTGAGTCTAGGCCTTCTTCTATTGGCCCTCTTTTCTATTTATATTCTCTAATGGTAATTGTTGAAATGCTCTTCTACGATCGCTAGTCATGGCCTTAAACAGTTTACTTCCATTACACCATTCTTGCAGTTGGACTTCCCTCTTGAATTTGAATTTGAATTGTGAGTAACCGTTGTGTCACGTCATCTTGCGCCTTCTAACTGCTCCAATGCTGCACAAATCCATTGTTACCAATATGGACCGCCATGTGTCTGTCGCTGATTGGAGGCTTGTATTAACTCGCCAAATTACCCTTTATGAGTCATGTGTTAAGCTGCGATTGGCCTATACAAAATATATAGCCAACATTACCCCCCGCACTAATATAGCAAATACTTGGTAATATTAGTAGATCAGTGTGCTTTGCCTACGTCTGAAGACGTACATGGACTTTTTATTTATCTTGGAAGTGTAACCGTCTCCAAGCAATGAAACACTGAACTTCATTAAATTTTCCCTTGTGTTTAAGTACCACCCTTACTATCTGTGTATAGGAAGGGACTGATACATCTTCAATGGCTAATCAAGCTCTCTTCTACATTGATCAAGCATACGATGAGGTTTTGGACAATGATGAACGATCTCAAAAGAATTTTCATGCATTTATTAGCCATACTTATTCTCTTCCATTTATACAAGTTGTGGAGGCTTTCGCAGAATATGAGCCTTTAGACCAAACATTTCCCAAAATGGATCTTGGAAGCTCTTCATCTGCTCTTAAACCCTCTACATAGGATAAAGCTGACTCCTCTTCTACTGAAAATACAGGTTGAGGTGCCTAGCCAACACCAACTCAACCTCAAACAAGGAAGCAAATTCATCACTGATTTGTTGAATTCAATGATCCTATTACAATTCATCCTTTTATGCGCAGTTCTGTAGTTTACCTATATGTTCCTTTCGACCTTCTTCGCAGCCTCAAAGACAACTTGCTTTCTGCATGGTATATTTCTCCCTTGCTGACCAGAATAGTGCGAAACACTCCACACCCCATTGAAGCTTTAGGAATCAGCCCCTTACTCTTAGCTAAGAAAGTAAAACTTTGCTTCTCTGACTGTCTAGAGTGTGTGAACGAGCCCCAGTTTCCTCCTTCATTTAGAAGGGACCCAACTGCTCCTTCCTTGCCTCTCAATCCCAGTTGGATTGGGGAATTGAAGCTCATCCTCTTCGAAAACCAGCATTTTGCTCCCAACTAGGCTCTAGTTCCTCCAACTGCTTATCATCAGTATAGAGCCCAGACTTTGCTTGCTGCTTTTTTTCACTTATCCTTTGAAGTCCTTCGAGATGACACCCCTCACAAGAACCTTTTATGGGCTTGTGATATTGTCTCTCGAAGCCACATTCTCAATCCTGTAGCCCAGGCAGAGCTTCACACTTTCCTGGATCAACTCCCTCTACTACTTAACTGGCACAAAAATGCCTCTGCTAGCACTCAGTCATTAGAGGAGATCTCTGCTGCTCGCATTAAAACCCAGTATGAGGCAGAGAATCTTCTTGAGGAGTACAAGGATTTCGGGAACCATGATTCAGAGTATGGGAAGATACCAATATAAGTGGCATGGGAGAGATGGATGAAGTAGATCGAGCTCTTAAACAAACGGAGTTCTAAATGAAGGCTCAGCAACTCTTCTTCCAAATAAGAGCTCATCAATTAGATAAACCAAATTTAGATAGGATAGAAGAAAGGCTAGAAAATGAATATGTATTTATTGAATTTTGCTGGACAAAGTTTCATGATCTTGTGACTTTATCCATTCCTTACATTTATGAAATTGAAAATGTAACCAAGTGGGTTTTCCTAATGTAAATGTTTTATCAATAAAATTGGGTTTTTCATATTCCAATTACATGGTTAATATGATCTTATTCCTCACTTTGTTCATATAATCCGTGTAAATAACAGCTTCGAATTAACCAATCTTACTTCGAAGCTTGTTTTAGGTGTTTTGAAGCATGGGGTCCTCTTGAAAGTGACAATACCTGTCTTCGAAAGGCTTTCTCTTCGTAGAAAGTCCAAGAGAGTACTTTCATGTATCTGAAAAGCTCAAAGCATGGGTTCCATTTTGCCAATTTACAGATCTAGCATTATTTCAACCAATAGTGGCCTTATGATAATTTATTTATCTCAAGGTTACAGACAAAGCTCAAAAAGTACACTTTCTTTCCTTAAAAGGCCACAAAATATTCCTTTGAAGGAACTCTTCTTTGTCAGACAGTCTAGGATTGTACTTTGAAGTCCTTCGAATTGAATAAATCCTAACTCTGCTTGAGTTTAAAGCATAAGCTTTAAGAATTTTGGGAAAACACTAGCTTCGAAGCCAATCACTCGCTTTGAAGCCAAGCTGATCATTTGAAATATATTTCCCTCTCAAAATGCTACTCTCCGTTGTTGTTTTGAAGACCCCATCTTGTTTTGATATAAAGGCCTTAAGCCCCACATGGGCCCAAAACAACCAATTAATAACTTGGGTCTATTTGACCCGTTTGGCTGCATGAGTAATTTTAGACAGAAAGGTTTAAAACCCCATTTCTCGCGATCTTGCCTATTCACTCGGCCAACATTTCCATTCTGCTCCAATTGTTGTTGACTTCAACTTCTTACCCTTCTCCTACTTACTGCCTTCACCCTCCTTTCAGCCTCTTACTCATGGCTTCTTCTTTCTCAAAAGTACCAATTATTAACCGTATGAGCCCTTTTGTGGCTTTAAGGAGGTGTCTCAATGAAGAAATAGACAAATACAAAGCTGGTGAATCAAGTACCATTGATGGACGTATCTTTGTCCCCCGCCACTATACTCAGGGAGAGTACGTCTTCGGACCTATCTTCAAAGAAGCCCCTGCCTACTCCCTGCTTTGTATCCTCGCTTGACGGATCACCAACTCGTCTATGAAGGGAACCTTGACTGGAGAAGCTAGAGGATGAACCGACCTCATCGCTGCTGGCCCACATTGAGGATAGAATTGAAGGAATGGTCCGACAGAGTTGTTTCTGCAAAAAATGGGACCTGTAAGAGTTCTGTATCCTCGATGCCCTGTGACTCTCCAGGTTCATTATCCTTGAAGACCCCTTTTTGATTCCTGCTGCCCTTTGCTTTTGGAACTCAGTTTTTAATTTTTTCTAATTCAAATGTGGTTTGATGGCTCCCACTGTCCTTGATATCTGTCATCTCCTAGGGCTCTTACCCACTGGTGATCCCTTCATCCCTGATTATGCAAACCCTCCGGTTAGTTTCACCATTCCATCTTTAAACTCTTCCTTTAGTGATTTTGTAAAAACTGAAAATAAAAAGGAAGGTCCTGTGACCAACCGAGAGTTCTTTTCATTTATTCTATGTTGGCTATGCAAATTCCTTTTTTGTATTTATCTCAAATGATTATGCCTGAGTTTGCCTCTCTTGCCAAGGCTCTTGCTTCGAAGAAGAAGATAGCCTTGGCTCCTTATGTTCTAGGCCATGTTTATACGACTTGTTCCTAATTTTGTGAAAAACCTCTGGATATTAATCAAGGAGGTCCATTATGGGTACTCTAACTCTGGCTTTTTGCATACTTTACAGACTTGCACTCCAGATGTTTAAAATTCCTAGTACAAGACTGTAGACGTCCCCGAACGTCCCGGGAGGGAATCCCGTTTTGTTCATTTGGGCTCACTACAGTTCAGGACTCAATGTCACGGTCCTGTATCTAATCTCACAGAGTGCAATGCAAGACCGATGAATCATCAAAGAGTCCAAATTCGGCAAATCGTTTTTGAAAAACTAATTTTTAGAAAGAAGTGCCAAACATGGACTGCTTTGCCAGATACAGAGTCGCCACCTAAATATTTATTTTGGGGGAATTTAGGAAACCCTGACTCGTTGCCTAAGGCCATGTGTCCGTCATCACCAAAGTTGCCTCGGCTCGGGAACTTGGGTACGATTGGGGAAGGTCACTTCGTGAGCACCCCCGCTCGCCCGATCAAAGATCGGCCTCTACTAACCATGATATCGAGTTTTGAAAACAATATGAGCTCTTATTCCGGTTATTAGCCTAGGATTACTATGTGATGCGCACAGCATACAAGTATAGACTGGATTGCCTAATTTGGAACAAATCATCGCATATCCGTTTGTTTTGAAAATGGATTGAAGTTTGCTACTCGCAAGTAGGCTAAAACACGGGTTTCAACGAATTATTCCAACTCAAGCAACCCAACTTTTACCCACAGGCATTCAGGCATTCATCACATAAGCACATAGCCACATGGTAAGCATGCTATCATGGCAGTCACTCACACGCATGCAAGGATGCTAAAGCATAAACACTCACCGAGTATTCCAAGCCAAAACAGAAACTAGTTAGTAATCGATGCATGATCCTAGTTCATATTAAGATGGCTAATGCAACACACGCAAAATGCAACTAAGATAGGCTCGGCTATTCTAAACATGGCATATGAAATGCAACAGATAACATGTATTCAACTTGGAATTGAAATACAATGCAGTTAGTATGATGCGCCGAGCCCGGTGCATGCAATACAGATGAATGAATGCAAACATGCGAACATATAGATGCTAATTGAAACATGCCCTAAACTAACCATCATAAGCTGGTAAATAAAAGGGAGAAAGACGTGGGGTTGGAAGACATACATCATACACACGTACACTTATTACAATATTGCCCTCTCTCGGAGGGTCCGAATAAATAATACACAACCGAATGAATAACGAATTACAGCTAATTATTACACAACCCTAATTAATTAACAAATTAACTAAAATACATAAGCTAGCATGCAAATTAAACAAAATGGACTGCCTCAGCTCTGCCTTGGATGGCAATGAATGCGTGCGTGCTTGAATCACTTTGCCGAAAAATCCATCACGATGCCCCGATTTGCCTCTGTTTGCAACTGGTCCCAGAACACTGTACAAAGCTCCAGAAGGCTGCTTGACCAGTTTTTATTGCTGGTTTCCGATTTGCTGCAACAGAGAGCAAGAAAGGGGCATGGCAAAGTATTGTCAACATATGTATGCATGACCATTCTCCCCGTCATTGCATGAGCTCTAGGGAGTGTAGTCTTCGATCCTCGTGCCACCAATCACTCATCTCGATGCATGACGGCCGAGGAGTCAAATTGCACGACTCAATGTGAAATGAATGCGCACATAAACACAACAAGGCCTAAACACCATCATGGGTAATCCGGAGTGTCGGCGACCGAGAATCGAGGCACATTTCGTCACTTGGAGTATGAAACGTCCCTCGTTTCCCGTGTTTGGACTAAACCCTATTCCAAACATAATGCAATATACATGGCATGCACAATGCGACTCGAACTATGCAACCTAAATGCAATGCGACTAAGTGATGCAAACATGCAGAGAATGACATGCAAACGTGCTACTAGCATACACAATGCTATGAACTACATGGCATACTCGATGCAAGACACCTTATGCAATAATATGACAATATATGATTAGTATACGCAATGCGAATATCAAATGGCATACTCGATGCAACGAACTACATGGCATGCGCAATGCTATGACTAGAATGGCATACACAATGTAAGATGGACTTAAACCAAGATGGGTGAGCCTCAGCTACACCCAAATCAGTGGCCAAACATGATGGAATGAAAGGTAGGAACACTCATGCAAACATGCCCGATGCAAGGGACCGAACCTAAGACATCAAATGCCACTCTACCAAAGCATGGCAAGGGATGAAACATGGCATTCAATCATACATTTTCCAGCTCTGAAATGATATGCAAGATGTCCCGAATCATGCAAATATGTCACACAATGCATGCTAGATGGCCCGAATACCGAAACTAGTGAAGTGCATTACACTAGAGGTACACAAAGCAATGCACAAATGGCAAAACCAGCCCCAAAAAGACCCTAGGCAGGTCCAAGAAAGTAGGAAAATGGCCTAAAAGATGGCTCAACATGCATAGAAATGAAACTCATGCAATGGTCCAAAAACGAGGCAAACTAGCACGACTCTCAAACGCATTTAAAGAGTGGAAAACATGGGAATATGGCATACATGTAAGCTTTGAAATATGATACACAATGAACCTAAAACATGGAAACACCTCAACATAAGCATGCAATAGGCCCCAAAACACAAAGCTAGGCAAGAGTATTGAACTACAACCATGCATAGCAAGCATCATTCGACCATGAAGCATAAAAAAAGAGCTAAGGTAGTCCAAAACATGTACAAAATCAGTTTAAGGCATGGCCAAAAAGTGCTAGATTCATAGACCAAAATAGCATGCAATACAAGCTAGTGAAGAGGGTTTACACTACAAGTATATGGAGCATTCAAGTGGTCACTAAACCAGAAAAATTTAGAGGTATTACATGCCAAATAAACCCTAAAAACCCGCTAAAATGTGGTCTACGCATGCAAGAATGAGATGCTCCTTTGATAGGCCATGAAGAGGGTTGTTCTACACATGCAAGAAGGACACCTAATATGGAAAAACCACCTCTAGACAGAGGTTATGCAGGCCCTAAAACTCACTGAAAAGGGCCTGAAATGAGGCTTGGAAGCATGCACACAAGGGCTCCTTTGTTAGGCCAAATATGCTAGTAAACAAGACAAGGGGTGAGAGGATCACCCCTCTCTGATTTTGGTGCTCAAAACAGCATAATAACCACTGAAAATCCGCTGGATTTCAGTGGTCAAAAGGGCCAACAAAGCTCAATACAAAGGCCCTAATGCAAGGCTTAAAACAAGGGGAAATGAAGCATGCAAGGGGGTAGATGACCCCCGACAGAAAAATGATCTTAAAAAAACATGTTAAGAAGCTCAAAATAAGACTTTTTTCAGTTTAAACCAAAGCTCAAATATGCATGCAAGTATGGCTTATAGAAGGATCAAAATAAGGCTTAAAAAAGGGAGAAAGTGTTACCCTTGTAGCTCAACAAAAACCAGCAGCTTCTGGACCAAAACCCCAACTCTTTTAGCCTTCTCAAGACCTCTAGGAACCTTAGAACAAAGGTGGAGGTGTGTGCTTAAGAGGTGGTGTTCAATAGACCAAGAACAAGGCCCTTTTGAACCTTAGATATAGAGATATAGAGGGATATATGAGCTATGCCTTAAACCAATCTTGGAACCCTCTACAAGGAAGGCAAGGCCCTCCTTTATTGAGCCAAGGGTCTAAAGCTTCTTCAATAAGCTTCAAACCAAGGTTAAACTTCCTCCATACAAGTGTAAGGAGGATGTAACCTGTGGCTTCCAACTGGCACAGCTGGCACCAACTCAGTGAGACAGAAAAGGAGAAAGCTGGCCGACCAGTTCAGGTGGTCGGCCGACCAGGGTCAAAAGGTTCAGGTGGTCGGTTGGCTCCTAGGGTGGTCTCCACACTCAAAGCAAGCAAGTGGTGTGGTCGAGACCAGTCAAAAGTGGCTCAAAAACCAAGGAAACCAGCTTCCTGACAAGAAAATCGGCCGGCGGGAGAAAACGTGGTCTCCAAGAGAAAAGGTGGTCTCCCACCCTTGTACCACCTTCCAAACAATGAAAATAGGGTCCATACCAAAAATGAACCAAGACGGATGCAAAACGAGGGTTCGGGGCCAAAACGCGCAGCCGGTGCCCCGAAAACTGACTGTTAAGCATCGAAAGTGGCGTGCGACCATGAAGGTGGTCTCCCGGGCCACAGTGTCCCTCTAGAGAGAGGAAACAAGGTGTGTACCAAAAATCAGAGCAAACGGAGAAAGTTAAGCGGTCCCGAACCGAGGCGCACGGCCGACGGCTTCGAAAACCAGAAACTGGTCTCCAAACGGGAAAAGTGGCCTACGACCATGAAACGTAACCTACGGCCACTGAGAGATGGTCTACAAGACCTCTCCCTCCCTGTGGGAAGAGAAAATAGAACCTGGTTGCAAACCGAGGCAAAGCATAAAAGGGGTCCGAGGCCGGGAGGCAAGGCTCTCAGCCGAGACTCTGAAACCTCAGAACGAGCACAACATGCACAATCACCGAGCGCTCAATCGATGACGTCTGAGTCTTAAGGTCGGTCAAAAATGGGGTGTCTACAAAGACCCTACTACCTCTAGAGAGAAATACGCCAGAGTTTCCCTCTATCCTTCTAGCTTTGCTTATTACTTCACTTTCTTCTATCAACTCCATGCTTCCCTTATTTCCACCTTCTTTTGCCCCTTCGAAGCTACCATAGGGCCAGCATGGCTGAGAACTTTTTTGGCTGATAGAACATGCTCCAGGCCCTTACACAAAGACATGTGGGCCTTTATTTTAATTTCAAGAGAGCTCTTTATTGGCACCTTGATTCCTCGAGCTTACAAGCGTATTTCTGAAGCCTACTGCCCTTCCCAATATGCTAGGCAATTTGGGCTCACTTAGGGGACTCCTGTCCCTCTCTGCAACCTCTCTAATTCAGATCTTGTAATTAGAGAGCTAAAGGTGCCTAAAACCAGGTTTGATGAAGCAAACTTTAAACTGATCAAAGACTTAGCAGAATTTGAATTCACTTTCTTCATCCCACAAGGCAAAGGTCTAAAGTGATTTCAAAATTGGTGGACAACCAACATGGAGGTGTACTTGGCCACTCCTCCCAAGGATCTACTAAAGAGGCTAAATGTGACCTCTCAAGCCAAAACTCAAGAGACTGGCATCATCATTACCTCCATTGCTGCTCCTGCTGCCTCATCTCCTCCTCTTAAAGTCACCAGAGCTACTTTGAAGAAAGGTACATACTTTGCACAACTCTGCACACTTCTCCCAGAGTCCAAACATCCCGTCTTCCCTTTCTCTTGGCCTTTTCAAGCCTTCGAACCTGGCCCTAATCTCAATTGCCTCAACTCTGCACACTTCTCCTAGAGTCCTGCCTACCCTATTATTACCTGAGAAAGCCCTAGTTGTCACTTCACCTCTAATGGTAGCTAGTACTTCCAGGGATGATACTAGTAGCTCACCAATTCCCTCTCCACCATCCAGCTCCAGCCCCTTTTCTCTTGACTTACTGGTAGCTAGGATAATAAAAATTGCTGGAGAATCCTCTACTCATTTTCCTATCCCCTTACTTCAATCTCTTCCTTCAACTAATGATTCCTCTGAGATGTTTATGTCAAAGGAAGAGATGGGCATCTTCGAAGCCTAGCTGGCTAGTTTATTTGATGTATCTTCACCGGCTCGGGCAACAAGCAGTGAGACTGAGCCACTGATCATTGCTGACTCCTTTTTGGAGATCATTGAGAGCTCTTCCACTACTATAGAAACCTATTTGCCTTGGGTGGACTTAGGCATATGCTTGGATTTGCTGAGATCATTTTTGAGGATTCCATTTGAAGCCCTACAAAAGCCCATTATCAAAAATGGTTTCCTCAAATGCTGTGAAGTCTTCGAGCAATCCAATATGTCCGTCGCATGGCACTTATCCTAGGCAGCAGCCACCATTGACATTTATATTAACATTTTCCATATGGCCAAAGCTGCAGAAGATGAGCTACTGAATGATAAAGAGTTTGTTTCCCAGATTCATGCTAAAGTGTTTGACTTGAAGGGACAACATTCTTATGCCTCTCAGCTTCGAACGCAAAGCTTCGAACGCAACTCTTGCAGAGGAAGGCACAATTAGAGGAGGAGCTAGCAACAGTCAACCTAGCACTGGACCAAAATGCTGAGAGATTGCAGACTACTAACCAAGGGCTATCTTATAGAACTCATTAAATGGCTACAATCATACAGTTGTTCCCATCCTTTAGGAGTAGAGAATCAATTATAAGGGAACAACTAAGACATTGTACTGATTTTTGGGCCAATCTATGGCTACATGTATTGGCATTTTTATGAAATGAAATCCTTATCATATCATTTTGTTTGATCTAAGTGTTCAATGCTCCTTCATTACTCTTACTTAGCATTTCTCACACTTCTTGTGTTTCCCACACAGTTGGATAATAAGGCTTCAAATATCTGTCATTGATTTTCTTGGGATGAACATAACCATTTAGATTTCTCAAAAGATAGGCTCCCTCAAGCTGGACTTTATGAATTTGGTATGGTCCCTCCTAATTAAATGACCACTTGCCAAATTTATGGCTATTAATGCCTACTGGAAGTATTGTCTTCCATACAAAATCACCCTCATCAAAGCTAATGTGTTTGACTTTTTTATTATAACTTTTGGCTGCCTTTTTCTTTTAGAAAATGATATTATTTAATGCCAAAATTCTGGCTTCATCCACATTCTCTAACTCCATAAACATACTCTGATGATATTGCTTAATAGTTAACTTGTCTTGACATTTTACCCTCAAAGATTTGATGTTAATTTCCACAGGCAACATTGCATCATGCCCATACACTAAGGCATAAGGGGTGATTCCTATATTTGACCTTGGAGAAGTCCTATAAGCCCATAACACATCCAACAACAAATTATGCCAATCACTAGGATTGTTTTTCACAACTCTTTGTATCCCCATTTTCAAAGACTTGTTAGATGATTCAGCTTGACCATTTGCTTGTGCATAATAAGGGATGGAATTAATAAGATTGATTCCAAATTCTACTGCGAAAGATTTTACCATCTTTCCATCGAATGCAGTCCCATTATCCACAGTTATGATCTTTGGGATGCCAAACCTATGCATCAACTCTTTGATAAAGTCAATCACTTTAAACTGATCTACAGCCTTATAAGGCTTAGCCTCAACCCACTTAGTGAAATAATTTGTGGCTACTAGAATGAAACAGTGTTGTTTCGAAAAGGGTGGATATATTTTCCCTATCATATCCATGGCCCATCCTCTAAATAGCTAAGACTTCACTATTGCATGTAGATCAGTCACTGGCACATGTCTTATTATGCCATGCTTCTAGCATGCTTGGTAACCCTTTCCATACTCTATATAATCCTTAAGGATGGTTGGCCAATAATAGGAATGCTTTCAAAGCAACCACCTCATCTTTACACCAGGTTGATGGGCACCGCAAATGCCTTCATGCACCTCAACCATGGCAGTTAATGCCTGTTTTGGCCCTAGACATTCTAATAGCAGCCTATTTGCTTCCCCTTTTGTAAATGGCATTGCCATACATTATGAATTGCATTGATTGCAATTTAAGCCTCTTGCTAACTTTCGAAGAAGGACTAGTTAAATACTGAATAATTGGTTGTCTCCAATCTCATTCTTCTAAATCATTCTGGTTATTTTCTACCATGATACCCCTTTTAGTCAAAGGTGGTATTAACTTCTGATATGTTGCTTATCTTATGTCCATTTAAGTGTCAATCCTTCTTCTGAAATTAAAAGCCCTCTGAGCCACCTCATTGGCTTTGTGATTCATAAATCTTGGGATATAAGTCACATTTGCTATTTGAAATTGAGAAAGCAAATATAATGTAGCAACATAATATGGTAACATGCTTGCACTTTGACGTTTAAAAATTCTTTTTACTTGGTTGATATTGAGAATCTCCAAATATATCACCTGCATGAACATGTAATCCAATAAGTATCTCAAGTCCCATTACCAAAGCTTCATACTCAGCTTGGTTGTTGGAGCAAGTAGCTTCATCAATTCTGAAACCATGTGTAGTTTCTATCGCTTGTTGTAACTTAATTACAACACCAATTTCGACTATACCTTCGGCTTTGGATCCATCAAACCACATTTGCCATGATTCTACATCAATAGTGCCAAGTTCCATTATCTGTTGGCTTTCTGTTCGACATGGATGATCAGCTAAGAAGTTAGCCAAAACATGTCCTTTTACTGCCTTTTGAGAACATACTCCAAGTGAAATTTTGATAAAGCTAAAATCTATTTGCCCATTCTTCCTCTTAACATGGGTCTGGATAACATGTATTTAACCAAATCTGTGGTTGCAATTACCAAGACAACAGTAGACAAAAGATAATATCTCAATTTTATTGCTATAAAATACAATGCCAAACACAGCTTCTCTACAATTGAGTATTTACATTCACAAGAATTTAAAAACCTACTAACGTAATATACTGCTTGTTCTTTGCCTTTTTCATTGTCTTGAGCTAGGAAAATTCCCAATGAATCTTTTGCTGCAATAATGTGTAGCTTCAGAGGTCTGTCCCTCCTTAGTGGCATCAATATTGAAGACTTGGGCAAGTAGGCTTTGATTCCTTTGAAAGCAGCTTGATGCTCTGTTGTCCATTCAAATTCTTCTTCATTTTTTAGCTTCAACAAAGAAGAAAACACTTTAGTTTTTCTAGCAGTGTTAGAAATAAACATTCGAAGGAAATTAACCTGACCAAGGAATGTTTGCAATTCTTTCTTACTTGATGCAGGTTTGGTTTCAATGATGGCCTTGGCTCTATTCTGATCAATCTGTATTCCCTTATTGTGTACTACATACCCCAAGAAGTTTCCAGCTAATACACCAAAAACATATTTAAGAGGATTGAGTTTCAGCTTGAACTATCTCATTCTCTCGAAAGCTACTATCAAGTGAACCAAATGCTCCTCCATGGATTGGGATTTCACAACAACATCATCGATATAACATTCTAAGTATCCTCTAATGAGATCATGGAAGATAGTGTTCATTGCTCTTTGATATGTTGCTCCAGCATTGTTTAATCCAAATGGCATCTTAAACCATTTGAAGGTACCAATATTTCCTGGACCTGAAAGTTGTCTGTGAACATCCTTATCTACTATGCAGATCTGGTTATAACCAAAATGTCCATCCATCTTAGACAAAATCCTTTGTCCTACTGAATTATCCACCAATAAATCAACTATAGCCATAGGGTACTCATATTTTGGAGTTGCCGAATTTAGGTTTCTGAAATCGATGCATACCCTCAGCTTGCCATTCGTTTTGACCACAGGCATAATATTAGATAACCATTCAACATACCTGGTTGTTCTAATGAAGCCTGTTTTAAGGAGCCTAACAATCTCCTCTTTCACTTTTTGAACCACTTCAGGACTCATCTGTCTTGGTTTCTACTTGTGTGAATTAAAATTAGGCTTTATTGGGAGCCTGTGTTTCACTAATGACCTATCCAACCCAGGCAACTCATTATAAGACTAAGCAAAACAATCTTTATATTGTTTTAGGACAACCAACAACTGGTCCCTATCAATAGGATCCAACCAAGCACTGATGCAAGTGGGTTTTTGTATTGAACCTTCCCTTAGGTTGACTTCTTCTAAAGGAACTTGCACTCGAGCACTCACTAATGATTCCCATTTGACTTCTTCTACCTTTGAAGCAACCCTTTCATCTTGTTTTGCTCCTACCTTTTCTGGTTGAACATCCTTACTCTCTTCTTCATAGACAAAATCTGTCCATAAAGCCTCTTCTTCCTGTATTTCCTAGACTTTAGTTTCAATGTCCAATGCACAATACATACCAAGAGCACAAGGTTTGGCCTCTTGTTGCCCCTGACTACAACCAATCACCATGGCTTCTTTCTTTTCTTCCTGCACCTTCTGGACTATTGCCTTTATGTCTAATGTTGAAAATTCGATTAAAGCCAAAGGTCTGGCTACCTGACCTTGATCCTTTTGCCTATAACCAGGTATCATTGGCATCTTTGATGATGAACTCCTCATCAACACTCTCCTGTACTAGATGCTTCAGGTGTGTCACTTCTTCATCAGTCGTCACTTCGACTGTTACATCAGACTTCCTCAGTACACTAAGTGGTACCACCACTTCAGTGTACTACAAAATCTACACAGGCAAAAAAGGGCTATGGGTCTACATCGGTCTCCTCTACTTCCTCATTGCCTATTGCTTTCATTATCTTCTGATGCAAAGAAGAAGACACGCATTTGTTTGTATGGATCCAATCCTTGCTAAGCAAAGCATTATATTTAGCATTACTATCTATGACAAAAAATGTTGTCATACAATCTTTGGTTCCTACACTCAGGTTGATAGGCAGAATGCCTTGAGCTATCTATTTGTCTCCAGTAAAACCAGTAATGGTATTGTTTGTTAGGATCAACTTGGGATTTCTTTTCCCCAACTTCTTCAAGCAGGATCTTGGAAGCAGGTTTACTGCTGCCTCATTGTCCACCAATACTATGCCCATTTTTATTCCATCGAAATAAGCCTTAATGTGCAGGGGCTTAACATGTTGGATCATGGATACTGTAGGGTATTCGAAGGGATATAAGACGTTGATGCTTACCTCTTTACTGTATTCATCAGTTTCCATGGGCCTAGCCACTTCAGATTCATCTTGGACCATGTTGGTTTGTGAATCCCCGCTGAAAACTGGAATGGGTTCATCCTCCTGGCCTTCTTGGTTCTTCTTCTCAGCCTGAAACTCCTAAGGCAGCACATAAACCATATTAACTGGCATTGGAGGGAATACGCCAAATTGTATTATTGGCTGTGTTTGCTCTGCTTCCATATTAGTATGCTCTGATGCTTGGGAAGCATTCTTCATATTACACTCTGGTACCTCAGTGCTAGCAGGTTCCTTCGAAGAAGTTTGTTAGTGGTATAGCTCTGTTGGCTTTTCAACCATGAAGGATTATTCAACCATAAAGGCTTCGAACATTTCCTCTTCAGCCAATACTTTTTCTTGGCCCGGTTCTATTTTTTTTTATCTATCTTGTCATCACTCTCCATCAAGGCCTTTTCGAGGATTGCTAGACTAGATTTTTCTTTAGCTCTTAGTTCAGCATGAACTTTGGCCACTTGCTCTCTGCTGGTACTCCTTTTGATCTTAGGTCCAGGCTTTGAACATTTTCCTTCTCTTGACTGGCCTTTTAACTGAACCAATGAAGTACTTTCTTTATTCTCCTTCAAATCTCTTTGGTACTGGGTGTACCTTTGTTGGATCTTCCTTCTCTAAGACTTGGAGATTACAGGAACCATATCTGGTTCCCTTGTCTTTGGGGTTTTCAGTAGTACCCAGTTATTTGGAGCTACCAAAGAGGGCTTCATCATCATTTCCTTTCCTTCCAAAACTCTGGGCATCTCTTTAGGTTTGTTTTGTATGACAAACTAATCAGGTACCCTTGGCACCCATGTACCTACTGCTCCAGTTGTTGGGCCTGCTATTCTTGTCTTTGAAGCTATATTCGAAGCTGTCTTTGAAGGCCAATCATTAGCTGTGGTGCCTTGTCTTAAGCTAAATTCAGTCTTTCTTTCAGGTTGGTTGACTGTCTTGTAGTAGTTATGTGGCCTGATCTCATGCAAAGGCCTCTTATCCCTTGACAGATTCCTGGTATCTGGAAGCTCAGCCAAGAGTGGCTGCTACCTAGAACTAATCGGAAATGGCCTCCTGCCATAAGTGTTGGCTGGCCTACGGTCTCTCTGCACGTCTTTGTAGTGTTGCTTCCCATTAATTGGGAGTCCCTTCAACCATTTGTAACTCAACCTGCATCTGGGATACATTCTCTGCATTATAGCTGCTTCGAGGGAGTCATCATGCAATGCTTCTTCATTGGAGCCATCCCTTCGACCTATAAAACTTTGTTCACTGGCTGGTGAACCTTTTGTGTTCTTCTTAAAGATAGCCCGGCTAACAACATGCATTTGCACACTAACTTCTTTCAATTCCTTCAAAGAGAGATTCTGGAAATCTGATATGCTAACATTAACTGTTGCCTCTCTAATTTCTAGAAATAGGTTGGCATCAATTCCCATGGCCTTTTCAATCTTGGTTGGAAATTTCAGTCTCCCCTTCTGAATTTGTTCTTGGATCTTGTCTCGAAAAACAATACAGTTTTTAGTTGAATGGGACCAAGAATTATGCCATTTGCAATACAATTTTCCTGTTAGTTCTTTAGAAGTTGGGATCTTAACCCCCTTAGGCAACTTTAGGAGATGTGCTGCTAGCAAATGATCAAATATGTCATTTGTTTTTGTTATGTCAAAAGAATATTTCCTATAAAGGTCTTTTCTTTTAAATTGTTGGTCAATTGTGGTATCCTTTTAAACCAATGCTTTACAGGTCATAGTTTCTTTTCCTATGATCTCTGCTGCATCAATCTCAAAGTTAAGGTCCCTATAGTAGGTCCTATAGGATGCATTGCCTTGATCTTGTTCTTCTTCGACTAAGGTTTCATATCTGGAAACTTTATAAGTAAGTTCCACTAGATCTCAAAACTCTATTGAATCAAACTTCTTTCGAAGCCTGAATTCTAGCCCATTTTGGGCTAATCTAACAAATTCAGGTTCAAGTAAAACAACCCTACATTTGTTACGTGCTCTTTTGAATCTGGCAATAAATTGAGCAGCTTTCTCATCAGGCCTTTGGCTCAATCTTGCCAAGTTTGCCACAGAAACCTCAGGTTCTGTTTGAAAAAATTGCGCATGAAACACTTTCTCCATTTGTTGCCAAGTTTGAATAGAACTAGGTGTAAGATTAGTGTACCAAACAAAAGCTGCCCTAGTTAGAGAATTTGGAAAAAGTCGTAGTTTCATATAATCATTATTGGTAAATTCACTACATTGGCCTGTAAATCTAGCAATATGTTCAATGGTTGACTGGTTTTCATTCTCGTAAAAAAGGGCAAAATCTGGTATTTTATATCCCCTTGGGGACTCATGCAGCCTATCCACCTATTCTAGGTAAGGCTTTCTGTAGACAAGAGTCTGGACCCCCCAAGCCATGGGTCCACAGATTTCTCTTACTACATCTGCAATGTGGTCTCTAGGTACCATGTTTGGTGCTAATTGAGCCACTATTGGGGGAGCAAACACTGGGTTTGGAGGAACCACTTGTGCTTGGGGGTGCCTTGGTCCAGGCAAAGACATATTTAGGACTGGTTATCCTTGTTGTGCCTGGTAAGCCTGAGGATATGGCTGACCCCTTTGGGCAGGTGCCTGGCCTACAAAAGGCGCTGCAAAAGGAACCGCTAGAGGAGGAACTAGCATTGTTTCTCTTCCAATTGCAGGAATCCTATCCAACCCCCCGGGGTATAGCTTCGAACATGGGATTAGTATATGTTTTTCCATTCCCTTGTGTTAACCCTATTCCACCAATATTTATGGCTTTGTCAGTAGGTATAAACATGTTTTGGCCTATTAGAATTCTATGAAGGGGCTCATACCATGACTGAGGCACTGGTACTGGTACTGGTCTTTAAGGTGTTTGATTACTGGTTTGACCATTATTTTGTCCATTATTTTGTGTAGGCTGTCTATTTCAAGCCAATTGCTACTGAAGTAGATTTATGTTTTCTTCAGCTTGTCTAATGATGGGTGGTTGATATGTATGCATTCAATCCAAAAAGGATACTGTCCACCTCTCCATTGTATACATTAACTATTGTCCCATAATATTCACTAAACTTCCTCATTGATTAACTAGTGGTGTGGATGAGACAGTTGAAGGGCTAGCTTCTTAGCCTTGCCCAATATTCTGGACTTGGGTTATATACCCTGAAGTAATGGTTTCTTTAACCAACTGTGAAGGATTGTTTGAAGCAGACAGATTTTCAAGATGTGGCTCAACATTTTCCTCTATATAGTTCCTTCTACCCCTTATTCGAGGTGGTCATTTTCTTCAATTGCTCATCATCTAGCCATTTTTTATGGTCCTACTGGGCGTGCCAAAAAATATATGTTGGATTTTTGGCTTTTGAAGGTTAATAATGTAATTTTAAGCGTGCCAGTAAGGATCAATAAGTTCTTACTAAAATTTTAATTGCCAACTAATTATTAGACGATTGTGTTGAAGTTCTTTCAGTCTCAATGAAGAGAACTTTTACTGGTGGCTTTTGCTTAGGAGAAAACTAAAGATATTGAAGATGATAATAGATAAAAATAGTTTTATGAACGGAATTTTATTAAATGATATGAACTTACAATGATATCTTCGCACTCTCACAGCCTTGAAGGTTTTTACAGCAATAGACTACTTGGAACTACTCCTAAGAATTAATGTGCAGTACAGGAATTGAAGAACAAGATATCTAAAAACTGGAAAAATATAAAGTAAATAACTGGTTTTTTGGATTTGAGTCTGGGCCTTCTTCTATTAGCCCTCTCTTCTATTTATACTCTCTAATGGTAACCATCGAAGTAGGCTTCTAACCGTCGAAATGCCCTTCCACGATCACTGGTCATGGCCTTGAACAGTTTGCTCCCACTACGCCATTCTTGCAGTTAGGCTTCCCTCTTGAATTTGAATTTAAATTAAGAGTAACTGTTGGAGCACGTCATCTTGCGCCTTCTAACTGCACCAATGCTGCACAGATCTATTGTTAGCAATATAGACTATCACGTGTCTGTCGCTGACTAGAGGCTTGTGTTAACTACCCAAATTACCCTTTATGAGCCACGTGTTAAGTTGCAATTGGCTTATACAAAATATATAGCCAACAGGAATAGTGCAAGTCACTCTAATGAGGTGGCAATGTTGTATGTTTTTCTAACACAAAAACACTATCAATTTTCATCCAAAATAAAATAATAAATAAGTAAACTAACAGAAATTACAAGTTGGTGCATATATAATGAGATATTGATCCATCTTGCTGGTGGAGATTATTATCGATGGTGTTTCTACGAGTATATAAATTAATCAAATTAAACCTATATTGCAATTGCAAGCTTATGCTTCTTGAGTGTTATTTAATGCAAACAATAAAAAATGGATGACATCCTTTGCTCTAATGGCCTTGTTTAGGATTGAGCAAGGAAATCGAAAAATCCGCAATATGAACTAGTCCAGTTAAATCTGGTAAGCTTGGATTAATTTTTTGAATCCTTGATTTGGTTCTGGCTTGAAAAATTAGGGAATCGATCTCCGCGGATCTATTCTAGATTTAAGTTCATGATTCCGGATTACAATCGAACTGTATGTAACTTTAAAACCATATACATACCATAGACCCTTAAAACATCTCCAATGGTTTGCCATTGGAGCTACCATTGCTATAATATAGCAACAGTTTTGAAAAGTGGTGCTCCAATGTAGAGATGACCATTTTAATCCAATCCGCGGGGGCTCGCCAATACATGCCCGAATAGGGTGGATTTTACCCGACCCGACACTTATGTGGGGCGGGAGTGGATTATATTTTGGTCACCTGCAATGGGAGTAAGGCGGAGGCGGGTATCGCCTCCCTCGATCCGAACCCGATCCGATATAATTAATAATATATATAAATATATGTGTATATATATATATATATAATAGGGAAAATTACACTAATGATCCCTATAGTTTGGAACTTGTGTTATTTTGGTTCCTGACCTTTTAATTGTGATATATTTGACCCTAAATTTTGAATCTCGTTTCAAATAAGGACAATTGAAGATATTGTTGCTCCATTTCAAGGACAAAGTCGTCAATTTGATAAAATATAAACTAATTTAACAAAAATAAATGTCAAAAAATTAATTTTAAATTTTTAAATATTATTTCTATCTACCAAAGATAAAATTATATAAAAATAATAAATCTTTTACATATTTATTTATTTATTTTATCAAATTAATTTTTAGTATGTGTTTGGATGATGATCATGTAATGTGTGTTTGTTTGTTGATATTTTTTTATGGTTATCATGTAATTGATAGTTATTAGTCTTTTAATGTGTAATCGATATGTTTGATATATGAAATATTTTTAGTTTTAGATTTTTTGATTTAATAGTTTGGTTTAATAATGATATCGAAGTTGTCGCCAAGTTTGACTTTTGAAAAACTTGAAACTAATTTAATAAAAATAAATATCAAAAAAATTATTTTCTACCCTCCCAAAAGATAAAATTATATAAAAAATAATGTGTTTAAAATTTTTTTCACTAATTTAAGTTTTAACTTCTTAAATTTTTTTTTTTTTTTTCTGAAAATAGATTCTAAAAAATAAACCAAATAAAACTTTATAACCAAGAAAGTTTCAGTATTATTCATTAAAAAAAAGGCCGATACAATTCAAACGACATACAAGTTAACCGACACAAAATAAGTTGTATAACGACTTTGCCCTTAAAATATCTTTGATTGTCCATGTTTGGAATAAGATTCAAAATTCAGAGTCAAATGTATCACAATTGAAAAATCAGGGACCAAAGTGACACAAACCCCAAACTACAGAGACTGTTAATGTGATTCGCCCTATATAATATAATTAGATATAAGAAAGAAATATTATAAGTCTGTGATTCTGTTTAAATATAAATAAATAATAATCCTAAAAGTCTCACTATATATATATATATATATATATAAACAAGAGAAATTATTTAGCGTGTTAAAGATTTAAATGATTCTCAATTTTTTTGGCTATTTGAAATATGGTTGGGTATCTACGAGTATCCGTGGGAGTGGGGATAGGGTTGAAAATTTCCACCTGTAGAAGGGGGCGGGGGGTGAGATGACAAACCCACCCCGTGGCCATCCCTACTCCAATGACACAAGCTTTGGCAGCGGCCATTTGTGCCAACTCAGCCAAAACCAATTGTTTTCCTCCTCCCTCCCTCCTAGCAAAACAGATAAAGTTTTGCAAAACCAACCAACTCAATTTTTTTTAATTTACCCAAATTCAACAACTTTTTTTTTAAATTTTTTTTATTATACAAAATCCATCAACAATAATCAATAAATCTCAACAAATTTGAAATAATTTTAACAAATCTCAAATTCAACAAATTCAACAACAATTAATCAAACAATTTGAAACAATTTGAACAAATCTCAAGCACTCTAAAGAAAATCTCACAGAATATGAACAAAACTTTAAGCAATAAATAACTGAATTTTTCATTTTTTGTTCATATTTCAACCGATTTCAGTAATCAGTTTTTTGTAATTGGCAATCCCGTTTAACAAAACTCTTTTTAGTTGTAATTTTATTTGCTCTTATATTTCAGTGAGGATGTGAATGTTTAGATCCGAATCTAACTCAAATTGTGCCTATGCAAAGGAATTTATGATGTTGAGACTTTCATATTTGCCACTTTGCTGACTATGTATGGGGATTGAGCTGAACTTCTGGGAAGAGGAGCATCCAGTATCTCTATTTACAAATTGAACTTCTGTGAACCAAGTTTTACTGTTCAAGCGGTCAATATTGCGCTCGAGCAGTCAGCCTATATGTTTTGCACAACCTTTACTCACACTGCTCAAGTGGTGAAGTGTGCGTTTGAGCGGTCTTCGTGATTGATGGGTCGTTACACACACCAAATATAAACACTAAACTATACCAAATTCTATTAGAATAATGGCAAGTCCAAGTATCGATCTACAGGGACAAATGTGAAATTAGACTAATTCAATCGCTAAATTCCTAAATTAATTTTGATTAAAAAGATTGAGAAATTTTATGACAAAATAGGAATTAAATGAAATTGAGAAATTAAATTGACAATTAAAATTAGGGTTTGAGATATTAATTTTTGGGAAAAGTACTAGGGCAGAGAATTCACCACTAACCATATAAACGAGATCAAACATCAGTTATCAATTACAATCCGGTTTGAAATACCTAATATTTCATAACTACAAGTTTGAAATATTAATCAAAAGGGTTGTTGCATTCAACGTACAGGCACGAGTCATCCTAAGTAGCATGAGGCATTTGCTCTAAACTACGGTAGCAACACAACCCGTCTCTCGTAGCATGACTTGTCTCATACTTTGAATACAAACACAAAAAAAACTAATGTATAGAAAGCATTAAACAATCACAAAGAGTAAAATACTTGAAGAAATGAAAATAACAATGATTAAAAACTTCTAAATCATCCATACATTGATTCAAATTGATTCACAATCAAAGCTTATGAAAAATCCTATTACATGGCTAGGGTTTCATCAAAACCCTAGAAAAGAAGACTAGCCACTCATGGAGGAGTTGGAAAAGAAAGAGGATAAAGAAGAAGCCCCCATGGAAATCTCCTTTAAGCTTGAGAAGAAATCACTTCTTTAAAACCCTAGTCTCCCTTTTCTCCAGAATAAATTTTGAACCCTAATTTTGCCTATTTTTCTTCCTTTTATTCTCAGCAAAAAAGACCCACAATTATGCGCACGCGTCCCTAGGTAGGCCGCTCGAGCAGTGGTGGGCCGCACTTGTGGTGGGGCTTGAGCGCACGTGCGGTGGTCTGGTTGGCTCGGATTTTTTCGCTTCTCACTCAGAGAATCTGCTTTCACGCACTTTTTTATTGAATTTGCGTGTTACCTGCCAAATCTGTACAAGTGCACAAAACACATCATCTCCACTAAATAATCAATATTGAAAGACTAAAAATGTAACTTCAATGGCCTCAATGTGGTACTTTTCAGCCTACATCACATCCCCCAACTTACATTTTGCTAGTCCTCAAGCAAAACAAAAATAAATAAGAAAAGTAAAATAACTCTAAGCCACTTTCGTAGGGATCACGATTGCATTTAGCATATGCAACAAGCTTTTAAATCACAAGGGTACCCCCAGTGGACGAGTATAGTCTCGTGAGGGTTTTCAGAAATGATACTCACAAACATCAACATATTCATATCCGCTCAACAACAATTAACCATACTACTCCACCTAACGATCAACTCATGTGCCACTACAGTGTAATATGAAGACATGATGAGTTATTGAAGGCACAACGGACAAGCATAAAGGAATCTATTGAGTCAAAACCACAATTCAGTTAATACAAAAGTAAAGTCCCCTGTACTTGTGCATGCTAGTAGACACATCATCAATACCCTCGGTATAAAGTGCAATCTCCATATTAGTTAACTGTTCACTATAATAGCCCAGTGTAACTCATAATAACACCCAACATATACAGAAAAACTAACTGTTGCAGCCAAGATTCTAAAAAATATATATATTTTTTTTATTTTTTATTTTTTTTATGACTGTGCAATGTCCTGATCCATCAAGCTTTTTAATCAACCCATGTAACAAGCATTAGGCCAATGACTCCCAAACCAGACGGTTTTAGGGCACTAGGTGTGAAGACATCCCAACGAGCTTAATAACTCAAGTTGAAAAGGTTACGAATTCGAACAAGTCATTCTTCTTATTTTTCCTTAGCTGTGCAATGTCTAAGTCCCTTAAGCTTTCTAATTAACCCATGTAGCAAGTATTGGGCCAATGACTCCCAAACCAAACGGTTTTAGGGCACTAGGTGTGAGACACCCCTACGAGCTTAATAACTCGAGTTAAAAAGGCTATGAACCCAAACAAGTCAAGTTGTTGTTGTTTTTTTTTTTTTTTTTTTTTTTTTTTTTTTTAAGAATCTTGGCTACTTATTTATTCTTTTCTGCAATCCTAACCATTATCAATGATGTACACTAGGGATTATAATAAAGAGGTCACTGCTATGATAGTGTGTTCATGTGAATCAAGGCAAACTCATGACAAGTGTACTAATTCCACAAACACAAACAACTATCCTAGTGCAAACATCACATATGAGTATTTACCCAATAAACCATTTTCATACAAGCCCACTATGTTCCCCAATTAACATATGCTCATATCATTACCATACTCGCATAAAGTGAACATTAAGTGAAGTGGTGCAATCAAGTGCAACAAGTACAAACATGAATGGCTATTATAAATACCCTAACCCCCCAACTAGAATACAACATTGTCCTCAATGTAAGCAATTGTACATAAGATAGTAAAATGAGAGAGCGAATCTTACCAGCCAGCACAGGCGCACATCCAGCGAGGCGAGGACACCCAAACACACAAACACACACTTTTTTTTTTTGGAACTGTACAGTATAAAAGGAAAAGAAAAATAAAATAAAACAAAAATAAATAAATAAAGAAATAAAACAAAGAAAATATACAAATATCACTGATGTAGATCCGGCGGTGGTGGGAAATGCTGCTCAAATAGGGCATGCATCAGTGTCCGAGTCTCGAACGCCTCATCATGAACCCTAGCACCAAGCTGATCAAATCGCTGCTCGCTCGAGTCCCGGTATGTGTAGAAGTCAGTTTGCAGAGATGCAACTGACTGTTGATACCCATCAAATGCCGTCTGTGAGTAATCCCGATAGGCCTGATAGTCGGCCCGAAGATCAACCACCGATTGCTAAATAGCAGCTTAATTATCCAAAAGAGCCTGATATTACGCCCTCGTCATACAGAATGGTGCTGGTGCGGTGACGGGCTCTACCGGGGCATCATTAGGATTGGCTGGGGCTTCGGAAAGGAGTAGTGGAGGCGGAAGGTGAGCAGTGGTTTGCCGTCAGTGGGTTTTTCCATAAAGTGTGGGCGGCGGAAGCTAAACCTCATTGGATTTGAGGGGGTTTGTCCCTTGGGCTTTTATCAGCGCAGTGATGAGGTTAGCGAAAGAGAGGGCCTATGTAGAACTGCCCCGGGTGTTGCGCACTTTGACTTCATTAAGGATTTGGTTCATCTGGTTGTAGATTAAAGTAGGGATGTCAACCCAAAACCCGAAGTCAAATCGATGTAAGGCACGGAGGAGGTCCCCTCGCCGCTCTTCCTTGTGGCCTAGAGAGATGATATTCTTTTTGAGAACCACATTGAGGAGAGAAGGAGGCGTGGTAAGTTAGCCCGCTGGATGCTAGTACGGTTGTCATCATCCTGTCGCCTCTCATAAAATTCAGTTACCAGTGTCGGGATGGTGAGCTCCCGAGTGAATATCGGGAACTGTTCTGTATTGATAGTGTCCATAGAACAGTGGAGGACGTTGGCAATGGAAGCTCGTGTGATGGCTAACTCCACCCCGTCAACAAGGGATAAAAGTGCTTCCGGGGCCTCGTCACTGGTGTACATATTTTGATAAAATACTCGCACAATGCAAGGATATGCCGGTTCAGTGACAGTGCAGATGCCCAAGAGGCCTCAGTCTTCAAGTTGCCGGACACTCCACGCTGTGGGTTGACGGCATCAGAAGCATTCCACATCAAAGGATGTATCACAGGCAACTGGTTTGTTGGCCCAAGCATCGGTTGGCACATCCCTAAATGCAATGTTGGCATTGCGAGGCCGTTTGGGTCCTCGGCAGGATAATGAAGACATATCTGCACAAAATAATTCAACCAACACAACCAAAAATGTGGAACCATTATATTAGCACTCATCAAATACGGCATGTATGCACAAATTACTCAAAACCTCATTGTCATCACACCACCAAATTTTATTTATTTATTTATTTAATATGATATTAAATTAACTATAGAAAATTAACTTACACTAAGTTAGCATGAGACAAATTTACAAACACACATATGAACAACAATGAATAAATAAATAAGAAAATAAAATAAAATAATCTAAGTTAGTAGAAGAAAATAAAATAAAATTCAGAAAATAAAAATCAAAACCAAACATTTAAACTACAATTAAATCACTAAATAAAAATAAAACTACATCACTAACTAAACAATTAAACAAAAATAAAAATAAAAACAATCCACTTCCCAATTAAACTAACAAGAACCACTAATTAAACAATTTAAACTAAACAACTACAGTATATAAAAATAAGCTAAATTATTATTATGATTATTACCTTTATTACTGAGGTTTTTTTTTTTTTGGGTTGCATGTGTGCCGGAGAGGGCCGCACATGCAGTAGATCTGTTTGTTGCTCGCCCAGATTTTTTTTTTTTTTTTTTTTTAAAGGATGAACCATAGATCATGATTTGAACAAAAATAAAAACAAAACTCTACTTATCTACCCCTAAACCCACAAATCTAAACAAAAAGGAAAGTTTACCTTGAAAAAGTGGAGAAAGAGGGAGAAAGAATGATGATTCGCTGGAAAAAATGGTGGTCGCCGGAGATTTGACGAACGGAGAGGAAATAGAGCGCCGGAGTGAGATGGTGGTGAGAAAGAAGGAGAAAGAAGAAGTTGGTGATGGTGGTGTGGATGGAGTTTGTGGGTGTGTGGTGTTGAGAGAGAGAGAGAGAGAGAGAGAGAGAGAAGAAGAAGAAGAAGAAGAAAAAGAAGATGAGAGGTAAAGAGATAATGTCTTGGAGAAAGTGATGGTCAAAAGAGAGAATCTAGGGTTTGTCAAAAAAAAAAAATTTTTTGAAAAAATATAAAATAAATAAATAAACAAAATCTACAGCTTAATATATATATAATATATATATTTCCTTTTTTTAAAAAAATTAGGCTGCTCGTGCGCTCATATGGGCCGCTCGAGCGCCTATTTTTGGGCCGCTCCAGCGGCAGGATTGGGCCGCTCCTACGGTTCTTGCATAGAAAGTTTTTGGACCTAGGCCGCTCATGCTCCCATGGCCTCCGCTCGTGCAGTGGATTTTATTTATGTATTTTTTAATTAGGCCGCTCAAGCGCCTATTTTTGGGCTGCTCCAACGAAAGAATTGGGCCGCTCCTACGGCGTGAAAGCAGTAGGCAATTGGCTTGGGCCGCTCGTGCTCCCAGCCACGCCGCTCGTGCTATCCATTTTGGAGGCTCCGCTCGTGTGCCCATTTGGGCCGCACGTATGGTCTGTCGTTTTTCTTTTTTTTAAAAAAAAAAAAAACCAAGTACAACCCAAATTTTTTTTTATATTTATTTTAATAAAAACCCAATCACCATCCAAATAAAAATTTAAACAATTTCTACCTTCAATTCACATTTAAAATAAAATAAAATAAATCAAAAATATCAAAATGCGCAACAAAAGTATAATCTTCACGTGAAAACCAAGGGGTACTACTTTTCTCCCTAATAATGTGTGTAACTTTCCCTATTCTCCAACAGGGTGACAGACTAGGTTGATTCGGTATTCAGAATCGAGGCGCATAAAGCTAACTCAATGTCACGACCCAAACCCGCCCCTAAAAGTTTGGTCCATGACCGACCTGTACATAGGCCTCAAAACAGAATTTTAAAATAATATTTAACCATATATGGGGTCTTAGGCAGAAGCAATATCAATAAAAGACAACATCCATTGAGCTTGTGCATACATGATGGTTTAATTGGATTTAAGCATTTAAATACATTTCCAAATATACATATACAATCACAGAATTTATATAGATCTCACACACACTTACATAAGACTTAATAATTTATAAGAATCCCAACAATAAATTAAGGCCTCCACGTGGAGACATACCCCAGGTGACTTCGCAGACAGGTGAACCTCAGTACAACTCTAGTGTCAATCCCCGATGGCTCACCTACAAAATATACATAAAACAGAATGAGCAAAGTGCAGTGAATAATAGCAATGTAAGAAGGTTAATTGAATAAGCAAAACCTTGGATAAAATAAATAGACAGATACCAACCATATACAGGTCTTATCTATAACTATATTTCAATACGGTCTCAGGCTCACATATAATACAGACTGGCTTCAAGCCTATGCAAAATACAAAACGGCCATAGGCCCAACACATTATGCAGAGCAGCCTTAGGCCCAACAGATTATACAGAGCGGCCTCTGGCCTAACAGATTATACAGAACGGCCTCTGGCCTAACAAATTATACAGAGCGGCTGTAAGCCCAGATATGATACAGAACGGCTGTAAGACCAGATATAACACAGATCGGCTGTAAGCCCAGATATAATACAGAACGGCTGTAAGCCCAGATATAATACAGAATGGCTTTAAGCCCAGACATGATACAGATTGGCTTTAAGCCCATAGATAATACAAGACGGCCTTAAGCCTAACATATTATGCAGAGCGGCCTCAAGCCCAGATGTCAACAGATTGGCCTCGGGCCCATTATTAACAAAACAGAATGATTCCAGATACACAAAAATATCATTGTTCCATAATACACATATGTTCCATTTGTTCATCATGAATTCAGATAGTTAACTTGCAGATAACAGAACGTCAGTATTAACTATTAACAGTAAGCAAAACGTACTGCTACAGTACTATTACTCAATAGTGCACAAAGATTTTCCCATGGTTTATTACAAGTCGACATAGTTGTCTTGCGGATAGCAGAACATTAATAACAACTATTAACAGAAGGCAAATATATCACTGCATTAATAGGGACAGAACAATTCACATCATAACGGCCTCGGGCCCACGTCTATTACTAGGGACAGAACGACCTTAGGTCCATATCAATGCCATTATTCAAGCATATCGATTAATTGAAGCAAAGCACAGCATCAATGGAATAGACCATTCACAAATAACAATACATAAATCATAATCACAGGAAGTAAGTGAAATATATTGTTACACTACTATTACTCACAGTCATCGGCTCCCGGTAGTAATGGGACGATATCCTCGTCTCGACCTACAAGTACAGTTCACAACACATAATATGAGATTATACTCGATCCTTTACTTATTCTCTTTAATCGTTCAATCAACTAGCCATGGTGGTACCAAGCTCATTATTCCTTAATAAGTTATAATCCATGTCTCAGAAAACAGGAGAAATCAATGGGAAATGGTTTAGGTGAAGAAATGGTACAAAACTGGTTGACAGAAAGTGAACAGTTGTCACTAATTTGGGCATAACTATTTCTGTATTTAGAATTTGGGAGTGAGACCACCGCCATTGGAAACTAGACTTCTGGGGTTTGATTTTAGGCTCAAGAATCACTCAAAACGGAGTCCCAACGCAAAAGATATGCTTATTCAAAGTTGGCTGGATAAAGCTGTCTCCCGCACGTGCGGGAAAAAGAGCCGTACGTGCGGCCCTGGGCAGTTTGTAGTCCGAAAATGGCTGAAAAATTGGGACTTCTCATTTTCAAAATCAAACCTCAATTCCATGTAAATCAAAGCCCAAAACCCTTTAATACATAACAAATTCCACATTATTAATCTCCATCAAACATCATAACCTCAAAATAAACAAATATAATGACTTTAATTCTTCAATCAAGCAACTCTTAGGAAATCAAGGTTCAATCAAATATATACATAGAACCCTAACTCAAATGGGTTCAAAGCATCCCTTATTATCATGATTTCATGAAATTGATGCCTCAAACATAAGGATTCAAGATAATTTATCATACCTTAGTTCACTCTTTGACTTTCTCATAGTTCTCTTTAATTTCCCCAAGCTTCCATGGTTGATCTCCTTCTTCTCTCTTCAATTTCTTCAAGTCATCTTCAAGCTCCCAACAATGGTGAACTCTCTCTCTCACACTCTCTCTTGGCCTCTCTTTCTCACGGTTCTCTCTCCCTCAGATATTTTGTTTTTGACTTCAAAAAGATGAGTTCACAACTCATATGGCATATCTCTATATATATAAATATATCACACACACAAGCTTAACACAAGGGAGAGCCAAACGTGGCCTTACGAATCGCGCAAAATAAAATTTCAATTAAACTTCCCAGATGACTCTAAAAATTGTGCTGATCATAAATATGTCCCATGTTCTGGTTTTTGAAGCCTCTAAGGCCTTCAATTTGCAGTACCAAGTTAACCACCCAAACGTACATTAACGAATCAGACAAATTAGATTTCCAATTAATTTTCCCAAATAGTTCTAAAAATTCCCATTAATATATCTATGTATTCAATTCCGATTTCTGAACCCACAAAGGTCGTCAATTCCAGTTTTAAAGTCATAAATCAATAGATAGTTCTTCAATTCCAATAGATATAATTAAGTTAAAACACATTATCCCATAGTTAAACAAGGATGACTTCTTATACGCATTTTGGGGTCGTTATACTCAACCTATGGGGCTGCCATACAGAGTTTAAGCCGAGCTGGTTTTGAAGCAATCTCCACACCCTTGGGTATTTAAACCAGACTCTAGTCTCGGAAATTTCAAACCTTTGTGTTCTAGGCTTTTCCATTCGAACTCTAGTTTCCACCATCTAAGTTGGTCTCCTAGGAATTCACTACAAACATAGTTAGGTGGCTATACCAGACCGTCAGATGCTGTTCGGGCACAACAAACACCAAAGGAATTACACCTTTAGAGGAATTAAAGTCTCCTAGACTCAAAGTAATCACTATGGAAGATATATTAGGTCCATCAAATGGACAACCTCAATCATTTCCCTTTCTCAATACCATCCACATAGTGTTTCAATCTTTGGCCATTGACCTTGAATGTCGTACCATCTTGTGGATTTTTAATTTCAACCACCTCATGCGGAAAGACTTCTGTAACCTCATATGGGCCATTCCATCGAGACTGGAGTTTACTTGGGAACAACCACAATTTGGCATTGAACAACCACACTTTTTAGTGAGGCTCGAAGGACTTATGAAATATGTTTATCATGAAATGCCTTAGTCCTAGCCTTGTTAGTTTTAGAGCTCTCATACGCATCATTACGAAGCTCCTCTAACTCATTGAATTAGAGTTTTCGATGGTCACCGACTTTGGCCATATCAAAATTGAATTTCCTAATGGCCCACAAAGCCCGGTGTTCTAACTCAACAGGGAGATGGCACGATTTTCCAAACACAATCCTATATGGAGACATCCCGATGGGTGTCTCATATGCAGTGCGATAGGCCCAAAGTACATCAACTAACCTAGTGGACCAATCTTTCCTATCGGGCCTCATAGTTTTCTCAAGGATGTGTTTAACTTCCTTATTAGATACCTCTACCTAACCACTAGTCTGGGGATGGTAGGGAGTGCCAACATTGTGCGTGATCAAGTATTTACGCACTAATGCCTCGAAGAATCGATTGTAAAAATGTTTGCCATCGTCACTAATTATGGCACGTGGAAACCCAAAATGACAAAAAATAGTCTCATGGAGGAATTTAACCACAACCTTGTGGTCATTCGTTCTAGTTGCCACTGCCTCCACCCACTTGGAGACATAGTCCACAGCTATCAAAATGTATTCAAAGCCAAAAGATGGTGGAAAGGGACCCATAAAGTCATGCCCCAAACATCAAAAATCTCAACAATTAAAATAAGGGTCATCGACATCATATCTCGCCGTGACATAGAGCCCATCCGTTGACAACGCTCGCAAGCTCTGCAGAAGTTATGGGCATCTTTGAAGATAGAGGGCTAGTAGAACCCACATTATAAAACCTTGGCGGCCGTTTTCTGCCCACTGAAATGGCCGCCACATGTATGAGAGTGACAAAATGTGAGAATGCTATAGGTTTCACTCTCAGGCACACAACGTCGAATCACTTGATCCGGACAATACTTAAACAATTCCGGGTCTTCCCAAAAATAATACTTGGCTTGTGAAAAAAATCGGTCTTTGTCTTGCTTAGACCAAGTTTTCGAAATTTGACCAACTACCAAGTAATTCACTATATGAGCAAACCATGGGAAGGTCATGTGTGAAACCGCAAGAAGTTGCTCGTCCGGAAACAAGTCGTGCAAGGCTAAGGGATCACTCGTGTGCTCAATAAAGAAACGGGATAGATGATCCACAACTACATTCTCGGATCCCTTCTTGTCCCGGATTTCTAGGTCGAACTCCTGAAGGAGTAAAATCCACCTAATCAATCTAGGTTTGGTCTCTTTTTTTGATAGTAAATACTGCAAAGCGACATGATCAGTGAAGATGATGACCTTAGAACCTAAGAGATAGGACCGGAATTTATCTAGGGCAAAGGCAACAACTAGTAACTCTTTCTCAGTGGCAGTGTAGTTTAATTGAGCATCAGAATGAGTACGACTAGCATAGGATATGACATGGGGCACTTTATTCACGCTTTGGCCCAAGACGGCACGAGGGCATAATCAGATTCATCACACATGATTTCGAAAGGAATGGACCACTCAAGAGATTGCATAATAGGGGCAGTAGAAAGGGTCGCTCGCAATGTTTCAAAGGCTTTAAGACAAGCCTCATCAAAGACAAAAGGTGCGTCCTTAGCAAGTAAACTACACAAAAGACAAGATATTTTACTAAAATCTTTGATGAATCAACGATAAAAACCTGCGTGCCCTAGGAAATACCTAATTTGACGCACAGAATTGGGTGGAGGAAGGCCTGCAATGAGGTCAACCTTAACTTTGTCAACCTCTATACCTTGAGGGGACACAATATGTCCCAACACTATCCTCTCACGAACCATAAAATGACTCTTCTCCAACTCAAAATCAGATTTATCTCCACACAACGAATAAGGACTTTAGTTAAGTTTTGGAGACATTCCCCAAAAGACAGCCCAAATACAGAGAAGTCAACCATGAAAACCTCTAAAAATTTCTCTACCATGTCAGAGAAAATAGCCATCATACACTGTTGAAAAGTCGCTGGTGCATTACATAGCCCAAAAGGCATGCGCCTATAAGCAAAAGTGCCAAAAGGACATGTAAATGTGGTCTTTTCTTGGTCAACAGGGTACACCGGGACTTGATTATACCCCGAGTAGCCATCAAGAAAATAATAAAAACCCTATCCGCTAACCTCTCAAGAATTTGATCAATAAATGGCAAAAGAAAATGGTCCTTCCTAATCATGGAATTCAATCTCTTATAATCAATGCCCACTGCCACCCAATAGTGGTTCGTGTGGGGACCAACTCTCCTCGTTCATTCTCAACAACAATGATGCCCGATTTCTTGGGCACCACTTGTGTGGAACTTACCCACTTGCTATCCGAGATGGGGTATATAATACCCGCATCTAACAGTTTCAATACCTCCTTTTCACCACCTCTTTCATATTTGGATTAAGCCTCTGTTGTATTTCACGAGAAGGTATGGTGTCCTCCTCTAAATGTATATAATGCATGCACACAGAGGGATCAATCTCTCTCAAATCAACCACAAACCACCTATAACACTCCGATGTGCCACAAGAACACTCATTAATTGACTTTCGTGCTCAACAGTTAAGTCAGATGCAATGATGACAGGTAAAGTATCCCTTGGCCCTAAAAATGCATACTTGAGTGCGGCCAGGAGTGGCTTCAACTCAAGTGTAGGTAGTGTGACTAAAGATGGTATGGCAGGCTCTCTCGACAGAGGAGGAAGTGACTCAAACCGGGCTTTCCGCGAAGGAAAATCCGGTGTAGAAGAAGCATTAAGTAAAGCATTCACCTTCTCAACTGACCCGTCAATATCAAAATTTTTAAACCCAAAATGAGCTAGACAAGCCTCTAGAGGGTCTTTTACAAGAATGGAGGGTAAAGCTTCCTCCACAATCCCATCCACAATATCCACAAATAAGCACTCCTCTCTCTCATGGGGTTATTGGGATGCTTGGAAAACATTAAGTTTCACTTGCATATTCCCAAATAGAACTTCCATAATCCTAGTACGACAATTTATGCATGCATTGGCCGTAGCCAAGAAAGGTTGACCTAAGATCACTGGGATTTGTTTCTTAGAAATGGCTACCGGTTCCATATCTAAGACCAAAAAGTCAACAGGAAAATAAAACCTATTGACCTTAACTAGCACATCCTCAATCACGCCACGTGGCACCTTGAGGGACCAGTCAGCCAACTGGAGAGTAACAGTAGTGGGCTTCAACTCGCCAAGCCCAAATTCTTCGTACATAGAGTACAGCAACAAATTGACACTAGCCCCTAGATCTAACAAGGCCCTATCAATAAATGGTCCCCTATAATGCATGCAATGGTTGGGGCACCCGGGTCTTTAAGCTTAGGGGGTGTGTCATTCAACAAGATGAAGCTTACTTGCTCCGTGAGTATGACCTTTTGGTACACGTGTGTCCTAGATTTACGCTTTTGCGTACAAAGGTCCTTCAGAAATTTAGCATAGAAGGGTACTTGTTTAATTGCCTCCAATAGGGGGAGGTTGATTTTCACTTGTTTAAAGACCTCTATCATCGCTTCCATGGATGCCGCCTTTTTATTAAAAGGGGACGATGTATCAAGGCATTGGGGAAAGGGTGCCTTAGGCACATATGGTGCCTTAGGCTCATGTGAAGTGCTAGGGACTAAGTCATCCCTCTTAGGTGTTTTCCCTCATCCTTTCTCTCATTGGGTGTAACACTGTGGTCACCCTTCTTAGCCCTAGTTGCATCAGACGCAACTAGCTGAGGCTCTAATTCTCTCCCACTGCTCAAAATAATCACTACTTGCACCTGCTCATGGTGTTTTCCATTCCCACCTGACCCCTCTGCGGCATATTGACCCTTAGGGTTGGCCACAGTCTGACTCGGTAATTTTCCTTCCTTCCTCCTATTCATATTGTTAGCCATTTGACCTAATTAGGCCTCTAGCTTGACAATAGAGTGAGTATGGGAGTTTACTACCGGTGCTAACCCCTTAAGTTCTGAGAGAACTTCTAACACCTGAGTCTCAAAGGTAAAGTTTCCCTGAGGAACAGACGAGGTTGTGGTTGCCGATAAGGTTGTGGGGGTCAGTAAGGTTGTGGTGGTCGGTAGGAAGATTGGTTGGCAAAATTATTAAAATTTTGCCTTGGTGGTGGAGGGTTGTAAGAAGTGCCTTGTGAATGAGGTCTCCATGAAAAATTAGGGTGATTTCTCCATCCCGGATTGTATGTGTTATAGTATGGGTCATTACCCAAGTTGGAGAATCCTTGAGTCACATTCACATGCTCTTAGACTAATTCCGAAAATTATGATGACGAAGGGTACTCACTCAAGTCATGAGCAGGGCTCACACAAATAACACATGCCTCGTGAAATTGAGGCTGATCTTGCTGTGTAGGGGCATGTCCCGCAGCTAATAATTGGTTCATTTTGTGGGGCAATGCCTCTACTTGTTGGGCTAACTCTAGGTTTTGCCCAACCTCATAAATGTCCCCTCTCTTCAGGGCTCCAACTACTGGTTGCTGGACTTGCCAGGCTGCAGAGGCATGGTGAAGGGAATTATCACTTAGGTTCTCAAACAATTGCCATGCCTCGGCATCATTTTCGGACATGAAAGTCCCACCACAAGAGGAATCTACCATTTGGTAGTGAGGTTCAGTTAAGCCATAGTAAAAGGTCTGCACAAGTTGCCAATCAAGCACTTGGTGGTGGGGCCACTGTTGGAGAAGGTCATAAAGTCTTTCCCACGTCTCATGAAATTGCTCGCCATCAATTTGAGCAAAATTGGTGATGGCTCGCCTAAGTTGGTTGGTTTTACCGATGGGAAAGTACTTCTCCAAGAACCGTTGCTGTAATTGGTCCCAAGTTGTGATTGAATTAGCAGGTAAGGAGTTCAGCCAGTGTTTGGCTTTGTCCTTTAATGAGAATGGGAACAATCGCAACATTAAGGCCTCATTTGTGAAATTCTGGATCCTCACTGTAGAGAAAATTTCTAGAAATTCATTCAAATGTTTATAAGGATCATCATGAGCTAGTCCATGGAATGATGGGAGCATTTGTATGGTGCTGGACTTAATCTCATAATGAGCAGCAATGGTGTTGGGTAATTGGATACATGATGGTGATGTATATACAGTGGGTGTGAAATAATCCTTAAGGGTCCGGTTGGGCCCATTTGGGACATTTGGATTTTCCATCTCTAATGGCTCAAAGTATGGATATGAATATTCAAGCCTAGGAACACGGGCAAAGGCTATAAGTTTCTTGAGAATCCTTTCTAGTTTAAGGTCCAAACTCCACAATTCAGGGTGACAAGAATGGTGCCCATGCATACACTACTCACATACACACACTAAGTTCTGACTCTGTGCACTAAGTTATGAAAGCAAAATACCAAAGGGAGAAATACTCACAGCGATTTACCGAAAACAATTTACTCGTCTTGCAGGTGCTTGACTTGTAGACGTTGTCTCCAACCTCCAATTGAGCTTTGTCTTTCTTTTTAGCACTTTGGTTCTTTGTTTGCAAGTGTTTGCTTCTTTTTAAGCACTTTAGTGCTACGGTTTTTTTTTTTTTTTTTTTATAGATCTCGTTGCACTCCGCTTGCACTTTGGTGATAGTTCCACTTTCAAATGCTCTGCACACTTAGCAACACGAAAGCATAAAATTCTAAACTAAAAATTAAAATAATAATAACTTTAAATTAACTAATTTCGCCAGAAGTCCTTGGCCATGGCACCAAAATTTGATGGGTCGTTACACACACCAAATATAAACACTAAACTATACCAAATTCTATTAGAATAATGGCAAGTCTAGGTATCGATCCACAAGGACAAATGTGAAATTAGACTAATTCAATCGCTAAATTCCTAAATTAATTTTGATTGAAAAGATTGAGAAATTTTATGACTAAATAGGAATTAAATGAAATTGAGAAATTAAATTGACAATTAAAATTAGGGTTTGAGATATTAATTTTTGGAAAAAATCCTAGGGCAAAGAATTCACCACTAACCATATAAACAAGATTAAACATCGGCTATCAATTGTAATTCGATTTGAAATACCCAATATTTCACAACTACAAGTTTGAAATATTGATTAAGAGAGTTGTTGCATTCAACGTACATGCACGAGTCATCCCAAGTAGCACGAGCCGTTTGCTATAAACTACGGTAGCAACACAACCCGCCTCTCGTAACATGACTCATCTCGTGCTTTGAATATAAACACAAAGAAAACTAATGTATAGAAAGCATTAAACAATCACAGAGAGTAAAATACTTGAAGAGATGAAAAGAACAATGATTAAAAACTTCTAAATCATCCATACATTGATTCAAACCGATTCACAATCAAAGCTTATGAAAAATCCTATTACAAGGCTAGGGTTTCATCAAAACCCTAGAAAAGAAGACTAGCCACTCATGGAGGAGTGGGAAGAGGAAAAGGATGAAGAAGAAGCCCCCATGGAAGTCTTCTTTAAGCTTGAGAAGAAATCACTTCTTTAAAACCCTAGTCTCGTTTTTCTCCAGAATAAATTTCGAACCCTAATTTTGCCTATTTTTCTTCCTTTTATTCTTAGCAAAACAGACCCAAAATTATGCGCACGCGTCCTTAGGTGTGCCGCTCGAATGGTGGTAGGCCGTACGTACGGTGGTCTGGCTGGCTCAGATTTTTTGCTTCTTACTCGGAGAATATGCTTTCGCGCACTTTTTGATTGAATTTGCGTGTTACCTGCCAAATCTGTACAAGTGCACAAAACACATCATCTCCACTAAATAAACAATATTGAAAGAATAAAAATGTAACTTCAGTGGCCTCAATGTGGTACTTTTCGGCCTACATCAGTGATTCAGTTTACTATAAAGTGCATTATTTCCTGTTTTTAGAGAGAGAAAAAAAAAAGACAAAGTGTTTTCTATTGGAGGCTATTTTATATGTGTTTCCTTGGTGTACAGAAGGTGATCGATTGATCAACGAACTAAAGATTGTCAAACATCAAGAGTTCTTATTATTTCGTTCACAAAAGAGAGAAGTGTTCTTTGGTGGATTTCGGAGAACTTGGGCTTGAAGTTTTGGTGGATTCCGAAGTAGCTCATCATCGTGGATTCAACATCAGCATTGTGGATTCAATGTTGGGTAAGACAATTTTGAGGTAAAGATGGTGGTGGAATATGCACATTGGGGTCGATTCAATTCTAACAATTTGTAGAGATTGGTGTCATATTATTGAAGATCCAATTGTTGGCAATTCACATCTCATGCTTGTTTTTTGGGAAGAATTTTTAAAATTATTGCTCACTTCAAAATGATCAGTCAAAAAAACAAGTGTCTATCTCATCTCAATAGGGTGTAATTATGAAATGTTTCAAAAAGTTTCATGGGTATTTAGAGCAAGTCGAAAATCTACACTCAAGTGAGATGTCTCAAGTTGATATAGTAAGATTTCATCTTTATTTATTATGTTGGTTTTTTATTTTGTCTCATATAAAAATTAACTAATTAATTAATTTAATATTTTATTAATACAGATGCTTCAAGCAAAACTTTTATACCATCAAGATGAAAATAAACATTTTACTTTTGAACATTGTTGGCCCGTCTTGCAAAACAATATTAGGTAGTAAGATGTAACTCCTACGAATATAGTGAAGTCAAGGATACATACACTATTTTATCTTGATTCAGCCCCTGAATCCCTCTATGGATAATTGCATTTTTCTTGAAGACGATAATAGTCCAAGTGTTGGTAACAATTTAAGTGTTGGTAATGATCCAATTGGTAAGGGTAGTGTCTCTGCAAGGGGTAAAAGGCCTATAGGTAGAAAATCTACAAAAAGAATTATTTCGAAAAGTCAAGTCATTGAAGTTGAAGTCCACAAATTTAACAATATGTTGGAGACATTTAACCAACACCTTATTGAGAAAAAAATCAGAAAAACTTAAAGAAAAGAAAAAAAGGACTCAAGCATTATAGGAGATGAAAGAAATTGAGATAAAAAAAAGAAGAACATTCGATAATGATTACGAGCAATCCAAATTACTATTTTATCCTGCCTCCTGATGAATAATTATGGGAGAATGTATATTTTCATTTTGCAAAATCTTTAGTATTTCTTTTAAATGTAATGTAATGGTCCATGTAATTTTGAGTATTTTTTTATGTTCCAATGTAATTTTACTTTTGTAATGTAATGCTAACTATTTTTAGTATAATTTTATTTTTTTCATTATTATATTAAAAAATACAAAGATTGTTTATTGTTTAATTTTTAATGTAGTTAATAATTTTTTTTTTTTTGAATTTTTGTAGTGGTATGTTTTTTGGTAGGCTGAATTATATTTCAATTTTTTAATTTTCTTTTTTTATATATTTGTCTAATCAGGTAGAATGTAAATATTTAATTTTTTTAAGAAAAAGTTTGAAAAAGGTCATGAAAGACTAAAAAAAAAATAAACAATAAAAAAATCACTGACAAACTTATATCCAAATAATACCTACAAATTAGAAGGAAAGTTGGTTGAGATTTATCAAAATAGCATATCACCATTGGAGCGACAATACTATAATTTGACAAAATATTACTATTCATTGCCAAATTATAGCAATGGCAATACTATTATAGCATTTGCTATTGGAGATGCTCTTATGCATTCAATCCTAGATATTATATTTGTTTAAGTTATGTTTTGAAAAATTGCAGGCAGATTAATGAATGTTTGCATAATGTTATGTTTTTTGTTTGGTGAACATGTTATTATTATTTTTAAAATTTATGATTGGTTGAATTTTTTTGAAAATGTTATATATGATTTTTCTTATGAACAGATTATGTAAAGCCGTAGTTCCAAACTGAGCCAAACCGTATTTAAATGGTTTGGTTGGATTGATTCTATGATTAAAATGGATTGATTTGGTTCCAGTTTTTATGGAACTGTAGACAACGGATTGATTTTGATTTTACTCCAAACCGAACCAATCCATGCTCACCTCTAGCCTTATTGATGAAGTTGTGCTCGATAACCCCAAGGCTTGGATGAGTTGGTAAGACAATGGCCGTGATCAAAAGTCTTTGGTTCGAAACCTATACCAACCTTCTTATAGCCCTTGACTGAAATTGGGGGGTGAGGGGTGGGTTCCTCGACATCCTCCCCTAGTTGGCTTGTAAGGTTGGGTTAAATTTGGGCCCGGCCTTGGGGGTTCCCGGTCAAAAAAAAAAAAAAAGTTGTACGCGATGAATTTGTTGATTACACTTTGTTCTTAGGGTACAAAATTCTCTATCTTCCTTTTTCAGTGCATTATTAATCATTAAATCATGTATTAGCACTACAAGAATTTACACATTTGTCGACCACTTTTGCCGACTAAAAAAATTTTGGTCGCAAAAAAATGACATTTGCCGACCAAAATATTAATTAGTCGCGAATGATCATTATTTTTGGCGACCAAAATGAGTTGGTCGCAGAAGGTCACATTTTGGCGACCAAAAATGAGTTAGTCGCAGAAATTGGTATGCTTTTGACGACCAACTTCAAATTTAGTCGCGGAAGGTTACATTTTGGCGACCAAAAAAAATTAGTTGCCAAATTAGTATTTTTAGCGACTAATATTTTAGTCGCTGTTGATTGAGATTTGGCGACTAAAAAAGTTTGTCGGCGAAGGTACCTTTTCTGCGACTGATCTGATCATTTGGTCGCGAAAAGTGTGGGAGGGAAATTTGAAACATGGAGGGGGGAAATAAAATTTTTTTGCGACAAAAAAAATTTTGGTCGCCATTTATAAAACGACGTCGTTTTGTACCCACTCCCAAAATCAAAATTTGGTCGCCATTTATAAAATTTGGTCGCCATTTCTAATCCCGTCTCTCCTCTCTGTCTCCAGCTCGCTCTCTGTGTCTCTGTATATGTTGATCAGCCCTCTCCCTCTCTCTGTATTCTCTCTCTCAATCGGTGGCCACTCTCTCTAGCTCACCGAAGTCCCTCACCACCATGAAAGCAAAACAAGCTGAGAGAGAGCTCATAGTGCCGAATAGAGAGAGCGCCAATTTAGTTAGAAACAGAAGCAGAAGAAGAGGGATGACCAATCCACTGTCGTCGGAGACTCTCCGGCCGATCGAAACCCTAGAAATCGAGAACGGCCTCTCTCTAGTCCCCCGCATGAAGCTCCTCCTCACTATCCACTGTGCAGACCACTCTGTCAAGCCCCTCGACGAGTGGTAACTCAAGCGCTCCCTCTCTCATCTCTCTCTGAAATAGGTTGGTAACTCAAGCGCTCCCTCTCTCATCTCTCTCTGAAATAGGTGCGAAACAAGCAAACAACGAACCACTCGCTCGCTCTCTCTCGTCTTTGCGTTCGATTCGAACCCTAGGCACATTGAATCAATCATTCGGAGTCTCTCTCGGGATTGATCAAGACCATTGTTGGGGTTGTGGAGGCTTGTCATTCTCTTGGGGTAATGCACAGAGATCTCAAGCCTGAGAATTTCTTGTTTGATACTCCTGACGAGGGCACCAAGCTCAAGGCCACTGATTTTGGGCTCTCGATTTTCTATAAACCTGGTTGGTTCTTGGGTTCTTCTCACTTTCTTGCTCTGTTTCATTTGGTTAGACATTGTTGATTTTGATTTGTAAATTTGCAATTTCTTGTGTTCTTGTTTGATTTATAACCTTATTGGCAATGGGTGGTCTTGGTTCCTTTCCTTTTCTTACATTTGGTTAATTTTTCATTGTTTACCATGTATTGGGTTTCTATAATTTGACAATTTATTGGGTTATTGACTGTCTGGTTAAATTTTCCATTAAGAGTAGGCTTGAAAAGAGTAGGCTCCGAACTAATGGAGTCTGAGATCAAGGCCCTTATGAATGCAGTAAATAGATTTATCGTGCAGAAGTTTATAGTTTTATTTTTTTCATTTTCAATTGATTGTCTGGTTAAATTTTCCATTAAATGAGGAACTTTGACAGGCAGATATTGACAACAGTGGAACAATTGACTATGGTGAATTTATTGCTGCTACGTTGCACATAAATAAGATGGAGAGAGAAGAGAATTTGATCGCAGCATTCTCTTTCTTTGACAAGGATGGTAGTGGTTATATAACTATTGATGAGCTTCAACAGGCTTGCAGAGACTTTGGTCTAGGTGATGTTCAATTGGATGATACGGTCACAGAAATTGATCAAGACAATGTGAGTTTCTCTGGTTTTCATAATTCATTTGAGCATATAAAACCTTTGTTTGTTCTTTTGAGCATATAAAACCTTTGTTTCCCCTTAAGTTTTTACATTCAAGTAAAAAAGTTACACTTTTCAAGAAAAATATGATTGGTTTTAACTTTAGTCTGAGAATAAAGTTTATCTGTGTACTATTTATTAATTTTGAATAAAAAATCGAACTATTTATTAATTTTGTATAAAAAATCGTTAAAGTGCTATAGAGCCTCATTTTTTAAAACTGTTAATTACCTCGTTAGAGTAAGTTTTAGGGTGATCTTGTCATGACCCAGATGTAAATTTTTGGTAATTCGTGTTTCAGAGTTAATTTTGTGGTTATCCATATGATACCAATTCTTGTTGTCTATGCTAGTTAGATTGTTTTGATGTTATTTGGATGTTTCTGTTTTTAGTATTATTACCTTTGTAATTGAGTAAGCTTGTGATTATTTTGATTTTTGTTTATTTAACTTATGATCTGGTATGTTGTTTTTGGTAATTTTGAGTAGATTGGGGGTTGGCAATATATTGTTTTTCCTGGACAGCATATTTACACTCAGAGGTTCAAAGATGCAAATGTCAATGATAAGGTAAAGTAAAGAATTGCCATGATTTTCTGTCTGTCTTTCCTTGTTTTTACCTCTTGTCTAGCATTAATGTGGCTTTCTTTTTCGGTTCTTTCTTGAGGATAATGCATTTAACTTAATACTAGAATGGCCTTAATTTAGTCATTTGGATTGCTGGCCCCCTCTGGTGAAGCTTATTGGGGTTGCTTTTTGTTTTTTTTCCTCTTTACATTGTGAATCTGTTGTAGAGTGTTTGGTTATACAACATGTGAGGCAAAAACAACTTAAATTAGCTGAAAAAACTGACAATTACGAAGCTGAGGAGGAAATGCTTTTAACTTATGGTTTGTAATTGTTGACTTTCTGCTTGAAAAAAGCTGCACCAAACAGGTTTGTTGTTTGTTTGGACCGATTCTTATTTTGTTGATTTGAGTAGCATGGGGTTAGAATTTGTCCATAACTTCATTTACTATGTGCTTCCAATATTTTGGTTTTCCAAATGTTTATCATTGATTTTCTTTTGACCTTTGGAGCTGAATCAAATTTAGGAAAGCCATATTCAATCACCAATATTCTGTCATTTGTCCAGCCGTTCAAGCAATGAAAACCATTTTTTCCTCTAATGATGAACTAAGGATATCCTAATTATATAATGGGGTGATAGTAGGGACTTTTTGGCTTTACATTCACAGAAATAACAATTTTGATTAGATAATGTGGGGTTTTCGAGAAATGGTTACTCGAAGAGTGGTTTGACACATGAAGCAATGCCCTTTCTGATAGGATATGCTGTTGTAAGTTTTAGATAAGGGTGACTGAACTTACCTAATGTTGATAAGTTGGACCTCTACTTATTCTGCTATTGACGTAAGAAATTTTGTTTATACTAGCTCCCTTTTTTTGGTTGATTCTCCTCTCTCCTCTCTCCTCTCTCATCTCTCTTTGATTTTGATTTTCATTAAGGTGTTAGGAACTCTCGCAAAATATATGCACTGGCGCAGCTGTTCCTTTTTTTCGTGATTGGTCAATAATTAATCAATTCTGTGATATGAATTGATTTGTGCAGTGATATAATAACGTTGTTCTGTGATATGAATTGATTTGGGCAGTGATGGTTGGTGGATCAGATACCTTATCCTGTGCTCAATGTGGCAAACCTGCCCATCTTCAGTATGATATTATATTTATGTATTCTCTTCGATTTTATTCTCAACCATACATTATACATCACATACACACACAAGCACAGTTCAATGTATACTTGGATTGGGATGTTTTTTTATCAATAAACAATTAGGTCATTGATCAACTTCAACAAGCAATTAATGGTGGTATGGATTTGATCATTGATCAACTTCTATGACTTTGTGGTCTTAAAATTATCACTTGCAAATGTAAATCACCTATATTTTACGAACATTGAGAGACATGTTCCACTTTATCAGCATTTAAAGTTTCACCATTAGTGTTTACTCCTCGCATCTTGAGCCAATAATGTGCTTCTCCGAGACAAAAAGACTGAGGAGATTATTGTGTTACTAGTTGTGAGGTTGTGATTTAATCAGATTTATAAATCCTAACAAAAACATGAATGTTATTTTCCATCGCACTGACCTCATTGCCAGGTGAATAGCAGATGCTGCAGCTAGAAGTCGAAACTATCCCACTCTGAAGCTTAAACTGTGAGTATCTTGATCAGTGAAGTGCCAAACAGGTAATTTGAAATTTTTAATTTCCAAACCACGCAGACAAATTATGTTGCATTTTTATTTGCATCTTTTGATATCTATATATAGTGATTTTATTTTTTATTTTATCTTGTCTCTGTAGTGAATAATTAAGGCTTAATGGGTACTACTGGTTCTAGTCTAAATTTTCTCCATGAATTTTCATTAATAGTTAAACTGTGTGGATCTTTCCTTTGCTTAGTAGCTCTTTTTTCCAATTGTCCAAGGTCATTGAAGTTAGTCTCCTACCTTAGTGATTAGCTCTTTCACATAACTATAAGCTTTTCTTCTTGATTCATAGCATGAAAATATTGGTATTATATTCTTGCTTGTGATTGAGATATCTTCTCTTTTTGTTCTGCTAGTTATTGGGATTTTGTTTCTTGTAGCTTCTATAGAGACTCCATCCCTTTGCCAGAAAAATTTCAAAAAATAGAAGTAAAAAATAAATAGAGGAAAAGTTTGACTTTGACCATGAAAAACATGAGGGATCCCAAAATGTTGTAAAACAATCCCATGGTGTTTATGATCCCACTCTAATCAAGCAATCACATGGTACATCGGAATTGTATTTAAATATGAATTTTAAAGATGAAAAGGTTAGTTAGGGGGTTATGCGCACATGGACCAAACCATGGGGTTAAAGTGAACTATGCTGGGCTGGAAACTAAGGAATCACACAAAAGATTTGATTGCATTGCATATGCAACCTCCACGGTTTTTGCATTTGAATTATAGGATTTCAGCTCTTTGATGTCATACAAAGAAAAAGAAACATTTTTTCATTCATGCATTATGAATCCAAATAAGAATTTTCTTTTCTTTTTTGACGTTTAACTTCTCCTGTCATCCTTCATGCAGGGCTGTTTTGAGCTATTAACTCTAACTGGATCACCTGCTCTTAATGAAGTGGGAGGTGTACGGCGCAAAATAGGCATGTTAAGTGTTTCGCTGGCCAAACCTGATGGGACAGTTTTTGGTGGTGCTGTTGCAGGATCTCTAATTGCAGCTGGGCCAGTTCAAGTAAGCCTTACTTTCATCTCTATAATTGGAATTGCTAAAATAGCCTTGTAGCAATTGGACTTCTATAACTCCTGTTGATCCTAAAGGTAATCTCAGTTCTTAGTAGTTCTTAAAGTCCCACCAAACTTCATTCTAGCTACAGTTAGAGAGGTTCTTAAAAATGGTAGTTTGTTTAGAACAGCAGCATGTAATCTTTTACAGTTACTTCAAATGGAATGATAAGCTGTTTGTGGGTTGGTGTTCTAAAACCATTTTCATTTGTCTTCCCTATATTAAGTAGTAAAGCCAATTTTGTAAACAGATATTAATTAATTTTAGGTTACATACTTGTAGCAATTGGACCTTTATTTATTTGTCATATTCAAACAGATATTAAAAATATATATATAGATATATGACCATGAAAAGAGACGATGAATAAAACTAGAGTCAGAAAAGAGACGATGAATAAAACTAGAGTCAAAAACAAATAATGATGGGCAGGCATTGTGGGATTAATTGGAGAGTGATCTTGCAAAAACAGAGACATTCATGAGTTTAAATTGATTATATATTGATGAGTAGTATAATCCCTATTCGTTAATGAAAATACAATTTGGTATACTCTGTTTCAGTAATTGATGAGTCGTATGTGTTCACAATGTGAAATTGTTTTTTTGATTTAATTGTTTTAATTTAGTTTTTTGCTTGATTTTGAGATCTGTGCATTGTAAAGTTTTCATTGATGTGTTGAACTGCACTATCAGATCTGGATTGTGCTTTCAGTCCTTTGTTTGGTTGTTGAGAAAACTAAGAAAAAATTATTAGATAATATAAATGTAGATTGTTGAGCACAAATTTCTTTTGAGATTTATGATAAGAAGGAATTGCAGTTTATGGGTAGAGTTGGAAATCAACAAACACAGTTTGGTTCTTAGTTGGACATATTTTTCTTTTACAATATAGTATATTGTAATATCCATTACATTGTCATATTCTATATTAAAACATTTCATTTGAGATAGTACATTAGAAAACCAATTCATGAATTAGGTAAGAAAGGATTTATAAGGGGACCCTAAAACATCAGTTCGTATATAAGTATGGAATGAAAATAGATTTGTTTTGTGGCATTTGATGCTCAATGTGATGGTGAAAGAATTTGTTAACAAAATTCAGTTTTACCACTATTGATAGTTCAAAATGGGAAAGTAGTTCATTCTGTTTTTTTTTTTTTTGTATGTGTGTGTGTGTAATAAATTACACAATTTTGCTTATATTGTGATAGCAATATATATATATGTAAGAAACTAAATCTACTCGCTTTGGTATGATTTTCTTTTCTGTAATACATCAGGGCCTGATTCATGAAGTATTCATTTTGATAATGCATGGCTTGTCTGATGCCAAAGTCACTAGACCTGGGAAGTTCCGTAGCTGTCAAGATGGTTATGTTGTTAAGTCTTCATTGAAAACTGAAGATGGTGTCCTGTATCCACTTGAAAAGGGATTCTTCTTTTTACCCAAGCCTCCAACTCTTATTCTTCATGAAAAGGTAACTTTCTGGCCATACAAATGCTTTAACCCTGTGGTATACTATATGATTGATGCAATCAAATCCATTTTAACTAGTCCTTGAGCAATCATCCAACATCAACTATTACATGATTCAGTGCGAACCATAATAGCATTTTAGTATCATCAGCATTTTAACTTTAACTAATGCACATTGACTCATTTGCATTCAATAATAGTATAATTTTGTAAACCAGGCTACACAATTTAAAAACCCCACCTCTAGAATAAAATCTAACCATTCTACATACAATCTACAATGCAAGGCAACTTAGTCTCCGGCTAAAGGTTTTATAACTATAACTAGGAACCAAAAGGGACAAAATAGCAAGGCAAAGCACCAATCTATCTGTCTGCTATAAAGCATCAATTTTTTCACGGGTGGAAAAGTCATGTGGGGATGTCTTCCATAACAGTATTTATATCATGTGGGGATGTCTCAAAGATGTTTGGCCAAACATAGTTTAGTAAGTGAACCAAAGCATCCTCATATCCCCACCCAGCAACTCAAAAGCCATGTGCTTCACAGCAGAAGCAGCAGTCTGCCTATGAACCAAATCTTTGTCCATGAGAGCATCCTCTAGCAATGGAGTCACTGCATAAATGTAATCCTTTCCCATTTCACCAATGTACTCGAATAGAAACGAGAGGGACTTCAGAACACCATTCTGAACATTAAGCTCTGGCACACGATATTCATTCATCAAGGCTGGTAAAACTGTAAAAGGAGAATGCATTCTGAAAATTTGTGCTTAAATGGAAAATAAATTCTGGCACACGACTTCAGAACACCATTCTGAAAATTTGTGCTTAAATGGAATATAATTTTTTTTACCAAATGTCTTGACTGCAGAATGCATGGAATGAAGAATTTCACTCTGGAAGGCATACAGAAGCAGTGGAGCATTATACTGCCATGGTATCAAGCAATATCAAATCACGTCCTTTTGCGGCCATTTGTTTTTGCAACCGTGCTGCTGCACACCAATCTCTGGGCCAAATTGCTGATGCTATTGCCGACTATAGTCTAGCCATAGTTCTTGATGGAAGTTACTCAAAGGTTGGCCTTTAAAGTGTATACTATGCGGGGTGTTAGCTTATTTTTTGTTTTGTTCGAAGAGGTTATCAAATGATTCTCTTTGATTTTCTTTTTTATTGTACTTAATGTTCTTGTTTCTGTTTCTATTGTCGTTTTCTTTCTCTTTTCTGTTTCTGTCATTGTTTTCTTTCTCTCTTTTCTGTTTCTTCTTCTTATGCCTATTCAAGTCCACCTCTACTAGCTGCCTGCCTTATACGATTCAGCTCGTCTTTGCACCTTTTGCTCGTCTTTGCTCCTTTTGCTCGCCGCTCGTCTTTGCTCCTTTTGCTCTCCTCTTTGAAAAGTATTCCCCCCCCCTCTCTCTCTCTCTCTCTCTCTCTCTGTTCTTTGCTCTATGAGAGAAGGTTTTAAACTAATCAGACTATGTTATTGACTATAACAAATGTACAGGAAAGTAAGGCCAATGATGACCACTTCTATCTTCTTGAAGATAATGTTACTGGGCTTGTTGGAGTAATTAATTTATCTTTTCACCTCAAAAAGCAAATCCTTATAAATTAATTTAATTATGCTTTAAAGGTGAATCTAATGCATGTATGTAATGTTTTTACTCTTTTTTTTGTGTAATTGTAATCAGGCCTGTGATAGACTAGAACTTGTTCTATACTGGAATGAAGTACACAACAGCTACTTTTGCCACTGCCATGTGTTAACATTGTTCCTGCCATGTTTTTTTCTAATGGCTTGGATACTCAGGTAAATTACCTATGGATTTTTTTATCATGTGGAATTTGTTATGCATTAAATACGGTAAAATAATAATAATAATAATAATAATAATAATAATAATAATAATAATAATAATAATAATAGTCCACTATATATTTCACATATTTTTATGTATTTTTTATATATTTGTTTTATATATGTTAATATAACTTTTACACATATATGAACATTAATCACCGTCCAATGGAGATGGTTAGCATTTCCTATTAAGTATTCTATTATGACAACCCAAGTTCACATATGCGCACGGAATTTTTTTTTTTTTTTTAGAAATATAGGCAAACAAATTCAATATGTGATAGATTCATTAAGGGTGACCTAAATGAATGTCACTCAGAATGAATTTAGATCAAACAATTCTATATATATATTTTGTGAGTTGGAGGTCATAGTCCAGGAAGGAGAAATCTTCCTTATGGCAAGATTTGTATCTATGACTCTTAACAAGGCAATTAACAAGGCACAAAATTTTGATCAGCCCAATTAGATCCACTTGTTTCACAAAATTAATTTTTTTATGCTTCTTTTTTACCTTATATATGCGTAACTGTTTTAAATCACATATAGTAGGTTTAACATATATGACTCTTGGGACATGCACGAGGAAATGATAACGAACTCAGAAGATGCTTGATAATGTTAGATGCACTTGGTTATTTCTTCGTTATATTCATTTTTTTTAATCTGGAGATGCTTGATAATGTTTCTTATAGTACTCATATAGATTATCTTGCCAGGTTTTGTAATGTCATGTAAGATGAGTGATTTTGGAATTGGTTGTTTTGTTTGGTTAATGCTAAAAAGTTTGCCACTTGACGCAAAAGAAATACAGGGTCCTATATATGGGCTCCTGTTGATGACGAATTGATTTTTCTCTATTTAATTATGCATTTTTCTTTCCTACAAGTATGACATAATTCTCTCTATTGCAGCTAAAACTACCCTATCAAATTGTGGCTATTGTTTCCGGTGCTTTGAATGATGCAGCTGCAAAGAAGTACGATTTGGAAGGATGGTTTCCTGCATCCAACACTTACAGAGAACTTGTTTCTTGTTCAAACTGTACTGACTATCAGTCCAGGAGATTAGAGATTCGATATGGGCAGAAAAAGGGTAGACTAGTAGTTATATTTTTGGATGGGTGTGTATAGAAAATATTTGGTAGACTACTAGTTATATTTTTCGGTTGATGTACATGGATAAAAATTTAAAACATAATAACAAGTATTTGTTATGCCTTAAATTTTTATGCTAGATGAAATATGTAGTTTGGAATTATTTGTGGATGAAAACTTATAATAGTTGCTGATTTTAATTAAACAGGTTCAGAAATGGTTGATCTATGTATTTTTTTAAATGTTCATGATTCAATTTATTTGTTGGTTTGAATGATTTTTGCAAATTACAGATTATATTGAATAAATTGGATGGATTATTATAAATTATAGGTTTATTTTGTTAGATGTTGGTCGCAGAATGTGACAATTGGCAACCAAACTAATTTTGGTCGCAGAATGTCACAATTGGCGACCAAAATTTCAGTCGCGGAATGTGACAATTGGCGACCAAACTAATTTTGGTCGTGAAATGTCACAATTGGCGACCAAAATTTTTGGTCGCGAAATGTCACAATTGGCGACCAAATTAATTTTGGTCGCAGAATGTCACAATTGGCGACCAAACTAATTTTGGTCGCAGAATGTCACAATACCAAAATTTTTGGTCGCGAAATGTCACAATTGGCGACCAAACTAATTTTGGTCGTGGAATGTGACAATTGGCGACTAAGAAATTTGGTCGGCAAAAGGCGACTTTTCGCGACCAAAGTGTTTTAGCGACAAAATGGATTAGTCGCAGTAAATAAATATTTAGCGACCAAAAATTTAGTCGGCAAATGCAACTTTTCCCGACCAACGAAAATTTTGGTCGCGAATTACTTTTGCCGACCCTCAATTGGCGACCAAACTAGCGACAAAAAAAATTGGTCGCGGATAACTTTTGCCGACCAAAAATAGACTTTTAGCGACCAATTTTTTTGTTGCCAAAAGTGTTAATTCTTGTAGTGTAGGATTTACGTTATTTGGAATTCTCATATAATCTAATAATTAAAAGTGTAATAAAGCATGAAAATAAAAAAAATGTAAGGACAGAAGATCCTCAACCAATAATGCTACAACTCTAGAATAGCAGTTAATAAGCATTGTTACACTTTATGTAAATCTAGATTCCAGACATTAAAGCGAGCTATGTCCACCTCAAGTATCTAAAGTTTATATATTAAAAAGAATGGTTTAGGTTTAAACAGTGTTATTTTTAATTAAGACAGTACTTCTGTTTAGTACCAAATTCCTTTCCCTTTGCCAGCATTAAGAATATCTTATGACTGTACAATCAAACAAAGCAACTACATTGGCTTTTTCCAGTGCTTCCCGATTTTTTTTATTTTCTTTTTTGTTTCAGTGGACAACATGTACGGAGTTGATGACTTAATTTTTTCTTCTGCCAACAGGCAAGAGTTGGCCATTTCTAAGAAAATTGAAATTTAATAAATAATTTTTTAAATTGATAATTGATCATTAAACTTATATGTGCCTCCCTAATGTCTGGTTAGTCTAGTACGTACTTTAGAGATCAACCTTACATAAACTAGCCAGCTGGGAGGAGTTAATCATTTCCTAATTAACAACATCTCAATTGTTTTAGACATGTAATTTTGCGTAAAAACCTTTTTTCGCAGCATATGGGGTGGTAGGAGGTGTGGTTTTTTTCCCAATTGATTTGGAGGTGATGGTGGTGGCTGTGGTGGATGGAAGTGGCGGTCTGGGATGAATGAGGGAGAGAGGAAGGGAGAGTGGACCATTTTGATTTTTGGCTAATTTCTTAATAAATGTTATTAATTGGACTAAATTAAGTGTGAAAATTAAACTGTAAAATTGATGCATGTGAAATTACATTGAGCACATTGACACAACTAGCAAATTATGTGGATCATTGTTGTGCCCACAATAAAAAAAATAAAATTGATGTTATGGGGGGAGTAAAAATTAATCTATGACCAGACCCAAACAGATGCCTATTGCATATCGAGGAAAGCCCAGATGTCGAGAGGCTCCATGAGAGCTAAACGCGATCAGCAAGGGGAGGCAGATCACGCGATAACGAACCAGGTACACACTCAAAAACCAGTCATCTCTATTCTATTCTTATATCTATCAAGTATTGATTTGATTGTCAGAGTGCTCTCCCGACCAACACCTATGTTGGATAGTGTCTAATGGTCCTGCTTGTTTTGCAGGTCCAAAGGAGATTGGGCATTCATCTTACTCTCTTCCAGTTTGGGATAAATCTACCCTCCACTGTTGTAATGTGCTAATTTTTTGGGTCATCACATAAAATTTATAATAATTTTCTAAATAGAATTTTTAAACAGTAATGATATGTATCTAGAAAAAAAAAAAAAAATCAAATTGTGCTTATAATTTACAATGCATGAATCAAATTCATTTTAAACATGACTCACATCATATTAAATTTAAATCTTCCTCTTCATTTCAAATTCTAGACTCTTTTTTCACGATATTTCTTCTAATCTTATAACATTTTTACTTTCAAAATTCTATCTACGTCAAGTAGAGCCTATTTTACTAGAATAATTTTCTTATTTTGGTTTTGTTTGGTATCATTTTTTTCATGATGTATCTAACCTAGGCTAACACTATGGTCCATTTTATTTTCAAAAATTATGACATGATTCCTCTCATGCGAACATGCTAGTTTGTTGTGGAACCCAACAATGGACAAAGAGGTACGTACCATACCATTCATTGAAGTTGAATATTAACATATATACGTAAGTTTGGACATCAGTAATTATTAGGTACCTCAATTTCATGTATTTGTAGCAGTGTAATTTATAGAAATAGTTGTAGTTTTGAATTTGACAGAGCTATGTACATAGATAGAAGCATGAAGTCAGGTACTTGTTCAGAGAATTCACGTTCGCTTGTTTACATTGTACTTTTTAGGCCAACCTTACATCACCTATATCCAGCTACTTGTAATTAAAGCACGTTTCCTAACTACCAAATTAATATAAAAATTATCTATATATATAATTTTTATACATAAAATACGTACACAATAACGCGGTAATGCAATTTTTGTAATTTCAAATCACAATGATGAATCTTTTTTCTTAAAATGAAAGGACTACATAAAATCATGTCATTCTATATAAAAATTAAGAAAATTTTATCGGTACAACATTACCCAATTAAAATTTCTAAATGTCAATTGATTTAGATTTGTCATTCTTGTTTAACCTTTTTCACCAGAATATGAGGGGGTGTGTGAGACAGGGAGATAAATAGACATTTTATCCTTATTTTTGGTCAATTTTTTTATTTTATTTTATTTTTATCTTTTATCTTGTGTTATTAATTATACTACATTAAATGAGAAAAATAAATAACAAAAATGGTGCAATTGAAATTACAATGTACAAATTGACATTATAGCAAACTAGATGAATTATAAAAAATGCTACATATAATTATTTTTGTTACTTCATTTTCTTGCTTCTTGACACAAGTGAATAGATCTTATATACATTTATTGATGTAATAAAAAATATATATATAATTATGTATAATACCTACCACTCATTTATATCTCCCATTTTAGCATAAAATTGACGAGAATTTCAAAATGAACTGTTGGAACAACAATGCTATGTATTTAAAAATATATATAGTTAAGACTTTAAAATGCATAAATCATGAATCAAATTTATTCCAGATATAAACAATGGAATTAGCTCGATTGGCGAGAACTCTTTCATTTCACTAAGAGGTCAGTGGTTCGAATCTCTATACTTGCATGTGTGTCTTATTACCAGTATATTTATTGGGACTTTCTCCCATACTTTAAGAGTTTTTTTGTATTGATTATATTATATTTGATATCCATTACTATGATTGTAATTCATACGAATCAAATATATATATATATATATATATATATATATTATTCTAGATATAACAAACACCACGGCCTTGTTTGGTTTGTCTTTTGAGGGACAATTTTTGAGAAAAAAATTCAAAAATTTGATTGGTTGAAATTTTTTGAAAAAAAAAAATTTCAAAATCACTTTTATCGCTTTACACATCAATCAATTATTTTTTATCTCATGCCCATTTATTTAACTACAAAAAATAAATAAATAAATCGTCCCAAACTCTAAAACTCCAAAACTACTTTCAAAACATATATAATCAAATAAATTTTCAAATTTTGTAAACTCTTTTCCAAAAAATTATTTTCCAAAATTATTTTACAAATACAAACTCAACATAGCCCACAGTTCTAAACATTTTTTTTGAGTACGTTATATTTTGTGCTTTTGAAATTCTGTCCCTTCCAAGTAGCATATTTGACTAGAATGGTTTTTTATTTTGGTTAAGTTTGGTGTATTTTTTATTTTTCATAATATAAACCTAGCTAACATTATGGTCGATTTTATTTCAAAAATTGTGATCTGATTTCCACTCATGTAAACATGGACTTAAGGCGGGTCTTGAGTTATTCAGACGAACTTTTGAAATCAGGCCCTTTATAGATAATTAAAAAAAATGATAATTACTTGCATTTTTTTTTGTTTTATTTTCTAATATCGACATAATTTTTATTTGTATATAATCACTGAAACTATACTTTATTTACTAAATCAAGATATAAAGAAATCATTATAAGAGCTAAAAAATATATATATATAAAAATATGGTCTTATTGTTTTACGATTTAACAAATCTAGATTACAATAAAAAAAAAATACATTACATAAAATATAAACTTGTAACAAAACTAAATTCAAACCAATTACGGCAAAATATTACTTAAATAGTACTCTTATCATATTTTTAAGGATAAATTACAAACACATCTCTTAAGGTTTACTTAAATTACAAATTATCCCTTGTGATTTTAGAAATTACGTTATGCCCCCCAAAGTTTCTAATTTCATAACAAATAGGTCCTTTTATTAATAATTCATTAAGTTAATTAATAGTTTTTAATAATGTTAAACTTTTATTTCAATTAATAATTCAGATAATTTTATTATTGTATAGGTGATCAGTTAAAATTTTCACTTTTTTAATTAATTCTGTTAAATAAAAAATTCTGACAGGGAGATATTATAACTTTTCAAACCACAGTGAGTAATTTGTATTTTAAGTAAACCTCAGGGGATGTATTTGTAATTTACCCTATTTTTAAATGTAAAATTACTGACTAAGCATTATTGGGTTTTTTTAATAGAGATTAATTTAATAAAACAGACTTGATACAATAAAATTATCGCCATAGACTTGATAGTTTTAACTAAGAGTGAAAATTCTGATTTGAAACATTAACTACATACGAATAAAAATTGACATGATCAATTCCGACATAAATTATAAATAGATTGGATTAATATTAAGGTAATTCCGACATAAATTATGGACCATAGGTCCGGCCTTGATTGGAGTACTTTGTATATAATTAGAATCCAACTATGGATTATAGGCAGAGACGGAACTAGGAGAAGACTATGGGAGGCCATGGCCTCCTTGTTTCTCTGAAAATTATTGTTTGTCATTGAATTTTGAAAATATATATCATTTTATATATAAAATGGTCCCCAGTATAAAAAAATATATATGTTCCATCTTGAATTCTTTTTATATTTTACACCAAAAAAACTTCATCATCTTATTAGAAATTTCTTCTATGGTATTTAAATTTTTTTTTATGTATATATAATTTATATATATATATATATATATATATATCATATTCTACGTACATGTATGTTTTGTGCACGTGGTGAAAAAAATTATTTTTTTTAGCCCCTCCGATAATGAAATTCTGGTTCCGTCCCTAACCATAGATAAACATTCAATGAACTTGAAAATTAGCACATGAGAATACAATATATATATATGGAAAATAAAAATTATATATGTTTCTCAGTTTCATATATTGTACTAATGCATGCATGCATGCAAGGAAGTGAAGAACTTGTTCAGAGCCCTCATGTTCGGTTGTTTGTTTCCATTAACATTTGGATTCCAAGTGCAATGTGGCAACCTCTCGATGCTTCTTTGCATCCTATATCGTGGGGGTCTTTATTTATCAAATAAATTTGTCTCTCTAATGAGTTTGTCTTTAAGCTAATGCCAACTATGTATGAATAGTTTTTAATAATTAAATTCTGTAAAAGCAAGATTCTCGGCCTTAATCCAACTTATTAATTACAATAAAGCTTATTGGATTATAAGGATAAAGACATTCTTCAAGCACAAAATACCACAAATTATCGACATAAATTCTTTTATGTAGTAAAATTACACTCAACACGCGTCATCTTTAGCGCCTCCTAAAGTATTAACAAACTTTTGAGGTTTGTCTTATCATTTTAATCATTCTCTCTCTCTCTCTCTCTCTCTCTCTCTCTATATATATATATATATATATTTGAATTAATTATTGAAAAATTTACTCATAAGTCCTAGTTTCTGAAAAGTTGAACCATTTAGTCCTAAAAATTTTCTTATGTTCCATTTAGTCCATTTACACATCAATCTAATGCTCGAAATCTAATGTTCGAAACATTAATCTGATGTTTGAAACATTGTAATGGGACCTTTCAGTCTATAAAAAAACTTTTAGGACTAAATAGTATATAAGTTATTAATTTGAGATTTATTGGTGCATCCCCCTTAATTATTCAATTTGTCTTTTCTTCAATGGACTACATATTGTAGTGAAGCCAAGCCCGCCTTAATTAATTATGTTAAATTTTTCTCTATTTGGATTTATTTATTAATGAAACTTGGCTAGGATGCAACTTCAACGGGTTCTTTACGAACAATTTAAGTCTAGTACAAAAAAATTTAAAAGTTGAAAATTATAAATTTAAATTTAATCAGAACTTAGGTTAAAATTTGTTAATTAAAATTAAATTGGGACAAGATCTTAAAGAGGGTTTTCAAAACTCAAATATGATAAACCCAAATTCTATTTATTATATAACAAATTATATGAAAAAAGCTAGAGACTTTAAAGTAGGATTTCTTAAATTTACTTTTAATGATATGGACTATTTCACCTAAGAGTATCTCCATCAATTTAGTTTTTTTTTTTTTTTTTTTTGGCTAAAATAATGAGTAAATCAATAAATTTAAATAGCATCAAATTGGCTATAAAATTTTCTATTTTAATTTTGGAGGTTTTAACTCAACAAATGTAACTAGTAGTTTTGGTTACTCAAAAATGTATCTAGCTAGATGTGGGGTTATATTTCTGAGCATCAACACGTGGCAAGATGACGTCGGCGTGTCATCAGGAGAGCTACGTGTCACAGTAAAGTTTTGCCATGGTATCCTAGTATTTGCCGAGGTCTATTTCTGAAGGTATCTTAATCCGGATGAAGGCCTACAACCTCGGCTCCACCTGCAATGGCCGAGCTACCGCAGAAAACTGGAGCCGAGGTAACTGTCAGACTGACCATATCAGCCAATATAAAATATTATCTTGGTAGGTGGATGTCCATCTATGTGGAGAAAGCCATCATTTCACTAACTAAGTGGCCTCGAGGCCATAAGAGTTGATCATGAGGCCATTAGAGGCCATGTGAAGGAATAAAGAGCTTTTGCCTGGAAAGCTGCCGAAAGTGCATTGGTGGGCTGGCAAGACAGCTCAAAAGTTAGTGGCTTCTGCACTAACTTCACTAGTATATATATGGAGAGGTCAATGGACGAAGGGGAGGGGGAATTCATTCGGAGCAGAGCATATACAGCTACAAGTTAATAGTAGCATCTGTAATTACTTACTTTGAGAGTGAGAAAGCTACAGAGAGTTAATTGTAATTTCTGTCATTCATTCAATAAGAGAATTACCTCGGCCTCCCGTGGACGTAGGCACTATTGCCGAACCACGTAAAATCCTATGTGTCTTTGTGTTATTATCTGTGCCATCTATTCTGCTTGTGTTTTTACCGCTGAATCACTAAGATAGGCAGTGTGATCAGAAAATCACTCACACACTAGACCTAATTTTTTAATACATCATTAGGATGAATTTAAGATTCATGTTTTAAGGGTGTCTAGCATTTCTCAAAGGGTAAATTACACTTACCTCTCCTGAGATTATTGACAATTATAGCGACTTTTTTTTTGTAGTTTCAATAATTACACTAATCTTTCTTATTTTTAAAATTATTATCAAGATTCTCCCAGCCTGTTAAGTTCGTACCAAAGCATTAATTGGATGTAAAAATAACCATATTACCCTTTGATTTAGACTTGAACATAACAAAATACTCATAAACCAAGAAGTCTCGTTCATTATTAACATGGGTAAATTACACTTACCTCCCCTAAGGTTTTACATTTATATTATTAAAAATTCACACATATTTTAGCATTATTTAATAAAATTTAAATTTTATGCAATAATAAATAAAACTATTAAATCGTTAAGACATTATTAAAACATTTTTGAATAATAACAAAACTTTGAAATGAATTCTCAATAAATCAATAAACGTGTGTTTACACAGCTTTATACAATATGGTTAGAGCTTTTATCACTCTCACTTATAACTACCTTTCAATTATATATCTATCTCTCTTATATCTATTGAAATCTTTCTCATTTTCTTGCTGACATAAGCACTACAACTGCAGCTGCACTTCTTGATTAATTGTCTTCAGTTTTAGCTTGAGCTGCTCCAAAGTTGGTGGCTTCAGTTGAGCAATAGAACGTATGTTCTGCAATGGCTTAGTGAGCTTATCATCTCCCTGCAAACTGATGGGATAAGGGAAGACCATAAGTTTGTCCTTAAGATAATGAAACTTGGAAGAAGTTAAGGGCTTGGTAAAAATGTCAACAATTTGGTCGGCAGTAGGAATATAAGAGAAAGCTATTTGTTTAGAGGCAACACATTCCCAAATGAAGTGACAACCAACTTCAATGTGTTTAGAGCGAGAATGGAACACAGGGTTGGAAGCCAACACCATTGCGGAAAGGTTATCACACCAGAGAATTGGAGAAGAGGTACAGAAAATAGACAAGTCCTTGAGAAGCTGCTACAACCAAACTAGTTTAGCAGTAGTATTAGCCATAGACTTGTACTCAGTTTCTGTGGATGATTTGGAGACTGTTGGTTGCTTCTTGGCAGACCAGGAAATTAAATTAGGACCCAAGAATACATAGAAACCAAAGGTAGATCTTCTATCAGAAGAATCACCGGCCCAATTTGAATCAAAAAAGGCATGAAGTGTAAAGGGGCCAGAACTGAAACTGAGACCATGATGAATGGTACCCTTAACATATCTGAAGAGCCTTTTAACCATGGCAAAGTGAGCAAGGGTAGGAGCTTGCATATGTTGACAAGCTTGGTTAACAGCCAAAGCTAAATCAGGCCTAGTAATGGTCAAATATTGGAGAGCCCCCACCAAACTTCGATAAAAGGAAGGGTTAGAATAAGGTAGATCATCTGAAGGAGAGACAGATAGGTGAATAGCCAAAGGAGTAGAACAAGGCTTACACTTTGTCATAACAACTTTTTGAAGTAAGTCACTAGCATACTTCTGCTGAGAGAGAAAGTATCCTTGTGAATGAGAATGAACTGAAATACCCAAAAAATAAGAGATATCACCAAGTTCCCTCATGGAAAAAGCATTGTGCATCTGGGTAAGTAAAGATTGGAGCAACACAGAATCACTTCCAGTTAACAAAATATCATCCACATAGATAAGTAAAATAGTAATGTGATGAGGAGTTTTGCGGAAAAACAAAGAAGAATCTGAGGGACTAAGGTGAAAACCTTGACCAAGCAAGAAAGAGGAAAAAGTGGAATACCAAGCTCTAGGAGCTTGTTTAAGACCATAGAGGGCCTTTTGAAGTTTACAAACATGGTGAGGAAAGGTAGAGTCAATAAACCCCAGAGGTTGAACCATGTAGACTTCCTCCTCTAAATGACCATGTAAAAATGCATTAGAAATATCCAGCTGTTTGAGTGGCCAATTGTGCTGAAGGGCCAAACATAACAAAATATGAATAGTTGCTTGTTAGGCAACAAGACTGAAAGTATCCTAGAAATCCACACCCTCTTGTTGAAGATAACCCTTTGCAACTAGTCGAGCCTTATATCGGGTTATGGTTCCGTCAGAATTCTTTTTAATACGAAAGACCCACTTACAACCAATAGCAGTTTTGTAAGAAGGAAGAGAGACCAAACTCCAAGTGCCTTGCTTTTGCAGGGCTTGAAATTCTTCAGTCATGGTAGCAGTCCAAAGAGGAGATTGCAGGGCTTGAAAGGCAGTAGATGGATCAGTAAGAGTAAGATCAAGAGGAGGAGCATGGGTGAGATGACAGACCTTGGATCTGGTGAGAATTGGATGAGTATTAAGTGGAGGAACTGCAGCAGGAGAAACTGGTAAATGAATTTGAATAGAAGAAATAAGAATAGAAGATAAATTTGGAGGAAGAGGATGAAGATAATGAGGAGAAGAAGTAGGTGAGGTAGGAGAAGCAGCAAAAGTGGGAGAATGAGGAGGAGACTTAGAAGCAACTAATGGATAAGGAGGTGGTGTAGCAACAACAAGTTGAGGCATAGAGGCAGGGCGAGGCATAGAACTAGGCCTAGAATCAAATGAGGCAGAGAAGTTAGAAGTAGAAACAGATGAGACAGGCAGAGAACAGAGGAGGGGACAGAAATAGGCCAGAAAAAGGACTGAACAACAGATAAAGAAGAGGAAGCAAGCTGCCGAAGAAAGAAAGGAAAGCAAGTCTCATTGAAAAGAACATGTCTAGAAAGGAACACCTTGCCTAAAAGAGGATCTAAACATCTGTAACCCTTAGTGGTGGGATGATACCCTATAAAAACTCAAGGAGCTGACCTAGGTTCTAACTTGTTAGAAGCATAAGGCTTAAGTCAGGAAAAACAATGGCAGCCAAACACTTTAAGAAAGTCATAATCAGGAATGCTGTGAAAAAGAAGTTGAAAAGGAGATTCGTGGTGAAGAGACAAACTAGGCATTCGATTTACAAGAAAGACAGTAGTAGCCAAGGCTTTAAACCAATACTTAGGATGAAGAGAAGATTGGTAAATCAAAGCAATGGCAGTCTCAGTGATGTGCTGATGCTTCCTTTCAGCGATCCCATTTTGTTCTGGTGTATAGGGACAAGTGAGATGATGAACAATACCATGATTAGCCAAATATTGAGTCATTTTGTGATTCACAAACTCTGTCCCATTATCAGTTCTTAAAACTTTGAGAGATGTTGAGAATTGGTTTTCAGCATAAGCTTTAAACACTAAAAAAGTAGAAAACACCTCACTTTTGGCATGAAAGGAGATAAATCCAAGAAAACCTGGTAAAATCATCAACAAACAACAAGTAGTACTTATAACTAGAAACAAAAGCAGTAATTGGACCCTAAACATCACTATGAACAAGAGAAAATTGTTGGTTAATAGTAGAACTAGAGAGTTTGAAAGGGAGTCTGTGAATCTTAACAACACTACATGATGTACAAGTAAACTTAGTACAATCCTTACTCTTAAACCTAGTAGACAAACGGTAAGTAATATGATAAAACTTCAAAGGTGAAGGATGACCAAGCCTTTGATGCCAAATAGGCAAGGAAGTTTGTGATGAAGTGTGAGCAAGATGAGCCTGAAACAACTGGAAAGAAGAGGATGCAAATCGATAAAGACCATTCACATTAGGGCTTTTGTGCAGGACCTGATCCGTATGCTTGTCCTGAACAATAAAGGAGTTAGCATCAAAAGTAACTTTGCAATTATTATCCTTAGCTGACTGATAAACAGGCAAGAGATTGGAAGAAATGGTAAAAACATGCAAAAGATTATTGAGCTGGAAAGAATATTGTGGAGTAGGTAATAAGCCCTTACCAACATGTTAAATAGGAGCACTCTGGCCATTTCCTATAGTCACTTGATCTGGTCCTTGATATGGATGTTAGAGATGGAGATTGCCAAGATCATTGGTGATATGACTTGTGGTTGCAGAATCAATGTACCAGGGTGTAAAAAATAACTCAATAGGAAAAGAAGACTGGCTAGATGAGTTCAGATTGGTTGTAGTGGAATAAGCTTTCAACTGAGGACCTGAAGAAGTAAATGAAGAATGAGATAGCTGATAGGTTGGATCCATGCGGAACTAACAATCAAATGCAGTATGAGTGAAACCTCCACAGATTTGACAACCAGAGCCAGTGTGTCCTCCAAATCTGTCTTTGTTAGAGCGATTAGATCTGCCTCATCTGTATCGTCCATCTCTCGAACCTCTAAAAGAATTGCGGCCTCAGTAACTTGAATTGCCAGATGAATGAGCCCTAGAATACTGAGAATAGGATGGTGAACCTTCAAAGCTCTTAGTTGTGGAATAAGCAACTGGAGATTTATTTTGCAGAACAAGTTTGGCTTTGTTCTCAACATGTATTGCCTCTAAACAGAGAAGAGAGCACAAATCTTCCATGGAAATTGATTCGACACGAGCTTGTATAGCAGTCTTGAGAACACCATACTCTTCAGGTAGTCCATTTAAAGTGAGGAGCACCAGGTCCTCATCATTAATCATTGAAGAAGCAAGACGAAGTTGATTGGAGATCTCTTTGATCTGAGTCAACTATTCCTCCATTGAAGAACCTCTTTTTGTAATTGATTGTAACTGATATTTCAATTGATGAATATGAGAACGAGAAAGTGAAGTATATCTCTTCTCTAAAGCACTTCATACTTGAAAACAATGTTGATGATGAAGAACTGAAGAAAACACAAAAGGGGAGAGTGTGGTGGTAATACAACTCAGAATATGTGCATCTATAGTTTTTGACTGAAGAAATTATGGATTTGACACTGTGTTTCCGGATGAATCAAGAATCTCAGAAACTGGACAAGGCACCAAACCAGTGACAAACTCAAGGAAATCGGTGGCTCGAAGGACATTTTGAAGTTGACTTTTCCAAATCAAGAAATTTGTAGAATCAAGTTTGACAGTAATCAATGAATTAAAATTTGAAACAAGAAGACTAAGATTTGTTGGTATAGATTGAGAATTTGATGATGAAAGATAAGAAATCACCATTGTTGGACCTTGCTCGTAAGAGCTTCTAGAGCTCTGATACCATAACAAAACTTTGAAATGAATTCTCAATAAATCAATTAACTTGTGTTTGCACAGCTTTATACAAACAAACTCTAACTTCCTCACTATCACTTATAACTACCTTTCAGTTATGTTTTTTAACTACCTTTCAGTTGTATATCTATCTCTCTTATATCTATCGAAATCTTTCTCATTTTCTTGTTGATATAAGCACTGCGACTGCAGCTACACTTCTTGATTAACTGTCTTCAGTTTTAGCTTGAGCTGCTCCAAAGTTGGTGGCTTCAGCTGAGCAACGGAACACATGTTCTTCAATGGCTTAGTGAGCTTATCAAATAAAAACTTAATTTTCATTGATAAAATATTTAAAAATAAACAATCTCTCTAAAATTAATGTTACATAACATCTTAATAATTTAATATGAGACTTATTCCACACTACATAAGCAACATAAAATTTATCATTTTAAGTAATCCATTTATTATTTGAATTTTTTTAATTCAAAATAAATTAATTAATTTTTTTCCAACAATTTGCATTACTTATTTGTTCATATGTAAAACAATTATTATTTTATCTTTTCTCAATCATATATTATTCTCAAATTTTAATTTTTATCTTTGAGTCATTAAATTTCTAGTCGATGCATATTTAAGAAAACACAAGTTGATATTTCTTACCTGATTAAAAAATTAAAAAATAAATATAGAAGTAAAAATATCTTACATCCCCTGAGTATTTGACAATTAAACCAAACTCATTCATTATCAATATTAATCTTAACCTTAAATGCACAAAATTTAATATGTGAAATTATTATTTATTTTTCATGAATTTTTCAAAATATAAATGTAACTTCTTGACTCTATTTTTTTCCATAACAAGTTTTTGAACTTTTATATAAAAAAATTTTAAAAAAATTTTTAAAAAATTCAACCCTTAATGAATGTTAAAAATTAATTTTAAGATTTAATTTAATAAAAATAGTATAAATGAGACAAATAAAGACGGAGAAATAGAAGTATATACATAACAAATTAATTGAGTATTTTATTATTCTCAAATAATTTCTTCATTCAAGTAAAGATGAATTTTAATATTAAGTCCAATAAATGACAAATTGTTTGATTTGTTTGTTATTTTCAGATGATTTCTTGATCTTACATTCTCTATCAACTAATTTTAATTTCTTGTGAGGCGATTAGATTTTTTTTACTTCTATATTTATTTATTTTTTAATTATGTAAGAAATATTAACTTGCGTTTTTTTACATATGCATCGATTAGAAGTTTAATAACTTAAAGATAAAAATTAAAATTTAAGAATAATATATGATTGAGAAAAGATAAAATAATAATTTTTTACATATGAATAAATAAGTAATGCAAATTTGCGGGAAAAAAAATATATTTGTTTATTTCAACTTTAAAAAAAATTAAATAATAAATACAATACTTAAAATGATAAATTTTACTTTATTTATGTAGCACAAAATAAGTTTTATATTAAATTATTAGGATATTATTTAATATTAATTTTAGAGAGATTGTTTATTTTTAATTATTTTATCAATAAATTTTTTTTTAAAAAAATCATTAAAAAATTAATAATGTCTTAACAATTTAAGGATTTTTTAATATTGCATAAAATTTAAAATTTTTATTAAATAATGTTAAAATATGTATGAGTCTTTAATTATGTATATATGCAAAACCTCAGGGAATGAGTGAAATTTCTCATTTAAATATATAAGGTAATGGGAAATTTTATCATTCTTAATATTATAACCTATGACATCAATATGACATCAACATGACATCAGTATGACATCATCAAAATCTATTAAGAGCTTGTTTGGAAAGTGAGTTGGCTTTTTGGTTTTTTGACGTTTTTGGCTATTTTAGCATGGGGCTAAAAAGCCTGGTTTGGGAAGAGTTTTTGGCTTTTTTGACTTTTTTGTGAGAGAAAGAATGTAATGATTATGGATTGGATGTGATGTTTTATCTTATTGGGCTAAAAAGCATATTTTGTTTTTTGTGGTTATTTTAGTCAAAAAAGCCTCCAAACCAACTTCCCAAGCGGAGGCTAAATAGCCTAACAGAGGATAACAGTGGAGAAATCTTAATAATAATTTCAAAAGTAATGGAGATTAGTGTAATTATTGAAACTCCAAAAGAAATCTCTGTAATTGTCAGAAATTTCAAAGGTGGTAAGTGTAATTTACCCTTTCTCATAATAAACATGAAATATTATACATTATAGATTATTTTCTCAGTATTTGGATTAAATTATATTACAATGTAATATATTGTATTGTTTGGTACACAACTAAAATTATTTTCCTTATTATGTTTCAAATTTGCATTTTAGAAAAACCAAAGATAAAAACTTTTTGGGCCTGTTTGGTAACATTTACGTTTTCAGTTTATATTTACAAAAATTTTAAAACTGGTTTTTGTTTATTTTTAAAAAAACATAAACTACAAACGCGTTTGGTTTAGACAAAATGTTTAAAAAAATTTAAAAATATAAAAAAGAGTGAGAAATGGAAGTGGTGGCGGGTGGTGGGTGGTGACGAGTGGTGGCGACGGAAGACGGTGGTGGAAAATGATGGCGGGTGGTGGTGGTGGCGGAAGACGGTGGTGGAAAATTGTGGCAGGTAGTAGGTGATGGTGGCAGAAGACGGTGGTGGAAAGTGGTGGCAAGTGGCGAGTGGGTGGATGGTGGTGGTGGTGGCGGAAGACGATTGTGGAAAGTGGTGGCAAGTAGCGGGTGGTGGCGGCGGAAGACAGTTGTAGAAAGCGGTGACGGTGGGTGGATAATAGTGGCAGGTGGGTGGTGGTGGGTGGTGGTGGTGGGAGGATGGTAGTGGCGGGTGGTGGTGGGGCAGGTGGGTAGGTGGGTGGTGACGGTGGCGAGTGGTAGGTGGTGGCGAGTGGGTGGGTGGTGGTGGCGGGTGGTGGGTAGTGGTGGCAGGTGAGTGGTGGGTGGTGGTGGCGGGTGGTGGTGGGTGATGGTGGTGGTGGTGGTTGATGGGTTGGGTGTTGGTGGCAGTGGTAGTGGGTGGTGGTGGGAGTGGGTGGTGGGTGATGGTGGTGGGTGGTGTGGTGGTGGTGGTGGCAGGTGGGTGGTGGTGGCGGGGGTGGGTGGTGGTGGCGAGTGGTGGTGTGTGTAAGGGTGGGTGGTGGGTGGTGGTGGAGGTGGGTGGAGAGTGGTGGTGGCAAGTGGTGGTGGGTGGTGGGTGGTGGTGGCGAAAGACGGTGGTAGAAAATGGTGGCGGGTGGTGGCTAGTATTAGGTGGTAAAAAAAAAAACTCAAAACTCAAAACGGAAACACATTTTTTGAGTTTACATTTTTTGGTCAAATTTATAAACTGAGACCACTGATTTATAATCAAAAATTTACCAAACAAGTTTTTACTTTAGTTTTTTTAATTTTTATAAATATAAACTAAAAATTGAAAACGTAAGTATTACCAAACGGCACCTTTATGTTCCAATTTAGAGAACTCGATTTGTGAGAGGGTAATTTATACTTAAATTGGGCCGAATTGGAATTGTGGGCCTTTCTATGGGCCGTGTTAAGAAGCTTAGGAGGTGGGCCATAGACGATTGGTAGTCCGGTCCGGTGCTAGAGATTGCCGCCGAAGAAGTCTAGTTCGGTCGCCGTGTATTGGGTTAGTCCGGTCGCAATGTTCAGAACCGATGTATAATGAGCTCGGCTTAATTCTTCTATGGATGGCTCGGCCTTTGCATGTGAGTCCGAGGTAGGAGAAAGGTTAGTAAGAGCCGAGGTGAACGTTATATCGGTCGAGGCATGGTACAGCTAGTTTGACCTCGGCATGAGGAGCCGAGGTAGGAACATGGTAAGGCGTAACCGAGCTATGGGTTATATCGGTCGTACAGCCGGTCTGCAGGGAAATGTTATTTCGGTTATGAGATCTCTTTCCGAAGTAAAGCCATCTCACTTGGTTTAAGCAGTGAGGGGGGTGTTCGAGGATAAGTATTGTCTTCCAAGAGTATGAATCCTAGGAGGACTCTGCATAGAGGAGTAAGAGTCCTACCAGGATTGTACCACGCGAAACCTATATAAACTCACCAATATCACATTTGGAGAGGTAATGCAACTTTGCTCCCTGAATTCGTAGAGCTTTTGCCTATTTGTCTTGTTGGCTAACTTAGGCATCGGAGAGGTTTCCGGCACACACCCGCCGGCTAGCACACGTTTGTGCTTTCAGGTAGTAGAACGACGACGTACGGAGGAGCGCAGACTTGATCAACAGGATTATACGAGAAGGTGTATTTCTTTCCCGTACAATTTGTAAGTTAAACTCAAGTTCTGACTTGGTCAAAAAAAAAATTTATGCAAAAGGTAAGCTCGGACTCACGTCTAAGTAAATTTGTTTACACTTCAAATAGTTTGAACAGATTCTCAAATGGACCGAATTTGACAATGTTGCATCATACATTACAATATATAAGAGTTTTAGCAATCAAATATTTTGATCTTTAAAAGTAAAAATTTTATTGTAAAAAAAAATTTAAGGATCAATTTCCATTCTCATGAGAATAATCGCTAAAGGTCGTCCGAAAAGTAAAAAACAAGGCATTTAGCAACAAAATTTTGAAAATGTCACTAATAAATAGACTTTTAAGGGGCAAAATAATTCGATCTCGAAATGGTTTATTTTTTGAGATAAAAAATTTCATCCCAAAAGGATAATAATTCATCACTAATATCCCATTTTTGTTGCTAAAAATATAATGACACTTTTCGTAACAAAATTATTTAGTCTCTAAAAAATAATTTTGTCCCTAAATTTTGATCTCTAAAACCTTAATTTTTAGTAGTGTTATAAGGTGTTGCCTTTAGGATTATTTTGATAATTGACTTTTTAACTTTTTTGTAGTGATTTTTTGAAATTTTTTTGGATTAAAATTAAGGGTGTAATTTGGGCGGGCTCAACCCGAGCAACCAAGTTACACCCCTAACCCAACTCGAATTTTTTTAAGGCTTGGACAAGATATTTTTAAATTCGGTACAGGCTTGGGAAAAAATTTAGAAGCCTGAATTTGAGTGAGCTTAAGTAAAGATGTCAAACAACCTGAGTAACTCGAAACCTGAATTATACATATATAGATATATTAAATATTAAATATACATATAAATTATTAGTCATTACATGATATCAAAGTAATTTAGATTATTAAATCATATTGAATATATATTATATATACAAATAATATAAAATCTTACTCTTTTTTTTTTTTCTTAACTCATAAATTATAAGGACTACTATAGCGGGCATCTCTCTTACATTATATAAATTATTTATTTTGATGGTATAAAGATTTTCTATAAAATATATATATATATATATATATATATAAACAGAGTCAAATTTTAATAATTTAATAATATAACTGCAAAAAAAAAATCCTAAAATTCATTTATAATTCAAACAACTTAAACAATTCGGGTTTAACTTGAGTCAAGTTTGGACAGACAACCTCAAGTTACAATTCAAACTTGGACAGACCTGAACAGATCTCAGCACAATGGCTTATTTTGGAAAGATAGTAAAAAGTGACTTTTTGTCTTTTAACTAAGCTTTTGGCTTTTTTAGACAAATGATTTAGGAAGTTGGTAAAAAGTAACTTTTGACTTTTTTGATTAATATTTATTTATGATGTCAAATCATAATTAAATGACCAAACTACCCCTATTTAGTTTAAAATATTACTTCTTCACCTATGTAGCATATGTTGACTCATGAGGGGTAAAATTATAATTTCACCATTAGCTAAAAACCACCTTCCCAAATGAAAAAAAATTCAAAAAAGTCAATTTTTAACTTTTGCTACAAACCAAAAAAAAGTGACTAAAAGTCAACTCTCCAAAACAAGCCAATATAAACTGCGTTTAGACAATTTCTCAATCCGACCGAATCGGTGGGAACCACAGTTTCACTCCTAATTAAAATAATGATTTCTCTAAATAGGCTTTTATTATTATTATTATTATTATTATTATTATTGGAATTATAAAAATTCAAGTGGGCCGTACAAGTAGGAAACAAGGGGCCGTGGGACCGTGAGGCCCGTGATACTGTTCAGTACAACTAAGCGACTTCCGAATCTGGACACTCTTGCCAAAAAACGTACTCCTCAAGTAACTCCTTCCAAGTTCCAACTGTTTTTCTGTAGGCTATTATATTTTACTTTAAAATAAAAAAAATAGTTTAAAAAAATTGCTTATTGCACCGATTGACAAGTTAAGAGGAGATATTCTAAAAAAATGTATTTTTTGATTTTTTTAGATTAAAAAATTAAGAAAAAAAACAGAGCAGATGCAGACTCCCTCAGATTCCCACCCCCACACACATGTGAGGGTTGGTGAGTGGGGGAGAAGAAAAAAAAAAAAAAAAAATTTCAACCAATGAGAGGCAGAGGGGGTCGTAGGGGTGGCTGCCAAAAGGGGGTCCAAGTCTTTTTTGGAAAAAAAAATGGTTATATAGGTTAACTTTTTGACTTTTTACAAAAAAAATATGTATTAAAAAATTGTATAAGTTAGTGTGTAGAAGAAGTTAGAGAAAGTAGGCAATACAGTCCGTACCGTCTGGAAAAGTGATTTGATATAAGAAATGGTTACCTCATTTTCGGGTATTGCATTGGTTGGTGTTGTTCGGCCGTGGGGGCCCACCACAGGTCCCGTTTTGTTAATCGAAACCGTTCAATGTGTAGAACTCGTTAAGTACTATATGTTTGTCAGAAATCACGTTGATCGAATATCGATAACTATCTGATCGGATTTGTTTTTTTCAACCGTCAACTATAACACCATCTTTTTTTTTATACAAAACTAATTTGATCATGTAATTAGCCATATTTGATCAACATGATTTTTTACAAACAGTACTCAACGAGTTCTATATATTAACGGTTCAGATCATCAAAACGAGACCCGTGATAAACCCTCACGGGCCGAACAACACCGTGTTATTTGTGCACTCCGCCTGTGTAATTTTTCAAAAAAATAGCAAAGGTTTGTGGGACGTTAAACTGAGTTGTAAATTTTTCAAAAAAATAGCAAAGGTTTGTGGGACGTTAAACTGAGTTGTAATAATTTTTATGTAAAATTAATTTTTTTTTAATAAATAATAATAATTTTTTAACTTTTTAAATTATTTGGGGTGTGGCAAATCACACCCAAATGAGGGGCCTACTGTCAGCAGAGCAAGTTGAACACTTCCCCTTCTTTCGTGCCTCCAAGGCCGGAGTAATTATTGGGTGTTCCTGAAATACACAACTATATAGGTTTCAAAATTGTATTAAATATAGGAAAATGAAAAATTTCCCTAAAAAAACTCCCCCTAATCCCCTTAATTTTCATTTTTGGCAAACTGTTTTTTTTTTTTTCTCTGTTTTCTTTTTTTTTTTTTTTTTTACTTAATAGGAAAAATCGGGGGATTCGGGGCTCCCCTTTCAGGGGATGAATCACTTCCGTTAAATATAATGTATAATAATTAATGAAGAACATAAATACTACCGGAACACCCAATAATTTTTTCCAAAGACGGTGCCATATCAGATTCTGGTGATGACGTGATGCAATTTGGGAATGCGCCGAAACGAAACCGAGGTTTAAGTAAAAATTATTGGGGTCCAGTAAATAAAATCTAAGAGATTTCTATACATACATGACTTTTACAATCCTCATTCCCATCTCAATCATTTATAATGTGGGACTCTCACACATACACATATTAAGAATTAAGATCAAATTAGAGGTCATAAAACTCCCAAAAAGGGAGACCCAAACATTTCTAAAAAAAAATATAGCATTTAATTATTAAAGTGTATAAATTTTATAACTAATTTAAAATTTTTTTTTATCCCCACTGTATTGTTATTTCTCAAAATTATTAACTAATCTTAACCAGTTTAGATTTGTTAAAATTGAAAATCATTAGTGAAGTTGACACACTAGAATAAAATTGAGGTTAAAAATTATAAACTAGTGAATTTAGATTGGTTAAAATTGAAGATCTTGAGTGAAGTTGACACATTGCAGGTCTAATTTGTACCAATATCAATGATTTGAATCATTCATCTTATGTAACAAGCTAAAAAGAATATGCATATAAAAAATTAAGTTGATTAGATGTAAACAATCATATGATCAAATCACGTATATATTACACATTAATGATTTATTCTTAAAAACACGTAAATTGGTATAGATAAAAAGAGTCTAATAGCATAACAATTGATTTTAGATCAACTTATTTTTTGTATGTATAATTTTGTTAGTTAGTTATATAAAATAAATGGTTTAGATCATTGAAGTGAGTTAAAGTTAATAATAGATCAATTTTACCATGAAATTGAGATATTCAACTTTAACAAATCCGGACTCTAATCCTAATGATGTGGAAGACTAAATGAATATATTACTTTAAAAATAAAAATAAAAATAAATATGTTGGATAAATAATAAAATGTGAGTTACAAGGACCTCTCAATGTTAGAAGAAAAACCAATCAATCCAATAGTTTTCACATAATTATATTGAGTTCCTTTAATATTTTAATTCATATAACACTTAATTTATTTTTATCAGTAATTTGTTAGTTATGTAGATGAAAAAAATAATATTATCATTTCTTTTACATTGTTTATTTTTGTATTTTTGCATCATTTGTATTAGATTTTATTTTATTTTTTTATTTTTATTTTTTTTTTTCATTTTACCTTGCTAAGAGGGAGATCAATGTAACTATGTTAAAATTGTAGGAATATTGTATTTTTTTCAAATCTAAAAACTTAGTGTAATTTACCCAAAGGAAAATGTCTCGTAGCTCAAATTTTGTGGCTCAAAAGTGGCTCAAATGGCCAAAACGACGTCGTTTTGGCCATTTTTATGTCGTTCTGTACTCAAAACGACGTCGTTTTGGCCATTTGAGCCACTTTTGAGCCACAAAATTTGAACTACGTAGCATTACCGTTTACCCAATAATAGAATATCATGGACAAGTACACATAAATGCAATTTTCTGAACCTATTAGACAATTTATGCGAATTCAGAATCCAAAATACTTAAAAAAATAATATAGTGTGTGCTCTAAATTTAAGTTTATGTATGGATTAATTTTATTTTTATTATCTAAATTATTACTATTTTTTAATTTCATCTATTTACTTTTTAAAATTTTTAATTTCAATTCATATAATCTAGAGGTTTGAGTTTGGGTATCTAACTTTATTAACAATTATTCAATAAATGTAATATGTAAGACACGTGATGTGTCACATATTATATTATTTTGGAAGATTTACATATAGATCTTAATAAGTAAATTTATTGTTCAATAAGTTCTATGAAAATTAATGACGTTTTTTATCAAACACTATTAAAAATGTCACTAATTGTTAATTTTCAGTAACAGTTTAAAAATTTTGTCACAAAAAATGTCACTAATTATAAGTTTTAGTGACAGTTTAAAAAATTATCACAAAAAAAAAGTAACTAATTTTCAACTTTCGACGACAGTTAAAAAAATTGTCATAGAAAAAAGTCACTAATTGTCAATTTTTAGCGACTATACAAAAAATCGTCACAAAAAATTATTTTTAACAAGAATTTTACTAAACTTATTTTCAATAGGTTTTAATCGGAATTAAATCCAACTATTAAGACCTATATCTCCTATAAATAATACCCTTGCAACATATATGCATTATATAATTCCGCTAAATCTTCCCCATATATTTTCCCTTGAATAGAAACAAAGACAAATAGAAAAGAAAGAAAAAAGAAAATCAAGAAAGATAACAAACTAATAAAAAAATTAAAATTCCAGTATTATTTTGTTTTACATTAGATTTATGTTCGGCATGTGGATTTTCATTTATTGTTTGTGGTTTTTTTGTTTGGGAGTGTTTTTGCTTAAAACATTGAACCATGGATGTTAACGGTGTGATCCTTAAATCCTATCATGTGGGGTAGCTATCAATTGTGATATCAATAATGATAGAGACTCTCACAAAACATAATCTCTACAACTTTTAAAATGATTTGAATTATTCATGTCACTGTCAGAGAAAAAAAAAAATTCAAACACATCAATAACTAATATATCAATAAAGGTCATAGGATACTCTTTTGTGGAGCCTCAAACCTTTTCCTTGTGACATATAGTCCCTAATAGTGAGATATACTTTGGGGGATGTACCCTTCCCTATCTAAGCATGCACATGGGCCTTGGATCCTTTTGGCCCGGCTTGACCATTCAATTTGGTGGGTGTTGCTGACAAATTTTATAGATCATCAAAACCTTTTTGAAATTCATATTCTTACAAAAATTAAATGCATATATATATATTACAATGACGTGGGAAAAGCATTATGGAAAAATTAAAAATAAATAAAAATAAAAAATCGTTTTGATAAATCGTTTGATTTAAAATGACAAAGTGAAAACTTAACAAATTTTAATTTGTTAAAATTGGACATCTCAACTATTCAACTCATTTCAGTAATTTGAAATTTTCAATTAATTGAAAAAATTATTTATATAAAAAATTAAGATGATCTCACGTCAATTGTCATATCATTATATCATTTTGATCTATAAGACATATATGATCTTAATAATAGGTCATTCATTTTTTATTTTATATATATATATATATATATATATATATGTGTGTGTGATTTAATTATCTAATTACTTATATCTTATCAATTTAATTTTACGTATGTATACACTTTTTAATTTATAATATAAGATAAATGGTTCAAATCACTAAAATAAGTACTAATTAATTTCACAATATGTCAATTTCATGAAGTTGAGAACTTAAACTTTAATAAATCCAAAATAAGATCAAACGAATATATTTTAGTACCATATCACTAATCAATCTAAACTGAATACATTACTTGATTTCCACCTTACAAATCATTTCATATATATACAACAAATATAATAAAAAAATGGTCTTAGAAAGCCACGCGTCTTGATTTTGTGACAATAATCAGAGAAATAATTTGTAAGGAAAATGCTTTGGAGTTCTAATTTTTGAGCTTTAAAGGTAACTCTAATGAGTTGACAATGAGTTCTACTTATAGTGATGTGATGTTTTGGTCTTGGTTTGTTTTTATTTTTTATTTTTTTTGTTTATTGCCATGTCATTAGTGCTCTATTAGAGCACCAAAATTAGTGGTCTGAATCATTGCTGAATTTGTAAAGTACTTAGGGCTATTTTAATAAGATGGTTAAAAGTTATCTTTCAGCTTTTAACCTATTTTAAATCATGTTATCTTTCATATTTTTTACATATTTTTTTTAAAAAAATAAAAAAACTAAAAACTTAATTTTTAACCATCTTTCTAAAATAGGGCTTAGTCTCAATCATGATTTCATTTCACTAAAATTTGATTGGGTGGGAACTCAATGAGAGGAGGATGTCAAGAAAAGTCTAGAAACCAAACATATTTGTTTAGAATTTTTTGGATGCTTGTTTATGAGATAGAAATTAAATTTATATAATGTAAAATATATGTGTAGAATAAATTTAAATTATAAAATAATAATTTTAAATAATTTTTAAATAATTAAATTAAATTTATAGTGTTACTGAGTGAGGTGTTAATCTAGTGATTAAAGGCCCCGTTTGTTTTGGGAGATAGAATGGAGGGGATTGATAGTGAGGGGATTAATAGTGAGGGGATTGATAGTGTGGGAATTAATAATAAGGAATTGTTAAATTATTTTTATATAAAATAATAAAACAAATAAAAAAATATAAAAAATTAAACATTATATTTAAAAAAAATTCCCAATATATAAAAAATAAAAAAATTTCTAATCCCCTCACTATTTTCTAATACAATCTCTACCTCCTCCTTACCAATTCCCCTTCCAAGGGTATTAGTAATACCAAAGGACTAATAGTCCCAAGGCTTTCTCTGTAAACAAATAAGGGCATTAATAATACCTTGGTATTACTAGTCCCAATACCCCTTAGCCCAAAACAAACGGGGCCAAAGAGAGAAAATTTTGGCTGCTAGCTTTCAATTACTTTAAAGTAAAGTAGAGAAGTGGGGCATCTTGCACATGGATCATGGTCTTATATGAAGAAAGAATACCAAATGATTCTATTTATTTTATTTTATTTTTCAATAAATAAAATGATTAGAAAGCTAAGCAAACAACTTGTACAGCGCCCCAACAACCACAGGAGAGTTGGAGAGACTGCTAAAAAGAAGTTTGGTTTCCAATTCCACATGTGGTGGCGGGTTTGGAGTTTAGGCTTTCGATCGCACGGTCGCCGATAAGTAGGGTTGAGTAAGGAATTCGTAAAATTCGTAATTCAATTCAGTCTAGTTTAATTTAGTATGTTTAGATTGATTTTTGAATTCGTGGTTCGGTTTTGGATTGAAAAATTAAAAATCCGTAATTCACAGATTGGTTTCGGATTGAACCCCACGGTTCTAGATTGGAACCGATCCGGACCGTATACAAATAATCTATATTTTTATTATACACTCTCATGCGTAATATCTTCTTTTATTTCATATAAAACTCAAATCCAAACCTAAACTCGCATAGTATCTTCTTTTATTACTTTTGTTTGCTAGTTTTTAGTGTTAATTTGTAATGGTCTAAATACTTATAGTGGAATCAGTTTTCTTATGGTTGTTTAAATTTTAGAACAGTATGTCGCTATTATAAAATGACATGTTACTATTGTGAAACTAATATGGTACTATTTTATATTTTTATGAAATTAAAGTGTTAGATATATATTTTGTTATTTAATTATGTAAATCCGTGGTCGTAAACCGATCCAATCCGTATTTAAATGGATTGGTTCAGATTGGTTCCATGATTTAAACGGATTGGATTGGTTCCAATTTTTCAGGAACCGTAGATAACGTATTGATTTTGGTTTTACCCCAATCCGGACCATGCTCACCCCTACCGATAAGGGGAATTGTTTGCGCCCATTTCCATTTGGAATTATAAAAAAATAAATTAAATTAAATTTAAGTTTTATGATAAAATAAATTTTTAATTTTAATTTTTTATTTATTTTTAATTTAAACTATTTATTTATCACTGTTAAGTAAAACTATTTAAAAAATATATTTTAATCATTAACTCAATATACGTATACGGAAAATATCTAAAATATCTTTTTCTATTGAATTTATTTACTTCTTTTTTTTTTTGTGACAATTGTACTTACAAAAATAGTTTAATTGTTGGATTGAAAATAAATCAAAAGATTATAGTTTAAATTGACAATTTGAAAATTAAAGGTTTATTTTGTTACAAGACTTCAACTATGGAGGTTTTTTTTGTTGTAATTTCTAAATTTTTTACTTTTTGAATTAGTTTAATGTAGAAGAATATAAAAAGTAAAAAAAAAAAAATGAAAAAAATATAGAAAATGTTTGGGATAGAAAAATAAAAATATAAAGCCATATGTTTATTACCCCTTTTTAAAATTTTTAGTGGAATTTTTTTTTTTCATTTTATTTACCTGTTTTTTTAGTTGAGTAGACCTTAAACGTCTAAACTTTTCTAAAATTTTTAAAGAAAATTCACTAAAGACAGAAAGAAGTAACAAAAAACAACTCCTATTTAAAAGTCAATCCCAAACATTGTTAACTTGTTAGTTTTTTTTTTTTTTTTTTGATTGAATGAAATAAAGAATAAGTTTCTTTTTGGTAAAAAATAAATATAAAAAATTAATTTGGTGTATAAAATATTTTATAAATAAATGAAATAAAAGCAAAAAAGAATATAATTTGACATGGGTAGGCCCATAAAGGTTATAGCCCACTATTTAGAACCCAATATATATCCCAAATATTAGAGCCCAGTACTGCTGAAGCCTATGTAACAATAAGAACCAATGACATCAAGACACATGGCAAGAGAAGGGCAAGCCACATCAGCAGACAAAGATCTGCAAAGTTATTGTCATGGCACATCACCATTAATGAGGCCCCCTTATAGCATTTATTGTAATAACCCCTCTCCGTCGAGACGGCACGTCCTCACCTTAAACAAGGGAAGCTACAACATAGACTTTCGGCCAAGGCGACAGGTCGGAAGGGACAACGAAATGATTACCAAAGGATATAAGCAGACGTTGAAGACAAGAAGAATGTTAAGTTTTTCTATCTCTAATCTATCTCTACAATCCACTTCTCTTTCTAACTTGCTCGTCAGAGGGTTCGCTGGGGGACTCCCCGTTTCCCGTTGAACTCTTGTGCAGGTTCTCTGGTGGGCTTGATCACTCGGATACCGGTTGGAGAAGCATGAATCAGTCCGACCGTCCAAGTCTCTTGTAGTATCATCATAATTCATGAGTTGTACACTAAAAATGGTTGAATGTAAGGATAGCCGAAGGAAGGCAGTGGAGTGGCTTCAGTTTCAATATTACCAATTGGTTCAACAAAACTTATAGATCACATTTATGTTCTTTTCAGATTTTTATATTGTCATAAGTTTCATGCTATCATATATTCTTGTGGAATTAATAGTAGTTGTTTTGCACATCATGACTTTGGGAAAGTTGTTTTTGTTGATTGTAATGGGTTAAGGTGAGTAAGATTTTCTTTATTAGATGCGTTTTGTCATGGAATTGTCAAATGGGGAGATTGTTAAGTTTTTATAATTGATAATATTGTTGGACAAAATTCTATTCAATTGTATTTCGCTCTATTGTATTTGTGAGTTATAAGAGTGTAGATGTGAATCTAATCCGAGTTGTGTATGAGTAGAGGAGTTTGTGTTAACAATCATATCTTGTTTTGAGCTCTCCTTGTTTGCCACTTCACTGAGGTGGGGTCGGCAGGCAGTGCCCAAAGCCAAGGTGAGGTCAAGGGGCAGCACCCCGAAGCCAAAAAAGAAGTCAAAGTTAATTAACCGCTCGAGCGGGTCTTTGAAGTAGTTTATCTAGATATCTACTTGTATTCTGAACTTTTGAGAAGTAAGTTTTACCGCTCGAGCAGTTGGCCTATATGTGAGCACCGTCTTTAGTCGCACCGCTTGAGCGATAAAGTGAGCGCTCGATTGGTCTTCATGGCTCTATTTAGTAGAAAGTGCAATATTTTTTATTTTTAAGGTTTAACTGGTCCAGATTATTAGAGAAGAAGAGAAAACAAAGTGTTCTACATTGGAATGTGTTTATATATGAATTTTCTTGATATATAGAAGGTGATCAATTGATCAATGAATTATATATTAACAAACACCAAGGGTTGTTTTGTTTTTTCTTTTACAAAAAGAGAGAGGTGTTCATCGGTGAATTCCGGAGAACTTGAGTCTGAAGTTTTGGTGGATTTTAGAGTAGCTCATCGTCGTAGATTCGACATCGGCGTTGCAGATTCAATGTTGGGCAAGCGATTCTGAGGTGAAGACAGTGGTGGAAAAGGCACATTGGGTTCGGTTCAATTTGGGCGTAAATTTGTTAGGTAATTGAAAGTTCTCGTGTATAATTATTGTTAGGTTTTTTTATTTGGCAATCCCATTTGACAAGGATTTCTATAAGAAGTTGATTTTCTTCCAAAACTAGGATTACTTTTGGATTTTCTATAAGTAATTGGATTTCTTCCAAAACTAGGATTACTTTTGGATTTTCTATAAATAGTTGGTTTTCTCCCAAAACTATTTAATTCCTCCAGATCTTCTTTTTGGTTCTTAAGGTTTATATCTGGAGATATTTTGTTAGTTTTCTTTGATGTTTTATTGAGTATTCAACTCATGGTTTAAAGAGAATACATCAAAGGTTTTGTTTGTTATACACAAGAGAGAAAGAGTTGTTCTTCAGTGGATTCTGAAGAATTCGAGCCTGAAGCTTCGGTGGATTCTGGAGTAGCTCATCGTAAAGACAACTCCGAGGTGAAGACGGGGTTGGAAGAGGCACATAGAGGTTGGTTCAATTAGGCGTGGATTCGCTAGGTAATTGAGAGTATACCTGTGTAATTCCTTTAAATCTTCTTAGTGGATTGTTTTGTGGCTGTTGCCCGTGGTTTTTTAATCACAGTTGGAGGTGTCCAATTTGGGTTTTTCCACGTTAAAATCGTTATGTTGATTTGTCTTGATTGTTTGATTAGGATTATTATTTATTGCTTAAAATTGATACATAATCACAAATCAACATCTAGGGGATTTCTAGTTTTTTCAATTGGTATCAGAGTAGGTCGTTCTATTTTATTTTTTTTTTCCAAAAAAAATTCTTTTAGAACGAGATTTTGTTTGATTTGTGATAATGAATTCAATTCGTGAGGGAAATTCTATGGTTCGACCACCCCTACTTGACGAATCCTCGGGGAGTGAAGATGAAGAACTTCAGCGAGCATATCAAAAGTTGTATAAGGAGTCTCTTAACTTATTCAAATTGAATGACAAACTCACAAAGAAACTCAAAACATGTGAAAGTGAGAATGTCAAGTTAAAAAAAAAGATTTCCGAGGCTAGGAATGATGCCCTTAAGATTTCTAATGATCGACAAGCTCTTTGTGCAAAACTCTTGACTTGTAAAACAGAGAGGAATGAGCTACAACAAATTTATGCAACATATGAAGAAAAGATTGAATCCCTTGAGATGTCTCAAGTTGCTTTGGAAGAACTAATGATCAAGAAAGAGGAAGAACTCAAGTGTGCTATGGCAACCATTGGTCTTTGGAATAGAGGATCAAAGACTTTGGACAATATCATTGGGTCTCAACAAATTTGTTCTGACAAGAGTGGCATTGGCTTTGGTGATAACAAAGACCAAAAACAGAGTGCATCTACATCTCATGATACAAGAGCTCAAGGAAAGGGAGAACAAAAAATTCAACATAAGGATGGACTTCTCAAACTTTCTAGAGTTGGTAAGGTAAAAGAAAAGAAGGTACACCCTGTTTTTATTTGTTATCATTGTGGTATGCATGGTCATATTCACCCTTATTGTTATAAGTTGTATGGGAGAGTGCATTTGCCTAGACCTAAAAATAGGAAGTTGGAAACCAAGTCAAGACGGGTTCCCATTGAAAACAAAGGGAACCACAACGTCAAGACACCACCCAAAAACCGCAATGCTCACAACTTTGTTTATACTAAAGCGGTTTGGGTGAGAAAACTTGACTTGTGTTAATTTGTTTATTTGTTTTAGCTTTTGGATTTCTGTGTTTTTTTTAATGAGAAAAAAAAAAATGTGTGCTTCTTCGTTTTTTGTCTTGCTTGGTTTAGAAAAAAAAAAAAAAAAAACCCAAAAAGATTTTCTTAGTATGGTTTTGCAAGCTTGAAATTTTTGAGTGGTCCTTGGTGCATATTGGAATTGATAAGAATATCCATTACATGTTGATATGTGTGTGCTTTCTATGGTCCTTACTCATTTTGGAGTGTGTTTTTTGATTAGTATGTCTCATTCTGTACACACTTTTGGATTAGCAAATATCGGAGCCTTCTGCCTTAGTGATCCATTTTTTTTCTATGGACTTCTGGCATTGTATCTTTTGCTTTTCTAGAGGAATTGACCTATACTAGCATATCATGGGTGATGTTGAGTCTCTTAACCACCTTCCATTTTTTTGCACCTCCACGGCTTTCCTCTCTATTCTTTGTAGTCCAGGCATGAGGAAAAGGCTACCTCAGAGTCACCAACCAGGCCATCCTTATTATATCCATGCTTCTCTAGTTCGGTTTCCATACTTTTGAGCGTGTCAGCCGCCAATGAGTGTGCAAAAGAAAGAAAAAAAAATGTGCAAAAGAAAGAAAAGAAAAAAAAAATGTGCAAAAAAAAGAAAAGAAAAAAAAAATGTGAAAAAAAAAAGACTCATTGATTGAGGGGGAGCCTCCGTCTTTACTTACCAAATACCCCATGATTCCTAGTGGTTTGACTTTCCTTTGTTGTGCTTAGATTCGTTTGTCGGAGGTCCAGCTTTCATATCACTACTAGGATTGAATCTAGTGTTTGTCAAACTCCAAGAGTCACACACACACTTTTATCATGGGATCTATGCTTTTCACATAATGCATCACTTTCTTTTATGAGGAATTTTCTAGAGGCTGTGCACATTGTGTTTTCTTATAATTGTGCTTCTTAGATAATCTTGTGTGTTTCAAGGTACAAATCAGAAATTCCTTACTTGCTCCACCATATTATTTTTGTTGTTTTTTTTTCTTGTTCATTGTTTTTAGTGAGGGGGAGTTTGGTTTATCATTGCAAGAGTTTGTTAGCATGAACACTTTGTTTTATTTGGTACGGGAGATTGGCATTAGTTGGTTTGCATGTTGCTTTGCATTAGCTTCTTTATTGTTTGAGCTTCCTTTGTCAATTCGTGAAAAAAAAAAAAGAGGGATTAATGTTGTCCGGTGTGTCTTAGGATTTCATGTATTCATGTCATGTGTCGGGTGCATAAGTCTTAGTTTTCATCTATCCATGCTACATGTTCTTAAAATCTTCAAGCCGCATCTATTCATGTTTTTCATTTCATGCTTCAAGATAATCTTGTCATATGTTTATTGCTTTTTCATATACTCTTGTGGCACTAATAGTTGTTTTGGAGATTGTGGCATAAATAGTTGTTTTGCAGATCTTGACCGTCAGATAGAAGTTTGTTTTTGTTGGCTGTAATGGTTGGTGGGGTGATTAGATTTTATTTGTTAGGTGTGTTTTGTCAGGCAATTGCCAAAGGGGGAGATTGTTAGGTTTTTTTTTATTGGCAATCCCATTTGACAAGGATTTCTATAAGAAGTTGATTTTCTTCCAAAACTAGGATTACTTTTGGATTTCTATAAGTAATTGGATTTCTTCCAAAACTAGGATTACTTTTGGATTTTCTATAAATAGTTGGTTTCTCCCAAAACTATTTAATTCCTCCAGATCTTCTTTTTGGTTCTTAAGGTTTATATCTGGGGATATTTTGTTAGTTTTCTTTGATGTTTTATTGAGTATTCAACTCATGGTTTAAAGAGAGTACATCAAAGGTTTTGTTTGTTATACACAAGAGAGAGAGAGAGTTGTTCTTCGGTAGATTCTGAAGAATTCGAGCCTGAAGCTTCGGTGGATTCTGGAGTGGCTCATCGTAAAGACAATTCCGAGGTGAAGACGGGGTTGGAAGAGGCACATAGAGGTTGGTTCAATTAGGCGTGGATTCGCTAGGTAATTGAGAGTATACCTGTGTAATTTCTTTAAATCTTCTTAGTGGATTGTTTTGTGGCTGTTGCCCGTGATTTTTTAATCACAGTTGGAGGTGTCCAATTGTGATTTTTCCACGTTAAAATCGTTGTGTTGATTTGTCTTGATTGTTTGATTGTGATTGTTATTTGTTGCTTAAAATTGATACATAATCACAAATCAACATCTAGGGAAATCAACATCTAGGGGATCTCTAGTTTTTTCAATTATTTTTTATCTTCTTAGTAGATTGTTTTGTGGCTTGAGTCTCGTGATTTTTTTTATCATAATTGGAAGAGTTCAATTATGATTTTTTTCACGTTATATCGTTGTGTCAATTTGTTATTTATTGTTTGTTTGGAATTGTTATTCGCTGTTTAAAATCAAATCATAATCACAAATTAATATATCAGAGGTTTTTAAATTTGTCAAAGATGAATTTAGATCACGCTTCAAATATAATATTTTTTACATAGAATTTTTCTTTGTCTTGTCTTTTTCATTACTATTATAGATTTGTACTAAAAAAAGATTTAGAGTGTGAGATATTTGAAAATTATTGGTTTGTTCATTTTTGGGACGAATAAGAGAGTGCTACGGTTGGGTTGTATTGTTCAGGAAAGATTCGATTGACAACCATTGTTTTATGATGCTTCTGGTTCTACATAATTTGGTAGGATGTTTGATTTGGCCTTAAATAAGGATCTTGAAGATTTTAATACAATCAAAGAAGCAAAGTTTAATTTCAGATCATGTCAGTATCATTATGTTACTATTTTAAGTAGTGGTGCGGAAAATCGATGAAAATGAAATGACCGGTTGAGGTGAATTGCAATTTTGTTTTTGAGTTGATTTTTCATAAGCCATGGTCTATTTCAGTTCTAAAAAATTTTATATTGTATATTAGCCTAAATATATATATATATATATATATATTTAACGTGAATGTTTTTCTAATAAAAAATTTACTAACGTCATTATATTATTACTGTCATCACTGTAGCCACCACCGCCACTATCCCGCCACCATCACATTTCCATGATTACCATCATCATTTTCACCTTGATACCACCACCTCTATTCTATTCTCACCACAATCACCGCCACCATTATCACCGTCTCCACCACATAACCACCACAACCATCACACACCACCGACACGACCACCTCCCATCTCCACGCTACCATCAACTACCACAACCCCCACTATCTATAATACAACCATTAGTAGATTAATAGAGCATTAGAACATATGCTACATGTTTTGCAATGAATATCAAACACCGTGGCTCTTATGAGCTTCCACGTTCTTTTGTCATTTATTTTTTATATGTGATTCTCCAACTTCTATAAAATTTATAATGCCTTATGTGAATCTCTTACTTACCCGAGAAATTGATAAAATAATAAAAGATTTTGTTAATTTCATATTTAAGAAGAATTAATTATATATTCTTTATTATTACACTCATTTTTATGGAAAATGTACAATCCTTCCAAATTTCTTTAACATGCGATTTACCAATATACACATTAACAAAATCTGATAATAAAAGATGAACACTGAATAAAGCAATCGAATTTAATTTAGGAGTTTTTGGTATGGAAATCTATCTACAAATCCCAAAAATCAAGTGAACTTTGAAGTACACACATTTAAAATAAGAACTCACGTGACTTATGCAGGTCTTGATTTTCATTTTTTTTTTTCAATAAGTAAATTTTTATTATAGAAAGGGCTAGACTTGTCCTCAATTTACTTTGTGGACTGGACAGTATTTTTGAGCTCATGGGATCTATCAAGGATCCTATTTTAATAATTAGAACTATTCAATATGTAAAATTCGTCAAGTATTTTATCTCTTTAAAAAATCACATTGATCGGATATCAATAGTTACTTGATCAGATCCGATTTTTGTCAATTATTTATTTTGAAAATTATATTTACCGTTAATAGAAATCTGATCGGATCAAATAACTATCGATATTCGATAAACGTAATTTTTTACAGGTATAAAGTACTCGACGAGTTTTACACATTGAACAGTTTGAATTAATGAAACAGAACCCATGATGAATCTTACAAACTCAATAATATGCTTCAATCCGATCTCAAACTAAAAAGAAACTTGACCCTCACAATATATATATATATATATATATTATACGCACAACAAAGTTTAAGACACATAGTCAAAGGATACACACAAACCAAGAGGTACATTATATTTTCACAAAGGGGGCACCTCAAAACCAATCTCACGTAAAAATTGACTCCCAACAACTCAAGAAGACGAGCAAATTAACACATTTAGAATTTTATTTCATATTTAAAATTTATTCATATATAAATTTTACAGTATAAAATTTAAACTACTCTTTTCAGTTTGGGTAATTTTTTTGACCCACTTTTTGAATACTTAGCATTATCATCTTATTTTTTTATTAACAAGGGGAATGATAGGAATTTGAGGGGAAAAAATTTTAATTTAATTATGAGTTCTCATTATTTCATTGTTCGGAATGAATTAAAATAAAATTATGATTCTTAATTACTTATTCAAATAATCAACAACTAAATTGCATTGCTTATACAAAGTAAATTTGTGGTAAGAGAATGAGCCAAGCACAAACAAAAGTCACAATATTGTAATAGATATGTTGTGTACTTAGGATTTGGTTAGCAATAGGTTAATTTGGCTAAAAAAATTAAAAAATTATTAAAAAAGTCAAAAAAGTATTCTCAAACATTTCAATTTCTTCACCACATATTTTAGTCAAAAAAATCACTTCTCAAATGAACCCTTATTGTAGCACATAGATATGTTTGAGCACAAAAATGTTCGGAAATATTTAGAATTAAAATTTTTAGTATAAATTTAAATTCAATGGAATGTATTTTTTTTTAATTCATAATGAAATCCATTAAATTACAATTATAATGAAGAATAAATATAACACAATACAAATACATTAGAGACAAGAAACAAGAATTATACATAAGTAAAAAAAAAAAAAAAAAATTGAACTGCAAATCTAAGGAATTCGGCCAAACGAGTTAGTCCCGTTGACTAGTGTGATTAAACTACAAGAACATGATTCACATATTTTAAATTAAAGAATGCTATATATCAATAGTTTAATTCACCAAACCTTTTATCATCTATTTGGTTTCCTATATTACATGATTAGTCTCATTATTTTCCAAATATATTGGATTCTACATATACACATGATTTTCATTGCAAAGACAAACATAGGAAGTGAAATAAATTATGTGGTAAGTAACCATTTTCTTTTAAATTTGAAAACTTTTCACTTCTTATGTAACTTCTCATATGACTTGATGCATTTCACAATTTTTAAATATGATAAACCCCTAAATATACACATAACATTATTTCATAGATACAATAGATTAAATGGGGAAATTATTGTAAAATTTCATTTGGGAGAGTTTTGGATTGAGGAGTCCCTTCTCCCCTTCTCATTTTTTAATACTCTTGAAAGTCCTTTTTTTTTTTGGTAATATTTACCTTAAGATCCCGTTTGATTTTTTTTTTTGGGATGGATTTGGTGACTATTTTGCCCTTTCCCACATCAACTACAGACAAAATTCCTTTGCAATCCCACAAAATCAACTCCTATTTAGGTAATCCCCCAATGTTGTATTGGAGGTTTGGCGTATGGAGTATGGTTGTCACATTTGGTACCATATGAACAATTGATTGTCTCACTCGAAGCAAGACTACTGGTGTTGTTGTTCGTGTTACGGAATGTAGTATCCACTTACGCTGTGTTTGATAAGAAGATCTGGGAAGGAATTTGGAAAAAGAAAAAGAAAAGGTATGTGAAATGTGAATAAAATATAACTACATTTCGCTTAGTTTCATACATATTTTCCTTTCCATTTCCAAATCTCTCCCCAAATCCCATAAGCAAACATAACATTAGGGTTTACTGTGTTTTTGGTTATTGCATTCATGATTCACACTACACTTTGTACCACGTAATAATGAGAATAATATGGTGGAACGGGAGGAGTGAAAGATGAGGATGTAGAATCTTTTTTTTTTTTTTTTTTTTTTTTTTTTACGTGGTCGCCATTTGGGATGTGTTAAGGTGTGGTAACAGTGTCTTATTGTTTGCATTATGGGGGTGAATTACCTCGTACAAGTGGTTTGGTTGGTCAGTGTGGGTGTTTCTGGCATGTGTGGTAGGGTGAGTGTGGCCATATCTGTAACGCCCCGAAATAATTATAATAACCCATCCACAATATCAATAAATGACAACAACGATAAAGTAATTATCTTTCATTACATCCATTTGAGTTTACAAAAAGGGAAACATATGCGGTATACATTCATAATGCTTGGACTGAATCTATAGCAAATGTTATGAACTAAAGAAAAAGTGGAAAGTAAACAGATAAAAAATGCCCTAAAGGCTTACAACCTTCTAAGATAGTTCTTGGTTACAACAAAAGTGGACTTTAGGTCCAATATATTTAAAGCCTTTGGCTATACAAAATTAATACAACCAAAAGAAGCTCTTGCTCCAACTCCTCCCAAGCTACTGCCTTGGCGGAGGCATATCATCAACACCTGAAATGTTTTTCCCACATAGGGTGAGCCAAAACCCAATAGAAATAATCCAACACAATATATGAATCTTAACAAAGCTATAAAGTAAATGCATATGCAATGCTTGTGCCAAAATATTTTTTTTATATCTCTTTTTAAAACTATGCAATGCCAAGTTAATATCTTGATTCATAAATCATTTCCATTACGATAAAAATTAGGATAGTGAATCACACTTTGAGAATTTCATAACAAATACAACATTTCCTGGAAATTTTGTCTGGAGGAAATCGTAAACCGGGACCCATGTAAACGTAGGCTATACAAGCACTACTATTGCCATTTGAAGGAAATTTCGTCCGTGGGATCGGCACCCATGTATAGGCGCGATTTTCGAAACTTTCACCCTGGACACTCATACCAACTTAGTTCAATCATTACAATTTATGTTTTTTTCCAGATTCACCTGTTTTCTCAAAACGATAAACATTATAAGTGTAAGATAATACTCAATGCAAATGAATGAGAAAAGTTTCAATTCTCCTAATTCATATACAATTTCTACAACAATCATAACTATCCTCAACCGATAGCCCAAAACAAATATTTCTAAACAGATAATTTATATTTCATAAAGGTAAACTTTCCAAATCTCAAGAGGTGAGTGATAATACGTATTCAACTCTACTATCCTCATTAACACCAATCCAATTCTATGGTTTCAACATCAATTTTATTTATTTATACAAAATAAATATTTAAGACATTTAAGGCAAAATCTCTTCTTCTTCCAAAATACATTCCACATATCTAAATCAATAATTTCATCACAACTCAACCTCATCTCCATTTCCACAACCATTTTCAATACATCCATTTAAAAAACCCTCTTTTGATTTTAAACCAAAACTCTAGGTTTGTCCAAAATTTCCCATATCATAAGATTGTTTCATAGAGACAAATAGTTAAGTTAAAAATCATAAAAGAGTGTAGAGAATCCCTACCTCGAGCTTGGAATACAAGAAAAAGAGTGAAGAGACTCCAACCATGCCGAAACCTGACTTTGTTCGGATCAAAACAAAGCTCTAGGTGAGCTCTACCTTTTTAACAAAAGGAGTAGGGTGAAAAAATTACTAGATCTAGGTGTATTTATAGAGAGAATGTGAGTTTTAGGGAGAGAGGGTCTCAACTTATAGTTTTGAAATATTTTAGAGAGAGAGAGATGAAATGTGATGTAAAATGATCTGTTTACGAACTGATATATGCACAGTTTGCTTGAGCACAAGATGTGTCGCTCGAACAATCAGACAAAATAAGTTGTTCCGCTTGAGCGCATAATACAAACTCCTAGTAGTTTTACAAACAGAGGTCGTCGCTCAAGCGCAAGAAGTTTCGCTCGAGCGAAAAATATAAATTCCCAGTAGTTTTACAGACCTACAAAAGTACCGGAGGTTTATAAAGACCGCTCGAGTGTAAGAAGCTTCACTCGAGCGAATGACAAAAATCTGGACAACAAAAGTTTGGAAACAAGTTACCAACCTATTCCAAACTCAACCAACACAACCCAATAACTAAACTCAAAGAGATACAAAGGGAAATAAGACATGAGTAACTATAAAAGACAACGAAACCCAGATTCAAAAAATACAATGGGTTTGTTCTGAACCAGAAACGCTATAACATCCTTATTTATATGCCACATTGTGTATCTGGGGTGGTGTGGTTGTATTATTGTTTATGTGCTCTGTTGGTTTGACAAGAACATGCCAACGTGTAATGTGGTTATAAACGTTTAATGATACGTTCCAATGTGTGCAATGTAATGATAACAATGTCTTGTTGTTTGCAATGTGGGGGTGTATTCCATCATATAGGTGGGTTTGGTAGTGGGTATAGTTATTGTTGGCATGTGTGGTGGGATGGGAGTGGTCATGTTCTTGTTTACATGCCACATTGCATATCTGGGTTGAGTGTGGTTGCATTGTTGTTTATGTGTTATGTGGTCTGTTAACAACCTGCTAATGTATGATGTGACAACGAATGTTGAATGGTACATTCCAATGTGTGGGTAATAAAATCAGTTTACTAAGGTGGAAGTCCGTCCTATCAAGGGCATTTTGTGGTAAGAGATGATTTGTTGTAGTGTGATGTGGGTATGTTGCATTTTGTGGGTAATGGTGTTCAATATACCATTGTAAATTATTATTTGTGTAGGATTTTAATGCAGTTTTGCAATGTATTGTGCGAATGCATTTTGCATTGGACGTTTGACGTAAATAAATTAGTAGTGGATGTGCCAAAGTGGTACGTCCACGGGAGCCTAAGTGAAATTGGATAATTCATGTGTGTTCGATAATAGTCACCAAATCCATTTCAAAAAAGAATCAAACGGGATCTTGAAGATGGGGTTGGTTTTTGGAAATAATATAGTGAATCTTGAAGGTAGAATTGTCACATTTGGAAGAAGATTCAGACAAATAATCGCCAATGGAAATGGTGTGTTGGTGGCCAAATCGAGTGTGGAAATCAATCGAGATCGGAGGAACGTTGTCTAATGAAACCCAAGCTAGTTGCCGGAAAAAATACAAGGTGTGGATTGTTTTTCCTACTTTTTTGTGAAGTTGGATACGCTCGGGTCAGATCCAAACGTGGGTGGCCCAAACTAGTGTATCAAACCAAAAAAATACTATAGTATACTTTTTTCAAACGTAACATAAACGAAGAATATGGAAATTGCATAAATTAACATTAATAGCACCCACAATGTGTAGAAACGTAATTCACCACAAAATGAGACTTCCACGAGTATTAAAAAAAATCTGGAACTGATTAGTCCACAAGTTGTCCATTTGAGATTTATAGGTCAGTCACTCATATAGTGATAAATAGTATTTATCTTTAGTGCTTGGTTTGTTTTAACAATATTTTTTTTTTTTTTTTTTGTGTGGATATTTTCTAATATTTGGTACCATAAAAAATTTTTAAAATTAAACACAAAATAAATTTATATGGAAAAAATATTTTCATTTTTGAAAAGTATAAAAATATATTTTAAGTCAAATTCTTATCAATTTCATATCACGACACTATTACTGTCGTTATCAACTCCACCATCGTCACATTATTTCAGTCATTGTCATTCCTAGAGGTGCTCGTGGATCGGGTTGAATCAGATTGTCTCTCATCCACCATTCGTTCGCTTAGTTAGCGGATGCGGATTGAGTAGGCCGTGCTGGTTGACAAATATATGCAAATCAGTTTAGTGATTTGATCTTTATTATTTTGGGCATTTTTTAAAACTATTTTTAATACTTTTTTACTATTTTTTCCTAAATTTTTTTTATTCTTTATTTTTTATAATAAAAATAAAAGTTTAATTTTTCATATTTCATAAATAGCAAATATAATTACTAAATAATTTTTTTTAACACAAAAACATACAAATGTAACGTCATTTTCTTAGGAGTATTGGTGAATCAGGTCAGGTCAGGTCAGGTGGCCTCCCATTCACTATTTGTCCGAATTTCGACAAATTGAGAAAAGTTCAAACCAATAAAACTGTCTACTTTATAACAAATTGGTTCAAGTCATTCGATTTTGACAGATTAGATGGATGCTTGCCTATCCCTAGCAATCATTGCTGCCACCACACCAGCCCAATGAACAAACAGAGGGTAAACTTTAATTCAAATTTGTTTGGAAACATATTATTTTAATAAATTTTTGAATTTTTTTGTTAAAATATGAGATAAAAAAATTAATATGTTTGGGATAAATTTTTATTTTTTTATGAAAAAAACACAAAAAGTACAGAGAGAAAAAACCATTGACTTTTTGTACAATTTATTAGCTTTTAACTTTGGGGAAATAACAACACAGGGTGGTGATAGAAAAAAAATTACAAATTAGTGTTCAAATTTATACACTTTAATAATTAAAATGTTATATATTTTTTTTTCATGATTTTGTAAATAAATAAATAAATAAATAATTCTACTACCACCGTGCTGTTATTTCCCCTTTAACTTTTGAGTAATGATACGTTTGATGAAAAACTTAATGAAAATGCTTCAGCATTAGATTAATTTGAAGTGTTTTATTATATATTATACAATCATATACATTTAAGTTACAATTTATCAATCATATTTGTAAACTAAAACTTCAAAATTAAAACATTCTTACATTAAGGTAAATCATTTTTTTAAGGTAAATGACAAATACACCTCCTGAAGTTTGCTTAAAATACAAATTGTCCCCTGTGATTTGAAAAATTACAAATATCTCCCTGTCATAATTTTCTATTTAACAGAATTAATTAAAAAAGTAAAATTTTAAGTGTTCATATATATAATAATAAAATTATCTGAATTATTAATTGAAATAAAATTTTAACATTATTAAAAAATGTTAATTAACTTGATAATTTATTAATAAAATGACATATTTGTTATGAAATTAGAAACCTTAGAGTGCATAATGTAATTTCTAGAATCATAAGAGGTAATTTATAATTTAAATAAATCTCAGGATGTGTATTTATAATTTATCTTTTTTTTATTATATATTATACTGAATTATTTCATGAAATTTTTCATGATACTTGTTTTCATAAAATCTAATATTACTCTAACTTTAGGTTGAAATTGAATGTTTTTTAGCTCAGTAGTGCTACACGCACCAAATTAGTATACTAACTAGTGTACTAACACTAATTATGATATTATTATTAACTCCACTTATTATATAAATTACAAATATTAAAAATATTTTAAATTATATCATATTATTAATTAATACATTAATTAGTACATGCATAGAGTATTATCCTTTCCAACTGGGCCTTAAAATTTAAATTTTATTTATTTATTTTTTAATTAAAGAAGCTTGGCTGATATTGTAATTATGTTAAAAACCACGGGCACTCAATTGTTTCCACACTTATAAAACTCGCTACTTTCGCACCATCCAAACTCCTCCCATCAACACCTTTTTTATTTTTCCCAAAACCAAAACAAACAGATAGAGTCCCTAACAAATCCAACACCAACACACACACACACACACACACCCCCCCCCCCCCCCCCCCCCCAAAAAAAAAAAAAAAAAAAAAAAAACTCTCTCAGTTTCCATCTACCCGTCATTTTCTCGAGAAAATGTCACCCTGCGGCAAAATCCGACACATAGTGAGACTCCGCCAGATGCTCCGGCTGTGGCGCAAGAAGGCCGCGGTGTCCTCCCACCGCATCCCCTCCGACGTCCCCGCCGGACACATGGCGGTCTGCGTAGGCACTAATTGTAGAAGATTCGTTGTGCGCGCGACGTACCTGAACCACCCCGTCTTCAAGAAACTCTTGGTCCAAGCCGAGGAAGAGTACGGATTCACCAACACCGGTCCACTCGCCATTCCTTGCGACGAGTCTCTCTTCGAAGAAATACTCCGGTTCATGACCCGGTCCGAGTCTACAAACTCGGCCCGGTTCTTGAATCTCGACGACTTCCAGAGATACTGCCACCTGGACTTCTTGCCTGAATCTCGATCGCTCCTTCATGGGTTCACCACCGATAAGTTCATCTGGTGACTGAAAGCTCGGCCGTACTTGATTTTAACCCGGTTTGACTCGCCTGCACAGTGAAGAAACAGAGCGAGTTCATGTTGCTTGACTCGGCCGAGTTACTAATTCTTGAGGGATTTTTTTTTTTTTTTTACCAATTGATAAAGGTGAGTTGAGTTGGTGGGTTTTGATTTTTTTTTTTCCTTCTTTTTTTAAATAAAATAAAATATTTGTAATTTATTGGGGGGTGAGTTGCTGAGTCGGTAACTCCGGAGAATGAAGTGGAGATGGCAAGTGTGTGGACCGAGTTAACCCCTGAGTCGTCATGGGTTCGAATCGGAGTGGAGTCACAATTGAGAGAGGGACACCACTAATGAAATGTGCAGCTGAGGAACAAAAGAAAGAGAGAATGAAAGAAAAGTGATTTAATGGGTCACTTTTTTTTTTTTTTTTTATGTAAATTATGTGATTTATTGATGATTTGATTAATGGAAATTGTAGAGAATTCAAGCATCATTGCCCATTGTTTCATAAATTCTGTTCTTTTTAGTTAAATGATATTAACACTAAAAAAAAAATCTCTTGGAAGGGACCACATATATAGGTTTTTTTTTTTTTTTTTTTTTTTTTTAGGTTGGAGAAATAACCGAGTGATTTTTTTAAAAATTTATAAACTTTAATTGTTAAAGTCATAAAAATTTTTGTGTGCGCGTCTAATTATTTTTGAAATTTACACTTAATTTGTAAATTTTTCTCTCTCGTTTTTTAAGAGACATGTTAATACTGCTCTTAGTTTTTTATTTTTATTTTTTTAAAAAAATTTGTGTCAAGTTGGTGCAATTTTTACTTAACATTTATGAAGCAGAAATAATGTAAATAAATTAATTTTTTAATATTATTTAAAAGTTAAAAGTGATATATTTTATCTTTCTTTTTTATTATTAACTTTCAGTTATATATTAAAAAAAAGAAAAAAAGAGAGAGCCCTCGAGTAAATTATGCTGACACCGCAATTAACGTCGTTAACAGAGATAGTAATTTGACTAAAATGTCCTTGGGTAAATTAAGTTGACACCTCTTGAGGTTTTTGTTTAATATAAATCCCCCCACATTTAAAAAATTACATTCCCCTCCTTGATGTTTATAATCTTATTACAAATTACCTCCTAGATTGCTGATGTCATGCCTTAAAATTTTCGAAGCAACCATCTAGCCATTTTTCTTATCATTACTTCTTTCTATCATCATAACTACATTCTATAACTTTTCATCATTAAATTCTATCTAAACATATTGTTATTGAGTGATGATATACAAACACAAATTTTCTATAGAATTTTAAAACACAATGATATAATTTAATGCTAACCTTTCACTTTAAAACAAAACATCCATAAACATGATTTTTATATATTTACAACAATATCACTATCACAACATTTTTATGATATTTTTTATATAAATTTTTATAGATGAATATAGCTTTTCATTTTTATTTCCACCATTATATCTAGATTAGATTAATTTAATTTAGATATATTTAAAAAGTATAAAATTTGTGTAAATTTTTTTAAAAAAATCCATTGAATATAAAAAAATATGATAATGTATTGAATTTTTCTAAGCTAATATTTAAATTTCAAGCTATTCGAGTGCTCTTTCTTCATTCCTTCCATGTTGAAGAGGATTTCATTGTACTTATTTATTACTCAAAAAATAACTATTCACCCAAAAAAAACTCAAAAAATAACAAATTAATTGAACAAGTTCTTAATACAAAATTGAATAAGTTATGAAATGTAAAATTAAAATAGAAAAACACTTATCAGATGGTAAAAATATCATAAAATTAACAAATAATTAAATAAGTTACCAACGCAAGAAATGACTTATCAAAAGATTCTTTAGTTTGATTTTTAAAAAAAAATTTCAGAATTTTTTAAAAAAAATAAAAATTAATTTGGTTAACAAATAAAAATAAAAATAAAAAATAATGATCATTTTTTATAATTTTATCTTTTGATTGGTTAGAAATAATTTTTACAAATTAAATATATTTTTTTATATTTATTTTTATTAAATTAGTTTTATTTTTTCAAAAAAAATTCTGAATTTTTTTTTTCTTTTCTAAACAACAAACCAAACATGGTTCCAAAAACTTAGGTAGCATTTGGTAGAGTTTTCTAAATATGATTTAAGAATAGAATTGTATTTTGAGTTTGTGAGTTTTGGAATTATGATTTGAGTGTAAAAATTTTGTTTGGTGAATGAGTTTTAAATTGAGTGAGAAATTTTTGATGTGACATATAATATATGATACAAAAACTTACAACTCATAACCAAACACACAACTCAAAATTCTATTCAAGGCTCATAACCAAACACACAACTAAAAAGTTTAAAAAAAAAAATTGAAATTTTTTTATTTAAAATATAAAAAATAACAATTGCCAATTGTTAAAAAAATAAATTAAAAAAAAATAACACTGTTCCGGTCAACCGGTCAAACGTCTCGGAGGACGACTGGTTAGTTCAAACTTTTCCGCTTAGAAAAAGTTTTCAAAAGTGGGTGCGGAATTAATTCTTGAAAACTCTAACAAACAACACACTTAAAACAATGGGTGAAAATGTGTTTGGAGAGCTTTTCCAAACACAACCTTAATTTTTTTTTTTCCATCTAAAGTAATTCTTTTGTAAATTTTGTTAACTTATCAAAGGGATTTCAAGTTAAATCAGATTGTTTGGTGCTTTGAAAAAATACTAGGGGCAATATAGTCCATTAATATATATTTTGGTGATATCAACATGCTTTTGTAACTATTCTTAACATTTAGTTCACGGCAGAGATTAAATTATTATACGAATATAAATTTTAGATACGAAATATAATTTTTAAAATTTTAAGAGAGAATTTATAATTTAGCCTTGGTTTGGTTTTCATGTTGGGACTAAATAAGCACATAAAGACAAAAAAAAGTCACAAAATTACAAAATGACAAAACATTTGATTTAAGATGTAAAATTACCAAACTAATCCATATACAAACAAAAAGTAAAAAAAGCATCATTTCCAAATTGGGGACAATTTTGTCATTCTAATGCAAAAAAGTCAAATAAGAAAATCAAATAAACAAAAAGTCTTAGGTTAGAAAAATTTTAAAAATCAAAAAATTAAAAAGTCAAGATTACCAAACGACCCCTTAGCTAAACTTCAACCGGGTTAGATAATTTGCCCTATAAAATTTGAATGGTAGGGTAAATAACTGTCTTAAGAAAATTGACTAAATAGTTGCATTTTTGTGGCACGCACTTTAAGTATTTTAGAACACTCAATAAAAATAAAAAAGAACAATGTTAGAAAAGTGATAACATTATAAAATAATTATAAAATAATAAAAGTACAAGCACTTTATATTTTGTGCAAGTAATTCTTCTACTTTTATCAGTTTACTAATATTTTGTGTTGTTATTATTTTTTTATAATTGTCCTAACCAGTTTTTTATAATTGGGATGGAGGTTGTCTGCTTTATTTATTTATTTATTTTTATTTATAATTCTTCTATTTTTTATTTTTTTATAATTGGGATGGAGGTTGACTCAAGTAATTCTTCTTTTTTTTTTCTTTTTTTTTATAATTCTTCTACTTTTATCGGCACAATTCTTAACCAATTTTCTTTATGAGTGTTTAAGGATACCTGTTTACAAGTTTAAAATAGTCATACAATCTTTTTTTTTTTTTAGATCCAATGAAGAGTTTAAAACAAACAACACAAAAAATCAAATAAGACTAGGGAAATTTAATCCTTTCTAGAGCCAACATGTAACAAGTCAGCAGTAAACAAAGAGAGAATGGAAACATGAAGGTCTTCCTTCAAAATGAGGTGCTCTTGTTGATTTACTCCTAAGTTAGCCAAAGCATTGCACATTGGTTTGCTTCCCTGGGAATTGTTTCAATAGTCATACAATCTTTTGTGATAATGTACGTCGAGAAAAATGTATAATTATTTGAAGTTTGGAAAGACTAAAGTATGTGTCATATATATCTTATAATTAAATTAAAAAAATATAACTCCATATTTTTTGAGTCAAAAAAAAAATAATCATAACCAAATACTACATAAAGTATAAGCAAACATATCAAAATAATATTATAATTAAAGAAGAAAATTACTCATAACTAAAAAAAAAACTGACGTAACTAAAAATGTATATAGTAAAAGGTGGGTATTGTAGAATTCTCCATAGTTTTGTTATCAAAGTCTTACCAACACCATGGTTGTGTTTAGTTACATTTTTAAATTAATTTTTGAAATGAAAATTTCAAAAAACTTCTTTAGGGTTGGTTTGGGAAGTGAATTGGCTTTTTAGCTTTTTGACTTTTTTGGTTATTTTAGCCTGGGCTAAAAAGCTTGGTTTGGGAAGGATTTTTTGACTTTTTGAATTTTTTGACATTTTTTGTGAGAAAAGAGTATAATGATTATGGGTTGAATGTAATGTTTTGTTGATTGTGACTAAAATAGCCTATTTTATCTTTTGTGGCTAAAATAGCCAAAAAAAGCCTACAAACCTTATTCCCAAATGGTGCCTAAGTTTATAATTTAAAAAAAATTATTTTCTCTCTTCACTCATTTTTTCACATTTTATACATTAATCAATTAATTTTTTGGAAAAATTATTGATAAATCTCATTTAGAAGTGTTTTAACCCAAGAAGTCCATGAAGGAATTTTTTAACCCATTTAGTCCCATGTATGTATAGTTTTATTCCATGAAGTCCTTTTTCTTGATTTACACTATTTTCTTGGACACTTATGCCCTTATATTAATTTTGATACCCTTATAAATATTTTTTGAACGGTTAGCAATTTTATGATATGAACATTCATATTTTAAAATTCACATTAGTAGGAATGTAAAATTGGTCCGTGGGCGACCCGAAACCCGCCCACGAGTCGAGGCGGGCCCGACCCGTTGACAATGTGAATATTCACATTGACATGTTAACATTCACATTAATAGGAGTGTAAAATTGGCCCGCGTCCCGTGGCGGCGCGAAACCCGCCTGCGGTCCATGGGCGGCCCGGGGCGGGCCCAGTCCGACCCGTTGTCAATGTTAACATTCACATTGATAAGAGTATAAAATTGGCCCGCGGCCCATGGGCGGTCAAAAGCCCGCCTGCGGCCCGTGGGCGGCCCGGGACAGACCCAGCCCGGCCTGTTAACAATGTGAATATTCACATTGACATGTTAACATTCACATTGATAAGAGTATAAAATTGGCCCGCGGCCCATGGGCAGCCAAAAGCCCGTCCGCTGCCCGGGGCAGGCCTGGCCCGTTGACAATGTGAATATTCACATTGACATGTTAACATTCACATTGATAGGAGTGTAAAATTAGCCCGCGCCCCGTGGCTGCCCGAAACCCGCCCACGGCCCGTGGGTGGCCCGGGGCAGGCCCGGCCCGACCTGTTAACAATGTGAATATTCACATTGACATGTTAACATTCACATTGATAGGAGTGTAAAATTAGCCCGCGCCTCGTGGCTGCCCGAAACCCGCCCACGGCCCGTGGGCGGCCCAGGGCGGGCCCGGCCCGGCCTATTGACAATGTGAATATTCACATTGACATGTTAACATTCATATTTATAAGAGTATAAAATTGGCCAGCGGCCCAAGGCGAGCCCGACCCGGCCCGTTGACAATATGAATATTCACATTGACATGTTAACGTTCACATTGATAAGAGTGTAAAATTGGCCCGCAACCCGTGGGCGGCCCGAAGTCGGACCACAACCCGAGGCGGGCTTGGCTCGACCCGTGACAATGTGAATCTTCACATTGACATGTTAACATTAACATTAACATTGATAGGAGTATAAAATTTGTCCGCTGCCCGAAGCTTGCCCGCGACCCGAGGTAGGCCCGGCCCGTTGACAATGTGAATATTCACATTGACATGTTAAAATGCACATTGATAGGAATGTAGAATTGGCCCGCGGCCCGCCCATGGCCTAGGGCAGGCTCGTTTGGGTCCGGGCCCGAGCATATCCGAGACCCTAGGTTAGGGCCTAGGTCATCACTTTGAAGCCCGGCCCGGCCCATCGGCCCGCTTAAGGCCCATTCAAGACTCAATCCGAGGCCCAGCCCGCCCGAGGCGCAATGTATTTTTTTGTGAAAAATAATAAAATTTTGGTAGAAAAAATTAAAAAGAATTAAAAAAAAATGGCCAAGCCCGACCTAAGCTCGAGGCTAGGCCCAGGCCCACCGGCTCGACCCGAGGCTCGATCCATCGGCCCATCTAAAGCCCGAATACCCTTGTGCCAGGGCTAGGGCCTGGGCCTAATTTTTTGGCTCGTGGGCCGGCCGAACCCGGCCCGAGAAAGGCTCGTTTGGGCCCAGGCTCGAGCCTAGTCCGAGACCCTAGGCTAGGGCCTAGGCCAACACTTTGAAGCCCGGCCCGACCCATCGGCCCAGTTAAGGCCCATTCAAGGCTCGGTCCGAGGCCTAGTGTCTTTTTTATAGAAAATAATAAAATTTTGATAGAAAAAATTAAAAAGAATTAAAAAAAATGGCCAGGCTCGCTCCGGGCCGCCCACGGATCGTGGGCGGGTTTCGGGCAACCACGAGACACAGGCTAATTTTACACTCCTATCAATATGAATGTTAACATGTCAATGTGAATATTCATATTGTCAACGGGCCGGGCTGGGCCAGCCCCGGGCCGAGCCGGGCCAGCCTTGGGCCGCTGGCCAATTTTATACTCTTATCAATGTGAATGTTAATATGTCAATGTAACTATTCACATTGTTAATAGGCCGGGTCAGGCCCGTCCCGGGCCGCCCACGGGCCGTGTGGGGGTTTCGGGCAGCCACGAGGCGCAGGCTAATTTTACACTCCTATCAATGTGAATGTTAACATGTCAATGTGAATATTCACATTGTCAACGGGCCGTGCCGGGCCTACCCTGGGCCGCGGGCGGGCTTTTGGCCACCCATGGGCCGCGAACCAATTTTATACTCTTATCAATGTGAATGTTAACATATCAATGTGAATATTCACATTGTCAACAGGCCGGACCGGGCCCGTCCTGGGCCGCCCATGGGTCGCGGGCGGGTTTCGCGCCGCCACGGGACGCGGGCCAATTTTACACTCCTATTAATGTGAATGTTAACATGTCAATGTGAATATTCATATTGTCAATGAGCCGGGCTCGCCCCGGCCCCACTTAAATTTTTCCGGACACCCACGAGGATTGACATGGGCCGGGCTCCTACACATTGACGATATGAACATTCACATTGACGGTGTGAACATTCACATTAGGGGTATTTTGGTAATTAAGTCACCAATAGGACTTATTGAAACATAAGAAAATAATGTGAACTAAATGGAACATAAGTAGATGAAAATGATATTTTGGTCTTCTTATCTCAAATAGGACCTAATGGAATGGTCAAAAAGAATATGGGTTGGATGGAATAAAATTCTTAGAAAGTGGATTTATCAAAAAAGCTCCCTAATTTTTTTCTCTTCTTTTACACATTAATTAATCCATTTTTCTTTCACACTCATTTATTCAATTAAAAAAAATTACAAATTATTCAAAAACTATTTTTAAAATATACAACTAAATAAGTTTTCAAAATTTTCAAACTTTATTTAAAAAATTATTTTTCAAAATTAATTTTCAAAACTAAACCAAACAAATATTTTCAAACTCGTTAACCGCGAATTAATAATATATATTTTTTAATTGTAGTACTTATATATTTTAGTACTATTTACAACAAATATATATATTATAATAAGAATAGTGGGCTCCACGGTAGCCGTTGTCGGAGATGCAATGACCGCGTTTGGCGTGCCTTAGCCAATTTATAGATTTTAATTTTGAAAAAGTTATTTTAAATGGCTTGGTTAAATTTATTTTAAATAGTTTTTTTATTTTAGTAACTTATTTTAATTCAAAAAAATTGATTTAAGAAGTTATTCACCTCCTGCTTCTAATTATGAGTTTCTGCTGTGAAAATATTAATTTATAATTATACCATTAGATTTGTGTTTTTGAAAAGGGATAATTACATTTTATCCTCTGTAGTTACACGCGTTTACACATTACTTCCCTGACTTTATAAATGTACTCATAAACTCCCTATAGTTTTGATTAATGTGCAAAAGTGACGGGATCTGGTAGACTTAATATTGCATAGGGTAGACGCGCCAAAGAAGCATGTTTGCTGGAATTAAAGATTTTGGCACCAAATTTGGAGTTTTGAGTGATCAATTCGCCATTCCACTTTCTTATATAACCATCAAGCCACCAAACCCACTATTCTTAACCAAAAAATTCTGAAATCACTTTCATTTTTGAAGATGCCATCCTCTAAGCTCCTATTATAGTATGAAATAGAAAATTAAACAGTGTGATCAAATATAAACAGCATGTGCGTATTTTTTATTAAAAAAAGAAAAAAACACTAACGGTTGTTATATTACTCTTGTCATTTTGTGGAATCTTTATTAATATAATCAATAGGATACAATAGAATTCTCAAAATATAGAACGCAAAATCACACATTAATAATTTTATGATTTTTTTTATTTGAAAATTTACTTTTTTTTTAACCAAAACCAAACTAGTTTATATCTTTGGACTTTTTTAATTAAAAAACTACTTTTTTGAGATTACCAATTAGTAATAGTTACTTTTATCCCAAGATTTTCCAAGATAATCATTACATATATACAATACAAACACTTATATATATATATATATATATGAAGGGAGAGAGAGAACGAGAGAGAGAGAGAGTTTGAATACCCAATAACATGTCTAATTGATTTCATGCTTGAAAACCTAGATTTGTTCTAGGGTTTCTAAACCCTTTTGACTCTGAAACATGAATATGAATTTATACACATTTCAAAAAAAAAGAAAAACAATGAAATCAAATTGAGAGAGTAAGAGTTTGCGCACCAGACTTGATGGTCACCGTCATTGCTCCAAGCTTCTATGCAAATTGGGCAAAACAAGTCATCAATTTCGCTCCTGCTACATTCTCCTCCACCGCCATTCTCTTCGATACCATCACCCTGAGGCAACGACAATGTTTTGGCCCCTTCTGTTCTCCTCTTACAATCTCGTATCTCTTCACTTACATTCTCCGAAGCTGGTAAAACCCTAGGCAGCGGCGGTGGAATGACATCCTTATCTTCTTTGTCTTTGTTGGAATCGTCATCGTCTTCGTAGTCGCACGCGCACAAATAAGAATATCCTCTCCGAAACCTCTCTGTTTTGCTGCCAGAATCTGTTCTGTTTACAGTCAGAAAATTATTCTATTTTTGCCTCAGCTTCTGCTCTATTCTGCCACCAAAATGACACTGCCTGCATAAATAATGGTGGTTGAATGGCCTCAAGAAGTGGTTGGCCGGACATAAAGGTGGCCGGCCGACCCTTGTTTTTGGGTATTGCCCTGTTGCAACAAAACTACGTGAGGCCCTATTTCTAGGGGATGTTTATCCTTTCTACCTCTTCCTATCATGAAACTGATCAAGGGAGGAGTAGGCTCGATTCACAAGCCATCAATTGTTGCAAAGTTGTTGCATAATAATCTATGAACCGATAGGACAAAAGATCAATAAATGGAAATAAAAGACCAACAACACATCCTCCCTATCATGGAGTTACCTCAAGGAAAGTGGTAGACATTACTTCTTGAATCATTAACATTGCTAAAGAGTGTCCAATGATTCAAGAATCAATAGGTTTAATATAATGTCCGATTAAACCCAACTCAACTTTATTATCCTTTTTTAGCACTTTTATTCCAATTTTAATCTCTTTTACATTATCTTGCCATTCTTTATTCATTTTTGTCCAAAAGTGATGACTACGTCCTCTAAGTGCAAAAAGCGATAAAGAGAAGTGTCAAACAAAAAGTTGTGCTTAACATGAGAGAGATGTAATGCCTTAGTAATGAACCTCCGAAGAGATTAAACCATTAAGTATGGAAAGTCTCTTTTTCATGCCTTGAGCAACAAACTAATGTTTAAGACTACTCTTAATCAAAGAAAGCAAAGAAATGATGGAGGTTGCAGAGATGATTATGCAAAGGTGATCATGACAAATATGAATATTTACATGGAAATTATGTAAAGAAAGCTATCAACTCAAATAAATTAGTATCTATGGCCTAAACCACCAAATCTATGAAGACTTACAACAATACAAGCATGGTATTCAAAACATAACTAAGTAAACATACTAAACAGCCTTTAAATAGCATAAAACAGTGGTGAAAATTAGTTTGAAAAGTTAGCAAAAGTAAACCAAAAAATAAGAGAATAAAGCTAGTAAGCAAGCCTAAGAAAGGGTGGCCAACCCCTCCACTTTTGGGACCTTAAAATCACATGTTTTAGCCTCTGAAAACTTTGAAAATCAGTAGCTAAAAGCAAAGTAACCAGTGGGGAAAAACAAGGATGTAAGCCATGGAATAAGGTTCAAGGAATGGTAGTTAACCCCTCCACCTTTGGTAGCTTTTAAATTACAAGTTTTAGCCCTTAAAACCAGTCCAAAACAGTGTCAAAAGGAGGAGAAAAGAGTAGTGCAAATAAGATAGAAGATGGCAAAAGTTATACCTCTTGAAGAGAGGATGTTCTTTGGTTCACAAATCACAAAGTGATCACCCTCAAAAGCTGAAATTTTGGCTCAATAATTTCAGCAAAAAGCCTCAAAATTTTGGTTTAGGAAGTGTATGTATAGTGTATGTATATTGCAAGATAGAGAGGGAGAGTGTTTGATAAGTTTTTGGCTCTTGGCAAATTTTTCTAACCTAAAACTATGATGGATGGTCCTCTATTTATAGAAAAACAAGTTCTCCTGTCGAAAATATCTACATTGAGCCAGTTGGTACAAGGTATGCAGATGGGGGACAGTTGGCAGCAAAATATATGCATGTCTAGCGGCTGGCCATGAAGAGGGACAGCCGGCCAATAAAAATTGGCCTGCCGGCTATTTTTTGGCTAGTAGGCCTCTGAGTGGTCAAGCTAGAAAAAAAATTAGATTTTGGTTCAAAGAGGGTGCAAGGTTTGGGCTTTGAAGTTTGAAAACCGAAGCCTTTTGCTGAAGAAATTGAACGATTTGGACAGTGTAACAATTCATCATTGAGTGTTCACCATGAGGCGTCCAAGTCTTAAGGGCGATAAAAAATAGGGTGTCTACAGGTACCCCTTGGGGCCCATCCCAAGTATATCAACCTAAAGCTTATATACTCATATAAGCTCTCTTATTGTTTCTATGTAGGACACCCAAAATAAGGTAACCCACATTTGATTCTTCAACTTCCCATTTCACAAAATCGAAAACGAAGTCAATTTTTCATTCACTCATAAATGGTTTTGACGATCTGTTTTCATCGTGTGACTTGTCATACGGCAAGGAACACATCACCACTTGGACCCACCTCAAAAGACATATGGGGCCCCCCTAAATTTGGGCTCAAAGATGGCCCAAAATAAGCCTATAAACCAAAATTTTCAACAGATTTATATACTTTAAGGACCTAGTAGACATAATCAACATTTTAGGAACTAAATAAATTTTGATTTATATACTTTAGGGACTAAACAGATTCAATCGATAGTTCATTGACTCAATAGACAATTTAACGATAGTTTATGGGTATAAAGTGTAATACACTCATTTTTTTTATGGTAAAGGATGTGTACCATAGCCTTTCTCATAAATAAAAGAGGGAAACACTAATAATGTGTTTGGTTGGAGGATTTAGGGAGGGATTTGGAAATAGAAAGGGAAAATGTGTGTGAAATTAGGTGAAATGTAACTATATTTTATTCTCATTTCACCTATGTTAGGTCCCTTTCTTGTCAAATCCGGGTACAAAACTTTGTGTTGAAAAAGTCGTAATTTTTCCTATGTTTTTGTCTGTCCCGCTCAAGCGGGACCATTGGCGCTCGAGCGGAGATTAGGGTCTCTCAGTATTTTGTCAGGTCTGTAAAAATACTGGAAGGTGTGATTTCGCGCTCAAGCAGGTTCTCAAGCGCTCGAGCGGAACTCTGTTTCATCACACGCATATTTTGCTGAATCCGCTCGAGCGGGATGTTGGGCGCTCGAGCAGAGATCGCGAACTCAGGTTGTCTATTTATACCTGTTTAGGCTGATTTTATTTTTTACTTTTCCTAGATCTTATTCAAGAGTCCTAGGGTTTTGTTTGAAGTTTTCTTCTGACGTTTTTGGTGAGTTTTCCTTGATAATATTGAATGAGTATTCAACTCATGAATTGAGAAGCACTTATCAAGGAGGTTGATCGAATACATACAAGAGTGTTGTTTTTCAGTGGATTCCGAAGATTCAAACGTAGAGTTTCAAAAGGCGTTTTGATTCTTTACGTTGTCGTTAATTTGACAAGTGAAGTTGTGGATTTAACTTCAAGATTGATCAGTTCCGAGACGAAGGCGTGATGAAAGAGTTACAGAAGATTCGAAGACAAATTGACTGAGTTGGGTAATTTGTGTATTATCTTTGTAATCTTTCTTTCTTCAGTAGTGGATTGATTAGTGGTGGTTTGCCCGTGATTTTTTATTACAGTTGAAAGTTCTTCAATTGTGGTTTTTTCCACGTAAAAATCGTTTGTGTCGATTTATTGTTTATTCCTAAAAACAAACAATCTAAATCACTTTCGTAAGTGCTTGTTGATTTAGATTGTGTGTTTTGGATTATTAGGATTTGGAATATTTTAATCTTGATCTAATCACGAATCACTTAGGATTTTTAATTGGTATCAGAGCAGGTCACTCTTTGTTTTTATCAAAACTATAGGAGTGTGATTTTGTGTGACTAGTATTATGGATTCTATTTGTGAAGGTAACTCGACTCATAGACCTCCTTTACTCAACGGTACAAACTATTCTTATTGGAAAGCTTGTATGAGAGCGTTTTTAAAATCCATCGATGAGAAAGTTTGGCACTGCGTAATCTATGGGTGGAGTGAACCTATTGTCACCATTGATGGTGTTGATATTTCTAAACCCCTTAATAAATGGGACACAATTGATTACCAAAACTTAAGTTGTAACAGTAAGGCTCTCAATTCCTTGTTTGCTCCGTCACACCTGAAGAGTTTCGTCGAATCTGCACGTGTGAGGTAGCAAAAGAGGCTTGGGACATTCTTGAAACGATTCACGAAGGTACTACTTCTGTTAAAAGGTCAAAACTTCAACGTCTCACCTCCGCCTTTGAAACCCTTTTTATGCGCGACGATGAGACGTTTGATGATTTCTATGCAAAACTTAGTGATATCGTGAATTCCTGTTTCACACTCGGTGAAAAATCCCGGAAGCTAAAGTTGTTGGAAAAATTTTGAGGTCCCTTCCCGAGAGGTTCCAATCAAAAGTGACAGCCATTGAGGAGGCTTAGAATGTTGATACCCTCAAGCTTGATCAATTGGTTGGAAACTTGCAGACTTATGAAGCCACCAGATTTCAAAGAAAAAACAAAAAGATAGTGTGGCTTTCACTAGTGCTCATGAGACTGCAAAAACTCCAGAGACTGAATTTGATTTAGAGTCTGAGATGACGGCTATGCTTACAAAACAGTTTTAAAAAATTTTGAAGAAAAAGAAGCCTAATTTCAGAGACCCTATTTCAAAAGACAAGAGTAATGAAAAACCCAAAACTTTTCCACCAAAATTTGCTCAAAAAACTGAAAAGAAGATTGTAAAGGGGCAAGAGATCAAGTGCTATGAATGTCAAGGGTTTGGTCATATTGCCCTTGAATGCCCTTCGAAAAAGAATCGAAAGAAAGTTTACACTGTGACTTGGGATGATGAAAGCGGGTCGGAGCAAGAACCCGAAGAACCTGAATCTGGTGAAGACGGGGATAGTGCTTTCATGGCATTTTGGACCACTTTTTCTCAATCTCTTCCAAAGTCATCGGAATTAGCTCGTGGTCAGAACTTGCATCATGCTCCCACCTTTGATGGGACTAACTACCTGTATTGGAAAATCAGAATGAGGGCTTTTCTGAGAGCTTTTGAACCAGAAGGTTGGCAAGCCATTGAAGAAGATACAGAAAGTGTAGACAATCCGGGCAATCAAAGAGCCCTAATTACTATTCGTGGAGCAATTTCCTATGAAGAACAATAACGGGTTGTTCACTGCACAAAGGCTAAAGATGCATGGGAAATTCTGAGCCAATTCCATAAAAGAGGAGATTCACCTTCACCACCATCCAGCAACTTCCCTGCCTTGGTTGCTAGACTGGATGAGGTCAAGGAGAATGAAGAGCAGAAAGAGGACGATGAAACATCTGAAGACAATGATGAGATCAATGGCGATGAACTACAACAAGCTTATGAAAAGCTGTACGAGGAATCTCTGAATTTGTCCAAAATCAACGACAAACTCTCTCTCAAGCTCAAAACACATGAGAGTGAAAATGTCAGGCTAAAAGGAGAACTTGTAGCAGCAAAACAGAATGTCATCAAGATCTCAAGTGACGGGCAAGACTTATGTGGAAAACTTCTATCTTGTGAAACTGAAAGAAATGAACTTCTGAAAGTGTATTCCACATATGAAGAAAAGCTTGAAAGTCTTGAGTTGTCACAAGCTGCATTGGAAGAGATAGTCTGTCAGAAAGACGAAGAACTCCGTATTGCTAGAACAACAATTGCCATGTGGAACAAAGGTTCCAAATCTATAGAAGACATACTCGGCTCTCAACAAATGAGTTCTGACAAAAGTAGGCTAGGCTATGGTGCGACAGCTCACAAGGGACAGACCTCTACCTCACATAACCTGAAGACTTAAGCAAAGGGAAAATTGAAAGTAGACCAGGATGATTCCTCTCTTCATCTACCAAAAGCAGGTAAGATCAACAAAAGGGAGGTAAAACCTATTTTTATTTGTCATCACTGTGGTAGGTATGGCCACATTCGTCCTTACTGTTTTGAATTGTTTGGTAAGGTGTCTCAAAAGGGTAGAAATTCGAATACTTTTTGGGCTAGGAGACAACCTTATATGTCTAGGCCGAATACCAAGACTAAAAAGATTTGGGTGAGAAAAGATGATTTGACTTGTTTAATTGTTCACACTGCTCTAAAAGCACGTGATTCACACATGTGGTATCTTGACAGTGGGTGCTCTCGTCATATGTCCGGTAACAAATCCTACTTCACCTCCCTTGAAAAATATGAAGGAGGAATTGTTACCATTGGAGATAGCGGCACTTCTAGAGTCATTGGTAAGGGCTCTATCAGTGTTGCTGGTCTTCCCAAGCTGGATAATGCTTTACTTGTTGATGGTCTTAAAGCAAATCTTTTGAGCATTAGTCAAATGTGTTATTCCCATCATGAAGTATTGTTTTCAAAAAATAAATGTGAAATTTTGGATAAAAAGGGAAATACTGTCTTGCATGGGGTTCGCACATCTGATAACTGCTATGGGATTGTTACTACTAATGATCTCACTTGTCACTCTACCATCATTAGTAACATTGACCTATGGCATCAAAGATTAGGCCACATGAATTTCAAAGACCTAACTAAGATAGCCAACAAAGAGCTTGTGAGAGGAGTACCTAAACTGGGTAAGAATTTGAGCCATGTGTGTGGACCATGTCAACTTGGAAAGCAAACTCGTGCCCCTCATAAAAAGGTGAACAGCTTTACAACCAAACGTCCTCTTGAATTGGTTCACATGGATTTAATGGGTCCTACTCGCACTGAAAGCATTGGAGGTAAAAGATATATTTTTCTAACTGTTGATGATTTTACTCGGTTTTCGTGGGTAAACTTTTTAAGAGAAAAATCTAATACATTTGATGCTTTCCAGGCTTTAGTCCTTAAAATTCAAAATGAACAGGGTGTTTCCATTGGGCGTATCATAAGAATCTGAACTGATCATGGTCGTGAATTCGAAAATAGTTCGTTTTCGGATTTTTGTGATATGCATGGAATTAAGCATGAATTTTCTGCACCTATTACTCCACAACAAAATGGAGTGGTTGAGAGGAAGAACAGAGTTGTTCAAGAAATGGCTAGGGTCATGCTCCTAAGTAAGAGTCTTCCTCCAAAGTTTTGGGCCGAAGCCCTAAATACTGCAGTTTATGTCATAAATCGCGTGTATTTAAGGCCCGACACTTTACAAACTCCATATGAATTGTGGAAGGGTTTGAAACCTAATGTAAAATACTTCAAAACTTTTGGGAGTAAGTATTACATCTTCAAAGATAGAGAGCCCTTGGGCAAATTTGACTCCCGAAATGATGAAGGTATTTTTCCAGGGTATTCAACCAACAGTAGGTGTAACAAGTCCGCGAGGGACCTCAATGCTACAGTTCGGACTCGTCTTGTCACGGTTCTTAATCTTGAACCGAAGAGTCCAAATCCGGCAAATCATTTTGAGAAAACAGATTTTGAAAGAAGTGCCAAACATGGACTGCTTCGCCAGATACAGAGTTGCCACCTAAATATTTTTTTAGAGGGGAATTTAGGAAACCCTGACTCGGTGCCAAAGGCCACGTGTCCGTCATCACCAAAGTTGCCTCGGCTTGGGAACTTGGGTACGATTGGGGAAGGTCAGCTATGAGCACCCCCTCTCGCCCGATCCGAAGATCGGCCTCTACTAACCATGATATCCAATTTTGAAAACATTATGTGTTCTTGTTCCGGTTATTAGCCTAAAATTACTATGTTGTGCGCATAGCAAACAAGTATAGACTAGATTGCCTAATTTGGAACAAAACATTGTATATCCGTTTGTTTGGAAAACGTTTTGGAATTTGCTACTCACAAGTAGGCTAAAATACGGATTTCAATGAGTTGTTCCAACTCGAACAATCCAACCTTCACCCGCAGGTATTCAGGCAGTTATATCACATAAGCATCTAGCCACATGATAAGCATGCTATTATGTTAACATTCACACTCATTCGAGATGCTAAAGCATAAAATACTTACAGTGTACTCTGTGCCAAAATAGTAAACTAGTTAGCAAACATGCGTGATCCTAGTTCATGTTAAAGTGGCTAATGCATCGCATACAGAATGTCACATAGAATAGGCTCGGCTAATCTAAGAATGACATGCGAAAATGCACAAGTAGCACGTATTCAAGTTAGATTTAAATACTTATGCGGTTAGCATGATGCGCCGAGCCCGATGCATGCAATACTGATGAATGGATGCACGCATGCATAGCATAAAGTATGCTAAAGTAAATATGCCCTAACGCTAACCACCAAAGCAGGTAAGTAAAAGAGAGAAAGAAGTGGGGGTTGGAAGACATGCACACACGCACCCACACTTATTACAAATTTGCCCTCGCTCGGAGCGGCCGAAAGAATAATACAATTTAATTAACCTACAAGCTAATTAAATATTACAAATCAATTAAATTAGCTAAGCAAATTAACTAATCTAATTAAGCAGTAAACAACAGCCTCGGGAAGAGGGTCCAATGCATGAGCGCTCGATTCCGCTCGGAAAGTCACTGCCATGCACAAGATGCCTCTGCTTTGGCTGTTATCCTCCTCTGAAGACTGCACAAGTCCCAGGGTTGCTTCTCTGAGTGCTGTAGAACACCACCGGCTGAAGGGATTGGTCACCGGCCATGTATAATGGTCACCGGCCACAAAATACTCCATCGGCCAACAATGGATGGCCGGTTGGCACTGAAGATGGCCGGCCGGCCAAATCTCCCTACAGAAACTGATTTGACAGCAGCAGAGGACAATACTTGGTATGGCAATGCATTTCAAGCAATGTATGCACCAACCACACTCCTTATCATGTGTATGACTCAAAGGAGGATGGGCCTCGATTCTCGGACTACCAATTGCGCATTTCCATGCATGATGGCCCAAAGGATCAAGTGTGCATTTTGATATGGAATGCAATGCACATAATCAAACAAATGGAACTCAACCTCTATCACAAGCAATTCAAGAGGCCAAGCATGCATGCTAATGCAATGCAACCTAGACATAGAAGCTAAGTATGCAACATGGCAATACAAACAAGCAATGATGTTAGGCATACAACTCAAGGTACACAAGTATGCAAATATGCTAGTTACTCAAGCATGCAACATGTTAGGCAATTCAATTAAGAGAAATGCATGCCAAATACAAAGTCACTTAAACAAGCCACAACACATGATAGGCCAAGCATGCAATCAACACACAAGGTAAGCATGTCACAACATGCAAGAATGGACTTAGACTAATTTAGGCAGCCCTCAAACTAACCTAAAACAGTGGCCAAAGTGCTCAAACATGAGGGCCAACACACACACACACACATGCACATGTTAATGGGCCATCACTTAAGCACAAAGAGGGACTCTTAAGTACACTTAAAAGGAGAACAATATGGACAGTTAGCATGCACATTAAGCTCTAAAATCATGTTGTAAAATGATGCCAAATCAATTTAAACAAGGGCCATCAAAGCATGCAAGCAAAGCCAAGACTTAAGGTAATCCAAAGGGGTATTGAACCATCCTTAACAAAACCAAACATGGCATGAATTGAACAACTAAAATCAGATTTCTAGCATGTTAAAACAAAGCCAAAAGACCACTTAGATGGCATCTAAATGACTTATACATGGAAGCATACGCATGATCTCTTGAAACATCAAAGGGGCCATGAAATGCAAGCATACAAGCATGCTAAGTGGACTGAAATGGCATGGCAAGTGGTTCCAAACCACTGAAATGATGCAAGGATGCATGCTAGAGGTCTATACATTTAAGGCTTACAAGCCAAAATGCAAAGGGGCTATGCAATGCATGCCATGGTCGACCAAAACAACCAAGGGCAGACCTTAAGCATGGAAAAACAAGTACAAAAGCTTCGCAAAGCTGGGCCTAAAACATGCTTGAACAAGGGTCAGAGCCTAGATGCATGTTAAGGCTAAATGATGGCATTACAAGACATGTATGCAAGGCATGCAAGGTGTGTCCAAACCAACATGAAACAGAGGTAATACATGGCAAAATACTACCAAATAATAGTTAAGGCATGGTCAACATGAACCTAAACTAGGTGCTCACACATGAGGCAAAAATAGCCCTTTTCAAGGACAACAAGGAGAAGGGGGTGGCCCTCTCCTTCCTAGGACCTCAAGGCACCATCCTCACCTCTGAAATCTCTCAAGATTTCAGTGGTGAGGAGGCCCAAACATAATGGTCCCGGGGCTCAACCAAAAATGGTACAAAATGGAGCCTAACAAGGCTTAAGAGGGGTCAAACAACCCCGAAGCTTAAAACAACCTTAACCAACTATTTAGAGCACTAAAAAACAGAACTTTTCTATGTTATACACAAAGCTCAAAAATAGTTGTAAGGTAGGCAAAAATACAATGCAAGAATGGGGTAAAAAGGGACAAAAGTCTTACCCTTGTAGACCCTCTTCAAGAATGGAAGACCAGCTGCTTCTTTGGCTCAAACCAGCTCCAAAACTTCAAAAACAACCCTCAAGGGCCTCAGCTCCAAGAGAAGGTGTGATGGTGGGTGTTTGTGTGCAATAATAAGCCTAAACACACACAAAACAAAAGAGAGAGAGAGAGAGAGATATAGAGATGGAGGATATATAAGCCCTAACCCTAAAACTCAAAACCCTCTGAAAATGCTGTCTAAGTTGTCTAACCCTCAACAAGAGAGAAGAGGCTTCCTCTTATAGACAATTTAGTCTTGTAAAGCTTCCAAAGGACGCTAACAAGAGGGAAATCCCTCCATACACGTGTATGGAGGGGGTGAAAGTGTATGCCAGCTGCACAAAAATATCTGCAAAAGCAGATGCACAGTAGTCGGCCAGCCAAAAATGCAATTGACCAAAGAAAGATAGCCGGCCGGCCATCTATAGTGCCGGCCGGCCAAACATTTGGCCGGTGGAAACAAAACACAGCCGGTGGCCTCAAGCCATGGCCGGTGGAGTGTGGGGATGGCCCACAAGCCATTCCTTGCCCCTCCAAGGCAAAGCACAAGTGTTTGGTGCAAAACCAGACACGAAACAGTCGAGTCGAGAGATCCTGAGGCAAGGCGCGTAGCTGAGACCTCCGGGAACTCAAGACGAACACAAACATGGATGATCACCGAGTGTTCAAGCGGTGACGACCAAGTCTTGAGGACGGTCAAAAATGGGGTGTCTACAGTCGGGCTTTTCGAGTCTATAACCTGCGAACTTCATCATTAATGGAATCTATCAATGTGGTTATAGATGACACAGGTTCACCTACTTCAGCAACAAATGAGGATGACAATGGTGAGTCTCCAATCTTGGATACTGTACCACAAAATCAAGGAGAAGCTGCGGTCCGATCACAAGAAATTGTTACAACACCATCCTCACAGGTAAGTTCAAATCCAAAGAGTGCTCAAAGGGACATCACTCATGTTGCTTCTGTCACCGCAAGTCCTGAGCTTAAACCATCAGCAAGGGTGAAACTGAATCATCCAGCTTAATAGGTGATTGGAAGTGTCTCGGATTGAATGAAAACCCGAAGACAGATTCGGGATGAGGTATCACATATGTGTTATGTTTCATTAATTGAACCTAAGAATTTTAAAGAGGCCTTGCTAGACGATAGTTGGGTCAATGCTATGCATGAAGAATTAGGTCAATTTGAACGTAACAAAGTTTGGACTCTAGTTCCCAGACCTAGAGACATGAATGTGATAGGTACCAAGTGGATCTTTAAAAATAATCTGATGAGAATGGTACTGTTGGTAGGAATAAAGCTAGGTTGGTTGCTCAAGGCTATACACAAGTAGAGGGTGTTGATTATGATGAGACGTTTGCCCCAGTTGCACGTCTCGAATCTATTCGTATTTTGCTTGGTGTTGCATGTTTTCTTGGCTTTAAATTGTTTCAAATGGATGTGAAAAGTGCCTTTCTGAATGGGTACTTGAAAGAATAGGCATATGTTGAGCAACCAAAAGGGTTTGAGGACCCTAAATGTCCTAATCATGTCTACAAGTTAGACAAGGCTTTGTATGGGTTGAAACAAGCCCTCAGGCTTGGTATGATAAACTTACTACCTTTCTTCTTGATAATGATTTTCAAAGGGGTAGTGTGGATAAGACTTTATTTGTGAAACATACTAAGTCTCATATTCTTGTTGCTTAGATATATGTTGATGATATTGTGTTTGGTTCCACTACTGATCATCTTGTGAAATATTTTTCGGATTGCATGACACATGAGTTTGAGATAAGTATGATGGGAAAGTTGTCTTATTTCTTAAGTCTTCAAATTAAACAGTCTCCTTCGGGTATGTTTGTTTCTCAATCTAAGTATGCTAAAAATCTAGTGTCAAAGTTTGGTCTTGAGTTTGCCAAATATGCACGCACTCCCATGAGCACCAGTCTTCACCTCTCCAAAGATTCCTCTGGTATTGATGTTGATCCTACCCTTTATAGGAGTATGATAGGGAGTCTTTTGTATCTAACAGCCAGTCGTCCTGATATTTCTTTCAATGTCGGTGTTTGTGCCCGTTACCAAGCCAGTCCTAAAGAGTCTCACCTTCTTGCGGTCAAACGCATCATCAAATATGTTAATGGGACCTTGGGGTATGGGGTTTGGTTTTCCACTAATACTACAACTGAAATTACTGGTTTTTCTGATGCCGACTGGGCAGGGTGTGCTGATGATAGGAAAAGTACATCCGGGGGGTGTTTTTACCTTGGGAATAATCTGGTTTCCTGGCATAGTAAAAAGCAAAATGCCATTTCTCTTTCCACTACTGAGGCTGAGTACATTGCTGCAGGGAGTTGTTGTGCACAAATACTGTGGATGAAGCAAATGCTTCATGATTATGGGATAGAACAGAACACTCTTACACTTTTCTGTGATAACACAAGTGCCATAAACATTTCAAAAAATCCTGTCCAACACTCTCGCACCAAAGACATTGACATTTGTTATCATTTTATTTGAGAGTTAGTGGAAGAAGGCCTTGTTGTTCTTGAGCATGTTCCCACTGAGCATCAAAAAGCTGATATTTTTACAAAACCCCTTGATCTTCTTCGGTTTGAGTTTCTTATAAAGACCTTGGGTGTCATGCTCGATCACTAGAGTGTTACTTGTTCCTTGAGTAGGTGTAAGTGTTTGGCCTTATATGTGCTTGGATGCTATAATCTCATTGTCATTGATATCTGTTTGTCTTGCATCCAACTTTTTATGTACACTACTTATGCTGCTTACAAGATCTCATTGTTCATTGTTCATAGCTCATTTTGAATGCCCATGCTCATTAACCTCATGACCTCATTCTGTACACATCCTTGAGATAAATTATTGCAGGGGTTTCCGCACAAGTGATCAAAGTTCTCTATGGACCACTAACAGTGTTTCTTGTACTTTTACAGTGAAATTGACCGATACTAGCATATAATGGGTGATGTTGAGTCTCTTAACCATCTACCATCTGTTTTCACTCCCACGATTTCTCCCTCAGTTCCTTGAAGTCCGGGCATTAGGAAAAGGCTACCTCAGAGGCACCAACCAAGCCTTCATTATTGATTTCATTCTTCTCTGTTTTGGTTTCCATACTCTTGAGTGTAAATGCCACCAGTGAGTGCCCACAAGAAAGAAAAAGTCAAAAATATAAAATTAAAAAAAAAAAGGACTAATTGATTGAGGGGGAGCCTCCGCGTTTACTCAACAAATACCCCGCGATCCCTAGTGGTTTGACTTTTCTCTGTGTTGTTAAGTTTGGTGGAGGTTCAGCCATCCGATCACTACGAGGATTAACTCTAGCTCAGTGGACTCTCATAGATTGCACACACACACCTTATTTTATGAGATTTCATGTTGGATTTTGAGTTGTACATTCTCATGTAGCTTATGATCACTGATTATATTTTATCTGCTTTGCTCATGATTTCCAGTGTCATTGTTTTTTTTTTAAAATTACAAGTTTACAAAATTCATGAATTGCGGATTATTTCATCTTAGTATCCATTTTGGCTAAATGTGATCATCTACTTTTGTTTCAAGTCTCACACCTTGATTTTGAGTATAGTGTTGTTTGCATAAAAAAAAAAAAAAAACAAAAAAAAAAAAAAAAAAAAAAGGTGTCCGCTCGAGCGGACTGTTCCACGCTCGAGCGTGTTTTTTTGCCTTGCAGCATCTTTCTCCTTGTTTTACAGTTCCATGAAGGGTGTTTTGCGCTCGAGCATCATTCTTAGAGCTCGAGCAGGTATATGCTTGCCTTGCCTCACGCTCGAGCGCTCCTAATTACGCTCGAGCGACCATATTTTGTATAAAACTCCCTCCCTCGACTTTTTAGGTCAGTTTTTTTCCCTCTTTTTCCGTCTCTCTTCCCTAGGGTTTGGCTCGTGGTCTAGTGGGGCTCGTTTTTGCCTTTCTTCTTCCTCTTCCTCGCCGATTTCACCTTTGGTAAGCTTTTCCCTCTTCTTCTCTTTGTTTTTTTTTGCTATTTCGACTCTTGTGGGGGTTATATTTCGGGTTTTGGGTTGTTTGTTTTGTGTCTAGTTGTTTTTTCCCCTTTCCTTACTCACTTTCACTGAGTCATGGTTACCTTTCCTGATGGATTTCATGTTATTTTCTTGTTGTTTGCTGTGTCATTAGCCCTAGGGTTTCACATTGTTATTTTTTAATGGTCTTGTGTCTTTCATATTTTTGTTTGGTTTGCTTTTGATGTCCTAGATTGTTAGGTACCAACTAATGTAGGTATGTTGCGGCTTGGTTCTAATTTGCAAAATTTTGGATCATGTTTTGTGATTTCTTGTCTTCATTATATCCGTGATATTATGCCCTACATCTGTCATCCATTAATTTGCCCTGCACTATGTCATCACTATTATGAATTGTGGTTGTTGATTTACTTCTTCTGTTATTTTTATATTCGTTTTAAGTATTGTCAATCTCCATCTCATTATTACACTTGTTACTAATAGTTTGTTTTGGTCTTTGTTTGGTTTGGTTTTTGGCTTTGTTGGGTTTTGGGTTGTAGTTGTGTCTCATCTCATCATGTCTGCCCCTAAGCGCCGAAAGGCTACAGTGTCTCATCCTACCTTTAATACTGAGAGGTTTCAGACAGCCAAACAGGCCAAATTGTTCCATAAATCTTTTGAGGCTCGAACTGTTCACCTAGAACGGAATGTCCAGCCTAACACTTTCGAGTCCATTCAAATCCGTCCATTGTTTGACCCCCTAGGTGGTGATTTGGTGTTGCCTTTTTCTGGTCGTCAAAATCTCGACTGGGTTCGAGAGTTTTACTGCAATATTCAGCAAATTAGTGACATTGAGCCTTCTTTCACTACTTGGGTTAGGTCTCAATCTATTTCTGTCACACCTGATCTCATTCGCAAGCTTCTTAAGATTGAGAGAGTCTTTCCTGAGTTCTATCCTTTTCCAGTCCGTCCCACCTGTGATTTCAATAATGTGGCTGAGGTGTTATGTGGTGCTTTCCGTACTTGGCCTTTGGGTACATTGATTAAACAGTTTGAACTTCTTCCGGAGTTTAGACTGCTTAATCTTATTGTTTGTGCCAACATCCTTGTGACCACTCACTCATCCGAAATTAATCAAGACCAAGGATTTGTTTTGTTCTGTATCACCCGTCACATGTCTTGATCTAGCCACACTGATTATTAAGAAGATGACAGGTGTTTCTGGGAATAAACAATTAGGACTTCCTTATGGTTGTATGATCAACCATCTTTTGTCTGAGCTTGAGGTTCAAGTGTTAGAGGATGGTGAGTTTGCCTTTCCCTCCCGACCATTCACAAAGAAAACTGTTTCTCAGAGTCGGGTCGGGCTCATGTTAAGGAGGAGTCTTCTCGGGCCGGTACTTCTGCAGGTACCGCTGCTGGACTAGCTGAGGAGGCGGAGTTTGACGCTACCACCACTGGTGGTGAGGCAGATGCTATTCCACCTCGAGCTCTTCATGATCAGCTTCAACATTTTGAGGAGGCTATGACCCGGCGGTTGGACTTTCTAGATGCACGCTTTGATGCTTTTGATGGTCGCCTTAGTCAATTGGAGCAGACTGCCATCCACGCTACTTCTCAGCTGGCGCACATCATTTCCTTACTTCAGCTTCAGCAGCCACCGTCTCCCCCTGGTGCATGATTCATTGATTCCTTGATTCCCGGTCAAAAAAGGGGGAGAGTTTTGGTGATACATGGTGATTCATTGCACATTGGTGGTACATATTTTGATATTTGGATATTTTGTTCATGTTTGGATATGTTGGATACTTTGTTGATATTTGGATATTTGGTTTTGTCTTGTTAAATATTTGAATATTGTAGTTGGTGGTTAAGTCTGATCTGTTTGGATATTATTGTGGTCATTATGGATACTGTATCATGGTTATTTGTATCATGGTTATCTTTCTATGTATGTTTTGATATATTCTTATACAGTTCCACAAGTTTTGTTTTTCTGGTATGTTGCTAGCTATTTCACAGGTGAATGTTGGATGAAGTTGGATGGATGGATTGATCTCATATTTTCTTTGTTATTAATCTTGTCTAGTGCATGTGTTTAAGGACAAATGTTTAGAAAGGTTTTGTCCGGGAATTGACAAAGGGGGAGATTGTTAGGTCCCTTTCTTGTCAAATCTGGGTACAAAACTTTGTGTTGAAAAAGTTGTAATTTTTCCTATGTTTTTGTCTTTCCCACTCGAGCGGGACCATTGGCGCTCGAGCGGAGATTGGGGTCTCTCAGTATTTTGTGTTGAAAAAGTTGTAATTTTTCCTATGTTTTTGTCTTTCCCGCTCGAGCGGGACCATTGGCGCTCGAGCAGAGATTGGGGTCTCTCAGTATTTTGTCAGGTCTGTAAAAATACTAGAAGGTGTGATTTCGCGCTCGAGCTGGTTCTCAAGCGCTCGAGCGGAACTCTGTTTCATCACACGCATATTTTGCTGAATCCGCTCGAGCGGGATGTTGGGCGCTCGAGCGGAGATCGCGGACTCAGGTTGTCTATTTATACCTGTTTAGGCTGATTTTATTTTTTACTTTTCCTAGATCTTATTCAAGAGTCCTAGGGTTTTGTTTGAAGTTTTCTTCTGAGGTTTTTGGTGAGTTTTCCTTGATAACATTGAATGAGTATTCAACTCATGAATTGAGAAGCACATATCAAGGAGGTTGATCGAATACATACAAGAGTGTTGTTCTTCGGTGGATTCCAAAGATTCAAATGTAGAGTTTCAAAAGGCGTTTTGATTCTTTACGTAGTCGTTAATTCGATAAGTGAAGTTGTGGATTCAACTTCAGGATTGATCAGTTCCGAAACGAAGGCGTAGTGAAAGAGTTACAGAAGATTCGAAGACAAATTGACTGAGTTGGGTAATTTGTGTATTATCTTTGTAATCTTTCTTTCTTCAGTAGTGGATTGATTAGTGGCGGTTCGCCCGTGGTTTTTTATTACAGTTGAAGGTTCTTCAATTGTGATTTTTTCCACGTAAAAATCGTTTGTGTCGATTTATTGTTTATTCCGAAAAACAAACAATCTAAATTACTTTCGTAAGTGCTTGTTGATTTAGATTGTGTGTTTTGGATTATTGGATTTGGAATATATTAACTTGATCTAATCACGAATCACTTAGGATTTTTAACCTACATTTTCTCTTTTCTTTTCCAAATCTCTTTCCAAATTCCCTAACCAAACACAACGTAAAGAGAGAAAAGAGAGGGGAAAAAAAAAAAACAAACAAACAAACAAACAAATTTGAATAAAAAGAAGAAAGAAAAAAAAAAGTTATCTGCCTTTATGAGGGAGGTAAAGAAAGAATTTTATTTTAAGATTTTTTTTTTTTTTTGAGTTAAATGCTAATTTTGACAAGAAGCACAAACACATTTTTTTTTTTACAAAATGTATCATAAAAATGATGTGTCAATAACTTTTTAAAATAAAAATCATTATGATGAACTTTTGATTTTAAAAATAAGAGGATCCAAGACTATCACATAATTATGAGCTAAAATTTTGTGAGTTTTTGTGTTTGTATATAGTCTTTTGATAAACACGGACAATCTATTGTTTCCTTCTTTATGTTTTTAGTGTAAATACTAAAATAATTATAGTTTCAAAAATGCTTGAAAATTGTTCCAAAAATAAAGTCCAAACAACTAAAACCAAGGTGTATGTTTGCACTGGTGTAATCAGAAAGTTAATTTAGTGGTATCATTTAGGGTTGGTTAAGATGTGGGTTGATTTTTTGATTTTTTGATTATTTTAGTTTGAGGTTAGAAAGTTTTGTTTGGGATTGATTTTTTGGCTTTTGACTTTTGTTAGAGAAAAAAAAAATGATTATGATTTAGATGTAACATTTTGTCTTATTGAATTAAAAAGTTTGTTTTGTCTTTTTGTGACTATTTTAGTCCAAAAAAATCTCCTTTTAGCTTATGCCAAACTAAGGCTTAATTACTTATCATCAATATTATTATTTTATATTATTGAGCAAAGACTCTGAATTTTAATCTATTGAGCAAAGAGAGTGAGAGATATTTTTTTTTTTAAAAAAAATTATTATTAAAAAAAAATATTTAAGAAAATCATGCTAAAAAATTAGGTTATCCCTTTTAGGAAAATTTATCTATAAATCCTATTTTGAGAAATGGTGATCCGATTAGTTCTAAGAATTTTCTTCTGGACCAATTAGTTACATTGATTTTGGAAAAGTAGATTTAATATATTATTTGAAAATTAGATTTACGGTTGTACCCTTATTTCTATTATTTTTTTGTGTGTGTGTGTGCGTGCTAAAAAGGTAAGATACACAACTTATGAGAATCAAATTTAGATTAAATTTTTATTTGAGAATCTTTTTTTATTTAAAATGACTTGAAAGGTAAGATTTTTCAAACATATTAAAAGGAGTACAAAAATGACTTGAAATATGAGATTCTTCAAATATTTCAAAATGATGTGAGATTCTTCAAATATTTCAAAAAGAGTGCAAAGACTCGTAAGTTTTGAGCAAACGTATAATTTCAATCTGTAATACTCAAACGTAACACTTCAAAAAAAAAAAACTCTTTAGTGTACTTTTTCTAAACGTAACACTCTAATGTAACACTCCAAAAAAACTCTTTAGTGTAATACTCCAATGCAACACACAAAAAAACTACTTATTGTACTTTTCCCAAACGTAATAATCCAATGTAACACTACAAGAAAATGATGTGTGATTCTTTAAACCATTCCAAAAGGGTGTGTAATTCTTCAAACCATTCCAAAAGGAATACAAAAATTCCTTAATAAACTTTGGGTAAATGTATAATTTCAAACTGTGAGTATTACATTTGAAAAAAATATACTAAGTAGTTTTTTAGTGTGTTGCATTGGAGTGTTACGTTTGAGATTACATTGATTGCAGTGTTACATCTAGGAAAAGTACATTAAAAAAATTTTTTGTGTGTTACATTAGAATGTTACGTTTGGAAGAAGTTTGAAGTGTTACATTTAGGAAAAATACACTAAGGAGTTTTTTAGTATGTTATCTTCGAGTTTTACGTTAATGAAGTGTTACGTTCTTATTTGTAATGTGGGATTTGTTCTAGAATGAAGAAAAATCTAAAACCTCTATAATGTTGCTTGCCCAAATATGTAATTTCACATTTGGAGAAACCCACTTTTATCCCTAAAAAATTAAATCCAAACGTACAAGTGACTATCCTTTTGTGTAATTTTCATTTTAATGAGACCTTTGGATTCATAAGAAAAATGAAGAACTAAACAGTTTACAAAATCATATTTTGGAATTTGTTGGTGCTTCACCCTACCTTTTAACTTCTTTTATGTTTTAATAAATCGGTAAGAAATTAATTACAAATATGAAAAGAATTTCATCAAACTAGACAATTAAAATTCAATAACCATATTCCGTCCAACAATACACGAAGCCCAAACTTAAGAAGAAGAAATAATCATTTTTTGGCAAAAAAGAAAAATGAAAAAAAAATAATCAATTACCTACAACTCCCAAGTAGAGAAATAAATATCACAAACGATATCAAATTCTTCTTCGTAAGAATTGCAATCCACAACTTCACACCACAAAGTAGTGCTAATTAGGCTCAGCTAAATTCTACTTTTTTTAAAAAAAAAGATAAATATATATAAATAAAATATTTAAATAGAATTATTAACCTGTTTTATTCTTTTATAAAGGACTTACTATTATCTTCATAATTTCAAAATATCACTAACACGTCATTTTGAATATATTTTTTGTTTGTAAATTATTTGACCCCATCATGTTTATTTTTTAACAATTTCAGTGATGTCAATTTACAAAAAGCTTCCAAAAATTTTACAAAGTACTATTATGTAATTCTGTAAGAAATTCAAAGTTGAGGGGATTGAATTCAACCCACTAAACCATATGTAAATCCCCCCTTGATTGTTTGGGACCAGGCCGGCAGGCAAGCATGGACATGATCTAATCTTTCCAAAGCTAAAAGAGTGGCCAAAACCGAGACAGGCAACAATTATGTATTTTTTGATCAATTTGGTTAGGACTATAAAAAACATGAACATCCCTCCATTTACAATTTTCAAAAAGCATTTTCAATTTATAAATAATAAAAAATAATAAAAAATAAAAAATCTATAGCGTTGCAATGCTTCCACGTTGTTGACTCTTCCTTATAAGGCTGGATTCTCTATTCAGAATTGTCCTTGTCCTCTTGGTTCAAAACGCATCTTATAATTGCAAAAATTATCAGATGGGCTAGTACAACCAGCGTGATGGCATGCCTATTCAATTATATGCATTTTAAGTGTTTATTCATTTCTTATTTTTTATGAAAATAATGTTATTTATCATAAGATAGATATATAATCATGTGGTCTTTAACCTAAAAGGATTGGCTTAATGGATGCAGCTTGGGACTTGAAGATGTGCTCACTTTAGGTCTTAGGTTCAACTCCGATTAGGTGCTATCAATTCCTTGGGGTCACACTTGTTGACTCTACCCGAGATTTGTCCGATCTACGTAGAAGGGGAGCTTTGCGTGATCCTGAAATTAGTCAAGTTATGCATAAACTGACTCGGACACTTCAACAAAAAAACAATAAAAAAAAGAAAAGCCCCTTTTAAGAGCACTCAACTTTCATGTTATTGGCAAAGAAAATTGCAAAAATGAAATATAATAATGCTACATAGACTTAATTTTTTATTCCTAAATCATCCTTAATGATGTGACATTAAGATTAATTTTACATAATAAAATATTTGACAAATTAAAATTTAATACTTATTAGATATATTTTTAAAAATAATAAATTAGATATGTCAAATATTTTTGAATGACATAAGAGGAGTATTCACCCGAAAAAAACATAAGAGGAGTGATGATTGCCTAGATGACCGAAGCAAGCATAAATTGAGTACATGTTTAATAATACAGTTTCGATCCACCGCATATACAGAGGATCCACTTTTTGTGGAAAATTGCAAGCTTGGGTTGGTCCACCCATTGAAAAACAGTCATGCTACATATCACTAAATTTTTACCATTGACACTATCATTAATGATGTGGCAAGTCAAAAAAAAAAAAAAAAATTAAGACACAAAACACATGTGGCAGTGGGTGGGACCCACTGCCACATCCCTAGTGCAATCACTCATTAGTGATCTGTATCATTTTTCATTGAAAAACACACATGGTTGAACTTTTTAACTTTTTGATTTTTTAATTTTTTTTTTTTTTTTAACCATCGAAGTTGTGAAAAAAAGGAGAGTTGAAGATAAGTACTAAAAAACAATCAAAGTAGTTATTACTGGTAGAGAATTATTTATTGGAAGCCCTTTTAATGGATGTCAATTTTTTTAGTAATGAAAATTGTTATTGCTCTTCAATGGTGGATGCTTTTGAGAACCAAAGGTCCAAACGATGCCACCAATCAGCCTTGATTGGATCTTATTAGGTCAACTCTACATTAAAAATTTGATTATTTTTTGGCATATGATAAGTCTAAACTCCTCTTTATATTTTATCTCTCTATATTCATTAATATCTTTCATGTAGGCTCTAATCGATACTCATAGGTGATCTGAACCATCTATTTCGTAAGTTTCGCAATAAAATTTATCCATGCAAAAAATTAATTTTGTAAGATAAATATAAATACAAGAGCAAAGCATATTTTGTTTTATAAAATAAATCATTTAAATTTACAATCATATTTGTCGTTTATTTTATAAAACAAAAGGTGATTTGCTCATGTGTTTATAAATATCTAATGAAATTAATTTTTTGCATAGATGACTTTTATTGTAGAGTGTACGATGTAGACAACTTGAATCATCGATATGGATTCAAATTAGGACTTACAAAAGGAGTATGAATAAGTACGAAGAGATGAAAGTATGGAGAGTGAATGGATTGTGGGATTTAAACACCATGTGGGATAGGCGTCAATTGTTCTTGCGTTATGGGCTATTTGGCGTGGGCTGTAATTGGGTTCGGCAAGAGGATATCATCGGGCTATTATTGAATTTGACTCTGTTGAGGCAGTCCAAATGATTAAAGACCCAAGTCTAGTAGATCCTAATTTTAATCTGAGCCAAGAGATTCGGGAGATGTTGTCCAAGGAATGGCAATGTGCCCTTATTTCTGTTTGGAGGGAAACCAACAATTGCGCTTATTTTCTAGCTAAAGAAGCTCTCCAAATGGACAGTGGTTGCGAAAAAAAAAAAAAAAGTAGGAAAGAGAGAACTTGGAAAATGAGAATAGGAAAATAGAAATCGAGGTCGAATCCTCCATGTACCCAATTACATTTCTATCACATAATAAGTTTCTTTTACTTGAGTGAGTGAATGGAAGAAAACTTTGGAATAGAGGGACATGAGAAATTTGGATAGATATGCTCTTTTAATTGTACAAGGACACATAACTAGTTTTTCTTACTCTTTCTCTATTTTTAATTTAAAATGATCATATGTTCCCTACTATTTAGTGGATGCTTCATATCGACACAATCCCACTCCATGTTGGATATGGTTGAGGATGTAAGAGCAACTCTAATGCGGCTATTATTCGAGCTACCATAACTATATTATAGTAATTGGGTGCTTTAATGGGGGTTATCGTTGAAGTTGCCAAATTTTAATATTGCTCTTCTTGGTGCTAAATTTGACATATGTTTTAGTAGATTGTCAAATTTTGATATTGTTATCAAAATAAAGATGCGTTTTATAGAGATTTAATGATAGTTGGAAAGATGAGATGACGATGGTGCCAAAATTTTGAAATAAGCATTGGAGTAAGGTTGCCAGACTTTGGTCTTTTCATACTAGTGCATAGCTAAAATTTGGGTGTTCAGGTTGTTTCCACGTTAATGGAAGGCTTTAGTTGTAAGGCCCACAAATATCTGGGCTGGGTAAGACTAAGCAGTAAGCATAGGCGGACTTGTTTTCTTGGCCCAACCTATTTGGACTCAGGCCTGGACAAAAAGGAGATCATTTGTTGGGCCATGCTACTGAGATCACTATGGCCCTACTAGTGAGGATTGAATGATAAGAAACTTGTTGGGGCGATCTGCGTTTGCATTGCTAGTAGCCCTTACAGAATTGAAAGGGAAAATTCTATTTCCACACACTGTTTAATCTCTGTATATATTATATCTCATTTGACTCACTTATGAATTTGATTATATAGTATTATTCTCATTTCACACACCAAATGTTTCAATTATAACCCTAACTCATAATATGTACATACACCACTCAATATGTTTTTCCACACATTACACCTTCAAACCTCTTTAGAGTCGATTTCTTTGCATTGTGCTTCGAATTGCTTCTCTTTTGATTCAAGCTCTCTGATACACCGTTCAATCGATTGTTTTGCGACATCCAATTCCTTCTCTTTCGATTGGAGTTCTATGAAGCTCTCATTGATTTTTTTTTCTGGACAGAATTGAGCTTTCTCGATTATTCCTCCAACAAACCCAACTATTTCTCTCTCGATTCGAGCTCTTTGAAGTGTTCAGAAGTTGATTTCAATTGTTCCTCTCTGGATTGAAGCTGTTGGAATCATTGTTGGATAAAGTTTAGGATGTGTTGAAAATTTTAATATTTTTCGGAAGTTAACTTCTAAAATAATGAAATTATCTCAGCGGTTGATTTCCAAACATAATGAAAATTTTCGACACTGGTTTGCCGAATGAAAATCATGAATAGAAAAAAAAAATTCAAATTTTACACATAAAACTCACATTTTCGTCACAACATTAATTGTAATGGAAGAAAATAAGTGAGAAACAATAAAAGAACAAATAAGTTTTAATCTTTTGTTTTTTCCAAAAAATATGCATCTTTTATGATAAAATTGTAATAAAAATTTCTTTCATTAAGTATATGCACAGGAATTAAAAGGTGTGTGTAAATAATTTCTCAATTGAAAGAGACACATATACTATTTAACAGGCCACAAATTTTGTCGGCCCACCAAATTCATGTTAAATAATTCATTTTTATACCAAAGAAAAATTATATTACTAATTTGTCTCAAACCTCCAAAATCATTGTTCAATATTCCATTCCGTACTATACTTCACACTAACTCCCGAGCTTTACCCCGATAATTACTTGGTTTATGTGGAATGAGAGAATTGTATGTACTTGGAAGGATAAATCGGGCAAAAGACACACCCTCGTGAATCCGAAAAGAACAAAAACTATCATTATTAATATAAAAATAAAACACGTAACAATATATATAAATATATACGGATGGTTTTCACTTTATATCCTTACACTTTGCATCTAATCTTATACCTTTTAATTGCCCAGTTAACTTTCTAAATTTCGAATCAAGATGCACTTGGGCTCATTTGTGTAACACTATTTCAAAAACTATGGGAGAACTACATCTGATAGTATAAACTATAGGGCAAATCTCACTTTACTCCCTAACATTTGGAAATGACTACACAATCTCTTTGTAGTTTGTGGAGTGATTGTACCGTTAACTCCGTTAACAATTTAATGAAAAAGACTAAAAAATCCCTGTTTGTTTAGAAAGCAAAGTACACTTTAACCCATGTGTTTTATTCCATGTGCGATTTATTCCCTTAAACTTAGAAAATAAGCATATAAACTCCTTATGTCTGCCACGTGTTTCACACTTGTTGTTAAATTGGACACAATGTTTAACGATGCACTTCGGTCCACGAATCACGTAGAAGTCATATGGTTATTTCCAAACGTTAAGGGGGTAAATCACACATGACCCAAATCACAAGGAAGTAAAGTAAAGTTTGCCCTAATTATATTTAGTACCCTTACATATTTACTAGATCCTCATTTTAGTCTCTCCACTTTAGTCGTCATCATCTCTATACTTTTGTCAAAATTTCATTTTAGTCCCTCCATCTTAATTGTTCCATCAATTTTTGAAACGATGCTTTGAGACTGAGTCCGATTATAACTTAACTCAAAGTCTAAGTTGTTTGAAACAATTAAATGGTCAAGAGGTAAAGTGGGATTAAGATTAAATTTAAAGATGGAAAGTGAAATTTGTTGTATATATATATATCTTTAATACACATGTCAAGGTCCTTGTGGTAAGTTGGCGTGTAATTAGACCTTAAGGTATAGTAAGGAAAGATCAGAGGTTCGAGCTGATAGAACAATGACGGCCCTTTAAGTGATACACTAACTTTACTAACAAATCTAACTATCTGAAAAAAAAAAAAAAAAAAAAAAAAAAAAACCTTTAATACTCATATATAACTAATTAGTTGGGCATTCTTGTAATTAAAAAAACTTCGAATCAAATTTAAGTGGGCCAAGATATGCTTGGGTTGACATATATATGCTTATAAGTTATAATGTTAATGTTAAAGATCTCGTAATATTACAAATTTAAAAATTTTATTGAGAAATATCAATATGTTGTTTAGATTCGTTCAATACATTAACTCTAGAATGTATACTTTTAATCTCTACCACTTTTAGTTCTTGACACAAATTAGAAAATAAATTATGAGTTCCTAGACCACCCCTATTGATATAACACCAAAAAAATTTTAAAAAAATGTGACTTAAAAGGAAAATGCTACCTATAATCTTTTTCCTTTTTTTTTTACTCCAAAATACAAGTGAGCAGATCTCATTTACATTTATAAATGTGGACCTCATTGGCCCTATTTGGTAGGGCTTATTTTCAGCTAATTTCAGCTTTTAGCTTAATTTAAGCTATTTTGATGTGTTTGGTTCAGCTTAATAATACAGCTTATAGCTTTTTGTAAGTCAAAAATCAACTTATTCTTTGAGTGTGGGAGGAGAAGCTTAATTTATAAGTCAAAAATCAGTTTATGTTCACAGTTATAAGCTATAAGCTGTTAGGCTATAAGTTATAATCACTTTCCCACAGCTCTACCAAACGAGGCCATTATTTTGTGTCAATAAGTGAAAAATACAGATAAAAAATGTGATTATATGTAATATTGCTCAATAAAAAAAAATATAGTTTCCTCACCTCCTACTGATTGTTAAAAATAAAAATAAAAAATGAAAAATGAAAATAAAGAGATGGTCATAAAGATTTGGAGTACAAATGCATTTCAACAGATATCGCACCAACTTAATAGGTGTCTGGCTGTTTTAAATGTTTTTATTTTTCTTAGTTTTGATATGGACTTTAACTGGGTTTGGCCCAACAAGAACTATAATGATATAAAGAAGAGAATGGGACAATGAGACTTTGTAAACCACACTCAACACCACCCCACTCCATATGATGGTAAAGTTTGTGGATGTGATAAAATTTAAAAGCAAGTACATTTTCAAGTGGAGAGGACATGTGAACCAGTAACTAGTGTGACTAGGTACTGTATAAATTTCTATATATCTCCATATGTATATATGCACAATGCAACAAAAGGGATGCCCAGCTAGAGAGATGAGAGAGAAGCCATGAATGATAAGGATGCTTCTTTAGGACTACTCTGTTAAAGTGGGGATGTTCTTTATCTTTTTTTTTTTTTTGGATTCTACACTTGCAAGTTAAGAAAACAGAAAGGTGATCTAGTATCATTTAATTGGCAGAGAAAACAACAAAACCATGTGAGATTTTTACAAGAAAAAAAATATATATATATATATTCGTATATAGTTATATAATTGGAGGAGGATTTAATCTTAGCTAGTGGAGACTGTTTGACACTATATTTGGATCATGAATTTTGGTAGTAATTTAAAAAAAAAAAAAAAAAAAAAGTGAGTTTACATTTCATCCTCTTTTTCTTTTTCCTTTATCAAATCTCTATCCAAACACAGTTTAATTGTAATACAAAATTTGGGTAGAATTTACATTTGAAAGAACTTGCAAGGGAATAGTAGTTAATGCACAAATTTACATTTGAAAAGAAATTTACATTACATATGAGATAACAATGGAAAATTATTGGATGCTCCTGGAGGGTTGGTTACTTTGTCCTCACAAACAATTACATGAGCCTTTTTATTCTTAAACTATCAATTTAATTAATTATTCCTTGTAACTATGGATAATGCTATGATACATACCTTTTTGAGAGTGTGTACCATATACAAGTTATGCCACCATAGAATTTTCCTTTAACTATTGATATTAGTTGAATTAATTTTAATTTGTTGATGAGTTAAATAATCTTTTACAGTATGTCAAACCTACAGACAAACACATCATTAATTGAGGGCATTGATTCACTTTGTCTTATAATAAGGAGATAAATTTTTAGATATTATACAACAAAATACAACTAATAATTTTAAAAATATTCAATAAAACACAAAATATAGCTAATTGTCATAAAACTATGTATCCCTAGAAACAACTAAATTAAGCTATTACTTGCACAACTATTTGAGTGTCGGCAAGTACATATTTTTTCAAAAATATGAACACAATTAATAATTTGAAATAAAATAAATAATTTAAGGGAGGTAATTATTGAAATTGATAGTTCAAACCAAAAGTGATACAAGAATATCATAATTTAAGAAACAAAATGAGTTTTTCACGATTATGCTATTTGTTCCCATAAGCTAAATTTGTAATTCTTTGATTGATTATGTATTAGAGTAATGAGAAATAAAGTCATGAAATTAAATGAGACATGTCAAACATCATGATAGAGTAAAATTCACATAAGTTGGTGAAAGCCTAAAAGGGACATCAAAGTTTCAACCATGATATGAGTGCAAAGGAGGTATCAAACCCAACATAATACACTTCCATTCAAAACTTAACATAACATAACACCTCTTTGATAGTAATGTATCAATGGGTTGTCTTTTCATTTGGACGAGCTATTTAAGACCATCTTGCATATCTACACTGTCATGTCAAAGCCTTTTTGGAGCCATCTCATTGGTCCATCTGTCTTTTGTAGTCTATATGTTAAGTCTGCATGATCTAATTGTTTCATCGCATCGATGGATGATCTTAAAAAGTGAGTTAAAAATTAGCTTTCAGTTTTTAACTCATTTTTCTTCTTATAAAAACGTTAAAAAATGATTTTTTTCTTAGAGTATATAAATTTTTGTTTTTTTAGTATCATGTATATAATTTGTGATTGTGTCAATCACTGATTTAGTATTGTTTCTTTATTTATATCATTTCTTAAATTGTATCATGAATCTATTATATATATATAGTCTCTATTCATTCATGTGTAAGTCAAATAACTTTTTTCATTCTTTTTGGTTTCAGAATTAGGTTAAATACCTAGTAATTTTGCTTTACCGACGGGCGGCAGTCTTGCATTGGTCGCCCGCCAGATCTCAACCCATTCTATTGTCATATTTTCTTTCAGTATCACTTCATGGTGATCTCTTCATCTATTCATTAGTTTATTCATATCACAAACCTATTTGCATTTAAAGAGGGTATTATACCTATATCATAGTGAATATAGTGATATACTGTGTAAACTACCTAAACCGCCCCATCTAGCGCACAACCCAAGTAATCCCTTGACGCACTTTCTAATAAGCTACCCCTCGGCGCACTCAGTAATCTGTTGTCATCATCGTTCAGCACCACATCATAAGTTATGTATGTGTCACGCTTACTAGTTCAACATCCAGTTTTTTACATCGGTCCTACATGACCCCTTAAACTGTCTCGAAATTGATTCCAATTAGTTCCTACAACGGTCCGACATGACTCCATAAACTATTCCGACATTAATTCCGATCAGTTCTTACAAAGGTCCAACATGACCTTAAACTGTCCCGATATTAGTTTCGACCAATTTCTACAACGGTCCGGCATGACCATAAGCTATCTCCCGTCATTAACTTCGGCATCTGATGCCTACTAGGGTCTTGTTAGCTGTCGACCAAGGTGTTTCTTAGCCATAGATGCTTCGACAGCTTTTCTAGGGCAATTCGGTCCCTGTTTTTTTGTTCCTTTCTAGGGTGCGATGCTTATATATTAAGTACTTTTTGGCCCTTTTTTTTATTTAGTGAATTACTAGATTTGTTCGGTATCATTTATTTGGACTAGCTGTTGAGTTTTTTCCAGCTTCTTCCAGTCATTTATTGGCAAGCTGCGATTGTTGAATATTTTCATACCAACTTAAGGGGGAGTTTAAATATAGAAATTAAAGTACATAAAATCTTTTGTTTTTAATATTATCTATATAATTTGCGATTGTGTCAATCACTGATTTGATATTATTTCCTTATTTATATCTTTTTTTAAATTATATCATGAATCTATTACATATACATGACCTCTATCTTATTTATGGATAAGCCAAATAATGCCTAACTAGGTGCATAAAGAGTCTATATCAAACCAAGTCAAATAATGCCTAACTCGGTGCATAAAGAGTGTATGTCAAACCAATTTACTTGACTTATTGGTGTTTAGAATTAACTTTTTTAGTTTTTTTTTTTTTTTAATCACAAAAACAAAAGTTAATATGTTTAATTTTTATTTTATTTTTTGGTATGGAGAAGTGTGAAATGTGAATGATTATGTCATACTTTTGTTTTTTACTTGAATTTTTCATTTTACCTTTCTTAGGGCCGTAAATGAATCAAGTTATTCATGAACACACTTGATTCAACTCAACTTAATTTGTTTAGTAAACGAACTGAATTCGAACTCGAATATTAAGAGCCGTGTTCGAGCTCGAATAAGCTCAGCTCATTTATCTTTATCTAAATTATATAATAAAAATATTATTTATATATTAAATAATATATATATATAGTATAAATACATTTTTTATATATTAAATAATATAAATAACATTTTTTATTTAAATACGATAAATAATATTAAAAAAAATTATTGAGCAGAATTCGAGCTCAATAAAAGAATTCGATAAGAAAACGAGCCGAGATCGATCGAGCTCAGCAAAGTTTGGCTCGACTTGGCTCGTTTGCAGTCCTAACCTTTCTAAAAGTATAAACAACTCTGTACCTATAAGGATAATTTAGTCTTTTCAAATTAATACAAAGATTTTTTAAGCTTTTTTTTTTTGTGTGTATGTCATGGAATCTCTATTGTTAATTTAGAAAATCCAGAAAGAATTGTTGTCATCTAAAAAGTAGGTTGTTATCCGATAAATTAAACTGTTTTTAAAAATAATTTGTCAAATATTTTTTTCTATATTTTGTAGAAAATGAAAACATAAATAAATAAAACTAGTAATTCTATGTATTATGCGTACATTACAAATCAGAATTATTTTTCAAAAATAATAATTACATACACATGTAAAATTTTAAGACTTTAATAATTAAAGTTATAAATTTAACCATTAATCTGAATTTTTTTCCCCAACCCTACTTTAATTTTTCCGGCTTCTTCCAGTCATCTATTGGCAAGCTGTGATTGTTGAATATCTTCATACCAGCTTAAGAGGGAGCGTTGAATATAGAAATTAGAGCACATAGAATCTTTTTATTTTTAATATTATCTATATAATCTGCGATTGTGTCAATCACTGATTTGATATTATTTCCTTATTTATATCTTTTCTTAAATTATATCATGAATCTATTACATATACATGACCTCTATCTTATTTATGAATAAGCCAAATAATGCCTAACTAGGTGCATAAAGAGTGTATATCAAACCAAGTCAAATAATGCCTAACTAGGTGCATAAAGAGTGTATATCAAACCAATTTACTTGACTTATTGGTGTTTGGAATTAACTTTTTTTAGTTTTTTTTTTTTTTATCACAAAAACAAAAGTTAATGTGTTTAATTTTTATTTTTTATTTTTGGTATGGAGAAGTGTGAAATGTGAATGATTATGTCATACTTTTGTTTTTTACTTGAATTTTTCAATTTACCTTTCTTAGGGCCATAAATGAATCAAGTTATTCATGAATACACTTGATTCAACTCAACTCAATTTGTTTAGTAAACGAACCGAATTCGAACTCGAATATTAAGAGTCGTGTTCGAGCTTGAATAAGCTCAGCTCATTTATCTTTATTTAAATTATATAATAAAAATATTATTTATATATTAAATAATATATATATAGTATAAATACATTTTCTATATATTAAATAATATAAATAACATTTTTTATTTAAATACGATAAATAATATTAAAAAAAATTTATTGAGCAGAATTTGAGCTCAATAAAAGAATTCGATAAGAAAACAAGCCGAGATCGATCGAGCTCAGCAAAGTTTGGCTCGACTTGGCTCGTTTGCAGTCCTAACCTTTCTAAAAGTATAAACAACTCTGTACCTATAAGGATAATTTAGTCTTTTCAAATTAATACAAAGATTTTTTAAGCTTTTTTTTTTTGTGTGTATGTCATGGAATCTCTATTGTTAATTTAGAAAATCTAGAAAGAATTGTTGTCATCTAAAAAGTAAGTTGTTATCCGATAAATTAAACTGTTTTTAAAAATAATTTGTCAAATATTTTTTTCTATATTTTGTAGAAAATGAAAACATAAATAAATAAAACTAGTAATTCTATGTATTATGCGTACATTACAAATCAGAATTATTTTTCAAAATAATAATTACATACACATGTAAAATTTTATGACTTTAATAATTAAAGTTATAAATTTCACCATTAATCTGAATTTTTTTCCCCAACCCTACTTTAATTTTTCCGGCTTCTTCCAGTCATCCATTGACAAGCTATGATTGTTGAATATCTTCATACCAGCTTGAAGGGAGTGTTGAATATAGAAATTAAAGCACATAGAATCTTTTTATTTTTAATATTATGTATATAATCTGTAATTATGTCAATTACTGATTTAGTATTGTTTCCTTATTTATATCGTTTCTTAAATTGTATCATAAATCTATTATATATACATGACATCTATCTTATTCATCAGTAAATCAAATAATGCCTAACTAGGTGCATAAAGAGTGTGTATCAAACGAATTTACCTGACTTACTGGTATTTGGAGTTAACTTTAGGCAGTGGCTTTGGTCCGATCCAAGATCGGATTGGACCGTGCTGTTGGGCCTGTGGAGACCCACCACGGGTCCCGTTTTGATAATCCGAACCGTTCAATGTGTAGAACTCGTCGAGTACTATGTACTTGTAAAATATTACATTGATCGGATATCGATAGCTATGTGAACAAAACAGTTTTTTATCAACCGTTAATTTTTTTCACTGTCCATTTTTTTATACAAAATTGATTTGATCACATAGCTATTAATATCCGATCAACGTGATTTTTTTACAAGCATGTAGTACTCGATGAGTTCTACACATTGAAACGGTTCGGATTATCAAAACGAACCCAAAAAATAGATCCCATGGACTGAACTGGACGGATTCAGTTTTAATCTCAACTTGAGACAAGCTGGACCCTTAACTTTACTATTAGTTTCTTTTTTTTTTTCTTTTTCTTTTTTTTTTTTTGACTTTTTATCACAAAGCACAAAAGTGAATGTGTTTAAATTTTTTTTTGTATGGGGAAGTGTGAAATGTGAATGATTATGTCATACTTTGTTTTTTACTTGATTTTTTTATTTTACCTTTTTTAAAACTGCAAATGAATTGAGTTATTCACGAACAGACTCAGTTTAGCTCGACTTGATTCATTTAGTAAATAAATCAAATTCGAACTCGAATATTAGGAGCTGAACTCGAGCTCGAGTTCGAATAAGCTCAGCTCGTTTATTTTTATCTAAATTATATAATAAAATTATTATTTAAATATTAAATAATATAAATAAGATTTTTTATTTAAATAATATTTTAAAAAAAAACTTTATTGAGCAGAACTCCAGCTCAATAAATGAATTTGATAATCAAACGAGCTGAGATTAAGCTCAGTAAAATTTGGCTCGACTTAACTCGTTTGCAGTCCTAACCCTTCTAAAAGTATAAACAACTCTGCACCGATAAGGATGTCTTTTCAAATTAGTACAAAGATTTTTTAAGTTTTTTTTAGTGTATGTCATGGAATCTCTATTGTTAATTCAGAAAATCCAAAAAGAATTGTTGTCATCTAAAAAGTAGGTTGTTATCCGATAAAGTAAACTATTTTTAAAAATAATTTGTCAAATATTTTTTTCTATATTTTGTAGAAAATGAAAACATAAATCAGAAATGAAAAAATAAATAAATAAAACTAGTAATTCTATGTATGATGCGTAAATTACAAATCAGAATTATTTTTCAAAAATAATAATTACATACACATGTAAAATTTTATGACTTTAATAGTTAAAGTTATAAATTTAACCATTAATCTGAATTTTTTTCCCCAACCCTACATTAATTTTTTATTTCTCCTAAAACTTATTATAATCTTAAACTAAAAAAGTTAGGAGATGACATCTAAAAAGAACATATATATTTAGTTTCCCACAAAAAGTACATATATATTTAGTTTGCCAAATCAAATATTATAAACAGTATACAAAACTTCAAAACTTCCTTGGTAGTTTCCATTACTTACATTAATTTTATGAAATTTAGATTCTCTATAAAACAAAAACAAAAAAAAAAATTATTTTAATGCATAAGGTTATAACACATCGTTAAACTTCAACATTCTATAATACGTACGTTAATTTAATTTTAAAATCTCTTTAAATTTTTTTTGGAATCTAAAGTTTTTATTAATGTGATTTTTTTGATGTTCATTAATCATGAAATGAATACATCTCCTCCTCTCAGGCTTAAGCTCTGTCTACTGTTGAAGGCTTTCTTCGGATCTCTTCCTCGTAGTGATCTACAGGTTCAAGAACTATGAATTGGGGAGAGGGGATCTTTAAGTTCATCTATCAAAAAAGTCAACTGTCTTTCTTATTCATTGCTTTATATATATTTTTTGTCAACATCTGGTTGTCGGCAAAAATCGTTGAACCTCAGTTTTCGGATGATAAATTTTAAATGAATTTGGCTCCTCTCTAGTTGGTGCTAGAGAGGTCTTGTTGGGATTAGTAAGGTCAATTAAAGGCTCATTTTGAATGATTTAAATCTTCATTTTTTAGGGTTCATCAAGAAGAATATTTATGTAAAAAACTAAGTTAATTAGGTATCGATAATCAAATAATCGAATTACATGTCTTAAAAAATATAGACGATCAATTCTAAAAATTATATTTACCGTTTAATTTTATAAGAGTCTAAACATATAGTTATTGATATCTGATCAACTTAATTTTTATTTAAATTATCTTTTTTAATGGATCATACAAAATAAATGATTTCAATCAGCGAGATAAGCTCCAAAATAAATTTAACAATCTTTCTCCAATCAAATCACTAACCGAAGAGAAGCTATATCCGATTAAATAACATTTTACTCATAAACTAATGAAGACACATGGCACCAACCCATTCTAATTATAACTTGAGATGAAAGATAAAAAACAAAAACACAAAAAACAAAAGTAGGAGGATGATGATGATCATGATGATGATCATTGTGAGGAGAAGTGAGGGTGTAGAAAAGTGGAAATAAATTGGGGGATGCCAAAGGCAAATCGAATCCAAAGAAAAAAGAGCCAACTTTAGGCACAAAAGAAAAGGGGCAGGTGGACTAAAGCTGTATTGGTGTTGTGTGTGTAAGTGAGGGTCACAATCGGTATAATCTTGGCTTCTTCATGTCCTCTCACTCACACTCACACTCACAAAATATGCTTTCCTCCCAACAAAGCAAAGCTTCAAAATTCCCACAATAGAAAATAATAATTCAGCTTACATTCCTCCCATGTTAGCAAAATCATTTTCATCCTCTCTCTCTCTATCTCTCTCTCTCTCTCTCTCTCTCTCTCTCTAAAGTGGTGAAAGATAAAAGTTAAAATAGTAATATTATATTTTATTTTTGAAGTAATTATTAGTTAGAATTTTATTAGAGTATCAATGTGCAGTTCGTATTCATTCTATGTCTAGACCTCACAATACATTAATTGAATTTCAACCATACTTCTTCTCGATAAAATTCTTGACAATTTTTTAAAATAAGTAACTTTACTGAAACTAGAATAAATTGAAAAAATTCATTTTTAGACTTGCTACAAAGGAATAAAATAAAACAAAATAAATAAATAAATAAAAATGGCTATACCATCGAATGGTTCACCTCACATGCTATTTTGACTCAGTTAATTCTCATATTAATTTTTACTGTTGAATCTACTTCTCAAAAAACCTGTTGTGGACATAATTTAGTTTTATTAAATAAAAGCAAAAATGACTTTTCTAAACTTCAAGTTAAATTTGGCTTGAGATTTTATTTTTTCATTTTTGACAAGGCATTTGGTTTACTACTAGAAAATGATTTTTGAGATGCTTAGCCAAAAAATGGCTTCAAAAAACGGTAAGATTGTATATGGTTAGAGGATTTGATGTGTGAAATGAAAAGGAAAAAGAAAATAGAAAGAAAATGAAAAAAAAAAAATTTAATAGAATTCGAATTCTAAGTTATGTTTGGTTGAGTTGAGAAATGGAGAAAAAAATAGCCAAAGTGAATCCAAAAGAAAAAAAAAAGACAAAACAAAACAAAAAGAAGAAGAAGAAGTGGGATTACATTTTCCTCACTTTTTTTTTTTTTTTTCTCCTGTGTTTTCCATTATAACCAAACAAAAAATTAAATTGCATTTCTTTTTTTATTTTCATTTATATTATCAACTCCTCCAATCGAATACAACCTAAAATGACACCAATTACTAGTCCTTAAAAAAATTCCTCTCCAATGGAGAACTTAATCCATTTCCAAAAAATGGCAGCCACACCAGATTTTTTCATCAAAAATCCAATTTTTTATTCCTACCAAAATTCACAACCAGAAATTCTAAAACCAGAGAAAATTCTTCAAATTTTGAAAACTGAACAGTACTAAAAAATTATAATTACAGATGTTAAATTGCACAAATAATCCCAGTTTATCCATTTTCAAAAAATATAACAAATTATACTAACAGTCCCTATAGTTTAGAACTTGTAGCACTTTGTCCATGATATTTTAATTGTGATATATTTGACTCTAAATTTTGAATCTCGTTTTAAATAAGGACAATTGAAAATATTGTTGCTCTATTTGAAGGGCAAAGTCATTATACAACTTATGTGTTGGTTAACTAAAGTGACACAAGTCCCAAATTATAGGGACCGTTAGTATAATTCGTCCAAAAAATAAGATATCAAAAAAAATAAAAAATAAAAACTTAATAGATCAATAAGAGAGAAAAGGTTCGGATGTACAATGGTGGTGTGGAACTTAGTTGTGTCAAAATGATAAGTCAATACTATAATAGTGCAACCATTTTATTATAATTATCATTATTTTTACATCGTAACAAATTAAAAAATAACTTTGTTTTAATTTTGATCATGGGAGAAGTATTGTGCTTTATAGTCCATCACTTTCCAAGTTTATTCTTTTGAACTCAAAAACTCAAAAATCACCTCCAAAATAAAAGTGTCATGGATGCTCCTATAAATTCGTGTGAAATTCCAGCTACAAACGAAGACATTGTGAACATGAGTTGCCGTTGCATGATCATTGATGACTTGATATGTTTCTTAAAGAATGTTCAATACACTCTGACATGATTTATTAATAAAGTGTGTTATTTATTATGTGATTTAAAATTTGAAAAGGTGAGATATAATTTTTGAAAGGGTTGAGTTTTTCAAATTGAGATCTTAACCTAAAAGAACTTGAGGAGCGTACAGGACCTATTATGGGTCTCATTTCGATAATTCAAATCATTTATTTTGTAGGGCCTTTAATGTATCATTCATTAAAAAAAAATGGTTAATCCAATAATCGTAAAATTTTTATTTTATCGCATTTGTTTTAAAAAAATAGATGATCTATTTTAAAAATATATTTATCGTCTACTTTTTCGGAAACAAATGCAACAAAATAAAAATTATAATTATTAGATTGAATTAATTTTTTTTATGGATAACATACATTGACGATCCTACAAAATAAACGGTTGGGATCATCAAAATAGAACTTGTGATGGGTCTTATTGGCCTCTTAATTTTATTTATGTTGAGATTTCGATATAAGAGAAGTTTAATCTTTTTAGAATTATATAAAACAATTCCTATTTTAAATCTCATAGGTGTATTTGGACTTTACCATAAAAAATTTAGGGTTGGTATCAGTTGATGCAAACCTTTTGCCACCTGTTAACGTCAAATTTATTGTGACTTCTTGCTGTATCTGAAGTCAGGAACATATATTAATTTTAAAAGATTCAATTTGATCCAAAAAAACTTTGACCATATGATTCTTTAAATATCTTCTTCTTTAATTTTCACCAATTTTTTTTTTTCTATAAATATTTTACAACCTTAAAATTAATGTGCTGAGTGGTAGTGGTGGCTGCAGTGGTAGGGTGGTAGAGGTGGTGAGATTAGTCATCGTAATGTTAGTGAAGGTACGGTAGTGACAATTGTGACAGTGCGATTGCATAGATAAGATTTTAATTTAAAAAATATTTTTTATTTTTAAAAAGTAGAAAATATTATCCGTCAAAATAAGATTTTTTGTGGTTGACTACGTAAATTGTATTATGTTAACTTTCAGTTTTTATTATACTAAATATTAAAAAATGTGAACAAATATTTTTTTGTCAAAAAAGTGTACTTCCTAACAAATTAGTTAGGGTCTTAACATCTCTAATGTTAGAGATATGGAAATCTTTTGCTATACATTCTTTAATAGAGGTGTATCATATGCATTTTTTTATATATATTTTTTAAATATATATTATGTATTTTTATAATAAATATTAACTTAATATATATCAAAAAAGGATAATGTTTTGTCCCCCTAATTTCCTCTCCCCGAATCCCCCTAATTTCAGAAGAGAGAGAGAGAGAGAGAGAAGAGAGGGAAGAGGAGGAGCTCAGATCGTCGTCCTCTGCCCGATCGTCCTCGCTGGCAGTCCCCGCCTCTGCCGATCGTCCTCTCCGGCAGCCCCACTCTGCCTCGCCTCCGCCTCCTCCTCCCCCTGTAATTAGGGCCCCCTCCAGTCCTCCTCCTCCTCTCCTTCTCTTCTCCTTCTTCCTTCTTCACCTTCTTCGTTTCTGATTGAACCAGAAAAAAAAAAAAAAAAATACAGAAACGACGTCGTTCTGGATTAGGGGGATTCGGGAAGCTCAGATTCGAGCTCCCTAGCACGACCCATCAAAAAAATATTTGTCACAAAAATATTTAATATATAATAAAAAAAATATGTAACAAAATGTATATAGCATTTCCTATAGATACAATCGAATTATATTATTTGAGTATGAAACGTTGCATCAATAAGTCTTGCATGAGGTCACTGATTCAATAACTATTAAACATTGGGAACTATAGTAACACCATCTTATGAAGTGTTACCGACTAATAAAAGATTAAGGGATATTTTGAGGAGTTGATTAAAAATTAATTTTTTAATTTTTTTGTCTTTTTGTGAGTAAAAAATATAAGAGGTAATGTGACTCAAAATGAATTAAAAGTCAAAAATTAACTTTTAACCAGCTTCCCAAAGTGCTCCTAAATAAAATTGAGTACATATATATATTTTTTTTTCTCCCTATAATATAACAAAGTGATATCTATTATCACAATATAAGTTCTCTTTTTTATTATTAATATCAATACGTAATATTATCATTATAAATTTGCATACAGATAGTATAACTTGGTAATATAGGTTCTGTTTGAGAACTTGGCTATTTTAGTTGATTTTTGATTATATGGTTATTTTAGTTTGACTAAAAAAATTGTGTTTGAAATGATAGTTATTATTTATTTATTTATTTTGTAATTGATTTGATAGTTGTGAAAGAAAAAGTGAAATAATTATAATTCAGATGCAACATTTTATCTTATTAACTATTTTAATTTATTTTGTTTTCACTAGCTATTTTAGCCAAAAAAAACTATATTCCAAATTTATTAAGGTCTTTGGCTTAGTGGGTGTATAAAACTACTTTATTGGGTAAGGTTTACAAGTTCAATTGGCTACTATTGGATTTTAATTGTTTAATTTGATATAATATTTATCATATTTTTATAATTAATCTCTTATTAATTTAAAAATAAAACAAAATGAATGAAATGAAAGGTATCTCATATGATGCAAAGGAATATACACAATATTATAATATAATTACCCTATAAAATATATCCAAATTATCCACAAAATGACGATCATTGAACGTCCAAGAATCATCCTGTCTAAACTTCTTTTATTTTTTTTTATAGAGAAATTGTATTTCAGTGGAACCGTTGAAAAAAAATTATATTTTCATAATGATATAATTTTACTGTGTGCATAATCCAAATACATTAATTTGCTTGGTGTAACTGTTCGCGTGTTTCAGAGTTGCATTCAGTGTGTTTGGTTTGAGTTTTCTGGATTAAGTTTTTTGAAAACTGACTTCTTTGGTTCTCGTGTTTTTTTGTTTTTAGTGAATATTTTTTAAATTTTAAACATTTTTTTTTACTTTTTTAGATGCACCTTACTTAGATGTATCTAAAAAGTAAAAAATTTATGAAAAAAATATTTTAAAAAATTAATAAATACATAAAAATATAAAAAATGTACTGAATTCTTGTATTTTTTTGTATTTTTTGTATTTAGTGAATTTTTAAAAGATTTTTTTTACAATTTTTTTACTTTTTAAGTGTATTTATGTTAGGTGTGTCTAAAAAGTAAAAAAATTACTTAAAATATTAAAAAAATTCAGTAAAAACAAAAAAACACGAAAAATAAGAAAGTAGAATTTTCTGAAAAGTATTTTTTGAAAAGTGGAAACAAGCAATTAATTTTTTTATATTTATAATGCAATTTATTTTTTCAACAGCTCCATATATTTGCAAGCTTCCCCTTTTTTAATTCTGAGATGCCATCACTCACTCTAGCTGGCAATGGTCCAATGGAATTTCGCTTTACCATATTAGTTGTTTTTGAAGAAAGAGCCATTCTGATACTACTTTCTCATTTATTTTTATTTTTAATCTTTACAAAATTTAGATAATTTATGGGATAAATTATATTATTATTTCTTATAATTTTAATAAAATTTTAATTTAATCTTTGTGATTTTAATTTTCTAATTTTTACTCTTGTACTTTTATTTCAGTGTCACTGTAATCTCTTTGTTGTTTTTGTTTAGTATTTTATAAAACAAATAAAAAAAAAAAAATTAGACATGTTGAAACTACATGAATGGGAAGAGTTGAATGGGAAATTCAGTTGAAACTACATGAACTGTTGATGTTGAGTGAGAATTATCAAAATTGCCCATGTAGATCGTAAATGACATTTTTTTTTTGTCTAAAATACTAACACTTCTTGTCAAATGAATTATATTGAAATGTAATTAAAAATGTACTGTTTAAATTGATAAAATTAAAATTATATGATCAAAATAAAATTTTAAGAAATTAGAGAGACCAATTATTTAACATATCCTATTTCAAATGTTATACATAAAAAAAAATGAAAACAAAATTGCATTTGCAACAAAGTGCCAGCTTAAGCCACCAATAGCCCTAAACTACTAGGCTTCGTTTGGGAAGTGGGTTGATTTTTTGACTTTTTTAGCTATTTTAGCCTGGGCTAAAAAACTTAGTTTGGGAAGAGCTTTTTGAGTTTTGACTTTTTTTGTGAGAGAATAGTGTAATGATTATGGGTTGGATGTGATGTTTTATTTGTTATGGCTAAAATAACATATTTTGTCTTTTGTGACTAAAATGGCCAAAAAAGCTCCCAAGCCATCTTCCCAAACGTAAGAATAATGCTATACACATAAATTAATGTATTAATTAGCGTATCAACACCAATAACTATTGTATGGTTCCAAAGAATATATATAATTATTTGAAACCATTACAATATTAGATATTACTATGTGTCACATATATATATTAAAGCTTCATTTGGCATTGGTTAATATAGTCAATTTTTTTGTGTTGAGACTTTTTTAGCCTCGTTTGGTTTGAAAGAGCAAAAAGTCAAAAAGTCACTGAAAAAACAAAAAAGTTAACACTATTCACATGTTTGGGCAGGAAAAAATAGCTGAATAGACAGAGGGTAAAAAGACAGAAATGTCCTTGGTTTTGTCCCCTTCCAATAGTGCACTTTTTGGTATTAAAAAAAAAAAAAACAATGCAGAACAGTGCACTGACGCGGCCCCTTTCACTGACATGCACGGAAAGCATGTCAGTGCTCAGAAGGGTAAGAATGTAATTTTGCTAGTTGATATAATATTTTAATATTTTTTTATAAAAATTCAAAAAGTTATCTCAAAGATATATTTTTTTTCCTCTACTTTTTTAGCTAAAAAATTAAAAAGTACACTTATATTGTTCATCTCAAACAAAGTCTAATTGTTATTAGGTGATTGATGTTGTTATTTCCATGCACAATTACATTGAATTGAAACTACAACATTTGTAGAAAATGATATCATGTATGTTATTTCAAAACTAAGGCATAAAAAAATAAATGAATTTTTCTCTCACTCGTTTAATTAAAATCAATGCTTTGATTGTGATTGGAAAGTAACTTATCTCGGACCAGCACAGGACTCTTTTCTTTTAAAATGTTTACGTTACCGTGTTGTAATGCATTTTTAGTTGTATGATTATATCTTGGAATTATGTTATATAAACAATTCAGACTACATGAGAAATAAGTGGACAAATATAATAAAGACAAAAACTCTTGATTGTTGGGACCAAAATGGGTGTATAACGAAACAAACGTTGAACCAATAGTCAGACCAGTGGTCCACAAATGTACGGGCGTGATCGGATTAGACCTCTTCTAATGTGAAGTTCGAAAATATGTTATTTTAATAATTTTTTTTTTTTTTATAAAAAAAGATGTGTAAAAAAATAATAAAATAATATAATAATTTATAATAATTTTTTTTGATTAAAATATGAAGTTCCCAAACATGGCATAAGAAAGCTTTTGGTTGGTTATTTAAAATTGAGTTTGTATCTATTAGGTATATGGACCATGAAGGCAGAGCAGCATGTTGTCATTCCGAGTATCTTTCGATAATCTGAATTATTTATATTATAAAGTTTATCAAGAATATTATTTTTGTAAAAAATTAAGTTATCCAATATTCGTAACTCTATGATTAGGTCCTAATCATTTTTTAAAAAAAAATTATGAAAGTTATATTAATGGTTAATTTTTATAAAAATAAATGTGCTTTTGTTATAGGGTTGTAGATATTCAATTAACTTAATTTTTTACATGGATGATCTACTTGATGAACCCTACAATATAAATAGTTTGAATTATCAAAAGAGGTTCGAGACAACACTCCACAAAGAAACACAACAACTTGCTATGCCTTTGAGCATAACAATTTCTTTAATCATATTCTTATTTCAATAAAAGATCAATCTTTGAACCTAATGTTATATCCTATGAAGCACATGTACGCTACGAGTACGAGTACATGTACTGGTATGATACAGATATATCGATGATGTAAAATCTCGAAAAAGTAAAGTATAGGTACGACTGGGTATGTTTGTAAAAAATATTTATTTTTAATTTTGAGTAACACAAAATTTAGTTAAATGACTTAGTTTGTTGAGATCCATCTTAAAATTCACATATGAAGCCAAAAAGTAACGGTATAAACAAAAATTAAATGTCATTATATTAAATAACTTATAAATCATAACTTAATTTTGAAATTATACTAAACATTAAAATAAATAAATAAATGAAGTCTGGTGAAACTAGTTTTATCTCTATATTAGGAAAAAAATATATTGTTTCGACTAATGCACAATACGGCTTAGAGCATCTCCAACGGTTGAACAAATTTTTCACCAAATTTGAGTAAAAAAAAGACATTTGGCTCAATCTGATATCAATCACTCCAACGGTGTACTGTAGCTTTCATCAAAACACACTGGACGTCCGGCGGGACGACCGGCCGGTAGACCGGAAAGAGCAAAATCTGTACAAAGCTTGAGGGTCATCTGGGGGGTCGACTGGGAGGTCGACCTCCCAGTGTAAAATCTGTACAAAGTTTTGCAAAAATTGGTCATCCAGTGGGTCATCCGGTAGTGAAAATACAACGGTAATGAATAGTGTTTTGGTGAAAGACCCAACGCATTCTCATTTTGGTGAAATTTTTGGTGAATTCTCAATTTGATATCCATTTAGTGAAACCGTTGGAGCCATAAAAGTGACAATTTTTCACCAAATTCAAATCTTATGGTGAATTTGGTTCACCGTTGGAGATGGTCTTAGGTACGTTTACGATACGGCAAAAATTAAGAAGAAAAAATTTGATATGTGTTTCGTATACCCAGTACGTATATAAAAATACCATACGAAATATCAATACTCAGTAAGTATCTGGTGTGAATAGTATATATGTCGAAGTATCCATACTCCCTAAGCTATATCCGATTGAAATGGATTTACAACAAATAAACCAAATAATTAACTCATGATTATCATTAACAACAATGCTAGAGACTCACATTTTACACCCACAAATGCATCTACAATGATATGGTAAAGGTAGTGCGTCCCATATAATTGAGTGTAACCAATCAAAAACTGACACTTATCAAATCATGTCATTATGGGTTGAATTGTGAGAAATTTTTTTATGGGTTGAATTAATATTAGTAATCAATTGTGGTTGTTTTTCTTTTGTTTTTTTAAGATGGTTCAATTGTTGTTGTTAACTTGTTACAATTGGAATACACATATAATATAGGGTTAAATTTATTCTACCTCTTTATAGTTTGGGACTGGAACATTTTATATTCATATCGTTTAAACATAATCAGAAAATCTCCATGTGATTTTGAACTAAAGTGCTATAATTAATTTTTTCATCCAAACTAATGGAAAGTGTATTATACACACCAATTTTGAGGGTGAGTTTTATTTTTTGAAAAATTAGAATGAAATTAATACAACAAAAGGACAATTTTACGTCCATTTTTTTCAAATCTAAAATTAGATTAACATGTTGATTAAAATATAATTAATAATTGATCTAAAATATAAAATATAATTAAGAATTGATTTAAAATATAATTAAATAAAATATAAAATAATTAAGAATTTATCTAAAATGTAATTAGATTAACATGTTAGAAATTATAATAAATAATTAAGAATTTAGGATTAATTATAATATAAATATAATTAAATTAAAAAGTTAGTAATTACATCAAATAGTTAAATATGTAGAATTAATTGTGATTTAAAATATAATTAAATTAAAATTAGAATTAGAATAAAAATTTAAGAATTACAATAAATAATTAAGAATTTATAATTAATTATGATTTAATTGAATTAATACTAGACATTTTTAATTAAGTATATGAAAGTTGAGATAGAAAGAAAATAACAAAAAAAATAGGGTTTGAGGGTATTATAGTCATTTCACATTTATCATTAACGGTGTTAATTATTGTATTTTAGTCCAAAACTACATAGAGAGTATATGGCTATTTTTAAAAGACAGAGGGGATAAAGTACTATTAACTCATACACACGAAGGTAAAATAGATTTTGCACTATAATATATACATATGTATCTCCTTTGGCCACCAATGAACACATTAAAAAAGTATTCACCATTTTGGTTTTAGGAATTGAGTTCATTTTTTAGAAAATTGAGCTTTTTTTTCAGTATTTTTTTATTTTAAGCGAATTTTTTAAATATTTTAGGCAATGTTTTTTTTTTTTAGACACATCTAATTTAAATACATTTAAAAAATATAATATTTTTGATTTTTTTTTAAAAAAGTTAACCAAATATAAAAAATATAAAAATATAAAATTCCACATTTTCCTATTTGTTGTATTCAATGAATTTTTTTTAAGATTTTTGTATAAATTTTTTACGTTTTAAGTATACTAAGATTAAGTGGATCTAAAAATTAAATGAATTAATTAAAATATTTAAAAAATTATTAAAAATAGAAAAATATAAGTTATAAAGTCATAAAAGTATTTTTAAAAATTCAAAATCAAACAGAATAATTGTTGCATTATTTTTCAATGAATTCAAACAAGGACGTTGTACCATCCGCTTCTACACTTGTACACTCCCTTTGAAAGAAACTCATATTCCAATTAGTGTTTCTAAATAAATAATTTTAAAAATCTCATGTGACACCATTCAAACAGATCTACACAATCCTAAATGAATGAATAGACAAGAATCTTAAAAAAGAAAAAGAAAAAACAAAATCAATTTCTTGCATACAAGTAATTGGGACAAAATTAGAACCAATCAACTTATTGATTGGTCTAGATTTTCAAAGGTAGTCTATGCATTTGATAGAAGAACAACATGAGAAATCATAAAATATTCTCGGAATATCACGTGTAAAGTGATTCCACACTTTGATTCTCACCCGTGTTAGTATTTTTTATCAAAGTTAAGGGATTACTTTGTTCAGTATTTTCTATCGGAAGTCAATCATTAATAAACCAAGTTACTTTCTTTGTAGAATAGCTCCGGAGCTAACTCTTGTTCTATTAATTTGGTTTCTATCAAAACAATTATACTATATCCATAACTTCATGTGAAAATTTTATTTGATTCTGAGGAACTTTTAAGTATATATTCAAGATCTAATTATATTATTTAACCCAATGATTTAATTATACATTTCAATAAAATTCTCACCCTTTTTCTATTTCTCCTTTAAACTCTACTCTTTTCTGCTTCACTTCGGCCCATTTTGGCTTTTTTTTGGTTTTTTTTTTTTTAACTTTTTAACTTTTTTAAGTCACATTATTTATCTATTTTTTTATACATTTTTTCAAAAAAATTTTTTAAAAAAAGTAAAAAAAAATAGTTTTTAACCTACTTTCTAAAATAATCCATAAATATTCATTTCAAAGATATGGAAGCACTGTGGTCACTGGCGGAGCCACAGTTGGTGAGCGGGGTCACGTACCCCTGGGTTTGCAATAATTTTTTTTTTTTTTTTTTTTTTTTTTTGCAAACATAAAGAAAATAATTTAAATAAAAAAATTATAAAATATTATTTAGAATGAAATATCAATGACATTTTGAAAATTATGAGAATAATAGTAGTTGCTTTTTTTATTGAAAATAAAGATATTACGATAAGTCATTTTTTAATCTATGAAAATTTCAATACAATGGTGATATCTATCATTATTGACATACAATTATAATTAATCTCAATAAAAATTTAGAATTTATTGAATTGTTAGTTACATTTGACATGCGGGATTCATCCCCTATGTATTATTTACTATTGGTTGGTGATATCATATATGTCAATGATGACGTGGTATTATTATTATATTGAATTTTTATTAAAATTTGTATAAAAAATTATTTTATCATTATATAATTTATTTTAAAATTTATATCCATGACTTTTTTTATATTATCCATGATATACTAATTACAAATAATATATATATATATATATATATATATATATCTTTCTTGAAGTTAATTGTAAAAATTTATGTGAAATATTTTTATAAAAATTTTTAATGTTATAATTAATAAGTGTTTCTTCTAATTTAATTTTTTTTCTCCACCACTGAGTGTGGTCATGATCGTAGACGTGGTAGAAGCAGGGGTGGAGGGAGCATGTGACCAGGGGGGTCACGTGCCCCCCCTGGATTTTGGGAAATTTTTTTTTTTTTTGGAAACATAAAAAAAAAATTTAAATAAATAATTACAAAAATATTATTAGAGTGAAATGTCAATGACATTTTAAAAATTATGAAAATAATAATGGTTATTTTGATTGAAAATGAAGAGACTATTCTAAATAAACCATATTAGCTATGAAATTTTTTGAATGTAACGACGATGCCATTATTAGTGATACGCAAATATAAGTAATCTCACTATAAAGATATGAAATTTATTAGATTGTTAGTTACATTTGACATGTGAGGTTCACTATTTATGCGTTTATTTACCATTAGTGGGTGATGTTACATACCAGTGATGACGTGGTATTACCATTATATTGAATTTTTAATCAAATTTTGTATCAAAAAATAATTTATCATTATATAATTTATTTTAAGGCTTATATCCATATTTTTTTTGTATTATCCATGATACATTAGTTACAAATAATATTTTTTTTCTTGATATTTCCTGAAATCAATCATAAAAAATTTACGTGAAATATTTTTGTAAAAATTATTATAATTAGTAAGTGCCCCCTCTAAATTAATTTTCTGGCTCCGCCACTGGGTAGAAGTAACTATCAAAATCGTAAAAATATATTAATTACCTATGCAGTCTATTTTTAAGAAATTATTCTTCAACAATTTATGCTGTCATTCATGCTTCATGCACACGTTTCATAATAGTAATGACAACAATGATTCATACAACTAAAAACAAGATTATTAATAGCATCAATACATTAAGAATGTCAAACAAAAAAAAAAAAAAAATGGCATAACCCATTACCACATCATTAATGATACTATTAGGTCATGTTTGATTTATAAGACTAATAGTAAGTATTAATAATCCTATTAAATTAGTGTGATATTCACTATCCAATTGGATTAATATCCATTGGATTAATAATCTCAACCCTATCCCATTACTAATAATCTTACAAATTTATTGGATTAATTATTCGTTGGATTAATAATCCTAAACCAAAATGTTAAAACAAACATAGGATAATTAGGCCCACGAATTAATAATTTCAATGCCACACTCTAATCCATCCAATTAAACATGCCCTTAGAGTACTACTTTTAATATTCTCAACTATTTTTCATAGTAATGGTATCTAACAAACATTTTTTCCACTATGTAATATTGCTGCTTCTCTTTCATCATTCTTAAATTAAACAAATTTTTTTTTGAGAAAAAGTATTTTTGTGTTTTCCGCTGCCGACAACGTCCGTAGCACTAATTGGGAGATAACGTTGAAAGGTCGTCGCTTTCTATTCAAACCTCTTTTGAAAGTTTGAAATGGGTAAATTAGCAATAAGTTTGAATAACTTAATTTAATTTTTATTAAATTTTATTAAAAATAAGTCTTACTAAAATTATAATTAAAAATAATTTTTTGTGATAATTTTTTACATATGTCACTAAAAGTTGATAATTAATCACTTTTTTTTTATGATTTTTATAAATTGTTTCTAAAATTTATAATTAGTGACTTTTTTATGATAATTTTTTAAACAATTGCTAAAAGTTAAAAATTAGAAACTTTTTTTGATGATTTTTTTAAATTATTACTAAAATTTATAATTAATGATATTTTTTATGATAAAATTTTCAAACTATTACTAAAAATAAATAATTAATGATATTTTTTAATAATATTTAATAAAAAATATAATTAATTCTCCTAAAACCTATTAAAAAATAAACTCACCTATTAAAATCTATACATAAGCCCCTTTAAAAATAGAGAAATTCCTCACTGCCAAAATCCATTAGCCTGAACCTCGCCGACTCACAAGTGAAAAACCATCTCACCATACCAAAGTCAACTCAGCAAGTCCTATCATCAAAAGTTTCTATTAAATTATAAATTGATCTAACAAACTTGAAAAAAATTACACAAAACATAAAAAGTTATTAAAAACATTATATTTTTTATAAACTTAGAATTAGTATTTATATACGTTTAATTATAGCACTTAGAATTGAGATAAAAAATAGTTTAAATTATATTTCTGAATTAGAAAGTGAGTTAAATAAATTAAATTATTTTTTTTTAGATATTACTTCTGGGCAATCTATAATAGATTATAGCCAGAGAATTGTTAGTATTAAAAGTAAAATATCTTTAAAAAAGATAAGCGTAGATTATCAACGAAATTTTTTGCAAGGGTTAATTTTGAATTAAAATCCGCAAATTTAAATTTGCAATATCCACAAAATAAATTGGTATCAAAACTCGATTTCTCGACATTGCCAATAACATTTACATGAATATCAAATATAGTGAAGAAGTAGACTTCGCTAACTTGAATAATAATACTTCTTTACAAGTAATAATAGAACAAAATAATACCTTAATTAGTTTATTAAAAGACATTAAAGAAAAACTTAAAATTAATCAATAAAAAATAATTAACGAAATTAGACATTTTATACAAAATTTAGAAAACAAGTAGCTATTTTCGAAGAAAAATAAAAAGAATTAGATCTATATCTATACGTATATAAAGGAAATAATTCAGAAGAACCATTTGAATTAGTTTCACCTGAAAACCAAAAGGATAAGTTAAGTAACTATAACCTAAAACAGTTAGAAGAAATGGCTGAAAAGGAAAATGGTAATGAAATAAAATACAAAATAATATTTGAAATAATTGAACAGATACATATAGTAGATGAAGAAATAAATAGTGATATAATAGAATTAGAAGAAGATATATATATATATACAATTAGGATTAATTAGTTTGGGAGAAATGTAACACATTCACCTTAGAAGACATAATGGAAAATAATGACTCAGAAAAAGAAAAAGAAAAAGAAAATAATGTCCCAGAAAATTTCGAAGACATAGGAAAAGAAAAAGAAGATAATGCCTTAGAAGGGTTCTAAGAGACTAATAATGTTAATGATATAAATATAACAATGGTAAAATAAGAAGGAAGTAGTTTGTCCGCCCCACATAATCCAAATCATCCTGATTTTAGAAACTTTATCAGGCAACAACTGGAAGATGACACTAGAAATTATTACTATAGAAGAAGAACGGGAAACTACAATTATCTAAATAGAGGATCATTTGCAATAAAATATCCAATTATGCAAACTTTACCCCTAGAAATGAAGTATTTTTAAGAAAAATACTACTAAATCAATAAGCAATACATGATATTTATTATTAGATATTGATTATGCTACAAATATAAGTGAGGTAATAAAACAATGGAAGAGAGGAATGCACCATGTCCTAAATATTCATAACAGCAGCAGGACCGCGCAAAATTTTCTAAATTATATTGAACATAGCTTCACGGGTATAATAGCAAGTTGGTACGACAATCTGAGAGAAAATGACAAATAAAAATTAACAACAGAATCTACCCCAGAAGGTATGTTAAATTTATTAGTAAAATATATTAAAGATGAATTCGTAGGAAATGAGGATAAAATAAAAAAGAGAATGGATTAGAAAACTAAGTAATATAAAAATATGTAATATGAAATATATAAAAAAAAAAAAATTATGTTTGCGAATACTCATATTAGTACTATCAAATAGGTAGAAATAAATTTTATTTCACTATATTTTTTCATAAATTACTATATTCTATAAATGTTAATATAGAAGAAAAATATGAAAATTTGTTAAAAGAATTAGGAGATGTCACAAGTGGTACCTTGGGTCATACAATTAGATATCTAAGAGAATGGGTAGAATAAGATTGCATGAACATGAAATAAAGAAGGAAAATAAAAAAATAATAATATTTAAATTGTTAGCAAACATCTAATTCATGGGGATGATAGCATTCAACAAGAAAAACATACAATAAGAAAAAGAAAATATTTTATAAAAGAAAAAGTTTTAATAAACAAAAAGAAAAAAATATATAAAAGAAAATATTATAATTTTTTTATAATTTCAATAAAAGAAGAAGATTTTTTAGAAAAATAATTATTGTCAAGAAGAAAAAAGACTTGTAAATGTTGGGCATGTGGAGAAATATGTCACTTTGCCAATCAATGTAGAAATAAGAAGAATAATACAATAATAGAAGCCTTAGGAAGTTTGGATTATGTAGAATTAGAGGAAGAAGAAAATTAGAATTGGCTGTAGAAAATAATAAAGGAATAATAGAATTAATTGAAGAAGAAATAGAAATAGAAGATGAACATTATAGCAATATCGATGAAAAATTAAATTTTATGATAACCGAAGAAATAAGTATAAAGAACTTAAGAGAAGAACAATTTGTCATAGAAAACTTTCAAGAAAAAGAAATAGAAAATGATTGGATATTACTAATAATACAAAAAAAAATGAAATATATCAAAAATCAATATTTGAATTAAAAAATAAATACATATGTGAAAGAATGGAAGGAGAGATTGAAATTAAAGATTGTGAATATGATGTAGGAGAAATAAATTTAATAAATTATGAAAATATATTAAAAAATAATAAAGATAATAAGTATAAATATATGCATATAGGAGTGTACAAATACAAAACATGAGATACATACATATATATATATATATATATGCATTTTTTGTGATATTAGACAACGAAATTTTGAAAGGTTCATAATTAGTGGAATAAAAAGTAATCTATGTGGAAGACCATTAAGATTTAATTGTAGACCAAGATATTGTATTAGCCTAAAAAAATGGATTCATAAATAGATTTTTAACATTAAAAATTAAAACGGTAGGAATTGATATGCATGAAACCATCTATCCATTAAGGATATTTTGAAAAATAATATACAAGTTAGACAATAACATAAACCCTAAAATGCAACATAAAATTATAGATACAGATAAATTCAAACCTACTAATGGAATAAAAATAAATAAAATTACACATAAAAGAATAAACCCTAATGAGATTAGGCTAGATAATCGATGCAAAGTAAGTTTTAATAATCTTACAAATATTACAAAGACAAAAAAATATAATTAAAATTGATAATACCAAAAATATTAAAATAGAAAATCCCAGCACCTTAGAAAATAGTAACGAAATGGATAATCATCAGGAAGACACTCTATAGATAATTCTAGTATACAATTTGGTAGAAGTTTAGTTAGTAAAAGAATAATAAGATATAGAACTACGAGTGTGCTAGTATTTGAAGATGAGAAAAATCTTATGACTTGGACAAAGGAAGATGAAGACGAAGCACAAAAGAAGTACGACACATTCATAAAAAGATACAGCAAAATGAGTGGAGAAAATAAAATGTCACTAACATGTACAAATGTTAATAGCATATATATATATACTTATAAAAATATGCATAGAGGGATTTAATACTTACAAACTATATGCTTACTTAGATAGTGGATGTTTGGTACGTTTTGGGAAAAGGAAACTCTTTCCTGAATATATGTGGAAATAACAAAATCCACCATTAATAGCTCGAATAGCTAATAATAGCACAATGATCCATAATGACGCTATAGAAAACTTGGTTATAGAAATTAATTTTGTTAGGTCCCTTATTTTGTCAATTCCATGAACAAACACATCTCAATTGTAAAGTTCGTCTTTTGGATGTTCATGGACCTTTCAAGCGATCAAGTGGTGACTCGAGTGAATAAAGGCATCGTCCAGTAGTTTAGACTTCGTCTGAAAATTCTGTATTTGTCTATGGAACGCTTGAGCGGTGAAGTTGTAGCTTAAGCGAAGAAAGCTTTTTTCTAGTAGTTCTAACTTGGTCTGAAAATACTGAAAGGTTTCATTCTTCACTCGAGCAACCATTCCATCACTCGAGTGAAGGCACTTGTTGTTCCACCGACTTTTGGAGACAACGCTTGAGAGACCATTCTTGTGCTTGAGCGATCTTCACGTTTCTACTGCATATAAAGCTGCGAAAGATGCAATTTTTAAGGTACGACTTCCAGATGTAAAACCAGAGACTTGTGGGTGTTTGAGTATTCATTTGGAGAGCCTAGCAATTGTTTTTTCTCTTGATAACTTTTTGAGTTCATCGTCTCACATGGATTAAACTACATACTTCAAGGGTTTGTCGGTTCAACTTCAACAGAGCCTTTCATCAGTGGATTCTGAAGTTTTAGGCTTGAAAGCTTTGAAGGATTTCGAAATTACTCAATGTCATGGATTCGACTTGGGTGTTGTAAATTTAGCACTTGGCTAAGCAATCTAAAGGGGAAGAAGTTCATAGAAGAGACACAATGAGTGAAAGTCAATGCATGAATGAGTGTTGAGTAATTATCTGTACTCTTGTATAATTTCATTATCTTCATAGTGGATTGTTTAGTGGCTTTTAGCTCGTGGTTTTTTTTATCACAATTGGAGGTGCTTCAATTGTGAAAACAACAAGCTAAATCACTTTCATACGGGTTAAATGATTTAGATTGTTTATTTTGTGTGTTTGGGAAATATAGCAATTGAATCTATTATGAATCACAAATCACAAAGGTTTTTGAACTGGTATCAGAGTAGGTTACTCGTTCTTTGACTGTTTGTGTGTTCAAAGCTATAGAAGTGTGATTTTGTGTGATTTGTGTTAATGGATTCAATTCGTGAGGGTAACTCGACTCATAGACCACCGTTACTTGACGGAACAAACTACTTATATTGGAAGCTCGTATGAGAGCGTTTTTAAAATCGATTGATGAAAAAGTTTGGCATTTCGTCATTTATGGGTGGAGTGAACCTGTGATAATTATTGATGGTTTTGATGTTCCTAAACCAATTGATAAATGGGCTATGAATGATTATCAAAACTCGAGTTAAAACAGTCAAGCACTCAATTCCCTCTTTTGCTTCGTCACTCCTAAAGAATTCTGTCGTATTTGTACTTGTGAGGTTACAAAAGAGGCTTAAGATATACTTGAAACGATTCACAAGGGTACTACTTCTATTAAGAGATCAAAACTTCAATGTCTTATCTCCACTTTTAAAACCCTTTTCATGCATAAAGATGAAATGTTTGATGATTTTTATGCTAAACTCAGTGATACCGTGAATTTCTATTTCACACTCGATGAAAAAACCCTAGAATCTCTAATGGTTGGAAAAATTATGAGGTCATTACCCAATAGGTTTCAATCAAATATGACAGCTATAGAGGAGGCTCAAGATGTTGAGAACCTCAAGCTCAATCAGTTGGTAGGAAACTTGCGAACTTATGAAGCACATTTGACTTCAAGTAAAAAACAAAAAGAAAGTGTTGCTTTTACTAGTGCTCATGAGGTTGTCAAGAATTTTGATGTTGAGATTAATCTAGAATCCGAAATGACGGCTTTATTTACCAAACAATTTAAAAAAAAATTTAAAGAAAAAAAAGCCTAATTTCAAGGATACTAGTTCTAAGGAAAGGGAGTAATGATAAACTTAAGTTATTCCAAAACCTGAGAAGAAGATTATAAGAGGACAAGAAGTCAAGTGCTAGGAATGCCAAAGGTTTGGGCATATCGCTCTCTGGTGTCCTTCCAAGAAGAACAAAAGGTAAGTGCATACTGTGACATAGGATAATGAGAGCAGATTAGAACACGAAGTTGATGAACCTGAATCTAGTGAAGATGGAGATGGTTCCTTCATGGCGTTTTATTCTTGTTTCACACAACTAGCCCCCCGACCAATTGAGTTTGTTCGTGGGGTTAGTCCTAATCGTGCTACTACTTTTGATGGGAGTAACTATCTATATTAGAAGTGTAGAATAAGGGTGTACCTCAGAGCTTAGGATTCAAAAGGTTGGCGTACTATTGAGGAGAATATTGAAGCACCTTTCGTGATTGATTCTATTACAAATCAAAAGGTCACTAGGCCTTTTAAGGAGTGAAGTGCTGATGAAATGGCTGACATAGAAAGTAGCGAGCGAGTTTTGAACACTATTCGAGAAGCTCTTTCTGAAGGAGAACTGTAACAAACCTGACCTGTGATTAGCCTAAAATATATGAGTAATTATGCCTAATAAGTAATTAAGATGAAATTCTTCATTCATTGCATATGTTACATGTTATTTGCATTTATATTTGTCTATCGTAGAAATATCTGTTTATGTTTCTATTATGTTCGGCAAATTGAAGGCCTTATTGGCATCTGATCACGAAATTGACTTGATTTATGTGTTATTTGAAATTTTTAAAAAATTATGGTAGGTTCAATTGAAATTCGATTTGGAATCAAATAATTAGAATAAATTAATACCAATGGATTAACCTTAACTCAACTTAATTAGCTAATACTAATCAAGCCTATATCAGGCTTATACTACACTCTTTAATCACGTCATCTTCACTATTTTGAGCAACAAAAATGTGAGAGAGATGGAGAAAAGGAGACTTGAGTTCAATTAAGGAGAAATTGCTAGAAAAGTGAAGAATTTGGAGAGAACTTGGAAGATTAAGCTTCTACACTTGAGAATTCAAGGCTTAAGATAGGAATTCACCCTTTTAATATGAAGTAGGATTGTTACATGTATGAATTCAAGAGAGTTAGATAATTAATCCAAGAATTGAGCTTAGGAAGAAGAATTAAGAAGATAATCATACATGCATGCAAATTCTCTTGCATTTAGAGCTTGATTTTGAGGAATTCTCACATGCATGCATTGATCATAGCTTGGTTTTGGAAATTCATCAAGTTTCATACCATTTTACCTTATTTGATCATGTTTTGGAAGGTTGAAGTTCATGTCAACCCATGCATGTTATGTTTTCTACATTTCAAGTTTAGTTTTGGTACAATTAGCAAAGCTTTTGGGCTTGATTTTGCGAAATGGTTTGTAATTCACCATATACTATGAGTTTCTCAATGTTTTACTAAGTTTTGGCCCAAAAGGATGTGTTTTGAAGCTTTGAAAATGGATTTTGAACTTGTATCAGCAATTTGGAAATTCCAGAATTTGCACCCTCTACTCGAGCGGAGAATGCGAGCTCCCAGTACTTTTGCAGAGTTTGGGGGTTGGCTCGAGCGGTAGAATTTGCACTCAAGTGACCACCCTTATTTTTGATCCTCCGCTTAAGCAACAGAAGTTGCACTCGAGCAGAAAATGAGAGCTTCCAGAAGTTTTACAGACTTTTGCAGACCGCTTAAACGAACGAAGTTACGCTTGAGCGGAGACCCTTTTTACTCATTCTTGCGCTTGAACGATCGTCGAGTGTCCGTCGAGCGGAAAAATCATGCAACCAGTACTTTTGCAAACCTTGCGGGCCGTTTGAGCAACCAATGTTGCGCTCGAGCAAACTGCCTTGTTTTTGAAAAATTGACTAAGGCCAAGTTTGGCATATTGCAAAAAAGCCAAAAAGTTACTCAAAAAGTTAACACTATTCACCAAAAGTCAACAATTATGGCTGCACAACTCCCAATCCTAATTTTTCCCTACAAATCAATTTTTACAATTTTTTATTACACATTTTTCCATAAAAAGTCAAAAAGTTAACCCAAACATCCATATTTTCTTCCTCAATTTTTTAGTCCAAAAAAAAAAAAGTGCACTTATTTAGGACACCTCAAACAAAGTGTTTCAAGTTACATTTTGGCATCTTCATTGCATCTTAGGAATTCCTAAACCTTAATTAAGACATAATAATGAGAATAAAAGCTAGGAACACACATCACAAAAGAGGGATAATAAATTTAATATCTGTGACACGTGTGTTCAATATATATCCATTATGTGTTTGTATTGGTCACGCGCCATAGATTGTTGATCTGACTATTTGACTCTTCGGCTATTGGAGCTATTTGTGAGTAACAACTCTGTAAAGATATTGTAGCTCGACTTTTTGCATTCCTTTCGGAAGACGAATAAGTCCTACAGTATCGGACTCCCGCGGTTCTGAATCTGAATCCACAAGTGTAATGTAAAATAGATAAATACCAAAGAGTCTAAATCCGGCAAATCTTTTAGAAAATTGATTTTGAATCAAATTGCCAAAAATAGACTGCTTTGCCAGATACAGAGTCGCCACCTAAATATTTTTTTAGGAAATTTAGGAAACCCATGACTCGTGCCAAAGGCCACGTGTCCGTTATCACCAAGATTGTCTCGGCTCGGAAACTTGGGTACGAGAGGGGAAGGTCATGAATTGAGCACCCCCGCTCACCCGATCAAAAATCGGCCTCTACTACTCATGATGTGAATCTTATTTACATTATATGCTCTTGTTCCAATTATTATGCTAGCATTACTATGTGATGCGCACACAAGTATAGACTATTTTTCACGAAAGTTGGAACGTTTTGATTTCATGTTTGTTTTGAAAAAGTGTTTTGAATATGTACCACTTGAAAAAGTGATCTTATATAGATACATTAATCAAAATATCCTAATTTCAGGAAATAGCATTCATCCACGGGCATTCAAACAGGTATATTAACTAAGCATTTAGCCTCATGGTAATATGTTTAATATGACAGCAATCACACTCATGCACTATGCTAAAGCAAAAATGCTTACCTCAAATGTCCGAAGGTGAGTCAAAAGAAAGAAAATAGTTAGAGAAAAAGAATGCATGATCCTAAATAATACAATATGACTAATGCAGCACATACAACGTGCAATTAATAGGCTCGGCCACTAGCATGGCATGTGAGTCAATTTGATAGTATGCAGTTTAGCATGTATTCAAAGAAGTATGTAAACAAGCAATTTAAAATGCTGAACCGAGTCCCGGTGCATGTAAGACAAGTGGATACAAACATGAATAATGCTGAATAAAACATGATGTCCCTAATCTAACCATCATAAGCGATTAAATAAAAGGGAGAAAGACGTGGGGTTGGAAGACATACACATTATTACAAAATTGCGCCCTCACACAGGAGGGTCTGAATGCTTGAGTGTCCAAATTAACTATTTATTACAAATCCAAATGAATAAACAATTAAAAAGGTTGTCTAATTTATTATAACAACAATACATATGCAATGCTCATGTGATGCTCCTCGGAAACCACTCTGTCTACCTTGCCTTGTTGGGAACTGTTCCGTTTCACCCTCAGTCACTATTGCAGTCACTACTACTAACCAAAAGTGTACGGTTTGCCATATATTGGGGTCTGGCTGACCCGCAATCGATTTGAGCTCAAATAAATCTTGCCATGCCTTATTTCTTTGCAGAAGACTGTTTATTCGTACCTAAGGTGAAAACAGTGCGGATAGGGTGTTCCGAATTCTGTTTGTCCTTTTCACACTTCTCTATCATTGGAAAGCCTCAAGAGAATGGTGGAATTGTTTCTAAAATCATTAATGAGCAAGTTGATTGCTTGATGATTTCGGGTACAACTTGGACAAAAAATAAATGAATGGAACCACCCCTCCCTCCTATCATAGATTGAAGTCAAAGAGGGAGGTAGAGAGTTCATCTAAAACATCATCATGAATTGATGTTTAGACAAGCCTTAACGTCCGGCCGAATCTAAGCAATATACTTTATTTTCTTTATATGGGTTAATTCATTTTAGCAATTTTTGTTAGTCCTTTCCATTCTTTAATTCATTAAGTCCAAGGTGACGATTATGTCCACTAAATGAGAAGTGCGCCAAATAGGAAGTAATTCTTAATATGAAAGAGAGATTATACCGTTGGCGTTAAACCTTCGTACAGATTAATGAACCTCTGTAAATATTAAGCCATTAAGCATAGATCTCTAGCTCATATTTTGAATAACCATCAACCATTTGAAATCACTATAAATTTAAAGAAATGGATGATAGGTGACTCTTCAAGATTCGTCTAAAACATCATGAATTGGTGTTTAGACAAGCCTTGACATAATAAACTTGGCATCACGTCTGGCCAAGCCCAAGCAATATGACTCATTTTCTTATGCATGTTGATTGCTTTTAAATCAATTTTCTTAGTCATTTCCATTTTTTAGTCCATTTATCCGAAGTGATTATTAAGTCCTCTAAAAGGAGAAAAGTGTCAAACGGGGAAGTTGTTCTTGGCATGAGAGAGATGTAATACCCTGGTAATGAACCTCCAAAGAGATTAAACCATTTAGCATGGAATGTCTCTTTCTCATGCTAAAAACAACATATATAGGACTTCAATTCACCATTTTCAATTAGATTACAACAATATACAATATAACAATTGTTAGGTTTTTATTCTTGGCAATCCCGTTTGACAAAACTTCTTTCAGTTCTACTTGTTTTCACACTTTTTATTTCAATGAGACTATGAGTGTTTAGATGCGAATCTAACCCGAATTGTGCTTTGCAGAGAAGTTTGTGATGCTAATGCTTTCAAGATTGCCACTTCGCTGATTATGACGGGGATCGAGCTGCCCGGTCAGCTCACGGGGGTCCAACGGGCAGCGCCCCTTGGCGGGTCCGGGGTAGTAGTACCCAGGCGGGGTCAAGGGGTAGCGCCCCCGAAGCAAAATGCAAAAATGCACTCAAAGTTGCTTGTCCGCTCGAGCGGACATTTCCCCGCTCGAGCGGAGAATGCTGAGTTCCAGAAGTTTATTTGCCTGCAAAAATACTGGATATTGTTTTTTCCCACTCGATCGAAACTTTCCGCGCTCGAGTGTAGGTCTGCTCAAGCGGCCAATCTGACGCTCGAGCGGAGATCGCGGGACAGTTTTCTCTAAATACGTGTTTCAGTCCAAATCTAGGATTACTCCTCCAGATCTTCTTCTTGGGTTCTAGGGTTTATACCTGGGGATATTTTGCTAGTTTTTTTTTTATGTTTTGATTGAGTATTCAACTCATGGTTTAAAGAGTATACATCAAAGGATTATTTGTTTGTTCTACACAAAAGAGAAAGTTGTTCTTCGGTGGATTCTGAAGAATTCGAGACTGAAGCTTTGGTGGATTCTGGAGTGGCTCATCGTCAAGACAATTCCGAGGTGAAGACGGGGTTGGAAGAGGCACATAGGGGTTGGTTCAATTCGGGCGTGGATTCGCTAGGTAATTGAGAGTATACCTGTGTAATTCCTTTATATATTCTTAGTGGATTGTTTTGTGGCTGTTGCCCGTGATTTTTTATCACAATTTGAGGTGTCCAATTGTGGTTTTTTCATGTAAAATCGTTGTGTCGATTTGTCTTGATTGTTTGATTGGGATTGTTGTTTACTGCTTAAAATTGATACATAATCACAAATCAACTTCTAGGGGATTTCTAGATTTTTCAATAATAAATCAAAGCAAAAGAGCAAAATAAGCAAAAAATGCAAGAAAATGAAAGGTTTGTGAAATTCATCTTCCAAGGAAATGATGAACTCCTTAGTTTACAAACTCCCTCTTGATCACCCTCAAGTGTAGGAAGTGTGTTATCAAATCCTCAGTAGCTATGAAAGCTTGGAAGTGTTTTGGCTTAAGGTTGAAATGTAGACAAATTTTCCTCTTTTACTCTCTTTTTTCTCTAACTCTCTCTTGAATCAATTTGTTAATTTTTTGCTTCTTAAATCATTTTTTTTTTGGCCCCTAAAATCTCTCCATTTGGTTGCTTTATATAAGCAACAAATAGATAATATAATAATATAAAGTATATAAAAGGGATGCAGAAGCAGGAAGGAGGAAACAACACTTAAATAAAAATAAAACAGTTTGAATAACGTAAACATAAATAATAAAACAGTTTAAATAAACATAATAAAACTTACAATTGTTTACTGGAATAAAACAAACAGTTCTTCAAAATACATAACTTGAAAACGAACTTGAAAATAAAATTACAGAGATAGCTATTTTTCTTGAGGAATGAGCACTCTCAATTTTTTCTAACTCTGCCTTATTCTTGACTGAAGAGGCTCTTTTATAGATGAAAAGAATTACTGTGACCCTTGTGAAGAGCTACTGTGAGCCTTGTGAAGGAATCTGACTTTGACAGAAACACATGGGAGTTGTCTGCAACTTTTGGTGAGTGACTAAAGTTGATGGCTGCCTTTGATTGTTTTGAATTTGTCGGTGGGATGAATTATGATGAATGATGAATAGTAATGTTGACTTTTTGATGAATAGTGAACAGTAAATTTGACTTTTTTCACTATTCATTGCTTTTTGAAGGGGCATGTGACTGAGGGAATCAATATAGATATATATATCAACAGCTTTTCTCAAAAGAAGAGTATTGATTGAAGCTGATAATTATAGCTATATAGAATCCAATGACTATATTATGCATATGGGTCCTGAGCATCTTGAAAATGGGCCGCATATGGATCATGGTTGGATGATTCTTCAGTTGAATTGGATGGGCTGGATGAACTGGACTGTTTGGCTGGTTCAAGAGACTCATCATCAGATGGTTCATCTTTTATTTGTGACTGGGCTTGATCCATCAGAAGACGGGCCATTTGTAGTAACTTATCACTGGCGAATCCAGGCTTAACCTTGGGCTTTGACTTTGATTTTTTTGACTTGGGCCTTAATTTATCTGGCTTGACTGTCTTGGATTTGGATGATTTGGGCTTGGAAGAACTTGATGGTGGATCATTAGGACTTCCAAGATTGACTGGAGGAAGTTGGCTTCCTTGAGTGATTGAAGCAGTTGGGTTCTGCTGAGCTTTGACCATGGCTGGGGTTGGAGCATGCACATTGACTGGGAATTCAAGTTGGACTTGTTCAATAATGCGGGAAACTTTGAAGTTATCCCACCATTTCACAAAATGTTGACGGATGACTATGTTGTTATCAATTGCATATTGCCATTTAAATATCCAAGGAACTTTGTGTTTGGATATAAATATGAGCAAAGAAGGAAACTTTTATTGGTGTTGACTGAAGTTGTAAACAGAGGAAAAATAGTTGACCTGTTCCATTAGGACTGGTGGGAAAATCTCAGGTATGGCACCATAATGAGACCACCAACGAAGGAACCATGTAGGGATGAATGATTTGAATTGATGATCAAATTGTAGGAACCAAGAGTGGCTATATGACTCATTTTGATATAAGAAAACTTTAAACCATGCGTCCATAGAGTCATAATAACTATATTGGATTAAATGACCAGGTAAATCACGAAGGAGGAAAGGAAGACCCCATTCATCAAGAGAGACAATGTTATGAATATAAAGTGAGTGGTAAACAATTTTACTAGTGAGAACTCTATCATAAATGGGTTTAATAACAATTGACTTATGATTGAAAAGGATGTCTTTGTAAAAAGAAATTGACTTATCAGGATGGAGAGGGACAAAGTGCCATCTTGGAGGAAAATAACTTGTGACTAAATCAAGAACATCGTGTTTGTCCTTGTGAGTGGGTTCTTTGAAGAATAAATTGGTTGTCTGAAATTTAATGTAGTTGGAACGAGAAGTGTTGACTGGATTGGGTGGATATGAAGTAAGTGCTCTTGAGGATGAGGCAAAGGGATCGGAAGCAAGTGCAGAAGTGTAACTAGGTTTAGGAATATTACCAAGGACTTGGTAACGATTGATTAATTCAGCAGGATGGTATTTGATAACTAATTCCAAAGGAGGAGGAACTGGTTAACTAGAAGGCACAAGATCCTTGATGGATGGTTGCAAAGGTCTTTGATGAGACATCTGTAAAATAGGTGATTGTAAATTAGCATCCACTGAGGATATCTAATTGATCAATATGAGAATGCAAACAGTTAAGATAATGTGCAAGTTGTTGTCTTTGAGCTTTAATACGATGGTATTGAATATATTGAGCACGTTGAGTAGTTAGATGAGTTGACTTGAGATAAGCAAGGCGAGAAGTAGTGTGTTTGACTAAGGTTTTATAGTGTTTAATCTGGTGTTTATGGTAAGGAATAGAGGGAATTGGTATGATGTAACTCACTATCCACCCTGTAAAAATTCTCTAGTAAGAAAGTCAGGAATAGAATTTTGACAACCAGGTATATATTCAATTTCAAAATCAAAAATACTTAAAATAGATTGACAATGAGCAAAAATTTGCAACTAGCAAGATTTTGAACATCTTTTTCTAAAACATATTTAGCAGATTTGCAATCAACACAAAGTAAAAATTTTTGATTTAAAATATCATCTTGAAATTTACTAATACATAAAACAGTAGATAAAATCTCTTGTTTAATAGTACTATAATTTTTTTGTACTTTATTCCAGACACCAGAATGGAAGCGAACAATCTGTTTAGATGACTGATGAGTGATTTTCTGGAGAAGAATACCACCATAACCAATATCAGAAGCATCAGTTTGAATAATTTTAAATGAATTTTTAGTAGGAATACCAAGACATGGGAGAGACTTGACATATTTCTTGACTTGTTTAACAATATCAGTATGGGTAAAAGACCAAGGAGGAGGATTATCCTTCAATCGATCAAAAAGGGGTTGACAGGTTTTCCTGAGGTCTTTGTAAAATTCAGCAATATAATTAAGTGAGCCTAAGAATCTTTGTAACTGGGTTTTATCTAAGATTTCATCAAGAAATTTAGAAGCAAATTCAATGGATCGACTAATTGGTAAAATTGTATTCTGATGGATGTCATATCCTAAAAATCTGACTTTGGTTTGAAATAATTTAATCTTAGAAGCGAAAATGACTAGACCATAAGTTTCTATGGTATAAAAGAAAGCAGTAAGATGTTTCCAGTGTTCACTAAGGGATTTAGAAAAAATAAGAATATCATCTATATAAACGATGGAAAAATGACTAAAGGGATTGAAAATGTCATTCATTATGTTCTGAAATTCACTAGGAGCATTTTTTAATCCAAAAGGCATAACATTTCATTCATAATGCCCAAAAGGTGTAGTGAAAGCAGTTTTATAACGATCTTGAGGGTAAATTTGTATTTGCCAAAAACCACTTTTTAAATCAAATTTACTAAAAATGACAGTTTGACTAAGTCTTTTAATTAAATCTTTTTTATTAGGAATTAGGTAACGAATTCATTCTAAAACTTTGTTTAATGGCTTGTAATTAATTACTAGTCTAGGAACTCCTTTTTCTAATTCAGTATTTTTATTAACATAAAAGGCAAGACAAGACCATGGTGACTTACTATGACTAACAATTTTATTTTGTAATAATTCATTAATTTCTTTTTTACACATTTCTACTAATTCATGGTTCATTTGAATAGGTCTAGATTTAGTAGGAATTTGTCGTTCATTAAAATTCTTAATATATGGTAATGTGACGACATGTTTTTTCCTGTGCCAAAAGGCAGCAGGTAAAGTAGAACAAACAGTTGATTCTAATTTTTGTTTAAATTTTTCAATTTGAGAAATAGTAATAGGATCAGTTAATTGTTGCTCAATTCTTTTATAATTGACTTCTTCTTTAAGATATCTAATGTGGCGAGTTAATCGATTAATGGTTTTAGAAATAGAACAATCCTTTAACTGGTTTAATTCTTTAACTTCAGGTGGAGATAAGAACTTAAAAGTTACGGTTTGGCCAAAGGCTTGAGTAGTTATTCCTTGATTAGAAGTAGTGAATGGATAAAGTAAAAATATAAATGGTGTTCCTAAAATAACTTTATCAGTCATATTTCTAACTAAAACAAATGATGTTTTTAAACAAACATTATTTTGACAAATATGGACTTTTGGTAATTTATATTTAATATGCATTTTACTGCCATTAGTAGAAGTTAATTGTTCACCTGTTTTATGATAATATTTTGTAGGAAGTAAGCCTTCTTGAATACAATTAAGATCAGCACCAGTATCTATTAAGGCGATGACTTCTAACTCAAAATCATTGACAACTAATTTGATTTTTGAATGCCATTTTTGAATATTAATTTTATTGGTAAGATTTAATCTTTTATTTTCAAGATTATCAGATGGATTGGATCGATTATCAAACAAAATATTGTCTGGATTAGTATCTTCATTAGTACCTTCAGATTCATTAGAAGAGATAGCATCATTTTGTTGAAAGTTGTCTAGACTTTTATTAATTTTTAGTATAGATATTTCTTCTTCTAAAATTTTATCTTTATTTTGTAGATCTTTGATAAGACGTTTAATCTAATTAATTTCTTATTGTAGATCTTGAAGAGTGACTTCTTTTTGTTTATTTTTAAATCTTTCTAAAGTTTTTGTTAAGCTAATGATGGGTTTGTCATGTTGTGGTTTAGTATCTTTGTTAATTAATAATGATTTTAATTTGTCAGTATAGTTTTGTTTCAATTCATGATTATCCAATTTACTAATTAATTCTATAAGAGCAGTTTCTTCTTGATTTTGTTTAGTAAGGACAGTGATTTGCTTAATAGGTTTACAACAAGTGTCATTACATCCTAATTCAATATCATTATCAGAAGTATCACTAGGTGAATGGTAATCAGATGAGGTATTTGAGTTGAGTATATCCGAGGAGGGTTATTAGGAGATTGATTTAATTGAAAGATTTCAAATAATTGATTTTTTGATTTATCATTTATTTGGAGTTGATTAACTTTATCTTTCAATTTTTGTTTTTCTTTACACTTATTAGAATAATGACCTTTTTTCCCGCAATTAAAACAGGTAATGTCTTTAATAGATTTTGACTTTGGATTAGATTTCTTATAATATGTCTTGTTAGGTTTAGTGTAAAATTTATCAATTGATTTAGAGGGTGAATACTTATTCCTATATTTATGGGAGTGTTTGTAAGAAGATTTCTTTTTACCATGTTTGCGTCTAGAGGGTGCAACTGGGGGTAAGCCATATTGTTCACAGAAATTTCCTAATTCATATTTAGCCTTATGTTTATCTTTAGCAGCTTTTTGACTAAGTTTTAAGTCAATACACATTTTTAAGCTTTCTTTTTGAATAGTACTAATGATATCGCCATAAGTTAAATTATCATATTCGATGACACCAGTAGGTTGACTAAGAACATCTCTAATTTTGTAAGTAAAAAGACTAGATAGACCATTAATAAATTTTTCTTTCCAAAATGATTTAGTACAATCTTCTCGTAGCATTACTCTGGATGTAAAAACATCTTTATACCAGCGGAAATCACTTAATGTTGGACAAGTAAGGTTACTAAGTTGATCATGTATTCTAGAATATATATTAGTAGGCGTGCCAATAAAATGTCTAACTATAGTATAAATTAGGGTATTGATACCATCAGGTTTATAATAGCCAATTGTGTCGTCAAATATGGGTAAATCATTTTCATCTTTTTGACTTGCATGCAAAATAGATTGTCTTTGATCTTCAGTGAGATATTTTTCCCACCAAGATTTTAACATACCAGTAAAACCAGAGGTTATTAATGAAACAATTTCAGGTTGAGTATAATCTGGGTAGTTACTAAGATAACTATTGGCAACCATGGATAAATGATTTAATTTTTGAAGGATTTGATCTTCACTATGACCATTTATATTCCATTCATATAGCTTTTTAGCAGAAACAGAAAATTGATTATTAAGATTGGTTTCTTCATATTGGAGATCAGGGGGAGTAGGTCTAGAGTACCAATTTTTTGTAAGAGATGTAGGATTTACTTTAGGATAAGTAATTCTATTAAGATTAGAAGATTGAAATTGCTGAGCTAAAAGATTTATTTCATTGTTAGATGTGTCAGTTTCAGATTGGTGAGAAATAATATCTAAAGTAGGTTGTTGGTTTAATACAGTAAGACCTTTTTCAATTGAAGGAGAAGCGGCTTTTTCATTGGAAGGAGAAGCTAACTTAGCGAATAATTGTTCTATGATTTTAACGGTAGAACTATCTTGCGTAACTAAACTATCTCTTTTGGAACGTTGACTAGGTAAATTAATTAAAGGCTTGTCTAAAGTTTGTTTGGAGGAAGAACTAGGTGTATAGTCATCTAATTTAGTTTCTATTTTATCTAATTGTTTACCAATTGTTTTTAAACATTTATTAGTATAATTGTTTTGTTCAATGACTTTCTTTAATTCAGTATAATTTCCAGGTAACTTAAATGGAGAAGCATTAATAACAGCACCTTGGTGTTCGATGATAATAGTGGCAAGAGGAGGATGACTAGAACTAACAGTAGTATTAGGAGAAGTTTTCCATTTGGTTTTTGTAATGGTATTAACTTTTTGGTAATAATTTTCTAAGTATTCAAAGAAATGGACTTCTATACTATGTTCAGTCATAAATTTATACCATTTGTGAGTAATTTTGGATTGTTGGTGGGAGTCATATTTAAGCCTATAAGCTTGTCGTTTGACTTTATTATTTTTAGATTTAAATTCAATATGTAATTTTTCTAAGTCAGGAGCAAAAGGTTTACTAATTTTTAATAATTGGGGTTTTATTGGAGGTATGACTTTAAAGTCAGTTTGTGTTGGTGAATCCTGAGAAACAGTGTCTTCTTCACGAAGATGAGTATAACTAGAATAGACAGGTTTACTTATCTGGGAAGTTGCAGAATCATCTACTCCTTTCATTTTACTATGTGAAGTTTAACCAATATGAATTTGACTATTTTTTCTAAATAGATGTGTATTAAATATTTCATCTTCTGTTTCATCTTCAGTAGGTATACTAAAAGTACTATGTCTAGAGGATTGAGTAGATCTATTAAATTTAATTCTAACTGAGCCATCAGTAAATTGTTGAATATCTTCGATATCTCGACTAGTAGACTGTTTTTTATTATGTTTGTAATTGTTGAAGAAAATACAAGTAGTCCTATAGTTTTTATATAATTACATCAACTTTCCTTTTAGTAAAGTTAAAATGATCTAACTAATACAAATAGTATAAAAACACAAAAATAATTAGAAAAAAAAATTATACACTTTAATGTAAAAGATATAACAATATTATTTTTGATCCATATAACTAATGAATTATTGATGAAAAATGAGTTAAGTGTTATATGAATTAAAATTTAAAAGAAGTCCAATATAATTATGTCAAAACTATGAAATTATTATATTTTCTGTAAACCTCAAGGGAGGCCAGTATAATTTATTCTAAATTTTTGAGTAAATTACTTCACATCTCTTGAGATTTTTAAAAAAATATAATAAGTTTGACCATTTTGTCATAATTACACCGATCTTCCTTTTACGAAAGTTAAAGGTTGCCTTTCGGAGATAAAAGAGACAACAATATTATTATTTTTATCCATATAACTAACAAATTATTGATGAAAAGTGACTAATATAATTATACTAAGCTTATATGGCATACTACATTTTCTTCGAATTTGAGGAGAGTTTAGTATAATTTATCCTAAATTTTATTAGAAAAATATGAAAAATAGCTCTAAAAGCGATCATTGGCCTTGATATATATGTTAAAAAGTGTAGACACTTAAATAATGAAATTTCATATTTGCACCAAAAAAAAAAAAAACTCTGTGCATTGCAAAATAAATGAAATTAAAAAAAAAAAAAAAAGTTCCAAACAAATGAATATGCCCTCTAATTTGTGGCAATTGAAGTTTCAACACCACAACTTTCGTTATTCACGTAAAAATTTTATTACCACCACCGCCATCATCATCGACACTCTTATGGAAAATTTAATAAAAAAATTTATGAAAACTACAAAATGCTTGAAATTTCTCAGTTGAGCAAACACATAGTAAAATTTTGTTGTTTGAGTGTGGAAGTTAAACAATGCAATCTATCTGAGCTAACATTTTTTTTTCCTTTCAAAATCAAATTTTCCTTAAAATATTGATTAAAAAATAAACTTGCTTCAAAAATCACGAAACTAATTATATCATGCATACGAAATAGTTTTCAAAAACTCAATTATATCAATTAGATATATGTATATATATGCGGTGAAATTTTACTGTTGAAAATACAAATACTCCTATTACTAACCTTTAACACTTTCACTACCATCAAAATAGGTGCCACCATCAATCACCACTACAACCACCATTCTACAATTGACAAATATGAGCATTTCTTGAAATTAAAATGAATTATCTCTATACAACAAAATTTTACTTTGATTTTACATATGTATTTTCCCTTTTGGACAAATTACAAATACATCATTGAGATTTGTTTAAAATACGAATTGTCTCCTATAGTTTGAAAATTATAAATACCTCCTTCTTAGAATTTTTTATTTAATAGAATTAATTTAAAAAATAAAATTTCTAACTGTTCACCTATCAATAACAAAATTATCTGAATTATTAATTGAAATAAAATTTTAACATTATTAAAAACTGTTAATTAATTTGATAATTTATTAAAAGGCATAATGTTATATAATTTCTAAAATTATAAAAAATAATTCATAATTTAAATAAATTTCAGAAGGTGTGTTTATAATTTACCCTTCCTTTTTAGTTTCCCATCACATTATGCCTCCGTTTGGGAAGTGGGTTGGCTTTTTGGCTTTTTGGCTTTTTTAGCCTGGGCTAAAAAGCTTGGTTTGGGAAGGACTTTTTGGCTTTTTGGCTTTTTTGACTTTTTTTGTGAGAGAAGAGTGTAATGATTATGGGTTGGATGTGATGTTTTGTTTGTTGTGACTAAAATAACCTATTTTGTCATTTATGACTAAAATAACCAAAAAAGCCCCGTTTAACTTTGCCAAACGAACCCTATATCTCATTTTTGGCGATCAAGAACATGGTGTAATATTGACATAGTAGTAGTCGTCATCTGCAATTGCTATGATCAGTCTTTGCAACTCCCTTCACAATAAAAGTGTGAAGGTTTTATTGTAAATTTAACGTATAAAGACAAAAAGTAGAATATTTTTTAATGAAAAAGAGAAGTGTAAATAATACTATCCTAAAAAACTTATAAAAGTAAAAAGAAATATATTATACAAACTAACAAATGTTACTAAATTTTATTAATTACATATGGGAGATGTAATTATCTTTGGCAAGCTAGTTTGGAATGGGTTGAAACTAAAAAAAAGTATAAAAAGATAAAATAAATTAAATAAACCAATAAGATAAAATATCATATTCAAATCATAATCATTTTACTCTTTTACTTACAAAAAAATAAAAAGCCAAAAAAACTAAAACATTTCTCAAACGGAGCAAATTTAATAGGGCTAAATTAATCAAAAAACTAAAAAATCAAGCTAAAAAAATTCTGTCCAAACATAAGGTTCTTATTTAAAATATGACCTTTGTAAGACCAGCACCAGCCGTGTATCAAATTTATCATAAAAATTGAATTTTATGAAAAATGGTTTCTTTTTCAGCTCCAACAGTTTCATCAAATTGGTATCAAATTCAAGATTTCATTTTTTTTTCATCAAACTGAGGATTAATGTGTCTTTCATCAAATCACTGTTCACTGCCATTGGATTTTCACCACCGGATGTCCCACTGGATGTCCTCCAAGATGACCACCTCAACACAAAAGTTTGTAAAAAAATTACATTGGTCGGTCGACCGTTCAGTCGTCCGCCAAATCGACCCTCCGGATGACCACCTCAAGAAAAAAATTTGTGAAAAATTTTCACTGCCCTGTTGACCGGCCGGACATCCATTCGGTCATTCGCCGAATCGACCGGTGATTTTACGAAGCCTCAAAACCGTCCATTGGAACACTTAATATCAGAGAGAGTCTTTTCTCAAAATTTTTCTCAAATTTAGTGAAAAAATTGATGCACCGTTAAAAATCCCCTAAATAATGGAAAAACTCATGTGAATAAAAGTAATTTATAAAATTTATTAATTTATGCAATATTTATTTAGGGATATTTACCAATAAATTCTATCTCACAAACAAATATTTCAATTAGTCCTAAGTTTTTTCTATTGATCTGTTAAGTCCTATTAGTGGAGAATTTCTTTCCGTGTGATTCTATTTTTGTTTTTGGTGGTGTTGACAATTATACCCTTTTATTAGTGTGACAGGTATAATGCGATACTCCAATGTCGTAGGTATTAATATGACACTCCAAAAAAATTAAAAACACCTTAGTTTATTTTTTTTTTCAAATGTGATAACGTGGCGAGTATGATGTAACATCTCAAAATTTTTACTCCAAAAAAAATAATAACTGCTTAATGTACTTTTTCAAACGTGACAACGTGACAGGTATGATATGACACTTTAAAAAAAATAAAAATTCCTTAGTGTACTTTTTTTAAGTGTGACAATATGACGGGTATGATATGACACTCTAAAAAAAATTAAAAATTCATTAATGTATTTTTCCTAAACATGACATGTGATACTCTAACATGGCGAGTATAATGTAACACTCTAAAAAAATAAAAACTCTTTAGTGTATTTTTTCCCAACGTGACACTCTAACGTGACGGATATAATGTGGTACTAAAAATTTTTTAGGATGCTTTTTTCAAATGTGACACTCCAATGTGGCAGGTAAATGAGTCATTATACATCCAAAAAGATTAAATGGATCACAAAAAAATATATGAGATTATATAAATTACAAGTCTAAAATATAAAATTTATTGGTCAATCTCTTTTATTATTATTATTTTTATTTTTTTATTTTTTTTTAAGATACATCGGAATATTAATGCAATATTATTCAAACAAAAAAGAGTGTTGACCTCATCCTTATCCTACGTACTATTGTCTATCCAAAGGCTAAAGCCTATGGCGCACCAAAATAAACAAATTGACATGAATTGCAATCATCACTTTTGTTTTTTTCCCTATGATTTCGAATGTCATCATCCCGATGTACCAAAAAAAATAATGTCATCATCACTTGGGAGGAGAATTTTACAAATTCAGAGGGGGTGTTTTGGAAGGTTGATTCGGTAGCCTTTGCAACGTTTATATTTTTTATTTATGTTTTTAAAAATTTTAAAAATTATTTTTTATTTATTTTTAAAAAAACATAAATTACAAATACATTTGATTTGAACAAAATGTCTAAAAAATTTTAAAAATATAAACTAAAAAATATATTTATTCAGGTCTAAAATATTTATATTTATGATAATGGGATCATACACATTATAATTAAAAAAATTAATTGAAAATTTTTTTTGAAAAAAAAATTATTGAAAAAAAAAATTATTTAAAAAAATTATTAAAAAAATTAATTGAAAAAAAAATAATTGAAAAAAATAATTTGCTAGTCAAAATTTTAAATTTCTGTTTAAAAACCAACATAAACTCATTTTTTGAGTTTACATTTTTTCCTCAAATTTATAAACTGAGACAACTATTTATAAACCAAAAAAATTATCAAACAATTTTTTATGACAGGTTTTACAATTTTTTTATATATAAACGGAAAACGAAATGGTTATCAAATAGACCATTAAAAGTTAACTTTTTAATTTTTTTTTTCGACTTTTTATCTTTTTATGGATAAAAAATGTGAGAGATGATGGGATCTAAAATGGGTTAAAAGCCAAAAGTTGGCTTTAACCAGCTTCCCAAATGGACCCTATATCATATATATTTTTTAAGAGTTAATTACTTGAAGTCTTATTTACAAATATTGTGATAGCTCAGATCTTATCTAAAAAATTTGAACCAATAAGTCCTATTTAGTAAAATTGAGAATATTATCATTTTTTTTTAATTTTTAAAACTAAGAATATTATCAATTTTGTATAATAATGTTTGAGATAATTGTTTCACTAACTGAGAAAAAAATTGAGCATGAAATTAAACGTGTTTGTCCTTTTACTTATTGGATTGATTCAACTATACAATAAAACAGAGAATATTATCAGTTTTTTTCAATTTTAAAACTGAGAACATTATCAATTTTTTCATTTTTGTTTTTAGTTTTGCACATCAATGTTCCATCATTATGCTCCTTTATAGACACAAAATTTTTAATTTTGTACAAAAAAAATAATTCAGTTTTTTCAATTTTTTCAAAAAATATATATATATTTTTTGCACATAATTTTTTTTTTAGTTTTTTCAATTTGAAAGTTGATGTTTTAAAGTTTTGAAAATCAAAATAAATATCAAATCATCATGTTATGAATAATCATTATTTAAAGGACAATTTCGACTATTAAAAATTTAATGGAACTTGAATGTCCAAAAAATCTTAGTTAAGTATAAGTTCATAAATTAGAATTTGTGTGTAAATGGCCCATTTTTTATTATATTATTTTCTTTTTTAATTATGATTAAAATTTTTAATTATAATATTATTTTGAGATTTTAGTCATGATTTTTTTTGTATTTATTATAATTTTTTTATTTTTTTAATTATGATTCAAAAAAATATAAAGTTATGTTATTTTATTCTTTAATTATAAGAATAAAAATATAAAATATATATGATAGGTAATATTTGAGGTGTGTATCCTAATCTTTACCCACTTGGGATTGATCAAATGTAGGTTAGTGCTTATACTAATTGCTTAATTAGGGTTTTCAATTAAAGTAAAATGTAAATTAGATCTTTTATATTTTTGGTTGGGAACCAAAATGAAATAGCACTTCACGTAATTCCAATTAGACGCCTATTTTGTTATTTTTGTGGGGAATTGCATTTGAGTAGAGTAGTGGGAAAAAAAAAAAAAAATTATATTTTTATGATGGTATAAATTTTTTGTGTATATGATGTAAATTCATTTATGTCAGAGTTGCACCCAAAAAAAATTTCATTTGTAGTGCACTTTTTTTTTTACTGTTTCATGTATTTGCAATTTCTCTTATTTTTGTTGATGCCTATATTAAAGTTGTCCCTATTTTGCTTTGCATAGATTTAAGGGGATATTATAATTCAATAGATACTTCAAAAAATTATTGTGAAAAAAATTATAATTATAATTATTAATGTTTATATAATTTATCACTTTTTGTAGAAAAAATTTCCAAACAACAACTGAAATGCAATTCTTCCTAGATATTATGCCTATTCCATTCTCTGTTGATTGTAGACACCAAAAAAAGGCAAAAGTAATGCTACTGTATTTTTCAGGGGATGGCTCTATGAAAGGCAGTTCATTTTTAGTCATTTTGTTGGTGATATAAGGTGGAATATTTATAAAAATAAAAAAATTGGATGCATTAGAATTTTATGAATTTAAATTCGGTTCGAACATTTTGAAAATGTAAATAAAACACAGAATTTGATTGCTTTAAAAAAAGATAATTCCTCATTTAAAAAATATATTAAGCCCGCTTAAAATTTTGAATTCTATTTTTTTTAGTTAATTAAAACTTATGTCTTGTTTATGAGTGTTGTTAATAGCACTTCATTATTTACTTCGGACCTTTACCTCTTTATATTTTTTTGTATTATAGTTTTATCTCATCATACGATTCTATTGTGCCCTTATCACTTATCTGTCAAAACCCTAACCGTAACCCTAGGGTTGTAAATTTGGCACACGGCCTGTGAGCAGCCCGAAGCCCGATTGTGGCTCAAGGTAGGCCTGGCCCAATTAAGTCTAATCTTGAGTCCAATCCAGGACCCTAGGCCCGAGCCATCATTTTGAAGCCCGACCCAGCCCATGGGCTCGATCCTCTTGGCTCGCCCTGTGGCCTAATCCATCGGCCTGCTCAAGGCCCGCTCAAAGCCCAACCCACCCGAGGCCTAATATCATTTTTAGTGGAAAAGAATAAAATTTTGATGAAAAAAATTTTAAAAAATGTTCAGGCCCACCTAAGTCCAGCCCAAGCCTGAGCTCGGGCCTAGACTCAGGCCCATCCAAGGCCCGAATACCCCTTGGGCCTGGGTCTAATTTTCTAGCCCGTGGGGGAGTCTTGCTAGGCCCAAATTTTTTCGGAAGCCCGAGCAACCTGACATACACCGGCCTGAGCCTGAGCCCGAGCCTAGGTGGGCAAGGCTGGGCCCAATTTACACTCCTACCTAACCCTAACCCTTCTTACTAACCATCGCCAACTTCAGCAACTCACCCAGCCTTAGTTCCAACCACCACTTGCCTTAGCTCTGACACCACCCTTCACCTCTATTGTCACATCCCAAATTCTAATTACTCGAAAACATTACCAAGAGCCTGAAATTTAGGTCCATTTTTTTTTTTTTTTAAATATCTATTACCCTTGAGTAATAGAAACATAATAGTACATGTTCTCTCTCATGATGAGTACAACAATAAAGATAATACATGCCAAGCTCCCACTACGGGATTACAAATAAATGATTACAAACATCACAGCACAATGAGATTACACATAAGAGATATATGAACTTCTTAATCCTTCAACCAATCAATCCGAAATCTCTTCATGTAGAAAAAAAAAATGAAACGACAAGAGGTAAGCACAATTTCCCAATAGGAATCTCATAGTTCTAAAACAATAACCATCCTATAGATAGAAATGATCATGCATGCAGGGTGATACCATATAATAGGTGACGTTTTGTAATTTCAAAATATCATACGTAGAATACCTTTTTCTCAAAATTTATTTGAACATTTAAGGAAAACCTTTAACCATCAAAAACTATCATTTTTATCATAAAACCAAAAATCCCTTTTGGAAACAAACATGTTTAAGGAACCACATCATTTTATATTTATTAACACATTCCAAAATATTCCTTTTTTTATTCCCATTCTCCCCTTTTCTAGTTACATTTATTATAACGTCATAACCTCAAGTTCAAGTTCCCTTAATACTTCAAAACATCCCACATACGTGCTATTCCCACCAATCTATTCATATTTGTTGTAACTCCTCAACACAAAAATTCAAATCTCTTTTATAGTCAATAATTGTTATCATATACTCAACTCCTACTTATCTAGCAACTGCATCACATCCACACATGCATTATCAACTATAATTCAACATATAACAACTACATCATATAAACATGTGCGTTATTGATCATAATTCAACATATCCCAAGGATAATAGATCCTTTTAATTCAATTTCCCAATTAATCATAAAACAAAACTTTTAATTTTTCCTTATAGATACAAACAACCTGTGAGTTCTTTATCACCAATCCCTTATCCAATTACCATTTCATTATCCATTCTTTTCAAATAATTTCTACATACATTTCCATTCCATACCAATTTACACATCAAATGGTAATTTCACAAGTTCATCACAAGTCATATATATCGTCACTGACCTCAACACACTTCACAACACATTCCACATTTTGCCGGCTTGATACGGCGGGATAGCAGGTACCCAATTCATAGCACATTCCACCTTTTGCCGGCTATTATACGGCGGGAAGTGAACTCCCAAAAATCATTTTCTAAAAAACCATATATTTTTCCAAAAATCATTTTCAACTTCTTAAAACCATCTCCCACATTTGCCGGCTATTATACGGCAGGACATGGACACGCAAAACATTTTCAAAAACCATCCGTTTTTCCACTTTTGCCGGCTACAATACGGCAGGACTGTGTGGACACCCAAAAATCATTTTTTCACTTTCGCCGACTACAATACGGCAGGACTATGTGGACACCCAAAAACACTTTTCCCACTTCATCCAGCAATAAGTCTAGACAGGGCAATTGGGCACCTTGAATTCAAACCACCTCCACATTTACCGGCTATTATACGGATGGTTGTGGGCATCGAAAAATCATTGTTTTTTATTTTAAAAAAAATCCCCCACATTTACCAGCTATGATACGGACAGTTGTGGGCACCGAAAAACAATTTTTCAACTCCCCACGCGGGTACCAATCACAATACAACCCAACACAACTCATCTCAATCCAACACAACTCAATTCCACACAACACAACTCAACTAAACTAACTTAACACCACATAACCCAATACAATTCACATAACACATAACAAGATTCAACACAACCATTTCAACACAAAGCTCATATCATCCATACCATTAGTAATTTATTTTCCCCTAAGTTTGGTTCACACTATAACATAATTTAGAACATCAACATTGAGGGTTCAATCGCAACTTTTACATAAATTTGCAAACTCTTTAAAATTTCAATTAAACTTGTACATGTTTAATTTAACACTTCAATTTCATGATTCTACTATCAATTGAAGCAAAACCATTAACCATCTTCATGAGCCAAACTAGAGTTTTTAAGAGAAGTTAAAACTTTTCACAAAACACATTTTATTCCAACCCTTCTATTACTTTTACACCCAAACACATGACCCAAGATCTTAACCCAACAAGTTAACCCAACTCCCTTCAAACCCTAACCTCCAATCTCATGATTCATCACAATATGCATAAAAATATAAATTTTTGTGTTTATATAAGGAAAATACTACAATTCTATCTGTAAACGAGGCTATTGAAAGAGAACTAGAAACCCCTACCTCTTAAAGTCAAGAGATGACGACCCAAAAATCAATGGCGACGAAACCACGAACCAATCGGACCAAAAGGAAGCCCTCGACGAGATCTACACTCTTTGTCAAAGGACCATGGTGAAAAGATCACTCCATGTGAGTAGATCTAGAGATTTAAGTGAAAATGTTTGAGTTTTAGAGAGAGAGAGAAGAGAACTCACGGTTTGAGAGAGAGGAAAGAGGAGAAAAAGTGAAATGAAATATGTTTGGAGCCTAGTTATAGTAGTAGAGAAGTAGTCCTAAGGTCAATAAAATAATAGGCCTAAAATCTCTCAAAAGTAAGGCCCAAACCAGCCCAAAAAGTTAAAAATTACACACAGGGGTCGACCCTTCGGGTAAAGGTGTCGACCCTCCAGGAAGAAAAGCAATCTGTGCAACATGCAAGGTGTCGACCCTTAGACAGGAAAGGTCGACCCTATTTTCCAGCAACCAACACACAAATTTTGTAATATACAAGGGTCGACTCTTCTCAGACTAGTGTCGACCCTTGTGGACAGCAACAAGAGGCAAGTATCGACACCACCAAGTCTGGTATCGACCCTATATTCTAGCAACACTTCTAGAAACTTCACCAATGAATAAGGGTCGACCCTTAGGAAGGCTGGTGTCAACTCCAGAATAGAATTTCTAAGTTCCAAAACAACTTTTTGACAAGAACAAGCGCAAACAAACAAACCCAACGAGTTTAAATCGGATCATACTCCTCCAAAACCAACATTGAACAACTCCGAAGACTTCCAAAAATGAAAATAAGGGAATTCAATACACTCTCCAATGGATTAAAAGATGCGGGTGTTACATCTATATTGCCATCGGCGCCTGATATCCTTTGTTCTATCATTACCCTTCTCCACTCCTCACTATTCTTCTCTTCCAACATCCACAGCCCCTCTCGATCACTACCTTATTGCCATTTATAGATCGCGGACAGTGGCATTGGAGGAACAAAAGAGAGAGTTCAAGTGAGAGAGACTAAGAGAGAATAATGAAGAGATCGAAGTTGTAGTGCCTAGTTTGGAAAACCAATGTCGAACAAACGATGTTAGTTCAGATATATATCACCAAACAAATTGTGGTAATTCAGTCATAGATTATCGAACTAAATCCGGGCAATGTAGACCACTGAACAAATGGCAGTAGATCGAATATATACCACTGAACAAATAATAATAGTTCAATCATAGACTGTTGAACCAAATAGGCAGATTGAAAATGGGAGCTATGGTCACGAAAGAAAGGTTCGTGAGAGCTACCAAAGATGTGACTTAGGTGGTGAGGAGGTGCGAAGGAGGTGATGGAGAGGGATTGGAGCAGTGAACGAGGGTGGAATGAGTTGCGATAGGTGCAAATAGGGTAGTGATGTGGTAGAGGAGAGTGGTAGAGGGTTAGAGAGGGCTGCTAGAGGTGGTAACAGTGGTGGGAAAATGAGTTGCCAGTGGAAAGCTTATGGTAATGGTGGGGGTTCAAAGAGAGGCATACTTTTGGAATTATGATAGGAGTCCAAATAAAAAAAGGTGTAGAGAACTTTGGTGATGGGGGTTTAAAGAAGTTAAAAGTCTAAAGTAAATAATGGGGTGCTATTAGTAACACTTTTTGTTTATATACACTAAACAAAATGGACTCAAATATTATGTTATGTGTAGTATAAATATGTAACCTTTTAAAAACCTTTAATTTTAGGAACAACATTTATATCTCAAAAAATATAGGGAAATTACTATAAGTGGTAATTCTACATATTTATGGAAAAGATATATATGATTTTAATTATTAGCAGTGGCTTCTCTTTAGTTCAAAATCAAATTGGAGTGGGTTGTTGGGCATTTGTGGGGCTACTACGAAGCTCACATTGATAATCCGAACAGTTCAATTGGTGGAGTTTGTCAAATATTTCATTTTTATAAAAATTGAATTGATTGAATATCAGTAGGGTTTAGGGTTTTAAGGCTATTGTTCTGATCAAGTGATTATTGATATTCTATCAATATGATTTATTTACAGGAATGAAACATTAGACGAGCCCTACACATTGAATGATTTGAATTATCAAAACGGATCCAAATAAATTCAAAATAGACCGGACTAGACTGTTCAGTTAGAATACCCAACTAGAGACAATCTAGACCCTTAATTATTAATATTTATAAAAATTACCCCTTATTTATAATTAATTTTTCAAATTTTTCCGTTTGAGAAGATGGTTTGTGGCTAAAATAGCCACAAAAGACAAAATAGGCTATTTTAGCCATAACAAACAAAACATCACATCCAACTCATAATCATTACACTCTTCTCTCATAAAAAAAGTCAAAAAAGTCAAAAAGTCAAAAAATCTTTCCCAAATCAAACTTTTTAACCCAAACTAAAATAACCAAAAAAATCAAAAAACTAAAAAAACAACCCACTTTTCAAACCAACCCTAAACTGAAATTTTGTCAAAAATATAAGTGCATGTGAAACTAGCGAAGAGATGAGCAACATTTTACATGTACTGCCCTTGGATCATGCGCCTTCCTAAAAAATAACTTATTTTTAAATTGTTACATATGGACTAAATTTAAGATTTTTCTCAAGTTTAAAGATGAATTTGAGAGGTCTGTTAAATCATTATGAATCTTATTTTAATAATTTAAATTATTTATTTTAAAAAATTTTTTGTATACATCGTTCATTAAAAAATTAGGTCGATTATATAATTATAATATTTTTATTTTATTGTATTTGTCTAAAAAATAATAGATGATCTATTTTTAAAAATATACTTATTAGTTTTTTTTTTTATACAAATAAGATAAAATGAAAATATTACGATTATTAAATCAGCCTAATTTTTTTTCATAGATGATATATACGAAGGGTCTTACAAAATTAACGGTTCAGTTCATCAAAACATGACCAATAGTGGGGCTCACGAGTTCTTTAGAGTTTGTTTGGAAAGTGAGTTGGCATTTTAGCTTTCTTAGACTGCGGTTAAAAAGTCTCATTTGGAATAAACTTTTTGACTTTTTTAACTTTTTGTGAGAAAAAGAATGTAATAATTATGGATTGAATGTGTCATTTTGTCTTATTAAACTAAAAAGCTTATTTTATCTTTTTGAGACTAAAATACCCCAAACCCAACCTAGCCCAAATTGCCAAACGAAGGCTAAATTCTCTCAAATTTATATTTTTAAAGTTTAGATTTGAATTTTGGAAAAGTCTAACCATTTGAAATACTTCCTAATTCATAAAAAATTTGTGTTAAAAGAAATTGTGTATGCAAGGATGCGAGAATTTATATTACTACTAAAAATAGTGTTTAAAAAAAAATAATATTCAGTGGGTTTAGTTTCAATTTTTTAGATTTAATTTTTTAAAAATTGAGTTTTTTTTTCATTTTTTTTAGTGAATATTTTTTAAATTTTAAATAATTTTCTTACTTTTTTAGATGCACCTTATTTAGATGTATATAAAAAGTAAAATATTTGTAAAAAAATATTTTTAAAAATTAATAAATACATAAGAATACGAAAAATATATTGAATATTAATTATTTTTTTTGGATATTTAGTGAATTTTCTAAAGATTTTTTTTATAAATATTATACTTTTTAAGTGTATTTAAAAATTAAAAAAATACTTAGAATATTAAAAAAATTCAGTAAAAAAAAATATGAAAAATAAAAAATTTTAATTTTTTAAAAAGTGGATTTTAAAAATTCAAACCAAACCAACGGATGCACACTTTTTTTTTAATCTTTTACTATCTTATTTAAAAAAGTAAAATACGTTGAAAAGGAAGTGTGATATATTTATTTTTTTTTACAAAAAAAAGTTATTATTTTGATTTTTGAAATCAAAAATGTAAATGAGATGACAGACCAGACCAAAATCATCACTTGTTCATCATTCACAAGAAAAGGTCGACATTTTTTTGCATTTTTTTAAGGGAGAGAATATCATTTGGTTCCAATAAATAAATAAATAAATACATATAAAGGTAATATTAGAAATCTCAAAAATTTTATTAAAATTTTTATCAAATATCTTACATGGGTGTGAGACTCTCACAATGACACCGTTTGGGAAGCAAGATTTGAGGTTTTTTGGCTATTTTAGCCGCAAAAAACAAAATAGGCTATTTTAACTACAACAAACAAAACATCACATCAAATCCATAATCATTACACTTTTCTCTCAAAAAAAAAACTAAAAAAGCTAAAAAGCTAAAATATCCTTCCCAAACCAACTTTTTAACTCATGTAAAATAGTTAAAAAAATCAAAAAGTCAAAAAGTCAACCTACTTTTTAAACTAAGCCAATATAAATCTTATATGAACCCTACACGTATGTAAAATATTTGATAAAATTTTTAAAATTTCTAATATTTTCGCTTCAATAAAGTTGAAGGACATAAGATTTTGCGTACATACACATGTCACCAGATGGTAGACCAGAGTAGACAGATCATTGGATTTTGTACCCTCTAGAAACTAGGCTGTAAGGCATTGCATTTATAATCCCATTTTCTTTAGTGAAATCAAAGGCCATGTTCAACTCGAGATTATTCGATGGTTTTCTATTAGGGCTTTGATTGGTAGTTCAAAAATTAGTGATTTTAATGGCCCTAATTTTTATATCAGGTAAAAAAAAAAAAAAAAAAAAATAAATTTATTCAAACAAGAAATTAGGGCATTAGGGTCACAGTTTTTAGGGCCACAAAATATTTTTCTTTTTAGTATTAGTGGGTGTTTTGGGTAAATAGTAGAAAGTCAGTGTTTTGGTTTTTTTAATTTTTTTAGTTAAAAAAGTCCAAAAAAAAAAAATGATAAAAAGGTTAGCTTTTTTAACATAAAAAAATCAAAAAATACAAAAAAAATTAAAAAATTAATTTTTTATTAACTTTTTAAAATATCATATTTTAGAGAGATTTACGTCTCATCAGGAATTTATATATATATATATAAATATAAAGAGATGTACTTATACAATTTTTTATTCATTCTCTAGCATAAAATTATTTGCATCTCATATAATCTTATAATTTTTTTATGTTGAAATTCTCCTTATATTTTATGATTTTTGCTAACATGTACTTTAAGTTATGTTTGATTTACTTAAAAAAAATTAATGACAAAATATATTATAAATAAAATCATCATTAATCATTTCAAGGTGGGCGTTCAGTATGAAAGTGCCTAAGAATAATTATTCTATTTCATTCTAATCCAGTCTTTGAACCAAATAAAACATAAACATATATATTAAGGATCCATTAATAAGAATAACTATTTCCATTTGTATAGGAAATAATAAAAATTTCAAAAGGGTCTAAATTAAATAATATTTTTTTATAATAAGACCAAAACACTTTTTTTTTTCTTTTCTCTATTTTAACCTTTCATCTCTTTCTTTTTTTTAACACCTTTTCAAGTTCTTTATTTTTATGTGATTCTTATTTTCATAAAAAAATAAATAATTTTTGAAAATTTAAAAACATGTTTTTTTGAATTTATTTTTGTGACATTAATTTCTAATTTTTCAAAATAAATTTTAAAAACTCAACCAAACAAAAATAATTTCCAACTAAAAGTTTTTTTTTCCTAATTGAAATTAACTTGTTATAAAAATAATGAACTAGAGTATATAAAAAAATAAAAAATAAAAAAAATTGGACAAATCTTTATTATAAAGGTTGGTAGAACTCTCACGTGACATATACAGATTTATAGAGAAATTCTATTTGCACATCAATGCTTGTCTCAATACATATTGTTTTCTTACCATTTGCTTAGTTCACACCTCACACAAGTTAAATATTTTGATTCTGTCTCAATACACACTACTAATTTTTAGATAATACCAAATTATTCTTATCTTCTTTACCAAATCCTAATCCTAACCACTGCCACTGCAATCGCTGACCACAATCCTTACCTAGCTCTTCTTTTAGGTTGTCACCTCCTCTCTTGCCTCCCTCCTCCGGTCGCTCGATTTTCCCTTCTCTCTTTTCAAATCCTCCTTCATTCGCTTCCTCTTTTTCCTTCTTCTTCTTCTTCTTTGCCTCGAGCTCCTCTTTTATTCTCTACCTCCAGTCGCTGTCACCAACCCTAGTTACCATGACTCGCATTTCTAGTCAAAATTATAGCCTTTAACCCCACGACCTACCACTTCTATAGTCGTTCACTGCTGCGATGCACCATTGCCACAACCCCATCCATCATGACCTCCAACTCGCAACAAGCGAGAGAAATCAAGATCCATAGTTGTGCAGCGCGAGAGATTGATTGATCAATCTAGGGTTTCAAAAACGAAGAAGAAGAAAGAAGGGGAGATAAGGAGGAATGAAAGGGGCTGTGAAAGAAAATGTGGCGGCGAAGAAAGATGCGAAGAGGCGGCAGAGGCGGTGTCGTAGAGAGATACGAAGAGGCAATGAGAGTAGTGCCAAAACTAGAAGTACAACGGTGGTTGCGATTGCAACGGTGGATGATGGTGGGGTGTAGCCTGTAAGTATGTAATGAGAAATTAGGGTGATTTTATCCAAAAATGTAATTTGATTGAGAGATAAAATTATAATAAAATAAATTAAAAGACGGTAGGTACTGAGACAAGGAGTAGTGTGCAAATAAAATTATCTTATCTTTTAGCATTATATTGTAATAGTTAAATAATTTTATTGTTAATTTCCTACCTCGAAAATGGGGTATTTTTGTCCACATACAAGAAATACATCATATTTATTAACTTCTTGAAAAACACTAAATTTGTTTCTAATTTTGTTCAATATTCTCATACAAGTGAAGGTAGGGCTGTTCAAAAAGCCGTTCAAACCGGTAATCCGGACCGAACCAGACCGAATCATACGGTTTGGTTCGGTTCTATTAAGAATTGGTTCGGTTCTATTAAGAATTGGTTTGGTTTTGGATTAAGAAATAAGAGAACTGTAAAAACGGTTCGGTTAATGGATTTTATGAAAAAATCGCAGTTCGAACCGAAGCGAACCGAACCGAATTTTAAAAAATATATATATATATATAATATCAAGTTTTATTTTTAATAATTGATTTTTTATAATTTTAATGATATTAGGATGATATATGTATGTAATATTAAGTAATGCCTTAATATTATTAGTTTTTATCATGAGTTAAATGTAATTAGTTTGAGTAATTATTTTGCTAATATTAACAATTTATTCTTGTAAATAGAAATTTTTAGAACCGTAAACCAAACCGAAACCGAACCGTTTTTTCGATTTGGTTCTGATCCAGTTTTACAAGTGTAACGGTCTGGTCTGGTTCTCAAAATCACAGAACCGTTAGGATCGGTTCGGTTCTTGAATTTTCTTAGAACCGAACCAATTCAGACCGTGTACACCCCTAAGTGAAGGTAGTTAATACCAATTATTACTTTGTTGGGACACGTGTTAATAAGACTCATATTTTTTATCGTTTCACATTTATCAAATTGTTTTTTAAAAATTTAGTAAAAAATACCTGAACTTAACTATTTAACTAGTAAGTATCAACGTGGGGTATCATCTAGATCATTGAATAATTTTTTATGATTTTTTAACTTCTTATGAGATGAAAAAAATTAATTTGTTTGATAATGACATTTTTATATGCATCTAAAATTGTGAATTAATGAGATGTTTGATTCTTTTTTAGTGGTTTTGGTGTTTTGACTTTTCTAATGACTTTTTTTTTTTTTTTTTTTTTTTAACTTCCTGATTATTTTAACAAAAAATAAAGTTGTCAAATGGAGTCACAGTGTGTCAACAAAAACACATTCTCCTAGCAGTAGAAAAATCAAGATAAACTATCATTAGATTTTAATAGTTGGATTTAATTTTTATTAAATCTTATTAAAAATAAGTCTTGATAAAATTATTATTAAAAATAATTTTTTTGTGACAATTTTTTATATATGTCGCTAAAAATTGATAATTAGTGACTTTTTTTGTGATGATTTTTATAAATTGTCGCTAAAATTTACAATTAGTGACTGTTTTTTATGACAAATTTTTTTCCATAAAATTTACACATAAGTACCCCTAGAATTAATGGAGTGGTCTCACATAAAAATGTAAAATTAATCAATGAGATAGTGTCTTTTGTTCACACTATGGAAACAAATGGCACATGTGTAGAGATTGGCATTTCTTGCCATCTTCTTGTATTATAGGCTTGTTTGGTAACAACCTAAAATAGGTAAAAAGTTAAAAAATATTTTCCAAAAAGTCAATTTCTTTGTGAAATTATCTCCATAAGAAAAGTGAGATGACTTGTCCTGCCATTTGACTCTATCAAGAGAACTCAAATGTCAGTGATCAGCCCTGACTATGGTAGGTCGGGAGGACCTTTCGACGATCAAGTTAATATACTGATCGGCCATAAGAAAATATAGTTTATATTTAAAAGAGGGTTCTCAGATTACCTTCCGCTTGCCTTGTGTTTGACCTACTTGTCCTTTTATATTTGCTTGGTTCGAATCTCGTTCGTCTGATCATCGTCCAATTGGATGGTTGTGCCTTTGCTCGGCTCGGTCGATCAAGTTGCCAAGTTGCTCTTATTCTTGATCGTTAGATTTTTGTCATATGGATTATTTGGATCGTGTCAGATGTTAGTAGCCAACTTTCGTAAGATCAAGTTGATCAGACGACTTTTCCTTTTACTAGACCAAGCTTATACTTCTGTATTTTCTGACTTATGTTTCTTGTCGTTAGATTGAGGTTTAGTCTAACATTTCTCCTTTGTTTTGCAGATCGGTCTTCTAGAAGGATATCTTTATGCTTGTTTGCTTTTCACACGCTTGGGCTTGTGCGAACCTATTGCCAGCTGTCTTCTATGAGTTTTAAGGAGTTTATTTGGGTTCACCCTTCTCTTTTTGAACTAGCATCATTGGGTTTTATGCCTGAGCTCATATGTTTTTTCCTCCACATTTTTTTATACGTCTTTTTGTAAAAAATTAAAAAAACAATTAAAATAGCCACTTTCCAAAATAACTATATATTTATCATATTTATTGTAGTAATAATTACGATTGTGTCACATGAGATGATGGGGATGTTTATTGCAACTTGTAGGAATTGATTATAAATTATTTAATTTGGGAGTCTATGCTAAACTATTTGTGTAGTTTCTATTTATAACTTTTTAGGCAAAAATAATTTAAATAACAAAAAAAAAAAAAGTTGATTATCTAAAAGTTAAGAGATGAGTATTTTTAATTTTTGCTTTTTGATTATCAAATTTTAGCTTACAATAAATTACACCCAATAGGCCCGATATACAAAATGTAGTAAAAAATGATAATAAGTGTAAAATTATTAATCACATTTTATTTATTATCTCATATATTAACGCTATATTAGTGTCTGGGTGAATTTCTGACCACATTGCCAACTCAGTATCCAGCTGGACAGCACTGGCAGAATAGATGGCGCCTGATTGACCTGCGACAGAAAGAAGAGATTCTGGCGGTGGTTCGTCCACCCAGGGGCACTCCGATGATCAAGTCAGTTATCACTCAAAGATAAATCAAATGCTTAACTCACTGTTCAGAATATAAATTGGGTACCTTAGACCCATGGGGTACCTCTCTTTTATAGCCAACACAAACTCAGTCCCAATAGAAGCCTAGCTTCAATGAACTTCAGTTCAGTGCTTATCCTGGACTCTCCAATAGATAAAGATAAACTCCCTAAGAGCTTTATCCTTATCCAGGCTGAAGTCCTTTCTCATCTAAGACTCTTGTCCCTTATTCGCTTATCCCGGAATCCGATATCTTCGGAGATAACCTTGGCCTGGCCGAGATCACCTCGGCGTTATGATCAAGACACGTGGCACCTCGGCTGACACGTCGGCATCACTTTTGCCACGTGCTGGTATTCAGAAAATATATCCCCACAATTAGTAATATATATATATATATATAAATAAACAGGGAGACCCACTAAACTATTACAATATTAACATTATAAAATGATAAACAATTTGTGATAAAAGATAATTATTATTTAAAGAAAATCAATTTGTACACATTTTAAGACTGTGAACCAAAATTGTAATCCTCCCACAATCAAAAAATGTATTAACTAGCTAATTAAAATTTGTATTTTTTCACATTTTAATATTGTAAACAAAATCTGACTCATCTTTATATGTATTCTATCAAATTAATCAATCTGTAATCGCCATTTGTATGTGAGGAGAATGATCAACGGCAAAGATTTAATAATATAAAATAATTCAGATGCACCAGCAGCACAATGTATTAACTTATGGCTTGTATGGTTAGTTAGGCAGTGACTGTGGTCCAGACCAAAATCGTCAAAAAGTGGTATATTTATACAAAACTTGCCCAAAGTGCAAATCATCTCGGATACTAGGCTGAGGAAGGAATCCATTCACAATTTGGTTCAGTCAGTTTAATTTGATAAGTTTAGATTGAATTTTTGAGTATGTGATTTGGTTTTAAATTGAAAAATTAAAAAATTATTCCTTGTGGATCGGTTTCGAATTTCACTTCACGATTTTAAATTGGAATCGATCCAAACTGTATATACTTTAGACTATATTCATATCATACATTCCCTGATATATATTATCCTACCTCTTATATATATGACAAAGACCTTAATTCATAACGTTTTATCTAGTTTTTTTTGTGAAATTTAGGCTATGTTTGGTTATTTTTGCCACAAAAAGATAAAATAGACTAAAAATTTAATAAGACAAAATGCTGCATCTAAATCATAATCATTTCATTTTTTCTCTCACAAAGGTCAAAAAAGCCAAAAAAACAGATCACAAACGAGACTTTTTAGTTATAGACTAAGACAACAAAAAAGTCAAAAAATCAATTCACATCCCAAACGAAGGCTTAGTGATGGCTACTATTATTGTTGCTATAAAACTAAATATTATATTTGTTTAAATTAATAGTGGAACAATATGTATGTGTATGTTTTGAAAAAATTATGGACAGATTAATGTTAAAATGAAAATGTTATATGATTTTTGTTTTTAATAGATTATGTAAATCTATGGTTCCAAACCAAGCCAAATTATGTTTAAATTGTTTGGTTCGAATTGATTTCATAATTTAAACAAATTAGATTGGTTCTAATTTTTATAAAAATATAAATAACAAATTAATTTTAATTTTATCCCAAATCAAACCATGCGCTCCCTAATCCCATACAACTCACCGATTGCTTCTTTCAAAAGCGTGCGTGTTGTCCCTCTACATCAATTTCTGATTTGCATAGGATAAATCTGTCATTTGTGAACTCAATCATTTCCTTTTACCTTTAAAGAAAAAAATAATAATTCCATTTACACAACAATAAAGCTCATTATATCTCTTTTTTTTTTTTTTTTTTTTTTTTTAATAGTTTCACCCATTTCTAAAATTACTTTAGAAAACCTTAAAACCCTATCCCCATCCCCAATTTCTCACACAACTCACCTCTTTATCACCATCTCCATTGATCACCACTACTATCATTACTATTGGCGACCCCCATTCTCATCCCCGATGAGACTCTCTTCAACGAGAGAGGCAACGATGGTTGGCAAGATGGGAAGAGGTGACTGCAACAGACAAAAATGACAATTAGAGTTTGAAAGTTAGTGATGGAGCCGTGTATAAATAAGTTTTGTTTTTTGAATTTTAAGACTTTTGTCCTTAAATGCAATTTTATCAAGTATGGAATAGTAATAAAAAAGAAATTAAAAAAAATGGATATAACTAATGAGATAGGGAGTGAATCCTCTCCAATTGGGTATCTAACTGGACCGTCTAGTCCGACCCATTGTAGGTTCATATTTGGTCTATATCGACAATTCGAACCGTTCATATTAGATATTTAGAATCCCTTGATCAAATCACTTTATTTAAAAAATAATTAACAAATAATATAATTTTGAAATAGTTGGTCTATATATATATATATATATATTTTCAAACAAATGTGATCTAATTAATTAGTTATTAATATTAGATCAATTTAATTTCTTACTTAAATATTTTTTTCAAATAATTTTATAAAACTAACTATTTAAATTATCGAGATAGAACTTATGATAAGCCCTATAATACAAACTTAACTGTCCCATTACCCGGGCCAATGACATAAAAATATGGTTAGAGAAGCTATCAAAATATTTTTGGACAAATTACTTGGAAGTCTTATTTTAAAGAGGATGAGTATATTTAGTCTCACAACCTTTTGAATACTTTCAAAAGTCCACTACGTATTTTTCTTCTCCATTCTTCTATGTGAATTCATTTTTCTCTATCTCTTTCTCTTGCTAATTTCTAGTGACCAGTGATCATGTCTTACTTCTTTTATTTCTCTTTCTAATATATAGTCACTAGTGACCGACGACAATCATTGCTTGGGGTTCAACCGTACTACTGACTATCAACTCCTTACTTCACCTTCACCAACGGCGAAAGAAACGAGTTTCCGGCAAAGAAGATGAATAGATCTACTCAAATTTGATGTAGATCTACTTAGATCTACATCAGATCTGAGTAAATCTACATGAGATCTGACTAAATCTAAATTATAAATAGTTGCCGAAATATAATATTCTCTTTATATCTGTTTCTCTCATTCGATTTCTCGATTTTTCTACATTTTCTCTACTACACACTTCTATTTTCTTGTTTTAATGAAGAAAATTTTTAAATTTTGAACAAGTTGTTTTTAAGTTTTAGTTATAAGCGGTGAAAATTGTAAAATTTTACAGTTTTAGTTTTTTTGGTGCTGAAATGAATCATGTTTTAAAGCTGTAAAATTTTACAATTTCATAACATTCTTTAGAATTATAAAATTTTGCAAACTTACTTTTCAGTTTGATCAATATTGGAGATTATTTACTTAACCCTACAAAAATTGAAAAATAATATATATTTTTTTCTATTGTTGTTTGTTGTTGTTATTTTTATTTTTTATTTTTTTTATTTCAGTTTATTAATATTTAGTACATTTTGTTATGTTTTTTCACTATAATTTCTCTATTTATTATTTTTTCCCGACAATGTTATGGATATTCCGGTAAGTCTCCGATGATATTTTTAACGTTTAACAAACATTCTAGACATTCCAGCAACTTTTAGTGACGTTCAAAACATTCCGGTGATACTTCGACAAACTTTCGACGATACTCTGGCGACTTTTTGGTGATGTTGAATGTTTTGGCGAGTCTCCAGTGACCGTCATACTACTAGTACCAAAGTATACATAGTGAGTAATTTAATATTTTAAACTTTAAAATAATATAACTTTTGATATAGATGTCGATTTTTAATAAAATTAGTATTTTTAGAATCTTCTCATAAAGATCTATCAAACAAGATTTATGTTAATTAAGAATTTCTTAAAAATAAAAAATAAAAAAAATACTGTTAAAATTGATGTAAATATTAACATGTTATTCTGATTCACATTAATATTTTACTGTTACAAAAAAAAAAAAAAAAGAGTGCATATTAGATGAACTAATCAAAAATATAAATACATAACATTTTTAAACTTGTACAAAATAAAATAAGAGTATTTATTGTCAAGAGAGTTTTGCGAGACATATATATGCATAGATAATATTGTATGCGCAAATTTATGAAGTAAAATAAATTGAATTATCATTTTTATCAAATAAGGTCAAGTTTGGGAAGTCTCAAAAAAGTTAAAAAGTCAAAAAATTACTCAAAAAATTAAAAAGTTATCACTATTCACCAAAAGTCAACAATTACGGCTGCACAACTCCCCATTCTAATTTTCCCCTACAAACCAATCTTTACAATTTTTTATTACACATTTTTCCATAAAAAGTCAAAAAGTTAACCCAAGCATTCATATTTTCAACCTCAACTTTTTAGTTTAAAAAGACAAAAAGTACACTTATTTAGGACACCCCAAACAACCCCAAGAATCTAATGAAGGAATTTTTGACCAAAATTTTCTAATAAATAAAGTATTTCCACTGAATTGAAAAAGTGTTTTTAACAGAATTTATTTTTATTTCTTGGGATTTTTTTACAAGTTTAAAAGCTGCAATGTTTTGGAGCATTCCAACGTCTTGCCTCTCAAGTGTGACGACACCTAACGCCCAATATTTTACCCCCCACCCACCACCACCACTCCCACCACCACCACCACCACCACCACCTCCTCTCTCTCTCTCTCTCTCTCTAGAACTGAAGAAGAAAATGAAATGAACAGAGAGCAAAAGTTGAAATTAGATCTTTACCTCTGTAGCTGAATTTCTCAAATTCTGTTTCTTTTACTCTCCAGTAGCTGCATTGATAGTGGTAAGTCGATTGTTTGCATTTACAGTCTTCTCTGTTTCTTCGTTTCCGAGTTAATCGATGGCGTCTCTCAAACTACTGTTTTTGCTTTTCGAAAACTCTCTCTCTCTCTCTCTCTCTCTCTCTCATTCTTCGATTTTGGCTATCAATTCCAAAATGTAAGGCGATTTTCATATTCTGTTTTTGGTTTGATAGATTTTATTGCGGTTCTCTGGAAATTTTTGCTACACTTATCAGTGATTTGTGGCGAAATCACAACTTCTTTGCTCTCTATTCTCTCACTGTTGCTTACTGTGTCTTTTCTTGATTTCAAATTGCATCAATCTCCCAATTTTAGGATTCATAGATATCTCTTTTAGTCCGTATGAGAAATTTATTCATCTGATTCAATAATCGTCAGTCTTCGAAGCTCTTTGTTTTGATATCTCGCAATCGATGGCTTTATTAGAATGTATAAAGCGTTTGATTCAGTGTTGGTAGAGTGAAGCATGTGAACCATGATAGTTTTGTCGTGTCATGATCAAAAGCTTCTGTTTTCTGCCAATTTTCGCACTGCTCGTTTTGTTTTTTTTCCCTTTTTTTTGTTACTTTTTTGTTTGATGATGAGCATTTTACATTTGAACCCCATTTTCTCTTATATTTTCTGCTTTATTTTGTTTCTGAACTAAATACTGAAAAATCTCACCTATCTAATCTCAGGTAAGTCGGTTGTATTTATGTATTTTTTTCTTTTTTTATTTTCCCCAGTTTCTCAATTATAGAAAAATATATATATATTAGCCAAAAGATATGTATATATATATATATATATTTTTTGGGTACCCTTTGTTCTAAACATTTGTTTTGATACAAGTCTTTGAGTTTCATACCCACTCAAAATAGAAATTTGTTGGATTGGAGTCCTATCTTTTTTTCAGTCATGGAGCCTCACAATGAAGAAATTAAAATAATAAAAAAAGGGCAAAATATCAAATTGTTAAGTGGGTAAAAAACTGAGTGACATCTTTCTCTTTTTTTCAAAGAATTTTGCTGCAATAGATTATTTATTTTTATTTTATCCCTTGAGGGAGTCATTCTAGGTGATGCTTACTCTTCACAACATAACTTCTTCTTGCAGTTTCCCATCTTTTTTAATTATTATTATTATTATTTTTAATTTTTTGTTCTATAATTTTTTATTGTTGGTTAATGAAGATTGTTACTACTCATGTCATAACTAATATATTTCGTACAGTCAAGTGAAGATAAGAATATTGGACTCTCTCTCTCTCTCTCTCCAATCTTCGCAATAAGAATATTAGATTTTTGGATATAAGTTGAGAGATAATGTAAATTCTGGCTTAACTATTTTTCTGATCATGTCGGTAATTGAATGTTTTGTTGCATTCTACTTGATTAGCTGGCTGGTGAAAATGGTCGGCTCCAAAATGACTATCAGTTTTGTCAGTATGTCTGACCTGGTATTATGTAAATATTCTTACAAGTTCATCCTTTCACTTCTAAAAAATGGGAACGTAATGCACAAGGCTCCCACTAAAGCGGGGTCTAGGGCGGTCATGTACATAATAGCCTTACACCCATTTCTGGAGAGGCTGTTTCATGACTCGAATGCACATCACCACGATGCTAATGGAAAGCCTTTATTGTTGGTCCAAGTCGCCCTTTGCATCATTTCACTTTCATTAAATAAAAAAACAATGAATGAAATTTGGTTAGGTGTACTGAGAAACATCAGAAATAGAGTTCGAAATGATTCAGTTTCCTATGTTGATTGATGTTGAACTTTGTTTCAATCAAAAAACTTATTGGGCAAGAAAGCTTCGCTCATTAATTTCAAAGTATAACTACGAGTTCACTAGAGTGTAATTTTGGCTGAACATTGTTCAATGAAGGGACGGCAGGGCATCGTAGCTCAAACCTCTTAAGTAATTAACAAATGGTGCTTGTGCTTAAAATTCCAGGAAAAAGAAAAAGAAAGGGAAAAGATGCATTTTCATTTATGTTAACTTCTTTAAAATATTGTTAATCCATAGTCTGTCAATAACTAGTTATGTGCAAATTATACAGTCTGAGATGGACAGGCGGAGTTGGCCGTGGAAGAAGAAATCATCTGACAAGGCTGGGGCTGAGAAAGCAGCTCCTGCCTCAGACTCTGCTGCTGCTGCAGCTGGTTCTCAGGGTGATCAGGTATGTCTATTGACATTTAACCCATTTTATGATTTCTTTTCTTCATTCTGTTTAAAAATTGATTGTATTCCAAGATTTTTTATGTTAATATCTTTTCCCATGATAGTAGGTTTCAAATTAATGACCATAACTACTTCTGTAGTTATCTAGTCCTCTTTGAATCCTATGAAGAGCCCTCTGATTGTGTTGTTGTTATCTTCGTCATTTAGGTTTGGTTATTAATAATGATTGTGAGGTTGGAGATGATGGGAGTCAATAGAATCAAAGTAGGTTGGCTGAAGCGGAGGAATGCATTTATTATGTGATTGATGAACACCAAGAAAATTGAAAGGAAAATTTTATAAGACATATGTTAGGGAAATGATACTTTACAGGATAGTGTTGGGCAACTATGAAACATTATGTGCATAAAGTAAGTATAATTGAGATAAGAATGATTAGATGGGTGTGTGGGAAGACTAGGAAAGATAGAATAAGAAATGTATATATTCATGAATTGTTAGGAGTAGCACGTATTGAAGATAAGTTGAGAGAGAGTAGGTTAATTTGGTTTGGTCCTGTACAATGAAGACCTATAGATGCAATAGTGAGAGAGTGATATGATCACCATAAATGGAGATTTTAAGGGGAAGACCTATGTCAACATAGGATTTAGTAGTAAAAAAAGATATGAATTTATTTAATTTAATTGAGCCTAAAGCCGTTGATAGAGTAGAATGGTGAAAAAGAATTCATGTAGCCAAACCCACTTGCTAGGGGGCATAGTTTAGTTTGGTTTGGTTTAATTGATTAAATGTAGTTTTGAATACATTTGATTGTTTAATGCATACCACTTCAAATGTTTAAAATCTGTTGAAGCTTCTTGTTGGATCTGGATTTGCTCATCAAGCCTGTTATATGCTTCTCTAGAGATTTCTACCTTCATACCAGCCTTATGACTATTCGTGTTGCCAATAGTAATTTCCTGCAACATCGATGTTGAAAGGAATGTGAGAATGAATATACTTTGGAATATACTTATCAAACTGAATATATGACACATCAAAAGCGAAGCTTTTATGAGTGAAGTCAAACTTGTGTTTGTGTTCCTGTCTGCAGTTATTAAGACATGAAATGTTTTTGCCTAGTTACTGCACTTAAAATTTAGTGTGAAGCTTTCAAATGGCTCTAATTGCACATTTTCAAGTGTTTTTGGGATGAAGAGAACTGTTTCAGCAAAATGTGATGTTACTACTATATATTGAAATAAACTTGGAATTAGAATATAATAAGTACAAATCAGTAGGAACTTTTATCTTGAGCAAGTTTTTGTGCTCTCTTTTGCTGATTAAATTATTTCAGTGAACTTGTTTCATTTTTTTGATTTGCTAGAATATTGCAATTTGAGATTCACTATTGGAAGTGGATCCAGTGAGATAGTTCCTTGCTTTTGGATCTATTGCATTTTCATCCAATCGATCCAATTATTTTTCTTTTTAACATTTTGTGCTATGCTACTTGTAACGTGGATCGTTCCGGTACAATGAACGGTAACGGGAACGTGGTACACCACATGTTCTAAAATGCAGTTCGATAGGATTAGGCTTGTATAGATCACACTATTTGAATTTAAGATACTTTAAACTGTGAGTACAATTTTCATCTAATTATTAGACATCCAATAAAATATAGTGCATTATTCTTTAAATTCATCGTGTATAACAAATTTTAGAAGCATTTATGGCCCATTGTTTTTGCATTTTGTCATGCCAAAACTTTACTCTTTCTATATTTTAGTTCATTATATTTGATTTTTTCTCTCAAGGAAAAACACTTGAGAAAAATATTGGAATTGCTTTGGATTGTTATATTTATTGTTTAGGAAAAGCAAGTGACCATCTTTCAGAATGTGTAGTCAAAAACATAAATCGCTAGCTTATTAGTGTTTTTTGGTAATTTTGCATTTTGTGTTATTGTTTCTTTTAATTAACACCTTTTCTCCTCTCCTGTAACAGGGTAATTACAAAAAGCAAAACTATGTCCAAATCTCTGTGGAGTCATATTCACATCTAACTGGGTTGGAGGATCAAGTGAAGACTTTAGAGGATCAAGTTAATGAATTGAATGAAAAGCTTTCCGCAGCCGAAATAGAGGTGACTAATAAGGACAACATAGTGAAACAACATGCTAAAGTTGCTGAAGAAGCTGTCTCAGGTGTGTTTTGATATAATTGAGATCTATAGAAGGAAAAGAAACTTGCGCACATATGCTATTCCTTTTATGTAAAAATACATTGAATCTCTTTCTTTTCACATGAAAGTAGTTAATGAAATAAACCTTGCCTTTGGACCAAGGGTTTTTTTAAATTGTATTTGTCATAGATTAGAACCTAAAATCTCTTTATTCTCCAGGTTGGGAAAAGGCTGAGGCAGAAGCTTTAGCGCTGAAAAATCATCTAGAATCTGTCACACTATTAAAGCTTACTGCTGAAGATCGAGCTTCTCATTTTGATGGTGCTCTTAAAGAGTGCATGAGGCAGATACGAAATTTGAAGGAAGAACACGAACAAAAATTGCATGAAGTTGTTCTTACCAAAACGAAGCAGTGGGATAAAATAAAGCTTGAACTTGAAGCAAAGATGAGTAACTTGGATCAAGAACTCCTCAGGTCAGAAGCAGAGAATGCTGCACTTTCAAGGTCATTGCAGGAACGTTCTAACATGCTGATTATGATAAACGAAGAAAAATCACAAGCAGAGGCAGAGATTGAATTATTGAAGAGCAATATGGAATCGTGTGAAAGAGAAATAAATTCCCTTAAATATGAACTCCACATAATTTCAAAAGAGCTAGAAATTCGCAATGAGGAAAAGAATATGAGTGTAAGATCTGCCGAAGTAGCCAACAAGCAGCATCTGGAAGGAGTGAAGAAAATAGCTAAGCTGGAAGCAGAGTGCCAAAGATTGCGTGGTCTTGTTCGGAAGAAGTTGCCAGGTCCTGCAGCACTGGCTCAAATGAAGTTAGAAGTAGAGAGCTTGGGCCGGGATTATGGAGAAACTCGAGTAAGGAGGTCTCCTCTAAGGCCTCCTAGTCCACACCCACCCCAATTGCCTGACTTTTCCGTTGATGGTGTACCAAAATTCCATAAAGAGAATGATTTTCTCACAGACCGTCTTTTGGCAATGGAAGAAGAAACAAAGATGTTGAAAGAAGCTTTGGCAATGCGTACTAGTGAATTGCAAGCTTCCAGGAATATTTGTGCTAAGACAGTCAGCAAGCTTCAAAATTTAGAATCACAACTGCATGCTAATAATCAACAAAAAAGTCCATCAAAATCTAGTCTTCAGATCCCCACTGAAGGTTCCCTCAGTCAAAATGCTATCAGTCCACCTAGCTTCACCTCCATGTCTGAAGATGGAAATGACAATGAAAGAAGTTGTGCTGGTTCTTGGGCTACAACATCAATCTCTGAGCTCTCCCATTTCAAGGGAAAGAACATCGAGAAATCTAACAAGGCTGAAAATGAAAATCACCTGGAGCTTATGGATGACTTCCTGGAGATGGAGAAATTGGCATATTTATCAAATGATTCAAATGGAGCCATCTCTGGTTCAGATGTTTCAAATAATATGAGATCTGAAATTGCAAACCAAGATACTACAATGAACCCACATTTCCATTCTAAAGAACAGCCTGAGTTGGATTTGTTAGCAAATCATGAGTCTAATGTGAAATTGCCAGTACCAGATCAACAATCTGATATTGATCCACTGCCCTTGATGAAACTCCAAATGCGAATCTCTATGTTGTTTGAGTCCAAGGATGCTGACATGAAAAAGATTTTGGATGACATCAGATGTGTTGTGCAGGAAACACAGGATAGCCTGCATTTGCACACCGTGGGTTGTGTTTTCATGGAAAGTCACTGCTCTGATGCCACTTGTGATAGGCAGGCTTGTTTTGAGGGGACTGAAGTAACCGAAGAGAAGGAAATGTGTTTGTCCAAAGATAGTTCCATTAATGAAGAATTGGTAGCTGCTATATCTTGGATTCATGACTTTGTATTGGTTCTGGGGAATGAAGCTACAGCTGTCCAGGGAACATCTCCTGATGGGGATGTACTGAGCCAAAAAATTCAGAAGTTCTCTGCCACCTTCGATAAGGTTATTAACAGCAAAATAAGTTTGCTTGATTTTGTTCTTGACCTTTCTCGTGTTTTGAATAAAGCCAGTGAACTTCACTTTAATGTCCTGGGCTATAAGAATAATGAAGCAGAAACCAATAGTTCTTATTGCATAGACAAGGTCGCTTTACCTGAAAATAAGGTGGTTCGGGACACATCAGGAGACACATATCCAAATGGTTGTGCTCACTTTTCTGATTCCACTTCTGATCCTGACATTCCCCATGAAGGAAGTTTCATCCCAACCTTCGAATCAAATGCTACATCATGGCAATGCTCGCTTGAGGAGTTTGAACAGTTGAAATTAGAAAAAGATAACATGGTTTCAGATCTGGAAAGCACCAAGGCTCAGCTACAGGGAACAGAGCAGCTTCTGGCAGAACTTAAATCACAATTGGCATCTGCTCAAAAGTTGAACAGCTTGGCTGAGACACAGCTGAAATGTATGGCCGAGTCATACAAGTCTCTTGAAACACGTGCAGAGGAGTTGCAAACTGAAGTTAATCTTTTGCGGGCCAAAACAGAAAATTTAGATAATGAGCTTCAAGAGGAAAGGCGGAACCATCAGGATGCTTTGGCCAAATTCAAGGATCTTCAAGAGCAATTGCGAAGGTTAGTTCCTAGCTTTTTTCCTGCATGCTGGCCATCCTGCCCAAACTGATACGTATGTCAGGTACAATGTCCAAAAGGATAGTTGCAGACTCAATTTAAGGCCTGATCAATATCAGGCCAGGATTGGGTTTTATTATATCAAACCTGCTCCATTCTATATGTTTTATGTGGTTAACTATGTTATTCATGGAAAGTAGAAATGTAGATAAATGAACCTTTACATGTGACCCATTGATCCTCATCTCTTCTGAGAAGTTCAATGATTTTCGGAAAGTATATCTTGCATTTCCCTTAGTTTTCTTTTGGACTGAGTTCTGATGCATTTCCCGTACCCACAATTATTAAGTAAAAGATAGGGTTTCATCAAGCGGTGTTAATTTGCAGCCATTCAGCTGTAGGGACTTGAATCCTTGAAATAATATTGGTAGCCCTCTCTTCATCTATATATTTGTTTGTTTATATGTATTCATGCCTCAAGTAGATTTTGATTTATCTCTGATTCTTTTTATTTTTTTATTTTTAAAAGGAATGAGAGTTGCACAGTGGCTGATGTTGATGTGACGACTAACCAGGTGAGGGTTTATACTTATATCCACCTTGTGTTTCCAATTTTGGAGTTGTTCAAATGCTCATAAGCTTTCACTTCTAACTTCACCTAGCCTGTGTTGAAAGTAAGAGTCTGAAATTTTAACAGATAGTCATACTTTGCTTTAGGATTTTGTTTATTTGCTTATTTATGATTGGATCTGCCTCTGCATGCTGTTGGAATTTAAAATTTTATAATGAAAAGTTATGCTTAGTCTCTAAATTATTTATTATTTATTTTTTTTAAGAAATGCAGTTGCGTTCCATACTCTTTCATTTCGTTCACTCAGTCTTGCCACTCTAGTTTGTAAATATTAGGGTGTGTAAGTGGCCATAAGAGTTCTACACGACCCTTGAAATGTAAAACTTTGTGGAATGAGTTGGTATCTATCTTAGTTATAATATGGATGATTTATTAATGCTTGTATACAAAGTCACAACCAACATTTTATAAATTTGAGACTTCATAACTTGCATTGCATCCCAACTTTTTATAATTGGCTCTGGTTTTTGTCTCAAAGACTAGTTACACTTAAAAATGCATTATGTTTTTGTTATTATATGGTCTTAAAGCTTGATTTGTTTTGATTATTTGTAAAGTAACACAAGTGTTGAATGTTTTATATATGTATATAAGAGGACAATCTGGACATGAAAATTAAAGCAATACCACGTATTTCTTAAGCATGACACAGATTGGTAGTGTAATATAAGGCACATCACTGGTCATAAATATATAAATATTCACAAAATCGCATTTCCTCATTGTAAAAGTGTGTTATACAAACTAGCATAAAATGCTAGCTTGTGAGACTTAGAAATTTGGTCAAGCTGTTCAGAAAGTTGGAACTTATGGGAGCTTATGATCAAACAAATTTATCATCAAACACTGCTTTTAATATTTCCTATGTTGAGGATAAGAGGGTGTAATCAAGGGCTAGATTAGGATTCTTATGGATGCCGTGGGTGTTTAGAATGACACTGAATAATGTCTGGCATGGTAACATGGGTTATACAACTCAGTTGAGCAGATTTGATATGCTTCTTTCAGTGCTTGATGATTTTATTTCAATATTTAACTAAATGTTGGACAGGAAGCACGAGTATTAATAAGTTTTTTTTTTTTTAAAAATTTTTTTTTGGGAAGATTGAAAATATTATGTAATGAGTCCTGGATCAAGAGCTATAATCTGTATATTCATATCAAGATTATAAAGTTTAAAAACATATGTTAATAGCTTTTAGGATCTGGTGCCTTTCTTTCAGAATCACAAGTTTCCCCATTGAATGCTCTATACAATTTGGGTCTTTCTGCTCATTGTTTTCTTAGCTGAATTTTCATACTATATTAAGTTGCGCGTTTTGGATGTGATAATCAAATGTTTTATTCATGCTAATCAGTCAAAGAATCCCCACCAATGGGATATACTGATTTATAGCTAGGATGAAATGAAACTTTGACCTGTGAATTTGATGTTATATTATGTTTTTTTGCTTTTCATGTCGTATGATTTCCTGGAACTTATTATAATGCAATAAGTTCCTAGTTTCAACAACTGGGTTGATGGATCAAAAAATATTTACTTGCGAGCATTTGTCGTCATGGCAGGAGAGAGACATAGCTGCTGCGGCTGAAAAGCTGGCAGAGTGCCAAGAAACCATATTTCTTCTTGGCAAGCAATTGAAAGGTTTGCGTCCTCAAACAGAGCTTATGGGATCGCCATACAAAGAGAGGAATAAGAAGTCTGAGGACTTTACTGAAGAAGAACCAACTACCAGTGACATGAACTTTCGAGATTTTGATCAGACCGAGATGGACAAAGCCATCTCTACCTTTTCACACAGAGTTGGCAATGAGTCTCCAATGGATCTATACAATTCTCATTTCAGCCCCTCTGACACTGAAGCAAAATCACCAATCAGTTCAAAGCATCCAAAACATCGGCCTACCAAGTCTGGATCATCTTTTTTATCTTCTACAACTCCAGAGAAACATTCACGTGGGTTTAGCAGATTCTTTACTTCAAAGGGAAAAAATGGCTATTAGGCTTGCAGCTCAAAGGCTTAATAGCATCTCTTGGCTGATACTGGTCTGGATCATATTCAACTTGGCCAATTTGCAAACTGGTTTGTGATTCAAAGATGGGTTTTACTTGTACATGAGAGGGGTCATCAGCATTTGATTTGGGAGACATTGGTCTACACCCATACGCCGTAATCTGCATTTAGCCACTTATCCAAAAAAAAAAAAAAAAAAGAACTGTATGTATTTCATAATTTGGAGGCCTCAATCATTCATGCATCACACAAATCACATGGCTCTCAGAGGTTCAAATCCTGAAACTCACATTTTGCATAGCCTTGGAGAGGATGATTTGTGATCAAATTGAGGTAGTTTTTTGTATGAAATTGTTGTATATGATCTCCAGTCGTTTTCATTTTGTTTGAGGGAACATATGACACTTATGTTTTTCACTTTTTATATAATATAAATATAAATATTATTTTATTTTTTGCCGGCAAACAAGGAATGAACATTGATGGAACTGGAAAGCATCTGTGGAAGTAATGTTGTTGAGAAAGATCACAAACATGAGGTCTGAATGAGCTCCATCACGTGGTTAAGTTTGGAGTGCTGCTAATGGCATCACGCTCGACTCCCCTTCATTGGTTTTTTAACTACAAGTTTACCCATCATAAAATTTCAATTTTGATCTCTATTCCCAGCCCCTCAAACCCTTACCCACCCCAACTCCAGTCACCTTCCCCGGCCCATTCCCAGCCGCTTTCTACCCTAACCTCCCCATCTTTGCCGCACGCCTCCTCATCCCTTTCTTGCTATCCTACTCCTTCGTACCTTTGTTCACCCCACATCCTCCTCCCTTGTCTGTCTCCACTGCCTTCTTTCACTCCCACTAACCTTGGCCGAGAGAAAAGAAATCATGCTTGATCGAGTTATAAGGAAAAGAAGGGAAGGGAGGGGGGGAGATGAGGAGTGAAGAAGGGGTTAGATAGGGTGAGAATGGGGCTAAGGCGAGGCGTGGCGTGGCGTGGCGGGGGGGGGGGGGGGGGGGGGGGGGCGCTGCCAGAGATGCCGGTGGCGGTTACAATTGTTGGCAGTAGAGGTGGTGGCTAGTGTTAGGATTTCAAATATTATGGATGAAGATAGAATTAATATTAAAGCGGGTAAAGTTGCAAATGAGTCGAGCCGAGTTTTAATATGTTTGGATTTGTTTATTAAGATTTTAACGAGTTCGGCCTCGAACTCGATAAAAATTAATGAGCCGAACTCAAGTTGAGTTGGCTTAGGCTTGACTCAAGATCGAGCCAGTTTACGAGCCTTAATGAGTTAAAAAAATTATAAATTCATATTGTGTATGAGAATAAAGTTATAATTAAAATTTAAATTATACAATAATATGAACAATATATATAAACATACTAAAAGAAAAGTCAATATTTTATTAAAATAATAATATCTACCACCACTATTATATAAATGTATTATCTATAGTTAGTTATTATTTACATTTACGTTTTTTAAATATATAAATAACATATTTATCTTATTTTTTTATACATATTTTTACATTATTTAATATATAAATAATAAATGTTAAATGAGCTAACTAACAAGTTAAGTTTTATTATGTTTGGGCTTATTTATTAAGATTTTAACGAGTTCGAAGTTGAGCTCGAACGCAAAATAAATAAATAAATAAGAAAAAAAATAACAAATCGAATTTGAATGAGCCCTTAGCAAGTCGAGTTCGAGTCTGTTTACGAACGGCTCTATTCATTTGTAGTCTTAAAAGTGGGTGTTAAAAAAAATAAATTAAATTCCAAAATTTGTAAGCGGGTGTCCAAAGAAATTTGGTGGGTCAATACTAGGGTTGGGCATCGGCCCGTTGTCCTGCCTAGTCTGTCTGGCCCAGTCCAGCCTTATTTTTTTTAGGATTTGAGAATGTTGTTTTAGCCCATTGGGCCGAGTTAGACCAACATTTTTAGCCCGATAATGGGCTGGGCTTCCTAGTTCTCCATTATTCCAATCAGATCCGGAAGAGAAATCAATCAAAAGTGAATGGCCATGAATTGAATCATGACTATATACACTATTCTAATATTGAGATTCAATATAGATAAAATCGTGGAAGCGAACCTTTGATTTCCTTGGACAAATGCCCAAAGACTCCATCGCTTTTCTTGGTTGGACAAACCCAACGGACAATTTTCAACAAGTCTTTCTTAATTTTCAGAGCAAGAAGCAAAACTACAAACTACTAAACGTTTCATCTAATCTTCTCCTTCCACTGTCTTTCCTACCTACTATTAGAAAAGAGGTTGAAGCAACAAATCATTTCTTTTTTATTTTAACCTAATTTCTTGCCAGGTGGGACAAGAAAATGCCCTATCCAAGCTGCCTGAAGAAGGATATTGGAAGCAGCGTATCACTTTCCGTTCCTTAACAACAAAACTTTAGGATTCCAGGGATTATTTATCTAACAAAGGATTATTGCTTATATGAAGCAATAACCGTGCTATGACACTAATCGTGGCTATCTGTCAGGAAGGAAGATGTACTTTCAATTCTGACTCGACTCACTATTAAATTAATTAATTATAATATATTTATATATATATTTTTGTTGGATCTAGATTTTTATTTAGAATATCCTAAATAAGTATACTTTTTGGACTAAAAAATTGAGGAAGAAAATATGGATGTTTGAGTTACCTTTTTGACTTTTTATGAAAAAATGTGTATTAAAAAATTACATAAAGAAGTGTGTAGGAGAAGATAGTGTAGTACACCGTACGGATTGGCAGTCAGTCAGCTGGGTGAATACATGGGAAAAAATTACCTCCTTTTCGGGCTTTGATTGGACGATGTTGTTCGGCCCGTGGGAGCCCACCACGGATCCCCTTTTTCTAATCGGAACCGTACAATGTGTAGAACTTGTCGAGTATTATATGCTTGCAAAAAATCACGTTGATTGGATATCGATAGCTATCTGATCGTGTTAGTTTTTTTTTGTCAACTGTTAACCATAACACTATTCAATTTTTATACAAAACTGATTTGATTATAGTACTAGACGAGTTCTACATCTTGAACAGTTCGGATTATCAAAACGGGACCCATGCAACTTAGTGAATGTACACATGTAATTTTTTTTTTTTTTTCCTTTCACTGAAGCTGGCCTAACGTTAGAATCATGATGGGCCAAAAAGTTGATTTGTATTTAATATTTGTATATCAATTTTTTTATATTTTTTTTGGTGAATAGTGATAACTTTTTGACTTTTTTTACACTTGCCAAACCAGCCCTTTATCTTTATTGATTTTATTAAAACTTACATTTGTGGTGATGTGTAATTGAATTTCTTTAAGAATTAGAATGTGTGGTTGAATTCAATTATGGAATGTTTTAAAAAAAAATTAACATATAGTCCGATAGGTAGGCTTGAGATTTATTATTATTTTTTAGACCAGACTTGCGAAGATGTAGAGGTCTGATATTTGGGCCGGGCCAGACTTAGACAAATACAAAATTTCTTATTATGTATTGTTGGACCCACCCCAGCCCACCCTTAGTTAGCACTCTAATTATGGATGCACTGGGCTTTAAAGCAGTATAGAGTCCAAAGGCCACAGTCGACATGCCCATTATTCGTGCATTACTAAGTGGGCTGGGCTGAGATGGGCTCAAAATGTGCAAGCTTAACCCAGGAAAAGGGAAATCAACAATGGTTTTAAGGGCCTGTCAGTGTCAGGACAACCCAAAGACCAGCTTTTAATAATTAATTTAAAAAAAAAAAAAAAAAACACAAGATGAAAGTTAAAAGTGTTACCAAACGGCACCTAAACAAATGCAAAATATTTTCCTTTTATTTTTTAAAATTTTGGTTGTCGAATGTAATTTAAAATAAAATAAAAACCCAGACACCGAACACACATCACCAATTGGGCCCATGGGTAAGTGATGTGTCTCTAGGCTTGTTTTTAGGAAAATATATTCAAAATGATAGCTGGCTTGAAACAGACTGATGATCAGTCATCTTAATTTTAGAGAGCGTTTGAACTTGATATGTTTATCTTGGAGTGAATTTTGATAATTTGAACCGTTTTCTTTTTAAGACTCGTTAAGTAAAACATTTATATAAAAAATCAAGACAATTGTCCATAGATAACTATATGTTTGAATCAAATTTATATTACAAAAATTAAATAATTATTCTTAAAATTAGCTTTGTCATTTATTTTTTTAAAACAAATATTATTCAAACATTTTAAGCTAAGTTACTCGACATGAAAACATGGATAGTCTACCCCACCACGCCAATACAAACCCCAAGTTTATGGTACAATTATTTTTTAATTCATTTAAGAAAAGCACCGATTATATTCTTAGACATCTGTGATCTCAAGTTGTTGATTAAAAATCAAAAATTAAAAAATCTTGTTTTGTCAAATGTTGTGATGATATTTTATAATAAAAAGGGCTCTATTGATTTTCTCATGTGTCAAGTTCATATAAATATCATATTAGCTAAAGATGAGATATTTATGACCATTGGACCCTACGGCCTTTGGACTGGTCTGGTTCAACAATTTTTTAAGAAAAGTCTTCGGCCTTTGGACTGATCACTATTTAAGCCTATTTTGGAAAGATGAAAATCAGAAATTTTTGTACTTATTTTTTTTTGTCTTTTGGCTTATTGACAAATTCATTTGGAAAGTGTTAAATAAGTAGTTTTTTTTTTCCAAAATTATTATAATATGGTGTCACATCACTTGCAAAAATATAAATTGACCATATTATCCTCCTTATCCTAGTCAAAATCTATCAACACGAGGGTATTTTGGTAATTTTATTTGTTGGCTTATTTCCATCTTTCCAAATGTTGTTTGCTCAAACAAGTTGGCTTTTTGGCTTTTCAGAAAGAAGCCAAAAGTTTTTTTTTTTTTTCCCAATTGACGCCTTAATATTTATGTTATGGTCTGGACGGTCTCCAATCTAAATTTAGGACAGTCTGATCCAGTTCGGTTTATTGGGCTCATGTTTTAGCCTCTTTTCGATAATCAGAATCGTTTACATTTTAAGATTTCTTGAGTATATTATTTCTGTAAAAATTCACATCGATCGGATAACAGATACTATTATGATCACTTTTGTCTGAAAAAAATAAATGGTCAGAAAATTAACGGTTCATAAAAAAGTTATCCAAATGCATAATATCCGTTATCCAATTGATGTTATTTTTTACAGGGATAATATACTCAACAAACCTTAAAATGTAAACGATTTGAATTATTGAAAAGGAGTCCAAAAGTGAGCCCAATGGGCCAGACTGGACCCTCTAACCCAAATGGTGGACAAGCCCCAGCCTTTATGTTGTCTTTATTTTTCATAAATAATCTCAAGTTGATTTGATTGCTGTAAACACATGATCTTATCATATTTTTTTACATGATTTCTCCATTTTCCAAATCATATTTATTGTCTATTTTATTGAATACAAATATAACAAGTGAATCTAGAAACTTAACGGATTAAATCATCAAAATAACCCCGTGATAGGTAAATGGGCCGAAACGGACATTGGCCCTTATTGAAACTATAGTCAGGATTGAAGTCGGTAGTACGGTGTTGAAGTTGTATGGGGTACTTAAGCTTGTGACCTTCAATATAGGTTACACAACTTCATACAATTTTTACTTCTCTTAATTCTCTATTTGGCAATTTTATAAATTCGAGTCTCACCATTGCACAATTTTTTCTTACTTTATTTCTCTCCTACCAATTGTATTAAAAAATAAAAAAATAAATAAAAATAAAGACTTGGAGAGCTTACAAAGTTTTGAAGTTGTGGAAGGTAAGTCATATCTTCCATTTAGTGACAAAAAACTCCAAATATTAGAATCCCAACATGTCTGTCCCACATGAAAGTCAACCTCCCAACATAAGTGGCTATGCCCTGTCCATCTTGGTTTTTTTATTTTTTTTTTATTTTTTTAAGGAGGGATTATGAACAAAAATAAAAATAAAAATAAAATAAAAATTATACAAATATGGAGGGATACACTTTAAAATTGTATCCTGACAACTTTTGAGTTGTACCACCATATTTTCCTTTTTTTTTTTTTTTTGTTTTATACCCTAAATTGTTATTTCCCTTTTTTCTAACTTCCCATGCTACAGCTCTCCAGATCTCAATCCAACCTAGCTATGTAGAGATTGAGAGAAAATGATATATTTCATTAATCAATAATACTGTTTTACATGTGAACTTTGTTTCCATTTAATAATAAGTCAATGGTGTGGTCCCTTGTTCTGAATTTCAAAGGCCTAAGAACACATTTTATCTTTAAATTAACACCACTGAAGATGGAATCTACTGCATGTTTTCAACAAACCAAATTTGATGGTTTAAAAAAGAAACGACACATGACCTTTGCCCAAGAAAATCTATAACTAATACTTTAAATAACAACCCCCCACCCCATCACCCCCCAAAAAAAATGTTTGTAGCAAAGTTTATTAATCCCGTATCCCTTAGTATATATATATTTTTCATTGCTACAGTATGTACCGGCGTACTAATTTCAGACTTATCATTATAAAGAAAGAAGGGTGAATTATACTGAATTTTCTTAAAATTTTTAAAAAATACAATAAATTCATTAAGACCTTCCTTTTAGTAAGACTAAATAGACCAAAAACTAATATATATATATACTATATAGTATGAAAACACGAAGATAAATAAGATGAAATATACATTTCACAGTAAAAAAGATAACAAAATTATTTTTCCATTCATATGACTATGAATTACGGATGAAAATGAGATTAAGTGCTATTTGAATTAAAATTTTAAGAGGACTGAATATAATTATGTCAAAATTGTAAGGCTTATTGTATTTTCTTTAAAATCTTTTTGTTTTCCTTAAAAGAAGCTTCATCAAATAATTATAAACAAAGGAACAAATCGCAATTTGTTTATAAATAAATAGTTTAAGTTTACATTCATATTTACCATTCATTTTATAAAACAAAATATGATTTGTTTATATCTTTATACGTGTCTGATTGCAGGAATGATTTTTATTGCGGGGCCTTTGAGTTAGACAGTTCGAATCATCGTTGTGGATCATAATGAGGGCCCACTAGAGGTATAGAAAGATGAAGGTGTGGAGAGGAGTTCATCTCTGTTTGTTTAGGCATGCATTGAGATTAATATTCTAATAAAATGTATAATCTGACATTTGATTAAAAAAGTTGGGGTTTAGATTAATAGTCCATCTAAAAATCTAAGGAACTATTGAATCCCAAGAGGAAGGATGAGATATAAAATAGAGGATTACGAAGAGGTTCAAACTAATTAATTAAATTAATAGAACTTTCTCAATGCCTTCTTGTAATCTTGAGATAACATCCAAATAGAAAATAAAATACACAATTAAAAAAAATAATAATAATCTTAAGATTGTCATCTTAAAAATATTAATTTCATTTAATTTAGTCCGCAAAATCAATTAAGATGTATCATCTATAGGATGTTGGACCACCAAGCCTGCAATGAACAGGGATAGGGTTGAACTAGTGTAAGGATATGTCATAGATATGTATAGATTAGATAGATAGATATTGGTCATAATTTTAATAATACTGTAAAAAGATGACATAATTTCACTGGCAAAGGTCCAAGTGGGCTATGATAAATCATGATCATTATATTGGTGGCCACTCCTTTTACTTTATTTGGATCTGTGTGGGCCACTCTTTTAAAAGTCTTCTCATCAAGATCATACCAACACTACAAGTGATGAAGGATCACAACTCAAGTCTTCATAGAATTCATAAACCAGAGTAAAACAAAAGAGATGTTTAATGCAGTTTATTAGAATTGTTTATTATTATTATTATTTATGATAATATATTTATTAGGTAAAAATAATTTAAATAATTAAAAAAATAATTGATTATCGCTAAATGTTTAAGAAAGGATACTTTTCATTTCTATTGTTTAATTATTAATTTTTAACTTATAATAAATTATATTAAACAGAATCAAACACAATGGTGGTGGCTCTGTCCTCAAATTACTAGAATTAGACTAAGGATATTTTTATTTTGCTATCCCTATACTCATGATCATTAGAGTATTAAAAATTTTAGTAATTTGCAACGATATAGATACTTTAGGATATAGAGATTTAAGTATAGAGAATCATATATACTATAAATAACTCACCTTTCATTTTGTTTTGATATAGTTGGAAGCATCGACATAAACATGCATATAATTATAAATTTTACGATGAAATATGCATATGATGCTCTTAAAGTCGTGTTAGAGAGAAGATTTGACATAGGTTAAGTCAATTCTATTTCAGATCACTATATCAACATGTTACATTGATATTCTTAACTATGATTAATTGCACAAGTCAGTGAATCAAAATCATCTATTTTCTTGAAAAAGATGAAAGAGAAACCTAAACTCCATAATGAATGGATTTATCATTATTATTATTATTTTATTTTTAGCTAAAGTTATTTGCAAGGAGTGATGAACTAAAGTTGATGAATGATCATTTCAACTTAAATCTAAATAGCAACAAAATGTGAGAGATCGTTGATTTCAATGTGCTTATTCTTTTCTTAGAACATATATATATATATATATATATAAACACAGAGTGAATTAAAATGGGCATCAACCCCAAATATCATTAATATTAGTTCTCTTCTCTCACAGGGCACAGAACCAAACACCACTGTGAGGAAAAATTTCAAACCTTTTGAGATATACATATGCTATATCTAAAACCCAGAATGTGTTCTTGGGTTTTTGGGTTAAACTAACTGTAACAGAAAAGAAAAATGAAAATGAAAATGAAAAAACGGAGAAGCAGTGAAACATCTTCATGATCTCTTCAAACAAAGACCCTACTTTACCTACACACACACACACACTCTTTCTATTCCACAAGAAGTGACTGAAAAACTACTTCTTCACAAGGAATGGTAAGACCCATGTCGTGATCAAACCCGAACTCTTCTTCGGCACGTTGAAGAAGGTTCTGGAACTCAGGATGAGTCAAGAGAGAGATTGGAACAATGTATCTGCTTCTGTTTACACCAACATAAACAACAAAGTGGCCTTTTGGGACATCCATGGGAAGACCCTCTTCATCATATCCTTGTTTCTTTCCCAAGCTTGAACACCTCTTCACAATTTGCTTCAGAACTGTTGCTTGTGAGAGCTTGTTTGATTTCTTAATGGCCATTTTTTTTTTTGTGTAAAGAGAAGAGAAATAAGAGGTGTTTGTGAAGATGAGAGGGAAAGGGAGAGAAGTAGGGAGAGAAGGAAACGAGTAGGGTGGTGTGGTGTGTAATGGAGTGGCGGTGTGGGTATTTAAAGTGGGACTTTGCGGAGGAGAGAGAAAACAACGTCATGTGTGGGGCAAAGGAGAGAGAGAGAGAGAGAGAGAGAGAGAGACAAGGGGTGTTTTGGGAGGGTGAAGCCCCGGGACATGTTGGGAGCCGAACCCATTGGGCTTACTAACCATTGTTGCCCCTCCTGAGGACATCGCGGTCCATCTCTCTGTCTCTCTCTCAATTAATTAATTTTTTTTTTTTTTTTTTAAGAAATATTATTTATTGTTAAATTTATTTTTTAAAAATAAAAATTTAATTTCTCTCCGGTTAGTAATTCCAGTTGGAAGGAACTAATGAGCCTGGGCCCAATATTGGATTCATTCGAACTATTGATTCTTTAGAATCTTCAGAGAGGATCATATGGAAAAAATAAAATTGATTAGGTAATTGTAGTCACATAATCAAATCACACTTGTATTCAGCATACGAATAGTCTATTTCAGAATCATATATGTCATATTTTTTTTTGAAAACAAATGTGTTGTTTGGGAATAAGCTATTTTAGTTAGACTTAGGGTCGCTGCTGTGCACCCAAATGGACTCATTTCGGGACTCATTTCGATAATCTAAACCGTTCACATTTTAGAATACATCAAGTAGAACGTACCTATAAAAAAATCAAGTTAATCGAATATCGTTAACCCTTTCATCCACTCACATTTGTATTCATTTTAATATTTTAAATCACAATTATTATTTATTTTTGTAGATACAAACGTTAGTGGATGAATGGGTAAACGATATCCGATTAACTTGATTTTTTGCAAGTATGTTCTACTTGATGTATTCTAAAAATATTAATGGTTTGGATTATCGAAATGGGCCCATTTCGTTGGATAGCAATGGCTGCTGTGCGAGTATAGTAGCTGATGTGCCACCCGCATAGCAGTCACCCCAAATCTATTTTAGTTGATTTTTTGACTATTTTAACCTGACTAAAGAAATTATGTTTTGAATGATAGTTGACTCTCTTTTTTTTGGTAGTAGATTTGATAATTGTGAAAGAAAAAATAAAATAATATATATGTTATAAATATGACATTTTATCTTATTGACTATTTTAACATATTTTGTCTTTAGTGCCTATTTTAGCCTAAATCCAACTTCTCAAAAAGCCTTAGAAAAGCGTAAGTCTATGTGTATAGAAACCAAACATAAAATGGAACAAATGAGAGGGCCGTGTCCCATTCTATGTTTAGTTTTTATGTTCCTAACATTACTATTTAGAAAATAAATGATTTGGATCATTCTAAAAACAATGTATACGTGTAGGACCAAATAAATACATAATCCTAGTAGTTTGTGGATTAAAATTCACTATTAGGTATTTTCTGTTCAAATTAACAATAAGTATGAAATATGTGCTAAAATGTAAGGGGATTATGTACTCAATTTTAAATGTCGGATGAGGTAAATCACTCATGAATTAAAGCACAATAAATTAAAGTGAATTTTACGTTTAAAAAGATGACGAATATATCTATGGTTTGCACAATGAGTTTATTTATAGACAATAGTATTTTAATTTTTTAATTAAATCGTTAATGGATCTAACGAAACACTTTAATTCACAAGCCACATGGGATTAAGTGATTATTTTGAAATATAAGGAAATTATGCAAACATAGACCAAATCATAAGAGAAAGCAAAGGGAAATTTCCCTTCAAAAAAAAAAAAAAAAATTTCCCTTCAAAAAAAATAATGAGACACTACAACAAAATGCAGTTTTGGCGACCAAAAATTACAAATTCGTCGCTGAAAGTAGGCCAATGGGCGACTAAAAGTGAGTTAGTAGCCAAATATGATCACTTTTGGCGACTAAAAGGCTTTAGTCGCCAAATATAGGTGTTTTAGCGACTAAAAGTAAGTTTAGTTGCCGAATACAGGGTTTTTAGCGACTAAAACAATTTTAGTAGCCAAAGGCGACGGTTTTTGGCGACTAAAGACAGTTAGTAGCCAAAAGCACAGCTTTTGGCGACTAAAAAATAGTTTAGTCGCCGAATATAGGTGTTTTGGCGACGAAAAAAATTAGTAGCTAAAAACTGAGTATTGGCGACTAAAATTCAGTTTAGTAGCCAAAAGGCGACGTTTTTGGCGACTAAAATTAGGTTTGGTCGCCAAAAGTGCTGAGTTTTAATTGGAACTTCTTTTTTTAGCGACAAATAAATAATTAGTAGCCCAAAATAATACAATTAGCGACTAAATAATTGTTTTAGTCGCCAAAAGTGGCCAAATTTTTCTTCCAGTAAATAATTTATTTTTTGACAGAAATTAATTCAATTAAAAAAATTATATTTATAAAATATTATTTTGTATTCATAGCGGTAATTATACTATATAAATAATATATATTGCATATATAATCATGAGATGGTTGAGTGGCATAGTGGGTGGCGTGTTGTGTTTAAGGCTTGGAAGGTTGAAGTCGCAGGTTCAAAACCCTTGGGAGCTCCTGAGGGGCTGCACTGTGGGTTTTTTTTTTTTTTTTTTTTGACAAATGCTTTTGGCGACGAAATACTTTAGTCGCCAAAAGAGTGGCAATTGTATAAATAATAAAAAAAAGTTAACTATTGGCGACTAACATTTTAGTCGCCAAAGGTATAATTTCCGAAAATGGAATTGAGCATTGGCGACCAAACCTTTAGTCGCTAAAAACCTGCCTTTTGCCGACAAAAAGACAGATTAGTCGCCAAAACCTTCTGCGACCGTTTATTGGCGACAAAACGGGCGACCAAAAAAATTAGTCGGGGAAGGTTAAAAAGTGACTTTTGGCGACTAAAAATCGACCTTTGGCGACTAAAAATTTAGTCGCCAAAGGTGTGTTTTTTTGTAGTGAGATTTGCCATGAAAAATCACATGAAATAAAGAATTTCAATGAAATATTCTAATGAGGGCATCTCTAATTCGTCAACGTTGTCTTTCTTCCAAGTGGAGGAGATTTACAATGCTCCCATTATATATTTACTTGATTCCTAAAGGGTCATTGTAACAAGAGATTTATCCTTTCAAATTTTGTTTTACTTTTTTGTATTTTCATAAAGATTAAATTAGATTTTACCTCTTTAACCAATTATTTATGATTCATCATTGAGTACTTGCCACGTCAACTAAATTTGGCTTCAAGAACAAGCAAAAACAAACAAAAGCAAAAAAATAAAACACATGCATCACTTGGTAATCCTTTTGTTTCTTGTTTTTATGTTCTAACTGAAAATGAAACTTGTTTAATGTATTGTTTTTATTTTTTAAAAATAAAATAGATTTAAAAAAATCTGAAAAGAAAAAAAAAATTATATATTTTCAAAATAAATTTGTACTTTCACCTCCCTTTTCCACCACCTTTGGCTACCACTGATCATCGACTAGCTCCGATTGAGCTTTGGCGACCCATTAATACGAGCTCTAGTGACCTACAAGGTGGTTGGAGATTAAAGGTCGTGATTAGTAGGTAGGTCGCCAAAGCTTGTCAGAGCTTAATCGGAGTCACACCATGACGTTTGACAACCAATTCTAGTAGCTACCTCTGGCCACATCCATCGCTGACCACACATCTATCTACCCTCCACTAATAGCTACCATTTTCGATAATTAACCAAACATGTTTTTTTTTTTTTTTTTCCGAAAATTAAAAATAGAAAACTAACAAAGTTTTCAAATGACTCTTAAATTTGACATGAATCACTACTAAAAATCGGACTTTTTGCGACGGTCTCAAACGTCGCAAAAGGTTCATATATCGTCGCAAAAGACTTTTTGCGACGGAGCAGCGATGGGAAATAGGGGGTGGCGGAAGAGGGGGTGACAAAAAGTATTTGCAACGGTTACAAACCGTCGCGTTCTTATAGCAATGGCTAATCAATGGTTTTTGCGACGGTTTAACCCGATACAAAAAAAGAAAAAAAAATTTCACTTTTAGTGACGATGTTGGTTGCCGTTGCCAAAACTTTTTTAGCGACGGTATTTGACGTCGCGAAAAGTATTATTAGCGACAGTCTAAAACGTCACAAAAAAAGTAGAATTAAATTAATATCGTATTTGCGACAATTTAAACCATCGCGAAAAGTATTATTAGAAACGGTCTAAAACGTCGCAAAAAAATAAAATTAAATCAATACCATATTTGCGACAGTTTAAACCGTTGCTAAAGATTTGAACTAATATATATATATGCTACAGGTTAATCCGTCGCTAATAAAATGTAAGGAAATGATGATTACATTAGTGACGGTTATTATTGTCGCAATAAAATTATTTTCATAAAATCAACATATATTTTATTAATTCATTCCCTGTACAAATTATTAATATTTTCTAAAATAAAATACATCCACATCTACACACATCCACATTCACATTCTCAAAATCATGCGTATATATGCACCTTGTAACAATTATCAACCAACTATTCTTTACAAAAATATATAAAACATTCTCCAACAGTACTAATAATTTTTTATATTCAAGAACTTAAATTTTTGTATCTAAAGCAAAACAAAAGTATCGACAATGCAAATAAAAAAACATATATATTATAGTTTGTTTTAATATTAATAGTAAGCTCCAATATCGATATGCGAAGATATCATCACGTATTCAAAAGGGGTTGCATCTGCAAAAAGAAACACAAAAAAGACATCATTTACAATATAATTAATTTCAAGCTTACAAAAATGTAAAACATTTGATATTTATTTCAAAAATTAAATAAATACAAAAAAGATTGTAAGCTGCAACGGATCGTCACTAATAAGAAGTCCCTCCGCCAATTGGACTATTGGTATACGTGAACTATCCAAAGAAACTTTAATTACATCCTACAATGATGATAATACTATTAAAATCAGGTAGTGATTGAACACATTGTGCTATAATCTAACAATAATTGAATAAACACAAAAGATGAAAAGAGTTTGTAAAAAACAAGTGTTCATAAACGGAAATTAGGCTCTAGATTCAAAACCGGAAATCGGTTTCGAGTTCCGTCTTCTCCTACAAGTCATTTGTGCCTAGTTAGTCGTGTGTGTCAAGTTTCGTTAACATCGGATGCCGTGTGAGCATTTTAGTGAGTCAACCGGTTCGAAAAAGAGTTTTTAAAGAATAAGTTTTCATAAACGGAAATTAGGCTCTAGATTCAAAACCGAGAATCGGTTTCGAGTTCCGTCTTCCCTTATAAATCATTTGTGCCTAATTAGTTGTGTGTGTCAAGTTTCGTTGACATCGGACGCCGTGTGAGCATTTTAGTGAGTAAACCAGTTTGAAAAAGAGTTTTTAAAGAACAAGTTTTCATAAACAGAAATTAGACTCTAGATTCAAAACCGAGAAATGGTTTCGAGTTCTATCTTCTCCTACAAGTCATTTGTGCCTAGTTAGTCATGTGTGTCAAGTTTCGTTGACATCGGATGCCGTTTGACCATTTTAGTGAGTCAATCGGTTCGAAAAAGAGTTTTTAAAGAACAAGTTTTCATAAATGGAAATTAGGCTCTAGATTCAAAACTAGGAATCGATTTCGAGTTATGTCTTCTCCTACAAGTCACTTGTGCCTAGTATGTTGTGTGTGTCAAGTTTTGTTGACATTCGAGCCCATTTGAGCACTTTAGTATGTCAGCCGGTTTGAAAAAGAGTTTGTAAGAAATAAATTTTCATGAACGGAAATTAGGCTCTAGATTGAAAACCGAGAATCGGTTTCGAGTCCCGTCTTCTCCGACAAGTCATTTGTGCCTAGTATGTTGTGTGTGTCAAGTTTCGTTGACATCCGACCCCGTTTGACCATTTTAGTGAGTCAACCGGTTCGGAAAAAGAGTTTGTAAAGAAGAAGTTTTCATAAACGGAAATTAGGCTCTAGATTCAAAACCAGGAATTGGTTTCGAGTCCCGTCCTCTCCTACAAGTCACTTGTGCCTAGTATGTTGTATGTGTCAAGATTTGTTGATATCCGAGCTCGTTTGAGCATTTTAATGTGTCAACCGGTTCGGAAAAAAAGTTTGTAAGGAATAAGTTTTCATAAACAGAAATTAGACTCTAGATTCAAAATCGGGAATCGGTTTCGAGTCCCGTCTTCTCCTACAAGTCACTTGTGCCTAGTATGCTGTGTGTGTCAAGTTTCGTTGACATCCAAGCCTGTTTGACCATTTTAGTGAGTCAACTAGTTAAAAAGAGTTTGTAAAGAAGAAGTTTTCATAAACAAATTAGGCTCTAGATTCAAACCAGATAATCGGTTTCGAGTCCCTTCTTCTCCTACAAGTCATTTGTGCCTAGTTCGTCATGTGTATCAAGTTTTGTTGACATTCGACGCTATTTGATCAGTTTAGTGAGTCAACCAGTTTGGAAAAAAATTTACTAAACGATAAGTTTTCACAAAGGACAAGTTTTCAAGTGTTTGAAAGTTTATCTCATCATCTGGTGGTGGTGTATGTGGGTTCTCATCGATCTCATAATATGTAGATTCATAGTGGCCACTCAATGTATCCGGTACCTTTGATATTCATGGTATTCTTTGTTAATCGTATTTATATTCAATGATAAAATTGCTAAAGTTTGCTAAAGTTTACTAAAGTTTAGCAACTCTTCATTAAGAATTGCTATCTAGCTCATTAGCTAACAATTATACTTATTTTAAGAATTCCAACACTTCATTAAGAACATAAAATAAAATACATGTATAGACAAAAACACAATACTTGCTCAGTAAGCACAGCATAAGTGTTGCCATCCGACTCCAAAAGGATCAGCACAGTTACTGCTGGCCCACGTGCAAACACAATACCTGGAACCTAAGCATGTTTAAATTTAGTTGAAGAAAGAAAGAACGTAAAAATTAAAATTTCAAAAAAAAGGACTAGGGCTTGATCCAAATTCAGATGCAAAACACTGAGATGCTAAATCAAATAAATCCAAAGAAGGAAACCATCTGGCTGATGAAATACCTTCTTTCCTATTGCCTTATCAACCACATCTGCATTGAACTTAACAAAGCCAACACGCTTGCCAAACACATCGAACCCCTGTTACCAATTAGAGGAGAAGTAGTACAAGAACAAGAATGGGAGGATGTTATCAGTAAGAACCCTTGCTTCAATATGTAAGCCAATCAGTTTTTGAATAAACCCAACAAAAAAGAAAATCTTTTATTTTTGATATTACATTATATATACACATAATACAAAGCTCTCCCAAAGGCGCTCCCAACCTAGCAGTGCACCATGACAGTGTGGTTCCATCCCAGCCACCGGCCCCTACTTCATTTAACTAAGAGCCACACCCTTTATAAACCCTATCTTTCACCGTGCATTCATCAAGTATAGAAAAATAGTTGGATTGTGAAATCAAAGTACTTGGTTCATGCACTGCAGTATTACACTTAGTTCCCTTACCCTTCTTTGTGTATAGATCTCTTCTTTTTTTTTTGGGTGGGTATGTATAGATCTCTTCACTCATTTGATGGTCCATCATTTTCCCACCTGAAACCTCTTCTTTCTTTTTTTCCATTTTCTTGCAATTTTCCAACAATCTCACAGATGGATTAATATTCCTTGGAAAAGATGGGCTGTTACCATCACATACATAATTTAAATGTAAGAAGTGTCCTCATATATATCTAGTGGACACTTACGAGGGTAAGACGTGTCCTCATATATTGCATATTAGTAAAAAATATGCAATATATAAGTGTTTAAGACGTGTCCTCATACCCATACCCAACTTTTGGATGCATATCCTAATATCCAAAGATTTAATAAGATCTGATGCTTGAATACACACCCGCACCCAACTGTCATAACCATGTCCATGTAACATTAGGTGATGGCTGGTGCTTTATCGTTGACTTGGAAGAGATAAATTGGTTTAACAAATGTAACCAAGCTTTGGGATCACCCAACTGGTCGATTTAGAATTTATAAACCCAAAATATTAACAAGATTTTTAAATGGAGCAACATGTGCACAACCTAAATTATAGGGGAGATCAATTCTCTACAGGCCAGGGTCACTTATTTATAATATTCACACCGAATCAATGCTTGGTATTGTCATTTTGCTTCCTATGAATAATGTGGCAAAAATCCCTAAAGTCTACTTTGTTCAATACAAGGTTAAACATGCAACCTCCTGGGATGAACATCACTGTGAAGTCATTCACGTATATCAGAGTTACATCTGAGATAATATAGTCCGTAATAGTGCAGATAAGAAGGCTGGCCACATTATGAGCTTAAAACTATTATTTTGGAAAGATTTGCTGAAAAATCCAATTTAACACTAGATTTCTTGTCTAAGAAATGCAAGTAGAAAACCCTAAGCTAAACGGTACCTTCTTATCAGTTCCAGTTAATGATATCATAGAGATTTTTTTCGAGAGATTCTCTGGAGCCTTCTCCTCCTCTATGATTTCTGTTGCATAATATAACATCTTCAATTCCTTGATCATTACCTGTAGCAGGAAAGGCGGGGGAAAATGTGAGAAATCATGTTATTACATGTTTTTGGGTCACCAATCTTAAGCCAAAGTCTATAAGCTTCAGCAAACTGATGGTCCTTTAAGAAAATTATGAATTAGTGATAGTGAAGAACCACAGCAAATTATACTACTGAAATAAGCCAAAAGCCAAAAGGAAAGTTCTTCCTAATATGAACTTGAGAGAAGGATTCCCAATGTCTCAATCACAGGACATCAGTAACATCATCACTTCATGCAACTACATATAAGTTCTATACAGTTTTATGAATATACTCCAAAGTAAAGTAGTAAATGAAAACCAAAATATATATACCTGATCAGCAGTAGTCAGACTTTTAAATTTTTTAAGGGAATCATTAGCTAGAGAATGAGCACGGTAGTACAATGCATATGCTTCTGTCCTCTTTCCAGCCAAACTGTAGGATGTAGCTAAGTAAAAGCACCTGAGAACAGGGTAAATTTTCAATTAATGAACTGGAAAAAAAGGGTAAATTTTCACTAAAATGTTAAATAGAAGCAGCATTCACCCTATCAGTTTTGTTTAAACTTGTTACTAGAAAAGAAAACTGTAGAAAACAATGATCATCAATTTGCATTATCATGACTGTTAAGATAATAATCCAGAAAAGATCAGAGAACTGCATAGTGAAACATCTTTCAAATGGTCAATGAAATTTAACTGTTATTGAAATGTTGCCTTTCTATGTGATTTATTCATTTACAAGTGATATTTGAATTGTAACCCTATGTGTTATGCATAGTCTTACACATGAAGAACGTGAAAAAATATTGTTGAATATTTTATCAGAATAACAAAATCCAACAGCAGTGGACAGCATGAAGCCACAGTATTCTTCAAACAGGGATGGAAGGGTAATATGCCACTCGACTCCAAAACCATCAGTGTGTAAAAGTGCTTCCACATATGATAAATGTCAAGACAAACAAAATGACCTCCCACGAAACATACTGAAAACAGAAATCAGTAAAAGATAATTCTCATCTCTCAATATTTAAAATTTAAGCCATAAATATGCAAATATTAAGTTTTACATAGCCCATATAGCTCTGGGTGCGATTTGGAATCAAGCCGAACCAATCATGTCCAGTCAATGATTAAAATACCAATATTAGAGTAAATCAAAAAGCTTTCTGAACAATACACTGCAAAATTGATTGGTTTTCTAAAATTTAGACATCAATAAATATTCTAGAGTAAACCACACAAGGTTTTTACATTTCCACTTTTCTTATTTTTTTGTTTGGTAGGAAAGTAAGAGACCAATGTGGCAGAAAACTAACAAATGCACTGAGGGTATTTACCTTCTGGAAATGTTTGAAAGTCATGAGACAGGTGAGGAATCATCTCCATTAGTTTCTTAACTCTCTTAGGCAATTTCCATATTTGACGAATCAAAGGCTTTGTATTTGATGAGACTTCGTCGATACTAGCAGTAATGATGTCTGGTTGCAGAAATAGCTAGTTAATTCTCTCCACCCACCTGATATAAAAGGTAATCTCGTGGTAAATTAAGAAAAGCAACTTTTGTATTAGATATAGCAATCTAATAAATGTTCACACATCCTGTTACCAGTAACAAAATTATGTGTCCTCTCTCTCTCTCTCAAAATCAAACTTGAGCAAGTTTTGCATAGAATTGAATTAATTGATTCCGTACCCCAGTGAGTTTAACAAGTGCTAAGTACATATAAATCCCATGGGATTCTATTATGTTTTCTTAAATTTTTCTAGTTTAGCAGAAATTGAAGAACAAAAAATATACTTTTTTTGGTTTTTTTTTTTAACTAGAGCATATGCTAAACATCAACTACACAATACATTAATTAAATATATTCTTAATTAAAATATTTCAATCAATTGAACCAGTGAGGAGAGCAGAAGAGAAGACAGTCGAGGAGATCAGAGGAAAACTATACCTGAATGTCAGAGGGAGAACCGGTGACGAAGTCGAGGTCAAAGTCGAAGTCATTGTTGCTACAAACAATCTGTGAGGGTAACGCGAGAGCGAGAGCGAGAGAGAGATTGTGAGGGCCTGAGTGAGCGAGAGCGAGAGGAAAGAAGAAGAGAGAAGGATTACATGGACGAGCCCACGCTGGTGTTGTTGCTGCTACGAGAGAGAGAGAGAGAAAGACAAAGAGAGTGATGATCCACTGGGCGCGAGAAAGAGACAGTGAGATTAGGGCAGAAGATTGAAGGGGTTTTTTTTTTTTTGATCCTAAAAGAATACATAAAGTTTGAGAAAAGGGAAGGGGGGCAAATTTAGGGATTAGGATTTGCGAGGATGTTAAGGACCGTCAAAAATAAAACATTTTGCGACGGATAAATAAAGCATCACAAAAAAAAATGCAAGATGAAAAATTTTTGCGACAATTAAATAGGCATCGCAAAAAATCTTACTTTTTGCCACAGGCTTATAATTTTGGTCGTAAAAAAAAAAAATTTGCCACGGTTTTATTTTCCGTCACATATAATCTTACTTTTTGCCACAACATTAGATTTTCTGTCGCAAAAAAAATCTACTTGCCATGATTTTATTTGTCGTCTCAAAAATAAAGCTTTTGTGACGATTTTTAAACCGTCGCAAAAGCTTCCGTGTCATATACCTCTTTTTCTAGTAGTGAATATAAGATCTTATCCATTTGTTTTGTCTATTCCCCTCAGTGTTGTTACCCCTCTCCTATCTTGTGCACTGCCGCAACAACCCATCCCTTCCCTTACCACTGCTATAACCCCTCATTCAATTAGTAAAGCTCTCACTTTTGAATTATTATGATGAAAGCCTCAGTTCTTCATTTACTTGCAATTTTAATCTTAGAATCAACAACACATCCTAAACGAAACTGTGCAAACATTAATCGACCCCAGTAGTTTATCACTATAGCAAACAGCACTTTTGCGACTAAATTTAGTTGCCAAAAGTCACTTTTAGTCACCGAAAGGTTTTGCCGACTAAATTATTTGGTCTCCAGATTAGTCGTTGAATAATTGTCGGTAAAGTTAATTGCCGACTAAATATTTTTTAGTCACCGAAGATCATCAATTGGTGACTAAATATTTAGTTGCCAAAAGTTTTCAATAAAATATGATTTTATCTTTCAGTGACTAAAGATTTAGTTGCGGATAATTTTAGTTGCAATAGTACTACATTTAGGGACCAAATCATTTAGTCGTTACAAACTTCAATTACTTACACTACTAAATATTTAGTCGCCAATATTTTTTTATCTTATTTTTTTTAGCTACTAATTATTTAGTTGCCTAAAGTCGCATTTTTTATTTTGGCTACTAAATATTAGTTGCTAAAAAAAATATTTTTTATCTTTTTTTTTTTTAGCTACTAAGTTTTTTGTTGCCTAAAGTTGCATTTTTTTTGGCTACTAAATGTTTAGTCGCCAAAAAGAAATATTTTTTCATCTTAGTTTTTTTAGCTACTAAGTTTTTTGTCACCTAAAGTCACATTTTTTTTTTTTGGCTACTAAATGTTTAGTCACCAAAAACCCTTGATTTCTCTCTAGCTACCATATATTTAGTCACTAAAAACATTGAGTTCCTTTTAAGCTACCAAGTGGTTAGTCACCAACAATTTCATTTCTTTTTTGGCTACTAAGGCCTCGTTTGGGAACAATCTATTTTTGTAACTTTTTGTCTTTTTACAAAAAGATATACAGAAAAGTAGAGAGAGTGATGTGATAACTTATAGTGATTTTTTGACTTTTTGGCTACACTTGAAAGTTGCCAAACGAGACCTAAACGTTTGGTTGCGAAAAATTATATTTAATATTTTTTTAATTATTAATTTCTCCACAACCTGCATTTACTCTGTGCAACATATATTTTATATATAAACAAAACAATATATATATTATCAATAATTCTACACCTGTATCCATTTCACTTCCAACCATCCAACAATTTTAACTTTTAACGTCAAATTCCATACAAACCAATTATATTCCAACCTAAATAATAATTCTATACAAAACAGAGAATCATAAAAAAATCATGTCCTCCGTACACAAAAGAAATATTCACTACTATGCCAAACGGCCATTTGGAGTGGTACAAATTACAATGGTAATCTATACCACAACAAAAGGTAATTTATATATCACGCCAATAATTATCCGTTTGATGCTAAAAATAATCTATACCAATTTGGAATAGTTATTTATACGATTAATACTAATCCACACAAAAGCAGAGGACGAAAAAATAGTGGGATTATACAAAAGTGTAAATTGTCCTCCATACACAAAAATGAAATATCCACAAGTCCACTCCAAAAGCCATCTAGAAAAGAAAAAAAAAATTGCACCCGTTAGTACCATAAATAAATGCACAATTGGAAGAAGTTTGAGGCAAGAACATCAATGGTTATGGTCGATGAATTAAACTGTTCATCTTCTTCAATACTTTTTCCATTATACTCTTAGACATGGTTAAAGTGTTGAAATCATTGTAGCAATGTTTAAATTTATGTTGTGAGTGTACTGAAATTGGATAATAAAAACAATGTAACATATCAACAATTCCCTTCTGCCCCCACCCCATTACCCCACCAAAGAAAAATAGGACTTACACCTCATATATGATAACTAGTGGGCTGTCTATTGGGGCACACTGTCCGTAATAATTCAAGTGGTATGCAATGGTATTTTCAATATATTTTTCAGTCCATAACAATGTTGAAAGATATTGTTAGTGTCCTGACTTTTCCATGACATAGCATGCTGTAATTTGTAACTTGAGAGGTTGGAAAGTTGGTTGGTTGACGTAATTTGCTTTTGCATACAAATATAGGATCTAATACGTGACACCAACTAAGGTTTTTGTGAGTATGAAACTAAGTCATCGAGATGGCAGAGCATTGGTTTCCAATTTTGACACCATTCTTATAATTTATGGTTAATCATGAAACAATAATACGTTGGTCTCTGAAATTATTTATATCACTTTTTTTGGGGCCAAAAGCAATATTTTCGAGTATGAGAAAGGTTTGAATATGGTTCGAAAGTTGTTTTGCATTTTTGCCCCCCAAACGCCTTTTTTAAACTTAGTTTAAGGCTTTTTTTACCCTAACTCATAACCTACATGTGCTAATTGTGTGCCGTTTGTCCATACAAATCGTATTTGTCATGAGGAAGCTTCTGCTGACATCCCTACAATGGTTCGGGGACTGTTTTACATTTTTGCCCTCGAACGCTCTTTTTTGACTTAGTTTTAGGCATTTTCGACTCTAACTCTCAACCTACGTGTGCTAATTACATGCCATTTGTCCCCACAGGTCCTGTTTTTCACGATAAAGCTTCCCGTGACATCCCGAACACCTTTTTTCGACTAAGTTTAAGGATTTTTCAACTGTACCTCCCAACCTACATGTGCTAATTAAATTTCGTATGTCCCCATAGGTCTTATTTGTCACAAAGAAGCTTCTCGTGACATCGCTAGAGTGGTTCAGGGGGCTGTTTTGCATTTTCGCCTCCTGAACACTCTTTTTTGACTAAGTTTAAGGTATTTTCAACTCTAACTGCTAACCTACGTTTGCTAATTACATGTCGTCTAACCCCACAAGTCCTATTTGTCACGAGGAAGCTGCCAGTTATATAACCCCAACTACTAGTTATACATGTTTTATCAGAAGAAAGGGACATATAATAGAATGCATGTTGTGTGTGTACTCATAGAATAAAAAGGTTGGTTATATGTTCATTAGTAATTAAATGATTGAATCAACTTGGATCTAAAACTACATGTATATTTCCACAGCCACACAAACACGCACATACTTTGAACAACAAAAGCAACAACAATAAAATAATAAAATAGAGAGAAATGGGGTAAAAAAAAGTTAAGCATAAATTTATATATGAATTTAGTAAATCAACTATGGCGCTAAGGTAGGCTGGTGTAGTATTCATGGTGATGGGTTTCGTATGTGGGTTTGGGTAAATCACAACCATCACCCTTCCTTATCTTTTTTTTACACTTTTGACTTCTTGTTAAAAAAAAAAAAAAGAAAAAAAAAGATCTGAACACCGTCTAGAATATGGCCTTAACATCATGAAATAGCCTATGAGGGTTATAATTTCTATTGGGTTAGCAAGAGGATTGGCATGGTTTCACCACCACAACAAAAGATTCCAGGTTCTTCAAAACAATAATGTCAATATTTTAATTTTTGTAAAAATTTTAGTATCATATGAATAAAATTGTTCTTACCAAATAGTAGGATGATCATTTGAACCCTGTAAGAGGGTTGTAACCCGCAAGACCATGTTGTTCAGATGATTGAGTTGTACTTGTTGTGCCTCCCGAGCTTTTTTTCCATCTTCAACTTGTTTCATCATCTCCTCTCTTTCCCTTATCAGCTCTTCATGATCTTTCTTGTGCTCGTTTTTCTTCCTCATCGATAGTATGGAATCAGATGCCATTACAAATGCATCCCGAAATATGTGTTCACTAAGCCATGAGGACCATTGATTGGCTAATGACCACATCTTATCAGTTGCTTCAGGTGACTTTTGGTTCCGTAATTGGTTCATCTACATAAAAAAAAAAAAAAAATGTGTCATGTTATTTTGGACATATTTTAACTTCATGTGTGATATATAACTACAAGGAATTTTAGCTTGTACGATCTTTGAACCATTTAGGAAATTCTTTGCATTGTCTTTTTGCAATGTTGCATGCACTTCCATGTCGTTGTTGCAACAAGATATCGTGTTCCCTAGTTAATACAATGTAATTCATAAGTAATTGGAAGAATGAATACTAAAAAATACATATACATGACATATAGTATATATTTTGTTTGAGTCATACTCTAGATATTCTTTCACTTCTGAGTTATTATGTAGGACAAACCAATGAGTTATTTCATGGTCGACTATAAACACATCAGTTGCCCTTGGGAATAGACCAAATGGACGAACATTTTGAGTGAAAACCACCAACCCCGGGCCATTGTCCCTCATCATAGTTCCTTTCTTCCCGGTTAAACACCGTTTCAACTCCATCCAAATACATTGAACAAAACGTCGTACACTCTTTGGAAATCTAAGCCTTCACAATGGAACCTTCTGGACAAGCTTTATTGCTAACAAATCCTTTCAAAAGTCTAAGGAGCCTACATGTCAATATGATTTGAATATCAATATTTACATTTTGTACTATATTTAAATTAATATAATTTGAATTTGTACTTATACCTCTCAATGGGGTACATTCATCGATATTGCATAGGCCCTTCAAGCATAACCTCGCGACGCAAATGAATTTCCAAGTGGACCATGACATTAAATAAAGCCGGAGAAAAAATCTTATCAAGCTTACAAAGTATAAATACGATTTGTTCCTCTAGTTTGTCCAAATCAGTCACCCTTAATGTCTTTGAGCACAATTGTTTGAAAAAATTTCCCTACTCAAAAAGTGTGATCTCAATCTCCTTGGAAAGGTATCCATGCATCCCAATTGGAAGAAGTCATTGTACAAGGACATGACAGTCATGACTTTTGAGACCAGATAATTAGCTACCATGAGTGGTCACACAGTTAGATATATTTACTGCATAGCCATCAGGATACTTAATTGATTTCAAGATATCATAGAAAACTTGTCTCTTTATCGGGACAATGTGTACGATGCCGAAGGCTTCTCAAATGAGCCATTGGAACGCCTCTTCAAATGTAACTCCTTTCATATTCTCATGTCCTCCAAATCCAAGCGTGCTGTTCTTGTGTCCTTGTTCTTTCCACCTATGCTCATTAGTGTCCTAACCAAATTGTCACATAAATTCTTCTCTATGTACATGACATCAAGGTTGTGTCAAAGCTTCAGCGTTTTCCAATAGGGTAGGTCGAACATAATGCTTCTTTTTTGTCTAATTGTGAGTTGGATTTTCATTCCTTTGTCTTTTTCGATTGTCTAGATGCTTTCTATACGACTTGTACGTCCTAGAATCAATTTGCTCCAATATTTGTTCTCCCGATAACTCCACAGGTTTGGACTGATTCTCAATTTGACCATTAAAGAGCTTACTCCTTCGCCAACTATGGTTCTCAGGCAAGTAGCAACGAGCACCCATATACTTATCTTACTTCACAAACTCTAAGATGATGCATCCATGTTATAATTAGGGCAAGCTAAGTAACCCCTTGTACTCAACCCTGACATGTTACCATATGCAGGGAAGTCATTGATGGTCTACATGACTGCTGCATGCATTCCAAATATTTAACCAGTTAAGGCATCATATGTTTGCACACCATGCTCTCACAAATTCTTTAACTCCTCTATTAATGGTTACAAGTAAACATTGATGTCTCTTCCAGGTGCCAATCATCCGGGATTAAGCAACGACATAATGAAAAATGGATCTTTTATACTTCCACGAGGGAAGATTGTAAGGCATTAAGATTACGGGCCACGTGCTGTTCGATATGCTCATATTTCCAAACAGATTGAAACCATCTGTGGCAAGCCCTAGCCTTACATTCTTTTTTGGTTTGGTTTTGGGCCCTACTTTTGGGGGTTTTGACTTATTCTTTTCATTGTCTTTGGGGCTATTATTCTATTAGTACTTTGTTACTCCAAACACTTGTTCATTTCACTTTCCTTCTCTTTTCTCTCTTTACACCGTGAGTTTCTCTTCTCTCTCTTTAAACTCAAACTTTTTCACTTAAATCTTTAGATCTACTCACCTAGAGTCATTTTTCCACCTTGGTCCTTTGAGAAAAGTTGTAGATCTCATCAAGGGCTTTCTTTTGATCCAAAAGCTTTGTGTTTTTGTCGATGTTGGCCTTTGGGGCTTTTTGGCTTTCTCCTCTTCTGGAGTTAAGGTAGGATTTATTTCTTTAACTCGATATGAGTTCGGTAGCATATTTGTGGCATATTTTGTTATATATATTTGGTAGTCATTTGGTTGATTTTGAAATGTTATTTTGGGCTTGAGGGTTTTGTGAAATTTTGGGGTTTTGCGCTATAGTTATGCTACTGCAGTTATTTTTGGTATACACATTGCATATGGTTTCTAAAAGTGGAAAAGCCCTAATTTGTAGAAAAACCCTAAATGATTTTATTTTAGGAATTGGATTAATTTTTGGTAAATGGTTTGGTTGGAAAGAGGTGGAAAGGAAATGGTTGTGGAATTTTGAAAATGGGTGTAGTTACTTTTTTGGAAAAATATATCTATATTGTTATCTATTAATTATTGCATTAGAGATAACTGTTTTGGCTATCGGTGGAGGATAGCATTGCCGTGTGTTAGAAATTGCATATGGATTAGGCAATTTGAAATCATTCATATCATGGAGCATGTAATGGATTTTTGGAATTTGAAACTTTATGTTGGAAATAGGTTTTGGAAATTCTCGTATTTTGTTTTAGAACATTTGTATTGTTTTGAAAAACAATATTGTGAATCACACAGGTTGTGTTATGGAGAAAAGTAAATAAAGTGGTAAATGCTATGAGGGGGTGTTAAAGCAGAATTAAGTTGGCTTGTGTGTCCATGGTAAAAAACTAAACCAACGCGGTAGGTATCGAGCCTTCCGATTAGCATCCGTAAAAATGACCTTGTGACTTGTATAGTTACTCGTATGAACACTAGCCCTGAGATTTACCTATTTTATTTATTATCGTTTTGGTTTGAAATGATGTTTTGGAAAAAAAGGTTTTAGCAATGTGTTTGCTATTGTTTAGCGATGTATTCGCATTTGATTTAGCAACGTATTTACTGGTTGGTATTGAGATACCTGGATTGGTTTTTTTGGAATGGGATTTTATATCAAACAGATGTTTTGATCTCAGAAAAACATTTGATTAAATGTAAGGTATATGCATTTTGATCTTGGAGAGAAAAGATTTTGTTGAGAAATCAGATGGATTTGAAAATGCATTTAGGCATATTGTATATATGTATTGCATCATGATCATTTATGCTGGTGGAGCATATTTAGTTTTTGAAATATTCTCTACTAGGATTTATGCTCACCTTACGTGGCTGAAAATGTTTTTCAGGTGTACTTGTATGGATGTGGACTAAGACGTGAAGCTATGTTCGGAACCGTGTAGGGTGGTTCTATTATTTGTAGGCCATGGGCCATTTATGTTATTTATTGGTCGTGTGTCATTCTTGTCAGGGTTACACCCTTGTGTATGATGTAAGCCTCAAGATGTTCAATTTAATTTATAACATCTGGGTATGTTTTTAGTTACAGAACATCCATTCGACTTAGATGTTGTATTTAGGAATGTATAAAATCGGATAAACACGTGTATTATGTGACTATATTATATTCATTTGTATGAGAGTTATTATCTATTGTTCATCATTGGGTGGTTTATTTACGTGAGCCGGACCGTGTAAATTCGAGGAGTAGTAAGGAGTGAGAATGGAAAGTACCATAAACAGGTTAAAATCAACCTCCCCCTGTTGGAGGCAATTAAACAAGTACCCTCCTAAACAAGTACCCTCCTATGTCGAGTGGGAATGGAAAGTACCATAAACAGGTGCAAGTGGTGATTACTTTGAGGAGTAGAAAGGAGTTAGAGCCTTGGCCAGTTGCGTCTAATGTAACTAGGGCTAAGAAGGGTGACCACGGTGGTAAACCCGATGAGAGCAAGAGTGAGGAAGAAACACATAAGGGGGATGACTTAGTCCCTAGTTCTTCACATGAGTCTAAGGCACCATATGTGCCTAAGGCACCTTTTCCCCAATGTCTTGATATACCGTCTCTTTTTAATAAGAACACGGCATCCATGGAAGCGATGATGGAGGTCTTTAAACAGGTTAAAATCAACCTCCCCCTGTTGGAGGCAATTAAACAAGTATCCTCCTATGCAAAATTTTTGAAGGACCTATGTACGCAAAAACGTAAATCTAGAACACACGTGTCCCAAAAGGTCATACTCACGGAGCAAGTAAGCTCCATTTTATTGAGTGACACACCCCCCGAGCTTAAAGACTCGGGTGCCCCAACCATTGCATGCATTATAGAGGATTATTTCATTGATGGGGCCTTGTTAGATTTAGAGGCTAGTTGTAGACGCGCCCCCGGAGAGAACTCCCGAGGAAACCTCGTTTTGTTCTCTGAGCTACTACAGTTCGGACTCAAATGTCACGATTCTGAATCTAATCTCACAATGTGCGATGTGAGACCGATAAATCACCAAAGAGTCCAAATCCGGCAAATCGTTTTGGAAAACTGATTTTTATAAAGAAGTGCCAAACATGGACTGCTTTGCCAGATACAGAGTCGCCACCTAAATATTTTATTTTGGAGAAATTTAGGAAACCCTGACTCGTGCCTAAGGCCACGTGTCCGTCATCACCAAAGTTGCCTCGGCTCGGGAACTTGGGTACGATTGGGGAAGGTCATCTATGAGCACCCCCGCTCGCCCGATCAAAGATCGGCCTGTACTAAACATGATATCTTGTTTTTGAAAACACATATGCTCTTATTCCGGTTAATTAGCTAGAATTACTATGTGATGCGCACAGCAAACAAGTATAGACTAGATCGCCTAATTTGGAACAAAGCATCGCATATCCGTTGGTTTGAAAAATGATTTGAAGTTTGCTACTTGCAAGTAGGCTAAAACAGGGACTTGATGAATTGTTCCCATTCAAGTAATCCAACCTTCACCCACAGGCATTCAGGCAGTTAATCACATAAGCAAATAGCCTCATGGCAAGCATGCTTTCATGGCAACATTAACACACATGCGGTATGCTAAAGCGTAAATACTCACAGTGTACTCCGAGCCAAAACAAAGAACTAGTTAGAAATCAATGCATGATCCTAGTTCATGTTAAGATGGCTAATGCAACACATGCGAAAATGTAACTAAAATAGGCTCGGCTATTCTAAAATGGCATGCGAAATGAAACTTTGATACATGTATTCAAATAGGAATTGAAATACAATACAGTTAGTATGATGCGCCGAGCCCGGTGCATGCAAGACAGATGAATGATGCAAACATGCGAGCATAAAGCATGCTAATTTAAACATGCCCTAAAACTAACCATCGTAAGCGGTTAAGTAAAAAGGAGAAAGAAATGGAGGTTGAAAGACATGCATCACACACACGCACGCTTATTACAATAATATGCCCTCTCGAGGGAGGGACCGAATAAGAAGCTAACTAGCTAATCTAAGCTAATTAAACTAATTATTACAAAACGAATTGAAATAGCTAAACACATTAACTATTAAAGGACAAACCAAAGCAAAAGCAAGCTATCTAAGCATGGCAGCTAAGAAAAGCAGTAAATCAGGAGCTTCAGAGGGAGAGGAATGCATGCAAGCCCGGTCGCCTCGTTCGGAAATCTAATGCTATGCCCCGATTTGCCTCTGTTTTCATTTGTTCTTAGAAACTTGCACCAAGTTCCAGAAAGCTGAAACTCCACCTTGGGAATCCTGTGGGAGGGTGGCCGACCACTTTTGGTCTCTAGAAACATCTTCCGACCACTTTTGGTTGTTGAAAAACTAGAAAAGTGGTTAGCCAGCTACTTTTTCTGGCTGGCCGGCCAGTTGTTGCTGCTGAATCCCAGTTTTCTGCAACAGAGAGCAAGAAAGAGCATGGCAATGTATTTGCAAGATATGTGTGCACAACCACCCTCCCTATCATGTCATGAACTCAAGGGAGTGTAGGTTCTTGACCCTCGGGCCACCAATCGCGCATTTCCATGCATGATGGCCGAGAGGCGAAGTTGCACAATTCAATATGGAAATGAATGCACAAGTAAACACATAAAGCCTAAAACTCTATCATGGATGATCAAGAGCGTCGGCGACCGGGAATTAAGGCATGTTTCATCACTTTAAGTATGAAACGTCCCTCGTTTCCCGTGTTTGGACTAACACCTATTCTAAACACAATGCAAGCAAGCATGGCATACACAATGCGACTCGAGCATGCAAGTATGCAATATGACTTAAGCATGCAAACATGCAATGCAATATGAACAACCTAACAAGGCTAATGGTATGCACAATGCTAAAGCATGTAACAACTAGCATACACAATGCTAAATGCTAAAACTAGATGGCATACTCAATGCAAGGCATTCATAAGGTTCTAAGCATAATGTAATGCATGCATGCACAATGCAATGCAACAAGGGCAACTTATGTAATATACCAAGCATGGCATGCTCAATGTAATATACATGGTATACTCAATGGACTTAAACCAAAAGGGTAGACCTCAATCATGCCCAAATCAGTGGCCATTGGTGATGAAATGAAGGCACATAAAGCAAGGCATGCATGCACAATGCATTGGCCATCAAAGAGGCCAAAGAGCACAACTCTCAAGAGTGCTCAATGAGTGACAAAAGTGGAAGTGTAACAACACTAAGTGCACTGAAATGAAGCAAGAAATGATGCCAAATCATTCAAACAACATAAGTAAAGCATGCTAGGGTCCTAAGGCATGAAAGCTAGCAAAGAGCAACACAAAGGAGGCATGCAATACATGGCACAAATGCATGAACTAAGCATGGACAGAACTCAAGTAGGTCAAAACAAGGACCAAAACATGCTGAGATAAGGGCCCAAAGGCCTAGGCATACAAGCATACGAGCTAAGGCATAAGTTAGGCAAACATGGACAATACTTAGAGGCACTTAAAGCATGATTGAGGTAGGAACATGGCAATGCTAAATGCTCTGAAATGCCATGTTAAATGATGCCAAATCATGTACACAACACAAAAGAAGCATGCAATGGTGCTCAAAGCTTGAGGCAAGCAAGAGCATTTGTACTACAAGTATACAAAACATGAAGCATATGACCAAGGCAACCCAAAAAAGTCCTAGAACATGTTAAAATGAGTCTAAAACATGTACGAAAGGAAGCCAAAACAAGTTAGCATGGTGAGCATAAGGCATGATGCATACAAGGCAAATAAGGTGGATTACACTACACCTATTAGGACCAAGCATGGGATGACTTAAGCAACAAAAATCAGAGTTATATCATGGCAAAATAACCCCAAATAAGCACTGAAATGGTGGCTTGCAAGCTATGGCATGAAGGCATACACAATGGCACATGTTAAGGCATAAAGGGGCAAACCCTCCAACGCATTGAATGAGTGACAAATGCAAGTGCATGACCATGAAACATGGACTGAAATCACATAATAAATGATGCCAAATCATTGAAATAGTCCAAGTAATGCATGTTAGAGGACTCAACACACAAAGCTAACAAGCTAGGTTGAACCATAGCTATACAAAGCAAGTCATGCATGACCAACACAACACAAATCAGACGTTAAACATGCTAAAACATGAACAAAGTCTTCTTTAAGCTAAGCCAAAAGCATGCTAAAATGACATGTTGCAACATGATGCATGTTAGGCTATTTCATGGGATTGCACTACAAGTGCATGGAGCATGCAAAGGCTAACCAAACCAAACCTAAACAGAGCTATGAAATGGCAAAACATCACCAAAGACATGCTGAAATGGACTCAAACCAAGCTAAAATGACATGCTATTTCATGAAGCATACAAAGTTAGTTTAAGGGATTTACACTACAAGTGTATTAGGCATGCAAGAGCCAACCAAACCAACCCAAAACAAATCTAAGGCATGTTAAAACAACACCAAAACCCACTGAGATGGCTCTAAAACAAACTAGAAAGACATGCTCAAACATGAGGCATACAAGACTAGATTGTGTGATTTACACTACAAGTGTATTAACCATGCATGGAGTGACCAAACTAAGAAAAAATAGTGGTATGCCACAGAAAAATAACCACAAATACAAGCTAAAATAAGGCCAACAAAAGCTTAACAAAGATGCTCAAACATGATGCATTCAAAGCTAGTAAACAAGGCACAAAGGAGAGGGGATGACCCTCTCCTATTTAGGACACCAAGACCACCTTTCCACCACTGAAAATCCTCTGGATTTCAGTCGTAGAAAGGTCATGCAAAGGGTTCAACAAGAGCCTAAAGGTGTGGCTCAAAATGAGGCCTAACAAGGCCTAAGAGGGGGTAAAACACCCCAAATGAAAAAGTGACCTAAAACAACTATTTTAAGCACTTAAAAATGGAACTTTTTCTAGTTAGGAGTTAAGCTTAAAAACAGATGCAAGAAGGGCTAAAAGCCTAAGCAAGAAAGGGGTATTTAAAGGTCAAATGCTCACCCTTGAAGACCTCCTTTATAACTGCAACTCCAGCAGCCTCTTCAAGCTTAAACCAGTCCAAGAACATCAAAAACAACCTCTTAGCCCCTCAGCAACCCAAGCAAGGTGTTTAAGTGTGTGTTTGTGTGTTAAACTAAGACAATACTACACTTTTGATGCACAAAAATGGAGAAACAAGGCAATATAGAGACAATGCTATATCTATCCTCCTCCCTCAGATTTTCTAAACCTGGAGGAGGGAGGAGGAACCTCCCTCTTATAGAAGAGGAAAGTCAAAGCTTCTTGGAGAAGCTAAGGGCCAAGGCAATCCCTCCATACACGTGTATGGAGGATAGCTCTGGTACCCTCCAGCTGTGCCAGCTGCCCCAAAATATCTCCAAAAAGGTGCCAAAAAGCAGCCGACCACTTGAAGTGGTCGGCCTGCTAGTTTAAGTGGTTGGCCGACCACTTAAGTGGTCAACCAGAGCAAAAACTGGTCGGCCATAGGTGGGAGAGGTCAACACACTAAATGCAAGGTGGCGTTGTGGTGGCTGACCAGAAAAGATGGTTCAAAGACCAAGAAAGCCAGTTATCTGACAAGAAAACTAGCTGGAAAAAGGAAAAGTGGTCTCCAAGGAGAAATACTGGTCTCCCACCCTTATACCACCTTCCAAACAAGGAAAGTAAGGTTTGTACCAAAAACAAACCAAAGCGGATGCAAGACGAAAAATTGGGAGGCGAAACACGCGACCAAAAGCCCCAAAAACTAGCTAACGAGCATCAAAAGTGGTATGCAACCACAAAAGTGGTCTCCCGGACCACAGTGTTCCTCTAGGAAGAGGCAACAAGGTGTGGTTCAAAACCCACGCCAAACGGAGAATGTTAAGCGGTCCCGAGACAAGGCGCGCGGCCAAAGGCTCCAAAAATCGGAAACTAGTCTCCAAACGGGAAAAGTGGCCTACGACCACGAAAAGTAGTCTACGACCACAGAGAGATGGTCTACAAGACCACTCCCTCCCTCCAGGAAGGGAAAACAAGACTTGGTCCGCAAACCGAGCCAAAGCACAAAAAGTCCCGAGGCCCGGAGGCAAGGCTCTCAGCCAAAACTTCGAAACCTCAGAACGAGCACAACATGCACCATCACCGAGCGCTCAATCGATGACGTCTGAGTCTTAAGGTCGGTTAAAAATGGGGTGTCTACACTAGTGTCAATTTGTTGTCGTACTCTGTGTACAAGAAATTTGGGCTTGACGAGTTGAAGCCCACTACTGTCACACTCCAATTGGCTGATCGGTCCTTCAAAGTGCCACGTGGCATGATTAAGGATATGCTAGTAAAGGTCGATAGGTTTTATTTTCCTATTGATTTTGTGGTTTTATATATGGAACCGGTAGCTAGCTCTAGGAAACAAATCCCGGTGATCTTAGGTCGACCTTTTTTTGCTACGACTAATGCATGTATTAATTGTCGTACCAAGGTTATGGATGTTTCATTTGGGAATATGCAAGTGAAACTCAGTGTTTTCCAAGCATCCCAACAACCGCATGAAAGAGAAGAGTGCTTATTTGTGGATGTTGTGGGCAAGATAGTAAAGGAGGCTTTACCCTCCATTTTCATAGAGGACCCTTTAGAGGCTTGTTTAGCTCATTTTGGGTTAGACGATTTTGATATTGATAGGTCAGTTGAGGAAGTGAATGCTTTACTTGATTCTTCTTCTACACCAAATTTTCCTTCGTGGAAAGTCCAATTTGAGTTCCTTCCTCCTCTATCTAGAAAGCCTGCCATACCATCCTTAGTCACAACATCTACACTTGAGTTGAAGTCACTCCCGGCCACACTCAAGTATGCCTTTTTAGGGCCACGGGATCTTTACCAATCATCATTGCATCTGACTTAACTGCAGAGCAGAAGAGTCAATTAATAAGTGTTCTTGTGGTACATCGGAGTGTTATAGGGTGATCGGTGGCCGATTTGAGACGGGTAGATCCCTCCATGTGCATGCATCATATACATTTAGAGGAGGATGTCAAACCTTCTTGTGAAACACAATGGAGGCTCAATCGTAACATGAAAGTGGTAATAAATAAATAAATAAATAAGAGGTTTTGAAGTTATTGGACGTAGGTATTATATACCCCATCTCTGATAGCAAGTGGGTGAGCCCCACACAAGTGCTACCTAAGAAATCGGGCATCATTATTGTGGAGAATAAGCAAAGAGAGTTAGTATCCACATGAACCACCACCGGGTGGCGAGTGTACATTAATTATCATAGGTTCAATTCCATGACTAGGAATGATCATTTTCCCTTATCTTTTATTGATCAGATCCTAGAGCGGTTAACAAGGCAGAGCTATTATTGTTTCCTTGATGGCTATTCTGGCTACAATTAAGTTCCTGTGTATCCTGATGACTAGGAAAAGACAACCTTCACATGTCCTTTTGGCACTTTCGCCTATCGTCGAATGCCTTTTGGGCTTTGCAATGCACCAGCGACCTTTCAACGGTGCATGATGGCAATCTTCTTTGACATTGTGGAGAAATTCTTAGAGGTCTTCATAGATGACTTTTTCGTGTTTGGGCTGTCTTTTGAGGAATGTCTCTAGAACTTAACTAAAGTCCTTACTCGTTGTGTGAAGACAAATCTTGTTTTGAGTTAGGAGAAGAGCCATTTTATGGTTCGGGAGGTTATTGTGTTGGGATACATTGTGTCTTCCCGTGGTATAGAAGTCAATAAGGCTGAGGTCAACTTGATCTCTGGCCTGGCCCCACCTACTTCTAATTCCAAGTGCGCTCATTCTTAGGGCACGCAGGTTTTTACGGCCAATTTATCTAAGACTTTTAGTAAGATCTCACACCCCTTGTGCACTCTATTGGCCAAGGATGCCCCGTTTGTCTTTGACCAAGCATGTTTTGGTGGCATTCGAAACAGTCTGAGTTGTATTTTCTACTGTCCCCGTCATGCAATCCCCCGATTGGTCCTTTCCTTTCGAGATTATGTGCAATGCATCTGAGTATGCCCTCGGCATCTTGGGCCAAAGAATGAATAAAGTGCCCTATATTCTATACTATGCTAGTTATACTCTTTTTGATGCTCAATTAAACTACACTACCACTGAGAAAGAGTTATTAGCTGTTGTCTTTGCACTCGATAAGTTCCAGTCCTACCTCTTAGGGTCTAAGGTCATTATGTTCATTGACCACGCTGCTTTGCGGTATTTATTGTCCAAAAAAAAGACCAAACCTAGGTTGATTAGGTGGATTCTACTCCTTCAGGAGTTTGACTTAGAAATCCAAGACAAGAAGGGATCTGAGAATGTCATTGTGGATCATTTATCCTTAATCCTTATTGAGCACACAAGTGATCTCTTAGCCTTGCACGACTCATTTATAAACGAGAAACTTTTTACGGTGTCACAAGTGACCCCTCCGTGGTTTGCTCACATAGTGAATTACTTGGTGGTTGGGCAAATTCCTAAAACTTGGTCTAACAAGACAAAGACCAATTTTTCTCACAAGTCAAACACTATTTCTGGGAAGACCCGAAATTGTTCAAGTATTGTCCGGATCAAGTGATTCGGCATTGTGTGCCTGAGAGTGAAACCCATAGCATTCTCACCTTTTATCACTCTCATGCATGTGGCGACCATTTCAATGGGCAGAAAACGGCCGCCAAGGTTTTACAATGTGGGTTCTATTAGCCCTCTATCTTCAAAGATGCCCATAACGTCTGTAGAGTGTAGCTTACTTTTCGTGCTCCTCTCGGATTCGATTAGCCCTACAATTCAAACTCCCGTGATTCTGAATATGATTTTACAAGTGCAATGTGAAACAGAGAAACACAAAAGAGTCCGAATTCGGTAGATCATTTTAGAAAATCAATTTTGAATCAAAGATGCCAAAAATGGACTGCATTGTCAGATTTCAGAGTCACCACCTAAATATTCTTAGGAAATTTAGGAAACTCATGACTCTCGCCAAAGGACACTGGTTTGTCGTCACCAAAGTGTCTCGGTTCGGGAACTTAAGTATGAGAGGGGAAGGTCATGAATTGAGTACCCCACTCACCCGATCAAAGATCGGCCTCTACTAATCATGATGTGATTTTTATGTACATTATATGCTCTTGTTCCGATTATTATGTTATCTTTACTATATGTTGTCAAACAAATATAGACGAGTTCACAAAAGTTGGAACGCTTCGATTTTATGTTTGTTTTGAAAAGTGTTCGAATATGTACCACTTTAAAAAGTGATCTCATATGTGCATTTATCAAGTTATCCCAACTTAAGCGAAAAGCCTCCATCCACAAGCATTTAAGAGATGTATCAATTAAGCATTTAGCCTCATGGTAAATATGCTTGACATGGCAATATTCGCACGCATGCAATATGCTAAAGCAAAAAATAAATAAATACTTACCCCAAATATCCGAGGCGAGCCAAAAGAAAGAAGATAGTTAGAAAAATGCATGATCTTAACGATTTAAGTGACTAATGCAACACATACATTATGCAAATAATCTTGGCTACTAGCATGGCATGTGAATCAATTCAGGACATGCGACGATGCACGTATTCGAGTAAGGAATTTGTAATTGATATTTGATTAATATGATGAGCCGAACCTTATGCATGCAAAACTAATAGATACAAGTCATGGAAAATGCTAAGGAAAATATGATGCTATATACAATCCATCATAAGCAAGTAAATAAAAAAGAGAAAGAAATGAGGGTTAGAAGACATACACGATATTACAATTTGCCCTCACACAGGAGGGTCCGAATGAGTGTCCGGATTAAACTAGCTATTACAACACCAAATGAATGAATATATGGATAAGCTAACTTAACTAATTATTACAAATTCAAATAATTCTAATAATTAACTACAACACACTACTATTAAAGCACTAATTCACGGGCCGCAGGAAACGAGGAATTGCATATGCATGAACATGAATTTCCACCCGAAAAAACCCCTCTGTTTTGTTGCCAGAATTATTTTGTTTTGCAGTTAGAAAATTAAATTGTTTTCTTCACATCCTCTACTCTACTCTGCTCTGCCATGAAACTGGCACTGTTGGTCTAAAATAAAGTGGCTAGCCGGCCAGAAAAAGTGGTCGGCCGGATGGTTAGGTGGCCGGCCGGCCGGCCATTATTTTGGGGTTCTGCCCTACTACAACAGAAAAGAAACAGAGCATAAATAGAGTATTTCTAGTGGATGTTTTCCTTTTCTACATCTCCCTGTCATGAAATAGATAGAGGGAGGGGTGGACTCGATTCACAAACCATCAATTGACACAAACTCATTGCGTGATGATTTATGCATCGATAGGACAAAGTCTCAATAAATGGAAAGTAAAGACCAACAAAACCTCCTCCCTATTATGGAATTACCTCAAGGGAGGTGGTAGACATTGATTCTTGAGCCATTGTCATCACTTGAGAGTATGAAATGACTCAAGACTCAATGGGTTCAATTAACGTCCGATTGAACCTGACTTGATTTTATTACTCTTGTTGTTACCATTTTAGTCCAATTTTATTAACCTCTTTTAATTACCTTTCCATTCTTTAATCAATTAGTCCAAAAGTGAGAATTAAGTCCACTAAAAGGAGGGAAGTATCAAACAAGAAGTTGTTCTTGACATAAGAGAGATGTAATGCCTTGGTAATGAACCTCCGAAAAGATTAAACCATTAAGTATGTAAGGGCTCTGTCTCATGCCCAAACAACACTCGTTTGAAACGACTCTCAAATAAAGAAAACCAAGAAAGGAGGGAGAGTGCAGAGATGGTTATTACAAGTGTGAACACAAGTATGGAAAGCATAAAATAAAAACTATCAACTCAAATAGGTTGGTGTCTAAGGCTTAAACCACCAAACCTATGAGGACTACAACACTACAAGCATACTATACAAGGCATGAATGAAGTAAACACATTAAAACAGTCCTAAAATGAGTAAAAATAGTGCTGGAATTGAGTTGAAAAAGTTAGAAAAAGTGAACTAAAGTAATGGAGGAATAAAGCTAGTAAACAAGTCTAAGGAGGGATGGCTAACCCCTCCATTTTTGGGACTTCAAAATCACATTTTTAGCCTCTGAAAAACTTTGAAAAATAGTGGTAAAAAGTTGGAAAATAAGTGGGAAACACAAGGGCAAAAGCTTATAAAACAAGGTTCAAAGAATGATGATTAACCCCTCCACCTTTAATAACTTTAAGCCACAAGTTTCAACCCATAAAAACAATGTAAAACCCGTACAAAAACAACAAGAAAAGATAGGGGAGAAGTAGTGTAAGGATGGTACAAGTTATACCTCTTAAAGTGGAGTAACTCCTTTGTTCACAAACCACAAAATATTCACTCTCAAGGGCTGAGATTTGAGCTCAAGAACATCAGTAAGAAGAGCTAAATTTTTGGTTTAGGAAGTGTAGAGAGAGAGTGTGTAGGTTGCAAGGTAGAGAGGGAGAGTGTTTTACAAGTTTTTAGCCTTTGGTAATTTTTTCCAACTTAATTTCAAGAGAAGTGGTCATGTATATATAGAAAAACCAGTGCCTTTGTTAAACACAATTGTATAGAGACAGCTGGTGTGGTGCATGCACATGGGGGAACAGCTGGCAGCAAAATATCTGCCAACCGAGAAACATAACCGGCCGGCCAGAAGGGGGATGGCCGACCACTAAATTCTGGCCAGTCGGCCACTGTTGTCCTGCTGACCTTGGGTGGTTAGGCTTAGAAAAAATAGGTTTTGGGGAAAAAAATAGGTTCTGGTCCAAAGGTGATGCAAGATTCTAGGCTCTGGAGTTGGAAAACTGAAGCTCTTTTGCTAAGGAACTTGCACAATTTGTATAACGTAACTTTTCATCATCGAGTGATCAACTTGAGATGCCCAAGTCTTAAGGGCAGTCAAAAATGGGGTGTCTACATAGAGCTTGTGTGCGTTGTCAATGAATGGGCTCTATGTCATGACGAGATATGATGCCGATGACTCCTATTTTGATTGTTGAGATTTTTTATGTTTGGGGCATCGACTTTATGGGTCCCTTTGCACCATGTTTTGGATTTGAATACATTTTGGTAGCCACAGACTATGTCTCCAAGTGGGTTGAGGCAGTGGCCACTAGAACGAATGACCACAAAGTTATTGTTAAATTCCTCCATGAAACCATTTTCTGTCATTTTGGGTTCCCACGTGCCATAATTAGTGATGGTGGCAAACATTTTTCCAACCGATTCTTCGAGGTATTGGTGCACAAATACATGATCACTCACAAAGTTGGCACTCCTTATCACCCCCAGACTAGTGGTCAAGTAGAGGTTTCTAATAGGGAAGTCAAACACATCCTCAAGAAAACTGTGAGGCCCGATAGGAAAGATTGGTCCACTAGGTTGGTTAATGCACTTTGGGCCTATCACACTGTATATAAAACACCCATTGGGATGTCTCCATGTAGGATTCTATTCGGGAAAACGTGTCATCTCCCTGTTGAGTTAGAACATCAAGCTTTGTGGGCCATTAAGAAGTTCAATTTTGATATGGCCAAAGCTAGTAACCATCGAAAACTCCAACTCAATGAGTTAAAGGAGCTTTGCAATGATGCATATGAGAGCTCTAAAATTTACAAGGCTAGGACTAAGGCATTTCATGATAAACACATTTCTCGTAAGTCCTTCAAGCCTCACCAAAAAGTGTGGTTGTTCAATGCCAAATTGCGATTGTTTCCAGGTAAACTCCGGTCTCGGTGGGATGGCCCATATGAGGTTATCAAAGTATTTCTGCATAGGGTGGTTGAGATTAAAAATCCACAAGATTGTATGACCTTCAAGGTAAATGGACAAAGATTGAAACATTATGTGGATGGTATTGAGAGAGGGGAGATGACTGAGGTTGTCCACTTGACGAACCCAATATATCTTCCATCGTAATTATTTTGAGTCTAGAAGACTTTAAATCCTCTAAAAGTGTAATTCCTTTGGTGTTAGCCATGCCTGAACGGCATCTAACGGTCTGGTATAGCCACCTAACTATGTTTATAGTGAGTTCCTAGGAGATCAACTGAGACAGTAGAAATTAGAGTTCGAATGGCAAAGCCTAGAACGCAAAGGTTTAGAATTTCCGAGACTAAAGTCTGGTTTAAATACCCAGGGGTGTGGAGATTGCTTCAAAACCACCTCGGCTTGAACTCTGTATTGCAGCCCCATAGGTCGAGTTAGCCTTAGGTGCCTCAATTCTGGATACCGAATCAACCTAGTCTGTCACTCTGTCGGAGAATAGAGAAAGTTACAAACATCATTAGGAAGAAAAGTAGTACCCGTGGTTTTCGTGTGAAGATTATACCTTTGTTGAGCATTTAGACGTTTTCGAAGTGCTATACTTATTTCAGATGCAACATGAAGGTAGAAATGGTTTGAAGTTTTTTGGGTTGTACTTGGGTTTTAAAAAAAAAAAAAACAAAAAACAAAAAAAATTCCCGCACGAGCGGCACAAATCATAGTCCCTTTGTTCGCTACTGTTTTATATGTAGATGCGAGGTATGGTGCGGCCCAAGAGCTGCACGTGTGGCCTAGGTCCCGCATGTGTGGAATAATTTGTTGAAAAAATTATGGGCCTTGTTTTATATGCAGGTATGAGGGGCGATGCGACGTGTCGACGCACGTGCAATGTGTTCTCCCGCACATAATTTTTTTTAAAAAAATTCTTTAATGAAATCAATTTTTTTTAGTGTATTTTTTTTCTCTTCCTTGAAAAAAATAAAAATAAAAATAAAAAAGTTGATTTCATTATCCAACCCTAGACTCACTCCATCACTCTCACAAATTCATCCTCTCTCTCTCTTTACCTTATCATTATCTTCTTCCTCCTCTCTCACTCAAACACCATCATCACCAACCCTTCAACTTTCAACCTTCACCCAACCTCTTCTCACCACCGGCTCATCACTTTACCACCGGTGCACCATTTTTCCTCCGATCGGCGACCTTTCGGCGGCCATTTTTTCCGATGGGTCTCCAATCTTTTCTTCTTCATCTGTTTTCTTCATATTTTTTTCAAGGTAACCACCTTCTTTTTGTTTAGATTTCTCCATCTTCACTTGTAGTATAGTTCATTGGTAGTGTAATATAGTCTTGATCATTGAAAATATATATAAAAATAAAATAAAAAAAGAGAGTTGTTAGGTACAAAAATCCATGGCTAACCTCCGCACTGACTATCAGGTGTATCGGGATTACTCTCAGACGACATTCGACCAAATTAATGCCCATCAGCTTGAGTACCAGTAGTCAGTTGCATCTATGCAAACTGACTTCTATGCATACCGGGAGTCGAGCCAATAGTGTTTTGACTAGCTTGGCGCTAGGGTTCATGATGAGGCGTTCGAGACTCGGACGTTGATGAACGCCTTAGTTGAGCATTACTTTCCACCACCGTCGATTATAATCCATGAAATACTGTTTATTTTCTTTGTTTTATTTCTTTATTTATTCTTATTCTTATTCTTATTTTATTTCTTCAAAAAAAAAAAAAAAAGTGTGTGTGTGTGTGTGTGTTTTATTTGTCCCTGCTTCACTGGATGTGCCCCTACACTGTATGGTATTATTATCTCTGTCTCTCTATCTCTCTGTCTCTCTCTCATTTTACTATTTTGCTTATATTAAGGACAATGTTGTATTCCAGTTGGGGGGTAAGGGTGTATATGTCATAATTCACAATTCATGTTTGTACTTGCTACACTTGATTGCACCACTTCACTTGATGTTAACATTTTGCTAGTATTATGGTGAGAGCATATGTTAATTGGGGAATATAGTGGACTTGTATGAAATGGATTTATTGGGTAAATAATCGCATGTGATGTTTGCACTAGGATAGTTGTTTGTGTTTTTGGTATTAGTACACTTGTCTTGAGTATGAATTAATTCACATGAACACACTATCATAGCGGTGACCTCTTTATAATAATCCCTAGTGTACATCATTGATAATTGCTAGTATTGTAGAAAAGAATAAATGAGTAGCCTTGATTCAAAAAAAAAAAAAATGACTTGTTTGGGTTCGTAGCTTCTTTAACTCGAATTATTAAACCCGTAGGGGTGTCTCTACACCTAGTGCCCAAAAACTGTCTAATTTGGGAGTCATTGGTCTAATACTTGCTACATGGGTTAATTAGAAAGTTTAAAGAACCTAGACATTGCACAGTTAAGGAAAAATAATGAAAATGACTTGTTTGGATCTATAGCCTTTTCAGCTCGAGTTATTAACCCCGTAGGGATGTCTTCACACCTAGTGCCATAAAATCGTCTGGTTTGGGAGTCATTGGTCTAATGCTTATTACATGGGTTGATTAGAAAGCTTAATGAGTTAGGGCATTGCACAGTCTAAAAAAAAAAAAAATTGAGAATCCTAATTGCAAAAGTTTAGTTTTTTTTTCTTTCTTGTATGCGTTGAGTATTATTATGAGTTACACTGGACTATTATAGTGGACAGAACTAGTTATGGGGACTGCACTTTACACAAGGGCACTGATGATATGTTTACTAGCATTCACAAGTACAGGGGACTTAACTTTTGTAATACTGAATTGTGGTTCTTGCTCAATAGATTCCTTCATGCTTGTCCACTGTCTTCAATGACTCATCATGTCTTAGTATCGCACTGTAGTTGGCACATAAGTTAATTGTTAGGTAGGGTAGTGTGGTTAATTTTTGTTGGGCAAATGTGAATATGTTAATGTTTGTGGGTATTATTTCTAGAAACCCTCACAAGACAATACTCGTCTACTTAGGGTAACCTTGTGGTTTAAAGGCTTGTTGCATATGCTAAATGCAATCGTGATCCCTACAAAAGTGGCTTAGAGTTATTTTATTTCTCTCATTTCTTTTGTTTTGCTCGAGGACTTGCAAAATGTAAGTTGGGGGATGTGGTATAGGCCGAAAGGTACCACATTGGGGGCGCTTAAGTTACATTTATAGTCTTTGAATTTTGTTTACTTGGCAAAGATAATGTGTTTTGTGCACTTGTACAGATTTGGCAAGCAACACGCAAATTCAGGCGAAAAGTGGCACAAAAGCAAATTCTCCGAGCACGTACTGAAACTTCTCTGACTACCACCTTACCACACGTGCGGCCCACTACCGCTCGAATGAAAATTGTGGGAGCTCGAGCGGCCCACCTAGGGACACATGCCCAAAATTTTGAGCTCGTTTTGCTGAGAATATAGGTTGTTCTAGTGTTCTGAAAATTTCCAAAGAATAGGACGGGCTAAGGTTTAAATAAAGGGGTTTCAAGCTTCAAGAATATCTCTCATGGTGGTTTTCTCTTCCTCTACCTCTTCACACTCCTCATGAGTGGCTAGTTTTCCTATTCCTAAGGTTTTGATGAAACAATAGCCAAGTAAATAGGGTTTTCTTTTTTATTTTTGATTATGTAATAGTTTGAACAAGTTGTATGATATTCAAGAAGTTTATAAATATATTTTCCATTATTTCTTCAAGTATTCTTCTTTCTGTGATTGTTGAATGCTTTCCATGCAATGGTTTTCTTTACTTTCATATTCAAGGTATGAAACGAGCCATACTACAAGGGACGAGTCGTTTTCCTACCCTAGTTTAGAGCAAATGACTCGTGCTACTTAAGATAGTTCATGACTATACGTTGAACGTGATAATTCTCTTGATCAATGCTTCGAACTTGTAGTTGCGAAGTATTATTTGGTTCGAACAGTACATAATTGATTTTCAAATTGAGACCTTATTTATATAACTAGTGGTGAATTCATTACCTTAGGTTTTTCCCAAAAAATCAGTAACCCCAATTTCACTTTTAATTGGTAAGTTAAATTCTTAATTTATTTTAGTTATTATTAGTTTATGAGTCATCATCTTTTTAATCAAAATTAAATTAGGAATTTAACAATTAAATTAATTTAATTTCACATTTGTCCCTGTGGATCGATACTTGGACTTACCATTATTCTAAAGAATTTAGTACAGTTTAATGTTTATTTTTTGGGTATAAAATGACCCATTAGAGATCAATAAATGATATCTCAATTGCTTAAGTTTTGTCTCTTCTTAAATAAACGTACTAGTCAATTTATTAACTCACTACTAAAAAAAGTATTTTTTGCGACCGTTATAAGCCGTCGCAAATAATAGAAATACAGTCGCAAAAAACCTTTTGCGACGGCCCATGCGACGGCAAATGGGGGTCGCAAATGTGGGGGTGGCAAATACTTCTTGCGACCGCAAAACAACAGTCGCAAACTATTTGCGACCGCTTAACCTACTTATGGCGACTGATGTTTTGCCATCGCAAAAAAGAAAAAAAAAATGCCTACAATGTATTAGCGACCATCTTGTTACTGTCGCAAATAATTTTCAATAATATTTTATAAATAGTACAATAATAGCTTCTACCAACGAATATTTTGAAACAAATCTATCAAATAAGATCTGAAAATAATAGCACCAAACCATTTATTTGAGACAATTTTGGCAAAACCATCTGTAATTTTAAGCTTTAAAAAATGCTATTCAAACTGCAATTCCTTGTAAAAATACATAATCTAAGAAGCTAGCTACAGAAAGTGTCGATAACCAATTGTCCTTGCCAAAAAATGATGCAATTAGCGATACAATGCGCTCTTCCAACTCCTCCTTGTAGCCTTTTTTCTTGTTCTTATTCACAGGAATCTAGACAATAACGACAAAAAACAAAACAAAACAAAAAGAATAAGAATAGCGAGACACACTAAGATTATCACCTTCAACATGACTGGGGGCATTTAACTTCGTAGAAACTTCTTTGTTTCAACAAGTAGGCTTTGACACATTTACAACAGACTTAGTCTTGATTATTGCTGAATAAGAACCACTTACATCTCGATATAATAGCTGCAAGATAGAGGAAAAATGGAGAGAAACTAGTTAGCATCCATCATTAAACATACGATTAAAGTTGGAATATTTTAGAATTCTAATTTCTCCGAGACCCAGCATGCTAGCAATGATTTGACTGCAATCATAAAGCTATAAAGTTTCAAAGTTTTATCACTATGAAAAAAGGCTAACCGGTATTGATTTTATCACTATGAAAGCATGGCTAGCCGGTATTAATTTAATCACTAAAGAGTCTGGTTTCTAAATTTCAACACAAATATATTTCCTTCTATAGGGATCACAAAAAACTTCCACCTATCCGAACATATATTTAATAAATGAGGTAGATGAAACCATAAGCAAGAAAAACTCTTTGTACTTCACCAAGGGGAAATTGTAACAGTTCATGATTTTCATCTAAAAGCCAGGCACAATGGATCCAAGTCTGATAGAGTGGCAAGATATTAAAAAATTAGATTACAAGCAAGGCGCAAGCATGGTTGTTAACAATAAGAATTTTGTAATAAGTGGCAGGTGCACATACCCATATATTTTCACAACTCAAGCCCTCTAAAAATAATAATGCATGGACATGTTTTTAAGTGCATTCATGAGTGAGCCACAGCTCACATATAGTTTAACATAAAATAAAAATAAAGGGGATTTGATATCTTACTTTAAATATTCCTTTCGATCATATCCACCAACGGCATAGATTGCACCATTAAGCTCTGCCACAGCAAAAGCAAATCTCTAAAAAGGCAAAAAAACAAAAACAAAAACAAAATAAGCATATCAACAGCCTACATGTTAAATTACCATTCCAAGCATTACACCTTAGTGCAAAACTGATGCATGGCTAAAATAATACAAGGTGCACACATCTAGAAATAATTAATGCTCATAAGGGACCACAGTACAATCTGAACAATTAGCATGAAGAAAGCCATATTGAAGGTTATATTCCTTAAATACCGTATTCTAATGTTTTGGTTCTGCAAACAAATTCCGTATGTTCCCTTACCATCAAATGTATCAATAACTACTATTATATTACCTGAATATATCATAAGCAACATAAAGACTACATAAAACATTATACCCTTCATTAATTTAGTTTAAAATATTACAAGCTCAAGCATGGATTTAACTTCCAAGATATGCGGCAAGCGAGAAGCCTTACAAGCAAATTCAAGTAACTTGGTATTATGCAGCCCAACATATTTTTAGGAATTACCTTTTGTAGCATTGATCGTGAAGAAATCCAGCGACCAACATCTAAATCAAACATTTCAACGTCTGCATAGCAATCTACCCCATTTGCACCACCCATTGCAAAAATTATGTTATTTAGAGTAGCACCTACTAAGCTACCCTTTTCACCATTCAAAGAAGGTCACAGAATCCACTAGTTATTGGCCGGATCATATGATTAAACTTCATGGAAATAAATTTCCAAAGTTTGTGACATAAATATTTAAATGAATCAGAGAGAAAAAAGTGCAAGCTAATACCTGTGTTAACCCAACCGTTTCCACCACCAAATACGTAAAGCTCACCATTCAACCATGCAATAGAGACATAAGCACGGCCATGGTTTATTGGCTTTAGAGATTTTATCACATCCGTCGTAGGAGAGTAGAAATCCAATGCCGATAACCATGATACACCATTGTATCCTCCGACAAGATATATCAACTCATCAAGATCCGGTTCAGGATCATTAACTAACTCCATCGCCATTTCATCAACGCATACTACGGAAGGATGTGATGTGCATTCCAACATCATACATTGTTGTTTTAGTTCTTGAATTTCTATTTCTGCCTCAACCTGAAATGCCAGTACAAAGGTATATACATAAGCATGTCCACTTTAGGCAGAGGGCAGAGGCAAAGCTTATTTCCCTTTAAAGAGGGAAAGCCTAAGTTGACACCTATGGCATTAGTGTCGGAATTTTGAGCTAATTTGAGATACAATGATAAATAAAAGAACAAGGAAGTTACAGATGATGATCAGTAATATGCTTACAAAATTAGGTCCAACAAACATCACTATAAGGGTCACTTCTATTTTGGATCAGTGGATTTCTTTGTTATCAGAGTAAGCTACTTCAGTAAACAATCCTATCGAAGCTTATCCATCTGTTTTCGACTTTTATGTATCTTACTGGCCTAGTGCAGTTGTCCAATCATCTTTGTAATATTTTCTTACACCACTTATCTTGATTTCATTCCACATGTATGTGAAGGTTAAAATTGCTCTGATTCTAACACATCCTTCAAACTCTAGCTTTCGCCCTACTTGAATCTGAAATTTTCATCAACAATTCTTGTGCATTCTTTTTTATGTCGCTAACTACTGAAAGAGGCCAAGGAGAAGGAAAAAACTGATCAAGTTTTTGGTGCAAGGTGCAATTGCTAATGTTAATACGTGAAAAACATTTACTAGAGAGAATTGCAAACTTAAAAATCTATGAAATGAAAAGACATACCAGCTTCTGCTCCAAAAACTACATCAAACAAATATAATATAATTTCCCAAAACTAATCAAACAAAGTGAAATGATCAACGTAACATAGATAATCAACAAATCTTGAACCTAGATATTCAGATTATACAGAACTTAGAATTAGAAATTGAAACTCGAGAGATTCATGTATCTAATTGAGATAATCAAATCATCAACCACAACAAGCAACGTAAATTATAGTTCAAATTCGAATCAAATTGTTTACCTAAACCGAAGCTTGAGTCCCAGCTAACGCAATGGCAGTCGCAACAGCGCTTATCGTGTCTAGAGCATTGTTGTTCGTGCTTCTCATCTCTCTGTTTTTTCTCTTTGCTCGATCAAACAATTAACCTAATTTCACTCAACAATATTATGTTTCATCGTTGATCAAATCTCACAGAGACTATAACTTTCTCGAGAAAATTCAACTTAGAAAATCAAATTTCGAGTCGGAAAATGAAATTGAAGATCATAGAAACAGAGCATGATGAAGACAGTGAGAGACCGAGAGACAAATTCATACACTGGAGCTGCGACTATGGCGAGCAAGAGAGCGAGAGAGAGAGTTTGTGAATGTCGTGAGAGTGAAAGGGGCTAGGGCATTGGTATATAAAATAAATAAAAGAAACAAGAAACAGGAATAATAGTTTTGAATTAAATATATTTCTATTCATTTATTTTTTTACGTCCGCCTGTTTTGCGGTTGCAAATATTGTTTTTTTGCGACGGTTAAATAGTCAGTCGCAAAAAATTAGACGCAAAAAGTCAATTTTCTAGTAGTGACTTTCTTCTTACTATTCATAGATTTGTAGTTAATATAAATGACTCATACTAAAGAGACAAATTGTTCAAAATAAATTGCATGAAAATAAATTCATTCATAAATATTCTTAAATTTTTTAATTGAGCAGCCAAGTTAGAAAAATCAATGACACACTCATAGATCTTATGCACACCATTGAACTTTATGATGGTAAGTGTAACCATAAGTGTCCCAGCAAAAAAACTTATTAGCAGTTCAGAAACGCTCTCTCACATTATTTAACATTATCAGTATAAGGAGGTTAAAACTTAATGGTTGTTATAATCATTCGAATAAAACATAAAACTTTATTTGTTCGATCCTTTCTCAAATAGTAACACTAAGTCAAAATTCAGAACATCGAGATGAAACTAAACTTGTTCTATTCATTTTGAGAAATTATTATTATTATTATTATTTTTAAATCAAAACAAACAAAGTATACAAATATAGTGAAATAAAACTTTAATCAATAATTCATGCTCACTACATTAATGCTACTAGTAATCAATAATTGACAACTGATCAAGATAAACACATATTTAAACAATCACAAATATATCACCGTGATCTATCTTTGAGATAATCTAATGACATACTTTTTAACAATTATGATGATTCCCTTTCACCAATAAGACTAGTTGATAAAATATTCATAACTGAGTAGGTCTGTTACCTTTGGGTATTTATTTCAGTATCAATTGTGAATACCCATCAACTATCGTATTCCAATTCAACAATTACTTAGAAGTAGTGCACCTTTGGGTCAACCTAATATCTTTGTAATTAAAGAATGGCGATTTGCAAAATCATTATTTTTTTAATACTTGGGAAAGGGTATTAAATTTCAAATATTTGATTTGATATTTATGTGTCATTCCGATTGGGTCAATTTGGCAACTACCAATCGTATCATAATTTAGATTTCAAATCAAAATAAAAACTTTGCATGGACATTATTGAATAAATAATAATTTATTCACAATTATTCATCATCATAATCATAATATTCTGAAATTTGAGCTTTGATCCCACATGTAAATAATTTTATGGTGTTATACATATAACAACATTCATAATCCAAAATTGTGAACTATCATAATTTTCACAAATAATAACATAATGTAGAAAATAAATAACATACCCGGATCAATTATGCGAAACCTTCGAATGATCCAAATTTGATTAAACATCAACCTATAATATCAATATTAGTAGAAAAAAGTTTCTCTCTCTTGACCCTCTTTAGAATATACTATATTCAAAATAATTGATGAGGGTTCTAAATATATTTTTATAAGTAGAGAGAGGACCAGTTTCCTAATGTAACTATAACTCCAGTTGCCCATCAAAGTAAAAGACTTGGAAACTACTCCATATATTGACCGATCAGATAATGGCTTATGATTTAAGATATGAAACTGTAATCTTATTAAATCTACATATTCTCATATCATGTGGGTCACCATAATGACTAAATAATTAAATTTAGTCTAGCACCCTATTGAAAGTAAAGTCTTGCGCAAGTGGTTATTTCATAACCCTTGAATGGATCAATTGTATTCAAACCCTAGGTGGTTTCGGTGTGATAAGGTTGGAGGAGGTTATGGGAAAAACCCTTGTTTTTACGGTCTCTTATGAGATCCTCAGTTGGCACTACGTGGTATATAACTGTTATAGGCATCCGAGGTAAGATTTACAAAGTAGAAAAAGAAGGGGCATACCGAATAATCTGAGTACAATTCTTGTGGTTGTGAGGATGAAATCTCTTTGGACATTTCTAAATTAATAACATCTAACTTTTTAAACCTTTACTTGTTTACTTGAATATAATGCTTCATTACATGTTATAATTGTAATTGTGCATTGGACTGGGAAAAAAGGACGGGATGTGTGTGCGTTTAGTGAGTATTCCAAGCTCATGGCATTTCATGCCAAGTATTGAAGACTATTAACTGGTTGAAGGCGACGCTAAAGCATTTGAGGACGTATGGCCACCCTAGAAGAATTAAATACTAGTTTTCTTAAGTTCCTTTTGTAACTATATTTGGGATTGTAAGTGTTAAAACTCTTGATGTAATTAAGACATCTTTTGTAATTATTATTTTGCATATATATCTATGTATATCTTTTTTAACCTATCATTATATTTCGTCAACTCATGTAGACCTTGTGTTAATACCTTGTTAAGATCTGTCACAAAAGTAGTTTTGCTATATCTAAGGAGATTGGACTTAGAAGGAAAACTATTTTGACTCCTCTGATCTTTCCTGAGATCTTACTTGATCATTGACCAAATGACTTATTAATGATGTTTCATACACTTATAACATTAGAAAAAATCCTATTTTTATTTGTTAATATATTCTTTAATGTTCTCGATTTTTGGGGCACTGCAACATATAAGAGTTCTAGAGACTAAAAATTTGGTTTCTAAGAGTGAAAATTTTGTTGCAAAAGACATTTAGGGACCAATTTCCATCGTCATAAGGATAGTCGCTAAAAGGTCGTCCCGAAAAGTCAAAAATAAGGCTTTTAGTGACAAACTTTTGAAAATATCACTAATAAATAGACTTTTAGGGACAAAATAATTTCGTCTCAAAATGATTTATTTTTTGACAAAAAATTGGCCCCAAAAGGATAATAATTCATCACTAATATTTAATTTTTGTTGCTAAAAATATAATAATGACACTTTTTGCAATAAAATTATTTGGTCCCTAAAAATTAATTTTGTTCCTAAATTTTGATCTCTAAAACCTTAATTTTTTGTAGTGGGGCATCACGGTAGTTTAGATGGCTTGGGCAGTTTCAATTTGCTAGTTGATTGAAGAATAATATTAAATAATTATTATGCATTTACATAATATATATATATAACACTAATTTGCATAATATTTTATATATCTAACTAATTTTACATAATTTATATATATATATATATAACACAAAATAATAACAAATTTTACATATTAAATCTCTCTCACACTGATTTTTATTTTAATATTTCATTAGAGATAAAAAAAAATTAAAAAATAAACATATTTATTAGTTATAACATAGTGGAGCAATTTTGAAGATTGATTATAAATTTCAAACTGCAGTACAAACTAACCCGCGATTAGTGAATGGATTGGTAAGAATTCAGCACTATTTAACACAGCCCTACTGCTAGCAATCCCTCCCTACCTTTCCCCATAATAGCTCTCCCCTTCCTTTCACAAGTAGAGATATGTACACCAATGCATTTGTACTTGTAGAGAGACAGTTATAGAGAAAGAGACAGGTTAGATTGAAATACAAATCAAATAATCCATTCTTATAATTTTTTAAAATTTTAACTAGTGTGACAAGTACTCAAAATAGGGTTGTATAGATGGAGTTTATTGAGGAAGCCCCATTGAATTTAATCACATTTTCTTTATAAAAAAAATTAATGGAAACACCATCATTTTCATTTTCGTATGAAAATATTTTTTAAGAAAATAATCAAAATTAGTTCCTAAAACACTTTAACTAACAGAATTGTCTTACCCCTTAACACTTGTTCCCGTGTATATAAAATTTGAATTGGTCTTTCTTCATATGACACATCTTCATCCACTTCAATCTCCGTCCAATCTAACACGTGAGAGGGATTGGGTTTGTATTTGTGAAGCATAGACACATGAAACACGTTGTAAACCCCAGAGAGTTGTAGTGGTAAGGCAAGGCGATCTACAACTTCTCCAATCCGTTGTATAATATCAAAGGGGCCAATAAATCGAGGATACTATTTTCCACTCTTGCCAAATCTCATTAATCCTTTCCTCGGAGAAATTCTCAAAAACACGTGATCCCCAACTTCAAAGGACAAGGGCCTTCGCTGACAATCGGCATAGCTTATCTGTCGGCTTTGAGCCGTGACTAATCTTTATCGAATAAGAGCTACTTTTTCAGTTGTCTCATAAATTAACTTGGGCCCAAGCATAGATGAGTCTCCAACTTCCGTCCAACACACCGATGATCTACAAGGATGTCCATAAAGGGCTTCAAAAGGTGCCATTTCAATACTGGCCTGGTAACTATTGTTATAAGCAAACTCAACTAAAGATATGTGTTTCTCCCAAGACCCTTTAAAATCTAGCACACATGCCCTCAACATATCTTCCAAAATTTGAATGGTACATTCGAATTGTCCGTCAGTTTACAGGTAATAAGTAGTACTAAAATTTAATTGAGTACGCAAAGCACTTTGAAGACTCTGTCATAGCCTGGCTGTAAAGCGAGGATCTCTATCAGACACTATACTCACTGGAACCCCATGGAGACGAACAATCTCCCGAATGTAAAGTTTAACTAGAAACTCTATAGAATCCCCTATGCTCATGGCGAGGAAGTGGGCTGATTTGGTGAGCCTTTCGACGATCACCCATATCGCGTAATTACTCATTTGTGTTCTAAGAAGGCCTATAACAAAATCCATGTTAACAAGCTCCAATTTCCATTCAGCAACTAGGAGAGTTGTAGTAATCCTACCGATCTTTGATGTTCAGCCTTAACTTGTTAGCAAGTTAAACACTTAGACACAAACAAGGCAACATCATCTTTCATACCCCTCTACCAAAATTGTCGGCTGAGGTCATGATACATTTTGGTGCCTCCCGGATGCACTGTAAGACGGGAGTCATGAAAATTTCGTAAAACTTCGTCTCTCATTGATTTAGGTACAAATAACCGATCAAAGTAATGAATACTAGAATCGATACAAATGTTCAAACCCCTTTTTTCTTTCCCTTGGGAGAGTCTCTCTCGAATTACATCCCCCTCCGGATCACCCAATTATGCTTCTAATACTCGTGCAACAAGGGTGGGTTGTGCAACAGTAATGAATTGGACAGCTTGTTCAAAAGACTCTTGGAATTACAGATCGAATTCATTGACATCCCTCATCATCTTCCATTCTCTCACTGCTAAGCTAGCTATAGAACTTACGGACTTTCTACTCAAAGTATCCGCTACAACATTGGCCTTACCAGGTGGTAGTGTATCTGAAAGTCTTAGTCTTCTAAGACTTCCATCTATCTCCGTTGATGCAAGTTCAAGTCTTTTTGGAGAATAGGTACTTAAGGCTTTTATGATCGGAGAAGACTTCGAATTTTTCACCATACAAATAATGTCTCCACAGTTTCAAGGCAAAAACAATGGCGGCAAGCTCTAAATTGTGCGTTGGGTAGTTCTTTTCGTGAGTTTTCAATTGAAGCCAACCATACGCTACTACTTTGCCCTCTTGCATCAAAATACATCCTAATCCTTCATTAGAGGCATCACAATATGCAATATATCCTAAGCCACGTTCTGGAATAATAAGGATAGGAGCAGTAGTCAACTTGAGCTTTAGTTCTTGGAAAGAGTTCTCACATGCTTCACTCCAAACGAATTTCACTACTTTACGGGTCAACCTTGTCAAAGGGGAAGCAATTGAAGAGAAATTCTTCACAAATCGGCAATAGTAACCGACTAAACCAAAGAAACTACAAATTTCAGAAGCGTTTTTAGGTTGTTCCCAATTCTGTACTGCCTCTATCTTTCAGGAATCCACCATAACTCCTTCGGAGACGACGTGGCCCAAGAACTTTACTTCTAGAAGCTAAAACTCACATTTCTCATATTTTGCATACAAACGATGCTCCTTAAGAAGTTGCAAAATAGTACAAAGATGTCTTTCATGCTCCTCTTCGGAAAACGAATAAATTAGAATATTGTCTACAAAGACGACCACAAATTTGTCAAGAAACTCTCGAAAACTTTGATTCATAAGATTCATGAATGTGGCTGGCGCATTAGTTAAACCGAATGGCATGACCAAGAATTCGTAATGACCATATCGGGTACGAAAAGCAGTCTTGGGGATATCTTCCTCCGTATCTCGATCTGGTGATAACCCGACCTTAAATCTATCTTCAAAAAATAACATGAACCTTTAAGTTGGTCAAAAAGGTCGTCTATTCGGGGTAAGGGGTATTTATTTTTAACTGTAGCTTGGTTCAATTTACGATAATCGATGCACAGTCTTAGTGACCTATCCTTCTTCTTTGCAAACAAGGTTGAAGCTCCCCAAGGTGAGGTGCTAGGGCGTATGAAGCCCTTACTTAGCAACTCCTATAATTGTTCCTTTAGAACGACCAATTTAGCTAGAGCAAACCTATATTGCGACAAGGAGATAGATGCTGTACTCGGTATTAAGTCTATAGTGAACTCAACTTCTCGATGAGAAGGTAATTTGGTGAGATCTTCGTGAAAGACGTCAAGATACTCGCATACTACCTTGGAAACCCATCCTGAACTGTACCACTTTTGTCATCTGAAAAGGCTGCCAAAGTGAACTAAATTTGCCTCGGCCACGTGGATAGTACAATGAGAGTAAGGATTTATCACTCTTGTCTCCCAAAAATTTGAAACAGTCACCACCCGACGTGTATACAGTAACCTTCCCACGAAAACAATCTATAGTAGCTTGGTTAGTAGACAACTAATCCATATCGAGAATGACGTCAAACCCGGCATTTCCAACAGCACGAAATTGAATGGGAGTTGTTAACCCGCCACCTCAATTACACACCCCTAACATCCCTGGGTCAAGGTGACTTTACCCCCGACTAGTGACTTTATAGTGAGTGAAGATTTTAATTGTTTACTTTTTAACCCTAACAATGATGCAAAAGAAGTGGCTATAAACAAATGAGATGCCCCAATGTCAATCAACACACTAGCCCAAGTATTGAAAATAAGAAATGTACCTCTCACAACCGACGACCCTGAAGTCTGCTCTGAAGCAATGACAACATATACCCTTCCCTGTGACCTTTGTTCTCCCAAATCACCTCTATGAGCATAAGTTTGTTGTACGGATTGTGCAGATGTGGCCCCTTGAGCTGTTTTAGATGCTTGGCCTAACTGAGCTGGCTGGTGAGACTGTCTCTATCCCTGGACCATCTAAAAACCTCCAGACTGTCGAGATCTTGTCACACTAGTAGTCCCCACTCTCTGTGGACAAGACTTCTTCAAGTGCCCTGGTTGGCCGCATTGATAACAAGTCGGTAACTGACCCCTATTCTGAGATTAGCCCGTGGATGCATAGGTTGAGACTGTGTTCCACTCTTCTGTCCACACTCTAAAGCTTCATGACCCAGTTGGCCACATCTATAGCAAGCACCAGGGATTCAATCCATACTTTCTTAACTTCCACCTATTACAGAGTCAAAAGATTTGGCCTATTGTGGGGGTGATTGAAATGATGACGATGAACCCCTAGACCTTTTTGAAGAGCCTGAGTCGCTCTTAAATTCAGAATGTCCCGTCCTCTTCAATTTCTGCCTTGCCTCCTCTGCCTCTACCATGATGTCTACATGGGTTGCGGCCTCTACTAGGCGATTGTAATCACAAATCATAGTTCCTATTATTTTCATTAAAATTTTCGACCTCAATCTCTTTTCAAATTCTAAACATCAACGTTCCTCAGTTGCTACTAGCTCTGGCGCAAAACGAGATAGACTAGTGAACGTGGCTTCAAACTCAGCCACAGGTGTATTGAGTTGTAATAATTCTTCAAACTATTTCCTTAATCGCTCCCTAGTTGTGAGAGAGAGAAACTTCTCTTGGAAGGCATGCACGAATGCCTCCCATGTGTGCTCAACTCTATTCTTAACATACTTCCACCACTGTCCAGCCTCTCTTTTCAACTGGTAAGCCACTAATTCTACCCATAATTCATTCTCTTGGATGTCCAAGATTGCAAAAGATTTGACAATTTGCTCCAACCACTCATCTGCTTTCATTGGGTCAGGTCCACTGCTGGTCCTTTTTCAAAAAGGAAACCCACGTTCCTCCTTTGGCAATTCTAGCCGCTTGCTCGGCCCTGAGTATCTCCATTGACTCTCAAAGAGCACCCGCCATCTCCCAGGCTAATGTCCCCATTGCATCTTGGGCCGGTGGAATGGCCGCATCATTTTGCCCTACCCCTTTTTTTGGGGAAGGAATATCTGGTTGTGCCGGCACATCCCGGCGACCTCTACAGGGCCTACCTCGGCCTCTTCCTTGTCCCGACATCCTATATAGAAATAAGAAGAAAAAATTAACTCACAACCCATACACCACATACTACCCACCTATCACGCATGCAAGTCAAACATACTCCTATGTAAACACCTATATCAAATAGAACACACCCCGTATTCACATAAACACATAGAACACACACAAGTTACGCTCCTAAGACTCTGATTAGTTTCATGACACTCAAAGATTTTCTAGTGGAAAAAAGCATTGATCAGGTGCCTTTCCAAAAGGACTTCAATGATTACAGCAGGCACCAATCATATCCTAAGAGCTTAACTCCATACCCACATAAAACATAAATACACAAGACACGCAAGGCATATAAGCGTCCCATCCTAGCCTAGGAAACCCACTGTGACAAATGTCACTTCCCACGAGCCCAAGGTATTCAAACCTTGTGCTCTAATACCAATTTGTAACGCCCTGCTAATTTACACATGAATACACCACAACAAGCATAGCAATATACAAAATAGCCATCTTTCCCATTGAACTAAGGTTCAAAAACAAATTTTATATTTCCAAAATATCTCAAACACATCTCCAAGTTCAATGATCTAGAAGACAATACAAAACAGAAAGGCCCCCAAGGGCATACAACGTTCCAAAATACTTGCTTGGTACAACAAGGTATGTTTTTAAAGTCTTAATACAAAATTCTAAGTCTTAACAACCAAAAAGTTCTTGATCTATCAAGTCCAAAATGAACCACTAATAAATCCAAGTCATTTCTGAAGTAGTATGTCATCATCTCCTATAAAATAAATAAGGGTGAGCTATATGCTCAATAGGAATACATTTAACCAAGTATTTAATCATTTGAATAAGCCTATGGCACCGTTGAGACAAAACAAGGTGAGTAATAAACATACCTTTTTAAACATGGTTAATTATGTAAACTAATGCACAATTGAATAATCTCATTTCCATCTCACACCAAGCATCATCATATCAAAAAGGAAAACATACCATGAGTCCCCCATAAGAGTCCAAATTTAAAATTGAAATCACTTTTATTAAAAAAAAAAAAAAAATTCCTACATTTACAGGCTATTATACGGCAAGACGTGGGCATCCAAAATCATCTGTCTTTCCACTTTTACCGACTATGATACGGCAGGACCAGTGGACATCCAAAAACATTTTCCCACATTCGTCCGGCGATAAGCTAAAAACAAGGCAATTGGACACCTTAACTCCCCGCGCGGGTACCGACACACACCATCACATCAAAACCGACTCTTATCCCGAGACTCATGCTCAATTTGCCAAACTTTCATTTATTCACAAGTATTCAACACAGTACGAGATGAAACACAACATTGCACTCAAAAAGAATTAATTTCCAAGCCACAATTTCATTGTCATCTCAATATCCATATCTTTTATCCTTTATTGTTCACAAGACTCCAAGACTTTAAGAAAATTCCAATTAAAGTACTATTCTCTCTACTTAGTTGGAAATTAGGGTTTTTAATCAAATTTGGGGCTTTCCCTCTATTTATATATATATATATAAATTCTCAACATCAATCTTCCTCTTTTATGTTGATTTATTGACATTTTAATAACAAGTGAGTAGAATGTCCCTTATTGTTAAATCCAAAGTTTAATCAAACTCAATCATTCAATCAAGCTTTAAAATCAGAACAATACCATATAAACTCCTTCAAATCAAAGAAATGCTAGGTTAAAAGTAACCATACCTTAAGTTATGAGCACAACAACCGAGCTTCTAGGTGAACTCTTCACCAAACAAAATTCCAATCAGTAAAGATGATGATCTTCAAGTGTTCTTCACCCTTTGCAAGAGAGGTCAGATCTTAAGAGAATGAGGAGTATTTTGGAGTGGAAACTTAGGTAGTGTTTGATAGAATTTTAGAATTATGATTTGAAAATAGAGTTGTATTTTGAGTTTGTGAGTTTTGAATTATGATTTGAGTCTGAAAAAGTTGTTTGGTTATGAGTTTTGAGAAGAGTTTTGAATTGAGTTTGGAATTTTTGATGTGACATATGATATTTGATTCAAAAATTTACAACTCATAACTAAACACATAACCCAAAATTCTATTCAAAGATCATAAAAAAAATTTAAAATTTTTTTTAAAAAAATCTAAAAATATTTTTATTTAAAATATAAAAATAACATGTGCCAAAAAAAAAAAAAAACTGTTCCAGTCAACCGACCGGACGTTCGGGGAGACATCCGAGAGGATGACCGGGTAAATATGTTTTTAAAAGTGGGTGTGGAATCAATTTTTGAAAATTCTAACCAAACACGGCACTCAAACCAAGGTGTGAAATTAAGTTTCAAAAACATAGCCAAACACAGCTCAGGCTTTGTGGGCTTGAGACAAGAAAGAGAAAGCGAGAAAAGAAAAGTGGAGAGAATGATCTAGAATCGTACTTTTTAAAGTGCAAAATTGCGCAGACTGCTCGAGTACAACTTTCTTCGCTCAAGCAGACAGCAGAATTATGAGAGGATTGCTCAAGCGACAATTCCACTGCTCGAGCAAAAAATAAAGAGTCCCAGAAGTTTTACAGAGTTACAGTGAAACTACTGGAAACTCGCATTCTACGCTTAAGCGTAGCTTCCTACTCTCGAGCGGTCCTGCCTGTAAACTTGCGAGATACTGAGAGTAGTAATTCTTCGCTCAAGCACAACTTTTTTTGCTCGAGCAGTTACCTGGAACGAAATGTTACAGAGCTTTTAAGAAATTTTCAAAATTTTTTGAGTCAACCTTATATGACAAATAGTTGAGCAACGTTTGATTAATGTACCCTCTTGTCCTACAATAATGATTCTTTCTTTTTAACTTTCTCAATTTGTCTATACTTTACTTTAGGAGAAATTATTGATCAGTATTATTTTTTATAAAAAAAAATTGATTCATAAAAAAATTTATAAATTTAATGATTAAAATTTGTAAAATTTATTACTACAATTTGAAATTTTTTTTACAAACCAACACTGAATTGATATTTCCCTCTTTTTTATTAAAGCATACCAAAAAAAAAAAAAAACTATATGTATTTTATTAATTTTAATTAAACCTAATTTCACTATTAAAATTGAACGTAAACCGAGTACCCCTCTTTTGTTGGTACCAATATTGTAGGACAAGAGAGTACATTAATCAAAACTGGCTCAACTATTTGTTATTCACTCAAAAAATTTTGAAAATTTCTTAAAATGCTCCAATTTTTTAAAATAAGAATTTAACTTTCTCAATTTGTCTACTTGTTTTTAGGAGAAATTACTGATCACTGTTATTTTTTTTTTTAAGAAAAAAAAAGTATTGATTCATAATTTTTTTTATAAATTTAATGATGAAAATTTATAAAATTTATCATTAATATGAAGAAAAAAAATTACAAACCAACATTGAACTGATATTTCCCATTTTTTTTTTAAAGCATACAAAAAAACTATATGTATTTTATTAATTTTAATTAAACTTAAATTTGAATGTAAACCGAGTACCCCTCTTTTGTTAGTACCAATAATTTTAGGACAAATTTCACTTTACTCCCTTATTCATATGCAGACTATCCCCTCTTATTTAAAAGAAATGGAAAATTTAGCCAAAACCCATCCATTGGACCCTTATTTGATGAAAAGAACAACCCAATTTATTTTGTTTCATAAACCTCCCTAAGAAGAAAACACATAATTGAATAAGATAAAGTAAAAATATCTTCTTCTTTTTTCTTGGACAATATTGCCAGAGTAACATTTTATTATGAACCAAAGTAACATGTTACTGTGAGACGGAGTAACATATTACTGTCAAACTGAGTAATTGTCAAACAGAATAACATGTTACTGTTACTGTTTACATCAATTTCGACTATAATATTTTTATTTTTATTTTAAGAATTTCATAGTCAACATAGATCTTATTTAATAGATCTTGATGAGAAAATTTTAAAAATGCTAATTTTATTAAAAACCAACATTTATATCAAAAGTTATATTATTTTAAAATCTAATATTTTGATAATAATGGTATATATTGGACTTTTCAATGAAAACTTTTTATACTTGTCATTAATGCATTAAAATTTTATTATGAGGGGATTTTGACCAAATCCCCCTTTAGAAAAAACCAATAACCTCATTGTGGTTTGTCGATTGAGGTGTACTGTTAAACATTCCGTCCAACTTAACAAGTCCCAAACATTAAGGGATTATTTAACTTTAAGGGTGTGTTTGTTTGGACGGACTGGATAAGGAGGGATTGTAATCCATCGGACTATTAGTCCTGGGATACATTGTCCCTGGACTATTTGGTTGGACTGGATTTGTATCCTATGTTTGTTTAGTCATGAGATTAGATATCTGAATTGGATTATTTTTAGTGAATCCAATGTTTGTTTGGAATATTATGAAGAAGGATAAATGTTCAAATGACTATTTTATCCTTTTCAATTATTTACTAAGTAATAGCAATATTAAACATAGCTTTAATATTTTAATTATTTTTAGCTAGATTAAATAAAAAATTATTTTATTTTATTTTTTGCACAATTAAATAAATTTATTTTTAAAAAATTAAATAAATTAAATATCAATAAAAATATATGTTATTTTTTAATTAAAATTTTAAATAAATTTATTTTAAATAATAATAATAATTAAATAATGAAATAAAATAAAACATCTATTAAAATTTAAATAATGAAATTAAATAAAATATAAACAAAATTTTAAAATAAAACATCAATAAAATATCTATAAAAAATTATTTTAAAAAATTAAATAAATAAAACAAAAATAAAAATTAAATAAAATTATTTTATTTTTAAATTGAGACATTTAAATTTTATTGAATTTTACTAAATATAATACATAATTAAATACCAGAGGCAAAAATGTAATTTTATTAGCTAATCCCATAAGATGAGTTATCCCATGATTTCTATCTCACCTCCCTCTGAGGATACCATAATCCCACAAATATGGGACTAATAATCCGGAGGGCCTATTAATCCGGAGCAAAACTTTTGAAACAAACAACAGATTATTAGTCCAACCGGACTAATAGTCAATCCCATGCCCAATCCTTCCAAAACAAACACCCCCTAAGAGGATAAATCACACATCAAATAAAACACAGAGGGTTAAAAGGGCATTTTGCCTTCCACACAAATTACAAAAATATCTATGGTTCAGACACTTAGGTTACTTATATACATGTGTATTTTAGTTTTTCATTAAATTATTAATGGATCTAACAGTACATTTCAGTTTACAAACTATAAAGGGACTATATAATTATTTCCATTTAAGAGGCGAATAGTCCGCACATGAACCAAATCATAAAGGCTTAAAATGAAATTTGCCCATAATTTTTTTCTTATTATCATTATTACCCCAAACCAAACCTACCTACACCAAAAACAAATTTAGGAAACAAATGTGGTTAACAATAGATGGGCATTAACCAAATTAAAATTTTGATCACAAAAACATACAAAAACAAAATATTTGTTCTACTTCTATATATAGCTCATTTCTCTCTGCTCGCCATTCTTGTCAACTGTGGGAAAAAAATAATCTAATAATAGTAGATATTATTCAATGAAAAAAATAAAATAAAATAAACTCATAATCAATACTCATGACACATGCATTATTGTATTAAATCGCGATTCAAAGGCTTTTCCATTTGACAGTATTAGTATGTTTTAGAAAATAAATCAATGCCCTCTTTTATTTATTTATTGTTTTTTGTAGAGATCTTCCCATATTTTAGCATTCATTGGCTTCAAATTAATGAACTTTTGTCATGTGGCCCTCTCCTATTATCAAGATAATACAAGCAACCAACAAATAGAAGAGAAGTTATAATCAAAGATATAAATTCAAACCTAAATGAGAAGCACTCATGGCTGCCTCCCCCATTCCAAATTTTCTAGGACTCAGAAAGTAGCCTTCTACCAAAAAAATACCTAGGAATTTAGAACTTCATACCACTACCCTGGTTAAACTTATTTATTTTGATGATTTGTTTAATTATATTTTAATTTATTTGGAAGAGAAAAATAGAATCACAATTTATTTTGATGATTTATTTAATTATGTTTTAATTTATTTAGAAGAGAAAAATAGAATCAAAATTTATTTTGATGATTTATTTAATTATGTTTTAATTTATTTTAAAGAGAAAAATAGAATCAAAATTTATTTTGTCCCATTATTTCTCACCTAAACCTTTATCCTAAATGTTGTTAGAATGTATTTAATATTTGATTAAATCAGGAGTTCAAACAGCCCAAAACAGAAGTTCAAACAGCCCAACACAGTAGCAGTTCAAAAAGTTCAAAAGGTTCAAGTGGAAGATATTCAAATTAGTAATGATGGAGTGGAAGATATTCAAATGAATACAACGGCTATAAGTTTCATTATATATACCAAAGCCTCTAATGTAAACAAGTTACAAAAAAACAAGAAAATATTCTTTGATCTATAATCACTCATATCTATTCTCTGAAAAATTCTCTAAGAAATGTCCTATATTTTTGTTTACATCCTCTTTCAAAAATTATACACTGAGACGTATAGTTTTAAGCCTATCTTTCTTGTGTGAGGTTTACAGAAAAATCAAAGCTTCATTTTTATATCTATCTTTGAGAGATAATTCCTGTAACTTTCTGTGAAAGCAAAAACACATTCTTTTCAACCTTATAAGAGTGTAGTACACTCAGTATTATTGACTTAGAAAGTCTATGTAAAATCTGTGGAGAATTGCTCCATCTGTGAAAAGGTTGCTAGCACCCTGTAAAGCTAGAGTATAGTAAAAAATCTTAAGTGAAGCTTGAGGAGTGGACGTAGGCCGAGTTGAAGCCGAACCACTATAAATTTGTTTGTCTCTCTCTCCCTTATCTCTTTATTTTATTTAAATTGCCATAACTATATTTCACATTTTCACTGTGCTAAAATCATTAACTGACATAATTGTTAGAACACTTGTTTTAATTATTTCTATTTCATTAACTATATTTATCTATTGTGCTAGTCATAATTTTTATTAGAGTATTATTATTTTTATTTGTAAAAACTTAATTCATCTCCCCTCTTAAATTGTCTTTTGGGTAACAACCTTGTTTGGTGCAGATTTTATTTTCAGAGTTTGTCCTTGGAGTATTTGGTTTCTATTTATAATCTGTGACAAAAATGACTTAAATACAATGATTATTCAAAAATTAAAAAGAGACGTGTTGGATTGTGATTTTGTCTCTTACATATTTGTAATGGAAAAGCCCTATTAGACCATCTAACGGTAAGTGTAATGATTATTTCTTAATTTAAAATAAGAAAAATTAGTAAAACATTTCTCTTTAACTTTGTGTAATAGGAGAGGTCCAAGATATGTTTTTTTTATTAGTTAAGGTCCCTCAACATTTTCACAGAGAAAATTTGACTCAGAGAAATTTTGTCCAACTAAAAAAAATTTCGGCCTACTCAGAGAAATTTCAATTTATTTCTCTGTAAAAATTGAAGTTTCTCTTAGTCGGGCCCAAAATTTCTCTGAGTTGAGTTTTCTCTATGAAAATGTTAAAGGATCTTAGCTACTATGAAAATATTGTATGTCCTTTATCTTATAAAATCTTAATATCATAAACCTTAAACAAAAATTTTCCTTTAAAATAATCATAAATTTGTATTATTATTTCATAATCATTAAATTATGTAAAATATGAAATAGAGAGAATCAAAATACAAATGTGTTTAAATTCTGGGCTTAGATGATCTACTTCTAGTACTAAAGTACATTGACTATTGACGTTACATACTATTTATGAATAGAACGAGGGCAGTTTTGTAATTTTAGAGCAAAAAGTTGTTTTGGTATAATTTTTTAGTGTTGTTATTAGCATTTCATCAATTATTTTAGACGTTCCATTTCTTTGAACCCCCACTTATAAATTGTAAAACTCTTAAAAAAAAATTTCTCCCCCCAAATAATACTAAAATTATCCTTGTAAAAACATTCCACATATTCAAATGCACACCCCCACACCTCAAAAAGTCTCTCTCCCAAAATCCTAACAAAACCTATAACAGTGGAACCTCCCAAAACTAGTGGAAAAATTTTGTGATGATTAAAAAGTTTTTTTTTACTTCATTACGAGATTTGTCAATCTGTTTAATTTTTTTTTTTCCTATTACTTCTTTTCACACATACAACACAATCCACTTTCATGCTTTTCTAGTTAGTTTTTTGTCATTCATCCATTGCCTCACTCTACTTGTATGCTCTCTGTGGGAATAAAACTGGACAGAATTTCATCTACTGATCCGACCTCCTTTGTTTGTTTGCTTGCTTCTACTGTTACTTCGGTTATTTGTTCTCGAACAAATAAGAAATGTTCGATTACCTATTCTTGAACAAATAAATAATGTTCGAGCCTGTGTTCCCAAATTTCGATCACATGTTCGGGAATCTAGTCACGAAAAAATGACGAATAATTTTTGCCTTTTTTTTCAAGAACCTTCTTGAACTAAGAACGCTATCAAAGTTATGAAGAAGAGTTTGTATTGTTGTACTCCTCTTATTTCATGGAGTTGTAATTGCCGGAAAAACTTCCACTCATTGTCATTGCCAGAGAAGTGTATGTAATCAAATAGTTGTCACCGTTGCTGTCAGAATATTGCCGCTAAAAGGTTTTCAAGGTTTTCAGGATAGATAGGTTTTGAAGGTGAGATTTAGGGAAGATGGATGAGTGGTGATAGAGGTGAGTACTCTCATAAATCCTAACTCATGATATACTGAGTGTATGAGCTTAATTGTGAAATGGAATGTCCCAAAATTATTGATATCCTTTTTAGTAATTTCATTTAAAGTTATTATTGTAATAATAAAAAAAAAAAACTAAAGAATAGAAAGTCCAAAATAATTGATAGAGTACTAATAACAATACTCTAATTTTTACCTAGTGTCCGAGGCAAAAAGGGCTTAGATATTGAGAAAGTAGGAGGAAAAGTTTTTAACTTCTATATTTAGATAATTTGCGTCTAGTATTTACTACCATTTTTCTCATGCCGAGAGATTTAGTACAAGGACATTCACTATATTGAGGCTACATTGAGGCAGTTTGGCATAGCTTTTAGGGGTGATTATAATTTATTTTAATTTGAGAGTTTATATCAGATTATTTTGTATAACTTCTGCTTATAGCTTATTAGGCAGAAACAATTTAAATAAATTGAAAAAATTGATTATTTAAAAGTTAGGGAATGGGTGCTTTTAACTTCTCATTTTTTATTATCAACTTTTAACTTTAGAAAAGTTACACCAAGCAGAGCCATTGTATTCGCAAATAGAAGATGATAAGTGTTATCTCGAAAGAAATACAATAAGTTATTTTTCATTAGGACAAGATAATTTCACATATACAGAATACATTGAAATTAGTTATTGAAAAAATTATATTGTTAATCTCTATATTTTGACTCTTATATTATTTTGATCCTTAGCTCAATTTTGACCTTGATTTTTTTTTTTGGTCTCAAATTGGTCTAATTGATTTCCATTACTAACATTTTTAATGGCAAATGGGCACACAAGAAGATATGTCATGCTTTAATGAATAAAATTGTAAACTGGATTAATTCAGTGACTGAACCTTAACCAAATCAGTAATCATTTTCCGGTAAAAATTCTAATAACATTATCAATTAGATCAAATTGATGCAAAATATAAAATTAAAAATTAAAATTGGCTGAATTAAAAAAATAGAGCCCACAATGCCACTAAATGGCAAAATGTAAAGACTTTGCCCTTAGTTATTTCTGATTAGAAAGTTTGAACCAAATGCAAAAATTATTTGATTTCCAAGGTAGTACATAGGACATCTATGGGCTGTAACTCTGTAAAAACTGAAGGAATACTTTTCAACTAGGCAAACTCAAGACCCAACAGAACTAACTGAACCCAATGGCATTCAACACTCAGTGAATGCCTATATCAAGATTTGAAGTTAAGACAGAAAATAAGAGTGGGCCATGGGTTAGTCCTGATCAGAGCAAGCCATCCCATGTTCTGTGAATGAGATTGGTTGATAAATGGAGAATAGAAACAGAGGAAATTGGAAAGTGGGTCCTCCATACTCACCCAAAGGCAGTGACTTAGTAATTGCTAATCAAACAAATTGCAATTTCTATGGTAGAAAATGACTATGTTTTTGCACATGAAAACCATGTTACCCTTGCCTCCCTTGTATTTTGAGAAAATTATTCAATATTCTCGAAATAGATGGGACCGACCTTATCTCTCACCTAACCAATAAAGATTGTCAGGTTGGTTCCACTTATCCTATGAAACACCACATCAACATGCTAAGTTGATAATCTGAAAATACTGAATAAAGACAGACATTGTAAGGACCTGTGATGTCAATGCACCTGCTGAGTTAATTTATCCCAACTATTTTACAAAGCTGTAACCACCCATTTGTGCTCTTTTATTGTTACCGCCACTGCACAACCACATATACATACATACATATATACATATATCTTCTTGCCAGGATGATGTTGGCAGTAAGGACATGGGGACCATGGCTGGTAGAGCATTTGTTATAGATGACTGCCTTTTTGAACCAAATATGGGTATTCCAGCACAAGATCTTCTCTTCTAAAAAATTGTCTACTTGTTCGCAAGATTTGATAAAATTCTATCTCCCAGTTCTTATGCACTTTTAGCCATAAAATTTTCATATCTTGAGATTCCCATTATATCTTAAGAACACAGATATAAGAATTTTAGGGTAGAGGATCCTTTGTTGGGTATAGCCACCACGTATACTATATATGAGGTTATGAGACTTTACAATTGTACAACAAATTAATAGACAAAATTGCACCAATGTGGATTGAACAAAAAAATGGACATGTTTCAGGACAGTGAAAAAGGATTGGAACCGACAACACGACCAGTATCAGAAACTCCTATAGAAAGATAACTCTTGGGCCCTGTTTGTGTATGTTTTTGAAGAGGTCACAGGCATCTCCTAAAGCTCATATCACATGGTCTATTCTGAGTTTAATGCCATCCAAACCTAACAGGCAAATTTGAGACAAATTATGAAGAAAATGATGGAAAGGATTGCGTTGAGAAGACTAGGATAGGACAGCTAACATGAAATCCCAACAAAGTACCCCAGAGTTTAGAGGTCCCCATTACAGCTCACCGATGGAACCCGGAACACCAAGGACTTCCGGACGTACCTGAGCTACAGCTACAATCACATGTACTGCACAACATTTAGAGAACTCATTGATGTCTAACTTATTTAGTCAGAGGCACAACTGTATGATCTTACATTGCAACCTACTATGGGGAACAACAGTTTATTGAGAGGGTCCTGGACAGGGTGTATTATTTGTTGTATGGGACACAAAAACATTAGTATGTACAGTAGGAGCTGTAAATGGAAGGGTGAGAAATAAAATGGAGTAAAGAGTCTCGTACCTCCAAAGCCCAAATAAAAGGGCATTGCCAATGCATGAGGTTTCCGCCACAGCAAAGTTTGGAGAGGGTCAGATGTACGCAATCCTATCCTTGAGAGCAGAGAAATTGTTCCCATAGTTTGAACCCATGACGCCTAGGTCACAATGTAACAACCTTACCACTGTGCCAAATACCTAGAATTTTCTGCTACAATTTCAATAATTTTGACTTTACCAAACTAAACAACTTAATCACCACACACATACACCCAAAAAAAAAATAATTAAAAATGTAATAATAACAAAACACAAAACAAAATTAAAAAATTAAAAATCGGCTTCAAATTACCTTACTAATTTACATGTGGAGCTATTGTTCGAAAAGACTCAATTAAAAAAAATTAAAAATTCCTCCCAACTTTTACGAAGTCTTAATTGCTGCTAAAGATTCCCTCAACATCATCGGCCAAGCAACCTCCAAACCACCAAAAGATTGTTGCTTTTGTTGAATTGTTAACAACTAACTCATCTAAAAGTTTAAATTGTTAAAGAGATAAACAGCTTTGTTATTTATATCTTCAAGGACCTCAACAACTTTAGAAATAGATCGTTCACACACCCAAACTATACGCAATAATTTCACTATGTAGAACATGCAAAACGATAAGGAATTTTTGGGTGCATTGGAAGGAAAGGGGGGAGTTGAACTTGCGACCTCCTAGTGAAGTACACACACGATGACTACTAGATTAGGCCAGTGGTTAAGTGATACGGATTCAGTGACATTTCAGGCCAAGGTAGTTGAAAAGATCAACTAATTCGAAGGACCTAATAATTACAAGGGAAAATATTGTCCCAGAAATTAAAAGGCCAAAACTGGTCTGCAGTGCCAGTTCCTCAACTCCAATTTCAATTCCTGTCTGGCCCATGTCTATTGTAACTCAAATTTGTTCCAGACCACTCTTTGCTCAACTACATATCAGCCCATGTGTTCCTTCTATGACCCTTTTCTAGAATCATTTTACCTGGCAGCCCACTTTCTGCGCCTCTTGAATCTAGCCTCTTTGTTTCCATCGATGCCTTTCCCATTCTAACCCACATGAGTGTTAGAATAGTAGAGAGAGAGATATTTGGGGTAAGAATAAACCAAAGGATAGAAGAAGAGATCACCACGAAGCGATACTGAAAGAAAACATGACAGTAGAATAGGTTGAGGTCCGGTGGGCGGCCAAGGCAAGGCTGCCGCCGCCAGTAAGGCAAAGAATACCAAGAGTTTAACCTATAACTCTGATACAATGTTAGAATAGTGGAGAGAGAAAAAATAATATGTATTGTATTGAATGAATTGTCTTATACAATAGAAGGCCTATATATATAAGCTGAGAAAGAGTATCCTATTAGAAATCTAACTATGAGATATATCTAGGAAATCAATACCTAATATATGTATGAATATATACCATATATACATTAACAATGAGATTCATATTTTGCAAGATGTGTAATTCTTTGCATTTTTTCTTTTGATCGCACAATGTTAGTTATGTGAGGATGTCTTCTCCAAATTTGTTAATAGGGGGGAGATGCAAAACTCCCCAAGCGGGGAAAAAATTACGTTCCCAACACTCAACAAAAACCCACTATAATGAATCGAGATTACAAGACATATATAGGTGAAGGGCTTAAAACCAAAACCTAGGTTAATCTATTTTTGTTGTCTTGAAGACGCTCCACAAGCATGGCCTGATGCAATTTAGCCTCCATCCACTTGAGGACCTTAGGCGAGAGATATGAACCTAAACCTAAAGTTTTTCGACATTGAAATATTAGTTTAAATGTATATATATACTAATTTTTTTATATTACTTTTTTTCTTTTCTTTTTTTTTGGGGTCTAAGTTTCATTTTTCTAGCTTTTCATGATGCAAAAATTTCAATTGATAATGTCAAAGAACAAAAGAGAAACATGCGATGGGGGAAGTACAAAAACACATGCCTCCAAAATTGAAAAATAAAAGATATGGGATTGTGAGATCACCGGCATGAACACATTATTATGAAAACAGTAGTGCTACATGTTCCAATTAATGTACACACTAGTGTACTAATTAGTATTATATCATTATTACTGACCTAATCTATTATATAAATTACAAATATCAAAAGCTTCTAAAATTATGCTACATCATCTGTTAATATACTAGTTAGTATATTAATTGGTACATATAGTATTATTCTTGTGAAAATCATTTGCAGGTTGTGTCACAAAAATTGCTGTCAATTGATCGAGTTCAAATGTTCAACAAAAGGAAGACCAGAGTTGTGAAAACTACTATTCAAGAGACAGAGGAGGGACCAAGTTGTAAGTAGTTGTGATTGTGATTTAAAATGTTGATATGGAGGAGTTAATTAAGGACAAAGAATTGATTGAATGTTGCCTTGGAATTTCACACGCCGACGGATTTTTGAGGTTTCAAAACGCCACTTGCTGCTGTTGTTGGGTGACTCCAAAGAAAGTCAATGAAGTGGCTTCCTAGGATCTTGAAACAATGAATATTGGGCTTTTGTTTTCTGGTTGGTTACACTTTTTTTTTCCGGGCCTAGAGAGGATTTTGGGCTTTAATATTCTGGACACATGATTCGATTTTAACCCAAAAAATATTTAAGTGGGCCCAATTTTTTATTATATCTTATTAAATTATTTAGAGTTATAATTTATTTTCAGTATATCCTATTTTTTTCAAATTACCCTTTTGAGGTACACCCAAATAAAATAAATTAAAAAATTTTAATTATTTTTGAAAAACCTTTCTTTTGTTCACGTAGATGGAACATGACTAGAAAACTTGACACCGGCGAAAGCGGCATTGGCAAAAGAAGACGGTGAAGAAAAAGAAGAGACGGCAAGATTGAGGATCATCATTATCATGATGTTGTTTCCTTTTTCAAAGTTATAGAGAGAGCCTGCCTTTGATCATTAAACTTTCTTCAGATGCTTATAATGATTTAAACTCTCTCTCTCTCTCTAAATATATATATATATAACAGCGTTTGTAGTTTGTTACATAGAAATTGGAATGGAATGATTCATGGGTATATATACATATATATGTATCTCATTTTGATATTGCATCAATCCCTAAAATAAGCCTATCTTCCAGCTAACGACTAGTCGAATTTGGAAGGCCGGCGAGGGATGGTTTAGATTGTAAATTTACTGGATCCTAATCATGATTAGGATATACCATGAAAGAAAAAAATAATATTTTATTTTAATATTTAATATGTGTGGTCTTTATTAATAAATTTATATTAGAATATAATAAAATTAAAATTTTAAAATTTGAGTTGGGCGTATTGGGATAGTTTTTGAGTTCAAATAGAATGTCCCGAACACGAGCTATAACAATTTTGGGGCCTGCCTACGCCGCGTAACATGAAGGTTGGGCTTGCTCCAATGAGATCGATTGTGAAATTTGGCATTTTCAGAAAATCTTAAGGTTTATTAAAAAGACTTCTATCGGATACTTTTTAATGATACAATGAAAATCATTGGTTGCATTTGGTATAGTTTTCTAAATATGATTTGAGAGTATGAGTTGTATTTTGAATTTGTAAGTTTTGGAATTATAATTTGAGTGTGAAAAATTTGTTTGGTAAAAGAGTTTTGAATTAAGTGTAAAATTTTTTATGTGACATATGATATTTGATACAAAAACTTACAATTCATAACAAAACATACAACTCAAAATTCTATTAAAGCACATAAAAAATTTTAAAAATTCAAAAAATATTTTTTTCGAATATATAAAAATTAACATATGTCAATTGCAAAAACAAAAAATAAAAAAATTTATACTGTTCTGGTCAACCGGCCGGACGTCCGGTAAGACATCCAGTGGGACGACCGGTTAGGCCAAATTTGAAAAAAAAAAATTTGAAAAACGCACCCCACACAAAGTTTTCTAAATATTGTGGAAATGTGATTTGAGAATTCGATCCAAACATCATATTAAAATATGAATGTAGAATCATTGTTTGGAAATCGTTCCAAACACAGCCATACTTTCTCTTTTTAATAAAAACCAATTTCACGAATTTTCTATAAGTCTAATATGAATGCATAAGTATACCTGAGTCGGTAATGAAGCGAGGCTTGATACCAATGAAGTGAACTAAGGAGGGACACCCTAAACAACCCATTCGCAAAGAGAAATTCAACACTTCACTACAACGTGATTTGTCGCACAGAAATAGACAAACTATAATATAATTTTACATGTGATTTTTTTTTTTTTTTTTGATAACTCAATATTTAGTTCAAAGGATCGATTAATTCAGAAAACTAATCTTACCATCCACTAACGGAGAGCCCAATTAAAGTTAGGGTCGTGCCCCATCCCTCATATGCCAAGTAAACATGGCCTAGTTTCATTCCCCAAGAGTAGAGTCATCTAACCTCTAACCTAGTTTCAAATAATTTACATATACTTTGAACAAAAATATTTTTTAAATTCTAAAAAAATCACAAAATTAAAATATATATATATATATATAATTTAATACATTTTTATATATATTATATTTTATTGTATTTTTAAAAAAAAAAATATTTTACTTTTAGCTATATCCAGATTAGGCACATCTAAAAAGTAAAAAAAAAAATTATTAAAAGATGGAAAAATATCAAATCAAGGTAATTTTGAGAAAAATAATTACAAATCAATGAGAAGCAATATAAATATTAATAATTAAAATTCTAAGGCTCTGTTTGGCACAACTCTCAAATTATAGTTCTACCCATTGATTTGAGTGTTTTGTTTGTTTTGAACTTTCAAATCGTAATTTTACACACATTTCTCAAAACTCAATTCAAAACATAATCATTACTTTTCAAAACTCATAACCAAACACATAATTCAAAACTCTTTTCAAAACTCAATTTAAATCAATATTTTAATTTTTTAAATATTTAAATATTTAAATATTTTTAAATATTTTAATTTTGTTAAGGTTTTAAATATTTAAATATGTTACGATTTTTTTAATTTTTTAATTTTTTGAATATTTTTAAATATTTTAATTTCAAAATATTAGGATTTTAATTTTTTAAATTTAAAATATTTTATAAAAATAAATTCAAACTCTATTTTATAAAAATATTTTTAAATATTTTAATTTTTTGTTATGTATTTGGTTACGATTTGAGTGTAGAGTTGTGAAAGTAATATGGAGTTTCGAGTTATGTGTTTGGTTATGAGTTTTAAAAATAATTTCTTAATTGAGTTTTGTTTTATGTGTTTGGTTACGATTTGAATGTAAAGTTGTTTTAAATTTAAAATATTAACATTTTAAATTATTTAAATTTTTTGAATATTTATTTTAATTTTTTACTTATTAAATTTTTTAGATTATTTAAATTATTTAAATATTTATGATTTATATTTTTTGAATATTTATTTTGAAAAAAATTATTTCCTTTGTAGTATTTTCAATTAAAAAATTGATTAATATTATTTTCTGTTAATAATAAATTTTTTTAATTGAATTTTAAAAAGAGTTTGGTTATGAGTGTTGATCAGAATTTTCAATAGTGTGAAAGTAGTATGTTTTGTTATGAGTTATGACAATTTGAATTAAGTTTTGAAAACTCTTTCCAAAACTCATAACTAAATAAATTTTCTTACTTCACGTGTCAAATCAAACTTTCAAAACTCAATTCCACACTCAATTCAACACTCTATTCAAAAACCATAACCAAACAAATTTTCTACACTCAAATCATAATTCCACAACTCACAAATTCAAAATATAACTCATACTCTCAAATCATATTTACAAAACTCTACCAAACGCAACCTAAGCTTTTTATGAATATGTAATTTTTTTCCCAAGCTAACTCCATTTGATGGGACTTAAGGTTTGGTTTAATTTAGTTTGGTTTGGTTACGTAATTTTTTCCCCAAAATCCCACTAGGGGCAATTATTCCTTAAAAAAATACACTAAATTATTTTTTATGTTATCCTCAAGTAGAAAATTTTAATGTGAGAAGCTTGATTGGAAATTATTAGCTTTTTATAAATAAATAAATAAATCGAATTGAAAATATTTTTTTTTAGTAGAAGTTTTCACGACATACTAATGTATGCCACGTAAAGTTATAATATTTTACGACAATAAATGTATGTCGTCTTAAGTGCAAATATTTTACGACATATTTTTGTATGCCATGAAAATATACATTTTTTATGGCATACTTTCGCATGGCATAAAAAAATCAGATGGAATTTTTTATTTGATTTTTTTTTTTTTTGGTAAAAGTTTTCACGACATGCTAATGCATGCAGTGTAAAGTTATAATATTTTACAACATTAAATGTATATCGTCTTAAATGTAAATATTTTACGATATATTTTTGTAAGTCATGAAAATATACATTTTTTACAGCTGTGTGAGTGCTTTCCCGATCACACTGCCCTCCTTAGTAATTCAGTTGTAGAACACAGGCAGAATAGATGGCACCCTGTAACCTGCACAGAAAGAAAAGGCTCCGGCGGTGATTCTTCCACCCGGGGGCACTCCGACGATCAAGTCAGTATCTCTCCAAGATAAACAAGTGCTTAAATTACTGCTCAAGACTTAAAGTTGCATACCTTACACCCGCCGGGGGTGTCTCTCTTTTATAGTTTTACTCCATCCCAGTCCCACTAGAAGTCTCACTTCTATGGACTCTATTTCCGGATTTACCTTGGACTCTTCAAGAGATAAGGATAGACTCCCTGAGAGTACTACCTTTATCTATCTTGTAGTCTTTCTTTATTCTGGGACTTCTGTCCCTTATCCGCTCATCTCGGATCCCGATATCTTCGGAGATAACCTCGGCCTTGCCGAGATCACCTCGGCATCACGACCAGGACACGGCACCTCGGCTGACACGTCGGCGTCACCTTGCCACGTGTTGGTACTCAGAAAATATATCCCCACAACTGCCCCCTAGGTTCTATTACCTCGGCATTCTGAGGTGATGGAACCTACATCGGTACTTCCTTCCAGTACATCGGCTTAAAGTATCTCAGCCGAGAACATCATCATAGGCCGACATGTCTTCTAAAAGATCAAGAACTCCAAGAGCTCCCTCATGCGTATGAGCTGTCTTGTTCATAACAATTCAACCGTTTCCAGCCACGCGTCTTTTTCTTACTGGATCGTACCAGACACGCGTCTGTAAGCCGTCTTTTTTCCTGTATGCGCCGTCTGACGCATGCGTTAACCCAGGCGCAATAATTGCCCTATTTTTGCCGCCATTTCACCTTTTGGACAAAAACGTTTGCCTCTTTCTTCATTCTTCACTTTTGCATTTGAGTTTCCCTGCTTTATTCTCTCTCTAAAGTTCTTTCTTCTTGAATCTGCCATTGTTCTAAGCTCGAAGTTCTGCGACTGATCCCGTTCTTTCACTCCAGCGAAGTTTTCGAAGCTCTGTCATATCGGCGTTACGCATTTCGGCTTCAACTTTTCTGGTAAGCCAGTTGCCCTTCTTTTCTCAGTTCTTGATTGTTTCTGGAATTTCTTGCTACTTGACTGTTCTGCTCAGCATTTGATTTGTGAATCATTCACCTGTATGCGTCTTATTTCTTGGCTTTGCACATGTCATTTGCACTGTTGCACCCCTGTTCTTGGTCTTCCACCCTTTGTGTTCTTGAATCTAAAACTTCGCTTTTGTTTTCTGCTTTGTTGTATCTTTTCCAGATTCTGTGCCCTTGATCTTTGTCTTCGTAGCTCTTAGGTTTGGGATTTGCTTATAGAACCTTCAATTCTTTAGGAAAAACTGAAACAAACTTTACCAATACATACCTAGGTTTAAGCCGAGGTCCCAAGGACCCTTTGAGAGTACCCTGTTTCTGTAGTCAAGTTCCCTTATACCAGAATCATGGGTATGTGGAGAAATAGAGTAAATTCCCCAACCAAACTCGAATTCTTTAGGCAAGAGTTCACTATCCCTGCCGATGTTCACCTTAGGCTAGCTGGGGATGACGATTCCATCATGCCTACAGACGATACCATGCCTTTCCCTGTTGTAGCTTTTGTTGAGTGTGGACTTCGGCTCCCACTTAATCCCCTTTTTCGTGAAGTTCTTCACTACTATACCTTGAACCCTATGCAGCTCACCATCAACTCCTATAGAATACTTAATGGTATCATAGCCTTAGCTCGGCAGGAGAATGTTAGGATCACTCTTGCCGACATTCAATATTGTTACACCATGTGCGCCCTCAACCTGAAGGAAAAAGGTTATGTTTATTACCTTAAGCCGAGGTCTACTGAATATAAGATCGTAGCCGACCTCCCTGACTCCAACAAGGGGGCTGGAGATGATTATCTCATTGCTTCTGGAAATTGGGAATTTGGCCCAGAAGAAGAAGTCCATCTCTTCCCTCTTCCTCGAACGGTCAAGGAGGGCAAGGGTAAGAGCCCCGTGTCAATTACTTAGCTGTTGCTTTCTTCTATTTTTCCTCAAAAATTTTATCTGTTTCTGATGTTATGTTCTGTTTTGCAGACGTTCGCAAGCCTCCCAAGGATTTTCGCCAGTCTTATTTCCCTGGCAAGGGTCTTAAGAAGCTTCTGGACCTTCCCATCCAAAAGCGCAAAGCTCCACTCCTGCTGAACTTCATCCCCTCCTACAAATCCACCTTGCCCGACGTTCCAAGGAGGAAGAAAAAGAGCTCCTCTTCTCCTACTGTAGTAACTCAAACCGCATCCACATCTCGGGCTGATCAAGGATCAACTTCTGATCCAGCCAATCAACCTTCCACCTCGGCACCATACTTGGTACCAATTTCTGAAAGAAAACGCCGACGACGACTTGTCAAAACTGCCGAGATGGTTCGTCCAAGGCCAGTAGCCCAAGACCTCCTGGCCGACCTGCCAACTGATGTTGATGCCATTCCAGCTCAAACAGTGCCCCCGCCAAAACCAAAAAGAACTAAAAAAGCTCAGCCAAAGGACAAAGCAACTGAGGCCGAGGCTGAGGATGCCGTTCCTATCTTCCAGTTGGCTGAAAGCAAGAAGACCGCTTCTACTTCGGTCAAAAGGGCTGCTGAGACTCAACCCTCAGAGTCCCAAAAATCGAAAAAGCCAAGGTCTTCTTCTTCGAAAACTTCAAAGTCCAAGATACCAAGTGTCCCTTGGGCCCCCCAATTTAATTTGGAAGACAGGCCAATAATGGCGAATGAGAGTGCCGACGACATAAATGTCGGCGTGGCTCTCAGTACTGCACTGCTTTTGCCTGGTGACTTGGAGCGAAATGCTGGGAACAGTGAGTATGAGAACTACGCTTTAATGCTCCAACACTCAGTTCAAGTAAGTGCTTCAGTTTTAGTACTCGTCCTTTTTTTTGTTTCATACTTGGAATCTTTTCCTAACACTTCTATTTTCTGTCAGGCTGTCCAATACGCCCATTCCTTTTCAATGCAGTCATTTGAAAATCGAGAAAAGTTGGCCGAGATGAAGAGGGAGTTTTCTGCTCTTCAGAAGATTAATAAGGGCCTTCAAGCCAAAATGAAAAAATTAGAAGATCAAGCCGAGGCTGCTACCAAGGCCCAAACCTTGGCCGAGGAAAAGCTGAAGCTGCCGAGGCTATAAAGAACGTTGCTGAGGCCCAAAAGAAGGAGGCCGAGGAAAAAGCGGCCCAAGCAGAGAATGAGCTTCAGCAAGCTTTACAAACTAAAGAGGCTGAGATCAAAGAAACTGATGAAAAATCTTATGCCCAGGGCGTGGCTGATGTTACTAAAGATTACAAGTTTCAAGTCAGTCAGGCAGGCATGCAACAGGGGCTTCTCCCTTGGTTGGATGTCCCTGGTGAAGAAGCTTGATCTTCCTGCTGACTCGCCCTGGCGCAAGGCTGAAACTATTCCTCTTCCCTTTCCTCCTCCTCCTCCAAGTCAAGCTGAGGAAGACACTGAATCCGAATCTGAAGCCGAGGTTGAGGATAAGGATGCTGATGTCCTGGTAAGGAAGGCCAAGGATGCTAATGAGACCAAGTCTCTACCTCAGGGTGATCAAGTCATGGACCTAACCCAAGATGATGAGACTGAGGAAGTGTCCAAGGGGGCTGAGCCAGGGCAGCTATCATCCGACCTCCTTCTGGCTGAAAGAAGTCTTAGTAAAACACTCGCCGAGATCGACGCCGAGATTGCGGCAGATAAGGAAGCCGAGGTTCTTGTAGAAGAAGAAGCCGAGGTTCTTGTGGAAAAGATGCAGAGGTTGTGGGAGAAAAGATACCGAGGTGGTTCTCCCAGAGTCCTCCGAGGTCTTAGTTCAACCATCTGCTAATGCTGAAGATGTTTAAATGTTTCTTGTTCTTTTGTACTTTTGTTTTCTGAAAAATGTAAGCTTTGTATATGGCCGATGTGCCTTTTTCCATTCTGATGCTAGATACAACTTTCTTCTACTGAGTGTTTGTACTTTTATATTCTTGTGACTGCTTCTGCATAATTCTATACTTAGAATATTTTGCAAGTCTCTCCTTTGTACAATCTCCTCGGGGATAAATACCTCGGGTATGTTTACCTGAAGATTTATCTCGGCTAGGACTTCACCTGTAAATTTTCCATAAACTTCAACAGGTATAAAGCATATAAACTTAATTTAACTTCATCTTGTAAATTGCTACAAATTTCAACAAGTGAAAATAAACAATTATCTCGGCTTAACTTTAACTTGTAAATTGCTACAAATTTCAACAAGTAAAGATAAGGAATTTATCTCAGCTTAACTTTAACTTGTAAATTGCTACAAATTTCAACAAGTAAAGATAAGGAATTTATCTCAGCTTAACTTTAACTTGTAAATTGCTACAAATTTCAACAAGTAAAGATAAGGAATTTATCTCGGCTTAACTTCGGTTAAGTATAATCTCTGTTTAGCTTCGGCTAAGCATTACTACTGTCTTCTCTCCCCCAATGTGAACCTAAGTTCCACTTGGGTTCTCATTATTCAAAAAACAACATTGTGCATAGTTTCATAAGTTGTTGAAAATTCTGCTAAGATTTTATTGATCATATCGGCAAAAAAATCAAACAGGCATCTAATGATAGAAAAACTTTAAATTACAAGTGTTCCATGGCCTAGGCAATGCCTTGCCTTCATTATCTTCGAGCCGATATGCCCCATTTCCTAACACCGAAGTAATTCTGTAGGGTCCTTCCCAGTTTGGGCCAAGCTTGCCCTCTCTGGGATCCTTCTTATTGCCGACGACTTTTCTCAAGACTAGGTCGTTGACCTGAAAATCCCTTGGATTGACCTTCTTGTTGTAAGCTTTGGCAAGCTGTTGCTGGTATGCTGCAAGCTGAACTGTAGCTTTCTCTCTTCTTTCTTCTAGTAGATCCAGATCTCGGGCTAAGAGCACATCATTAGTCCCGTTCTCAACTCCCTGTGTTCTGATCCCTGGGATGCCGATCTCCAATGGAATGACTGCTTCTGTGCCATAAGCCATGGCAAAGGGGGATTCCCCTGTTGATCTTCTCGGCGTAGTGCGATATGCCCAGAGCACGTTAGGCAATTCGTCTACCCACTTTCCTTTTGCTGCCTGCAGCCTCTTCTTTATCCCATCCAGAATTACTTTGTTGGATGCTTCGGCTTGCCCATTACTTTGGGGGAAGCTTGGGGTTGAAAAGTAATTCTTTATCTTGAACTTTGCACAAAAATTCTTGATGAGTTTGCTGTCAAACTGTGTTCCGTTGTCGGCAACTATTGCTCTTGGAATCCCAAATCTGGTGATGATGTTTTTCCAGATGAAGTTCTTCACATCCACATCTCGGATTTTGGCAAGAGGCTCTGCTTCTATCCACTTTGTGAAGTAGTCTGTTGCTACCAGTAGGTACTTCCGCTGCCCAGTTGCTTGGGGCAATTGTCCAACGAGATCCATGCCCCATTGGGCAAATGGCCAAGGGCTGGAAACCGGGTTCAGGTCAGCAGCTGGCTGATGTATCAAAGGTGCAAACCTCTGGCATTGTTCACACTTCTTCACGTAGGCTTCTGCATCTTTTTGCATATAGGGCCACCAATACCCCTGGGTAATGGCCCTGTGAGCTAACGATCTGCCCCCTGCGTGGCTTCCACAAACTCCTTCATGAATTTCATATAAAAAGTCTTCGACCTGAAGAGGGTGTACACACCTTAAAAGAGGTCCGGTGAAGGATCTTCTGTAGAGATGTCCTTCTGCTGTCAGACTGAATCTTGCCGACTTCAATCTGACCTTGTGTGCTTCCTTTCGATCTTCTGGCAGCTTTCCCTCTTTTAGGAATGCAATAATTGCATCCATCCAGCTTGGTCCCATGTCCACACATAATGCCTCTTGCATTGTGTTCGGTGGCTCTATGCTCGGGCCTGCTAGGTAATCGATCATTATTGTCCTTGTCTTTCCGGTTTGCATTGAACTTGCTAAATTGGCCAACGCGTCGGCGTGGTGTTATCGTCTCGGCTAACCTGAAGAAGTCGGCAGTTTTGAAACAAGGCTGCCAGCCTGATGACTTCTTTTGCGTATGCCGACATCCTTTCATCTCGGGCTGCAAACTCTCATGTAGTTTGATTCACTATAAGTTGTGAATCACAAAAAACTATTACCTCATCCGCTTCTGCTGCAACTGCCAGCTTCAGTCCAGCAATTAACGCTTCGTACTCCGCCTCATTGTTCGAGGCTTTGAACCCCAGTCGAATGGACTGCTCCAATATCTCTCCGTCGGGGGATATTAACACTACTCCTGCCCCTGCCCCCTGCCGGTTTGAGCTCCCATCAACAAAAAGTCGAAAGGAGTCGCCGATGTAAATGCTGCAGGGTCTGAGTTTTTCCTTCCTTGGTTCTTTAGCCTTTGGCTGGGCTTCTCCTTCCTTGTTTCGACATCGTTCATCTCGGCTCAACGGAGCCCGATGTTCGATGTATTCTGGCGAGAACTCGGCCACGAAGTCGGCCAAGACTTGTCCCTTAATTGCTGTTCTCGGCCTGAATTCCAGGTCATATTGGCCTAAGGCTACGGCCCATCTTGCTACTCTCCCAGTCAAATCTCCTTGTTGCAACAAGGATTTCAATGGGTGCTCTGTTAGTACCACAATTTTGTGAGCCTGAAAGTAATGGTTTAGCTTCTTTGAAGCCATTACCAAGGCCAGCATTAATTTCTCCAGTGGTAGATACCTTGTTTCTGCATCAGCCAAGGTTTTACTGACATAGTAAACAGCCTTCTGCTCTCCCTTCTCTTCTCGGATTATCACAGCACTTACTGCGTGCTCCGAAACTGCTAAGTATAAAAACAGTTCCTCCCCAGGTTCAGGTGTTGAGAGGACTGGAGCCGTGGTAAGATATTTCTTTAGGTCGGCCAAAGCGGCCTCACATTCCTCAGTCCATAGAAAATCCGTGGCCTTTTTCACCAGATTGAAAAAAGGTTTACATTTGTCCGAACTTCGGCTTATGAACCTGTTTAGGGCTGCGGCCCTTCCAGTAAGCATCTGAACCTGTTTCGCCGATGTCGGACTCTGTAATTCCAGGATGGCCTTGATCTGGTCTGGGCTGGCTTCAATGCCCCTTCTAGTCACTAAGTATCCCAAGAACTTACCGGATCCGACCCCAAACGCGCACTTTGATGCGTTGAGTCGGAGCCGATATGTTTTGAGTATGTCAAAGACCTCTCTTAGGTCAGCAAGATGATCCTTTGGTTCCTTGGTCTTCACGACCATGTCATCGATGTAGACTTCTACTGTTCGGCCAATCAAGTGTTTGAACATCTTGGTTACCAGCCTTTGGTAAGTTGCTCCTGCGTTTTTCAACCCAAAAGGCATAACTCTGTAACAATACAGTCCTTTTGGGGTGATAAACGCTGTCTTCTCCTCATCCGGGGGGTACATGGCTATCTGGTGATACCCCCTATAAGCATCCAAGAAGCTCATCCTTCCATGTCCAGATGTGGCGTCCACCAACTGGTCGATCTTTGGTAGAGGAAAGCTGTCTTTGGGACAAGCTTTGTTCAAGTTTGTAAAATCTACACAGACCCTCCACTTGCCATTCTTCTTCTTCACTACCACGGTGTTTGACAGCCATGTCGGGTAATTGGCTTCTCTGATGGCCCTGGCCTCCAGAAGTCTGTCTACTTCCTCCTCCACTGCTTCGACGTGCATCAACGTCGGTCTTCTGGCCCGTTGTATTACAGGTTTGGCCGACCTATCAACGTTGAGTCTGTGACATGTGACCTCGGGGTCAATGCCAGGCATTTCATAAGGTGTCCAGGCGAACACTTCAATATTTTTTCTCAAAAAGGCTTCCAGCTCTCTTTCCTCTTCTTCGGCTAATCCTGTGCCGAGAAGAAAGAAGCGTTCCTCATCGCCCTCCTTGACGAGGATTTTCTTCAGTGCTTCTTCACTTTTCTCGGCCGGCTCCTTGCCGACATCGTCTAGGACCTTCATGTCCTCTTCTTCAACTTCTGCCTTCTCTGGTTCCTGAATGCTGCAGGTTAATTTCATTGCTGCCATGGAGCAATTTTTTGCCTGCAACTGATCTCCTCTTACTTCCTCAATCCCATGTTCTGTTGGGAATCGTAGCAGTTGATGCAATGTTGAGGGAACTGCCCCCATTGCATGCAACCACGGCCTCCCTAAGATAATGTTGTAAGGCGAGGGTGTGTCAATCACAACGAATTCTGTCTTGATCTTTTTCGTGCCGGCCTGTATCTCCAAGCTTGTTGCGCCCAATGGCCATGTCGGCGTTCCATTGAAGCCGACCATCGGGCCGTTTGACTGCTCCATGTCATCAGGGTGAAGGCCTAGTTCCTTGTAACATCTGACATACATGATGTCGCAGGAGCTGCCTTGATCAATCAAGATGCGTTTTACTTGGCACTCCCCACCTGGAGGGATACTACCAAGGCATCATTGTGCGGGTGCTGGACCATATCTAGGTCGGCTTCTGTGAAGGCTATTATTGGTCCTTGGCACTCTTCAGGCCGAGGTCTTTTCAATCCGACCTGGTTGACGTACTGTAGGTGTTTTACCCTCTGTGTCTCCCCCCGTATGTCGTTTTCGTTCACCTTTGAGTGGATCACATTAACCACCCGAGGTCCGTCTGCCTGTGGTTGCTGCGCTGGGTGAGGCGGGGCTGCTGGTGCTTGAGGCAATCGTGCCTGTTCTTCCCTTGTTTTGGCCTCATCCACAAGGTCTCTCAGATGGCCTTGCCTTACAAGATCTTCTAAATGTGCTTTAAGGGCTCTGCAACCCTGAGTGATTTCCCCAATCTTTTCCTTCTGCGTGTTACTGGCCATCTACTCTTCTTTCGTTCCCACAGACGGCGCCAAATTGTGTGAGTGCTTTTCCGATCACACTGCCCTCCTTAGTGATCCAGCTGTAGAACACAGGCAGAATAGATGGCACCCTGTAACCTGTACAGAAAGAAAAGGCTCCGGCGGTGGTTCTTCCACCCGGGGGCACTCCGACGATCAAGTCAGTATCTCTCCAAGATAAACAAGTGCTTAAATTACTGCTCAAGACTTAAAGTTGCGTACCTTAGACCCGCCGGGGGTGCCTCTCTTTTATAGTTTTACTCCATCCCAGTCCCACTAGAAGTCTCACTTCTATGGACTCTATTCCGGATTTACCTTGGACTCTTCAAGAGATAAGGATAGACTCCCTGAGAGTACTACCTGTATCTATCTTGTAGTCTTTCTTTATTCTGGGACTTCTGTCCCTTATCCGCTCATCTCGGATCCCGATATCTTCGGAGATAACCTCGGCCTTGTCGAGATCACCTCGGCATCACGACCAGGACACGTGGCACCTCGGCTGAAACGTCGGCGTCAACTTGCCACGTGTTGGTACTCAGAAAATATATCCCCACAACAGCACACTTTTGCATACGATAAATATATGAATTAACAACTTAATTACATAGTATGTATTTCATTATTGAAAAAAATTAATGGCTTGCAAAAAAAAATGTCGTAGAATGTCTAACTACGAACATGAAATTGTAAATAGTTAGTTTTGTTGTAGTGTTTGCTATTGGGAATTAAAATACAACACTACTTCTCTATCTAAGGCTCAATTTGTGGTCAGGGTGAAAATGGTAGAAAATGAAAGAAATGGAAAAAAATAAAATAATTTTTTTTTAAAGTTTGTTTAGTATGAAAGTGCTGGAAGTTACAAGAAAATTAATTTTCTTGTACAACTCATAATAGTATGATAACTAAACTTAGAGTTTTTTGCAAAAAATACAAGATAAGACAAGAAAATTTGTTATAAAAGTGTAAGGTGTTCAAAGTGAACAGTGATTAAGAATGTGATTAGAGAGGCAAAGCTATATTGATGATCCAATAGATTTAGGCTTGCAGAAGAAATGAGCAGTTACGTGAGGGTGGAATAAGTGGTTCAAGAAGAAAAAAATAACAGTGCACAAATAAGCAGCATCTCCCAAATCCTCAAAAAATCCTCATCTTGGACCTTGGGAAATGGGTCTTATTTATAGGATTTTCCTTGGTACCAAAGGATACCAAATGGCCAAATAGGTTGAGGATATGTGTCCCTAAGAATCACATGAAATATTCTATCTTGGACCACCAGGCTGAAGGTGTCACGTGTCCCTCTGCAATACTGTGTACTATCTGTTTGGCAAAAGTACGGCCGCAAGTACCTTATTGAATCTCAACGAGTGCACTTGCGGAAGTAATGTTTGCCTTTACACTTGTCTTTTTAGTTCAAACCTCAGCAAGTGCACTTGTGGCAGTAGTTTTTGCTACTGCACTTGCCTTCTCAGTTTGGTTTAGTCAAGACATGCATTCTTAAGACTTCATGACCTGCTGTCAGCCATATTTCGTGTTCACCTCAGCGAAACCTCCACCCTTAGCCATCTAACCACAAACTCTCCAGCTTCCCAAGGCGAAGGCCATAACCAAGCCTATTATTAACCATGATGTGCCTTAGCACCAAGCCCAAGAGGCTTCCTTGGTTCTATCTATGCAACCAAGGCAGGTCTATGACCTGAGTAAATGGAAAGAAAGTCCCTTGCACTCAAGTTGCCTTACTGTCACCACGGTAGACTAGTATTTCTGGGCCTACTATCAACTCCGACCAATAAGCTTTAGGGTCTGCTGTCAACGCCAAACTAATGAGCTTCAGGGCCTGTTATCAGCGCTGACCTATTAATGAATTTGAGGGTGTACTATCAGTGCCAAGCGTTAGTTTCTATTTGTGGATGGGAAGCTTCTCCCAAAGGATGCTATCACCTTGGTGGAGTCTTCCCTCCGCAAGTTGGTTACGGCAGTTGTAGTTGCTGCAGCGACTGTTTTCCATGACAAGTTCAAGTGGCGGCACCGACAATACTAGAGATGGCAACACCGACAAAGTACCTCTGCAATTTGGCCACTGCAAATGTTGCTTCTGCAACTTAGTTGTTCCGGTTTTCTCTTTCCCTCAGCAAGTTCAAATGGCAGCATCGACAATACTTGGGATGGCGGAGCCAACAATACTAGGAATGGCGACGTTGAGACAAAGTGCATTAACAACTTAACCGCTGCAAGTGTTGTCTTTGCAACTTGACTTAGACATTTTTCTTCATAGAACTTGTTCGGACCTTTGGTGGGTCAGACCTGTTCCAACCCATTGTTGACCCACTTCCCTTGGGCTTTAGCCCATACTCCTTTAATCATTCTTGCTCGCCGAATAAGGGTGACCTCAACACTTAAGTCCATACTTAATTTTGGCCTTAATTTCTGTCCCTCTACAAAAAGTAATTACTTATAATTAGAATTCCTATTTTCTTGTAAAATTTTCATCCTAATCAAATTCATACAAGAAAATATATTTTCTTTTCTTTTACTTTACTTTCTATTATTTTTACTTTCCATCATTTATTTATTTTTAATCAAATGGAGCCTAAGTAAAATTGATTTATAATTATAATTGATAAATTTTCATAAATTGTTTTTATTTTTTATATTTTGAAAAAAAAAATGTGTTTAACAAAAATAAACCAAAAAGATAAAAATCATATGAAAACAATGAATATTTTTTATTTTTTTCATTTTTTTTATTAAAATTATTTTTTGAATTTTTGTTCAAAAACAAATTTGAAATACTTAACCAAACAATAGGGTTTTTTTTTTTTTTTTTTTTTTTTTTTGAAAGACCTACGGAAGAAAAATTAGATGAAGAACCAAGATAACAATGAAAATTCCCACAAAAATATATATATATATATATATAAACATACACAAGTTAATATATATAAGGGTTTATTACACTATCTATTCCTAAACTATCGCCAAATTTTCTACTTCAATTCTGAACTATCGATTGAGTCTACCAAGTTCCTAAAGTATATAAATCAAAATCTATTTTGTCAATAAACTATCGATTGAATCTACCAAGTTCCTAAAGTATATAAATCAAAATCTATTTTGTCAATAAACTATCGATTGAATCTATTAAGTTCCTAAAATATTTAATTTAAACTTATTTAGTCCCTTAATAAATTAAAAAAATAAAATATAAGCCAATAATTATTATAAATTAGTAAAAGACCTAACTAGTTAAAATTTTATTTAAAAATAAAGTAAAATTTTATTTTGTCTTTGAAAAGTGTGTCTTATAGTGAATTTCCTTTATAAAGGTGATGGTAATTTTCTGTAATATTTTTTTTACTTATCTTTACTTGCTTTCCTTAATCTAGTTTTATATTTCGGATTTTGTTTATAATTTGTAATTAATTGTCTTTAAGTTTTTGTTTAATTTTTTTATAACTTAATTAATGTATTATTTTGTTATATTATTTTTTTGTAATAAGGTGTTATTATTTAAATTAACTAATTCTACTTATTCAGTATATATTAATACTCGTATAATTTTATTTGCAAAACTGATAAACTAGACTCTAATATTAATTTAAACACACAGTGAAATAAATTACTTTTTAATGACAAAATATAAATTTAAGATTCTTTTGACATAAAATCTTAACTTATTGTTTAGGATGTCCTAAATAAGTACACTTTTTTATTTTTTGGACTAAAAAGTTGAGGAAAAAAAAGATGATTGTTTGGGATAACTTTTTGTCTTTTTACGAAAAAATATGTATTAAAATATTGTATAAAATGGCAAAATTACATTTTTACCCCTGCACTGTAGACTCATCAGTGACAGGCGGCAGAGGATAGTACGGCTTGGTTGAAATGGTGCATAAGGCTTCATGGGTATTGTTGGGCCGTGGGGGCCCACCACGGGTCCCGTTTCGATAATTCGAACCGCTGTGTAGAACTCGTTGAGTACTATATGCTTATGAAAAATCACTTTAATCAGATATCGATAGCTATGTGATCAAAACAGTTTTGTATGAAATTAATGGACTGTGAAAAATAAATGGCTAAAAAAAATCTGAATTGATCACATAGCTATCTATATCCGATCAACGTGATTTTTTACAGGCATATAGTTCTCGACGATTTCTACACATTAAATGGTTCAGATTATCAAAACGGGACCCGTGATGGGCCCCCACGGGCCCAACATTACCCTCCAACTTAATGAATATATATATCTAATTTCCTTTTTTGTTCCTTTGACGGACCAATACGTTAATTCAGTACCAGCATTGTCAACTTGTTGGTTTGTATTAAAATATTGTCTAAATTAATTTTTTTATATTTTTAATTTATGAGTAGTGATAATAACTTTTTAACTTTTTTTGTAACTTTTTGAATTTTTTTGAGCATGCCAAACCAGCCTAGTAGGGTTTTTTTACTAATTTATAATACTTAAGGGCATATGTATTTATTTTTTAATTTTTTCAGGAAATAAATATGTTTGAATTAATGCTTTAGGGATTTAATAGATTCAATCGATAGTTTTGGGACTAAATAGACTTTGAATTATATACTTTAGGGATTGAGTAAACTTAATTGATAGTTCAGGGACTAAAAACCAAAGATTTAGTCTCAATGAGGAGGTTATAGGTTCAACTCTTACTAAGGAGTTGAATTAGGAGACAATCACTTGGTGCTTTGCAATGGTGAGAAGGCTAAATCTCATAGATGTTAATCTAACTACTAACAACTGACTTTCCCTGAGAAAAAAAAAATTACAAAAATAAAATATATGCCCATAAGTATTATAAATTAGTAAAATACCCTAGCTCATTAAGATTTGGGTCATAAGTTGAGTTCATAAATTAAAGAAAGTTTTTACTTATATAAGAGCGTGTTTGGTATGATGGAACGGGCTGGAATGTAATGAATGCTTATTCTAACTTTGCATTCCCTTCTCTTTGTTTGATACGTTTTATCTAAGTGGAAATAGTCATTCCATTGGAATGGTTATTCCAACAAAATGTGGGAATATTTACTCATTCCTCCAACCTAAGGAATGACCATTTAATTCCATCATGAAATCACCATAAAATTTTATTATTATTTTTTTTGTTGGCACTTAAAAAAATATATTATCATTTAGCTACTACCACTATTCCCTTCTCATACCATCCATTTCACCACCCTACCACCATCACCATCATTGCCATCGCCATCACTACCACAACCACTACACCACTATAATACCACCACCGTACTACCGTTGTTACTACTACTACTACCATTACTATCACAACCACCATATCCACAACCATAAAACTACCACTATCACTATCGGTAAAACCACTGCCCTACTACCATTGCTCCCATTACCATTGATGTCTCTGCCACCATAACTACTACCTTACCACCATTACTACCACCTTCATAAACATCACACCACCACCATCACCATCACGAGAACCACAATTCTACTAACATTGGTTGTCGCCACAACCACCATCATTGCAACTACAACACCACCTTACCACCACCACGCCATAACAATCTACCACCACCACTACCACTATCCTACTATATTACTATCACCACCATCGATGTTGCCACCGCCATCACTACTACTACCACCACCACCATTACCACAACTCACACCATCACTTTTACAACTATCAACACTATCATAATCTATATAATGTTATTAGCTTGTTAAAAAAATAATAATAAATTATTTCATTCCATGAGTTTAATAGGCATAACCAAACATGATAATGAGAATTATCATCCTATTCTAATGTCATTCTACGTTGGCAATCAAAAAATGGAATGAGAATGCGAATGGACATTCCATTCCATTCAACCTTATATTTCATTCATTCCATCGATAGATATAAATAAAGCTATATGTACTAATTGGTATACCAATTAGTATATTAACAGATAATGTGACATAATTTTAAAGGTTTTGAGTCTTGTAGTTTGTATAATGGGTGTGATCCATTGTTTTGAAGTAGTAATGTTATACTATATGTTGGTACATTAATTGATATATCAATTAGTATGTATAACATTACTGTATATGTTGGCTACACATTTTGTATAAGTCAATCACAGTTCGACACGTGGCGGGATAAGGGCAATACGGGAAGACAATTCAAATCTTCAATCGTAATCACACACGTGGCAGTTAGTATTGGTTATTATGGATTTGCATAGCACTAGATCAGCAAAGAGATGCAAAATGACGTGGTTTCAACGGTTACTCATATTTAAATTCAAAATTAGGAGGGAAGCCTAACTGTAGATATGGCATAGTGGAGCTAACTGTAAGGCAGCATGATCAGCGATCATGGAGGGATGATTCGATGGTTAGAAATGCATTTCAACAGTTGTCATTGAGAAGTATAAATAGCAGAGAAGGCCCCAAAAAGAGCCCCCAGACTCAGATCTAAAAAAACTAGTTTTATCTACTTTATTCTTCCAGTTTTCACATTTCTTGTTCTTTACATTTCTCTACTTCAAATTTCTGCACTGCATTTCGTTCATAGGAGTAGTTTCAAGTAGTTTGTTGCTGTAAACCTCTACGAGGCTAATTTGGATCTTTGTAAGTCTTTCATTTTACTTAATGAAATGCTATAATTGTTCTTCATTTAATCATTGTTTGCCTAATTCTCCTAAACAAAGCCACCAGTAAAAGTCCTCTTCATTGAGGCTGAAAGAACTAAAACACAATCGTCTGATAATTGGTTGGCAATTGACATTCTGTAAGGACTGATTGATCCTTGCTGGCACGCTCACAATTACAATAATAACCTTTAAAAGCCAAACAAGCCAACATATATTTTTGGCACGCCCAATGGGACTAATTGAAATGGCTAGACGTAGGAGACAAGAAGAAAATGAACGCTTGGAAGAAGGCGTGAAGGAAAGGTAGAAATGCCTAATCCAGAAGATAATATGATAACACATCCTGTAGAAGTACCTGTTTTATCAGAACCTATGGTCGAACAGACCAGCACTTTGGAACAAGTTCCACATGTTCAAAATATTAGACGAGGCCAAGGAATTGGACCATCCACTATTCCATCTACTCAGCCAATGAATCCATGGGGAAGCCTAGTAGATGCTATGAGACAGCAGTTAATGAACACAATGGAAAGATGGACAACATCCTTTTTGGATTGAATGAATACTCATCAACCAACTAACACAAGGCACATAGAGGAAATTTCAAATGTCCCTCAGCAAAGATTAGCTAGAAATAAACAGCCTATGCAGAGTAATGGACATACTAATGGTCAAACTAGTAACCAAAACTATGAAAGACCATCACCTCAATCTTGGTATGAGCCTCTCTCGAGGCTTGTGACAAATCAAAATGCCTCATTACTTAACAGTGATGCTATGCAAATTGGTGGATTTGGCCCAACACAAGAAAATGGCATAAGGATGTTTCCAAATCCCATGTTCGAAGCCATACCTGGCACGAGGGGGTTCACTAATCCTTTGTTCGAATTTGTACCCGGAGGATTGGAAGGGTTTCTTGCAACTGGAAGAGACACAATACCTGTTCTAACACCTTTCGCAGGTCCTTTCGTAGGACAGGCTCAGAGGGTTCACTCATACCTTCAACAGCAACCGGCACCACAGGGACAACCAGTCCCAAATATATCGCCCTATAGACCAAGAGAAGCTCAGATACAAGGTTGTCCACCAAATCCTGTGTTTGCTTCTCCAGTAATGGTTCAACAAGCACAAAATATGGTTCCTAGGGACCAAATTACTGATATTGTTAGAGAGATGTGTACACTGATGGCTCGGGGGGTTCAAACTCCTGTGTACAGGAAGCCATATCCAGAATGGGTAGATAGGGTACATGAATACCCAAGAGAATTTAGGATACCAGACTTTGCTCTTTTTTATGGGAATGAAAACCAGTCAACTGTTGAGCATATTGCTAGGTTTGCTGCTCAATGTAGTGAATTTATCAATAATGATTATATGAAATTAAGATTGTTCCCAAATTCTCTGACTGGGGCAGCCTTTGTATGGTATATTAACCTTACACCTGGCTCTATCCAAACTTGGCAACAAATGGAGGAGGCGTTTCATGCCCAATTCTTCCAAACAGAGCCAAAAGTTTCCATGGCAGACTTAGCAAGGTTGAGTCAAAGGCTTGATGAGAAGGCTACTCAGTTTATTGCCAGATTCAAAAGAGTACGAAACAAATGTAGAATCATCCTACCAGAGCCTGATTTGTGAGATTGGCTCAAAATGGTCTAGAGTTTAGGCTTCGAAAGAAGTTCGACTCAACTGAGTTTAGAGACTTAGTGGAACTAACCTATAAGGTAGGTCTAAAGGTACTAAAAGCAAATTACTAAAGAGAAGTAGAACAAGATCGAAGATACAGCATATCATACAAGACGTATACTAGAGATCCTAATTATGAGATTGAGTAGCAGAGATTGTAGGAAAAAGAACCTGTGATCTGTAAGGCATTAATTCATAAAGACACAACAATAGACCAGCAGTTTAAAAAGAAAGACCTTTATAGGAAATACTCTTTCGATTTTACGAAGGCAGATGACATTTTTTATCATTTGCTTGCGGTAAACTTCCTGAAGTTACCAAAATGAGTCAAATTTCCGTCTCCAGAGGAACTTAAAGGAAGAGTGTATTGTAAATGGCATAATTCTTGGTCTCACTCAACTAAAAACTGCATTGTTTTTCGAGACAAGATCCAAGACAGATTCGAAAGGGGAGCTTAAAATTCCCAACTAAAGCAGAAAAGGCTATAGGGATTGACACTAATCCATTCCCAGAAATTCGTGAAGTAACAACCAATGTTATGGTACCAGACTTCCAGAACTTATCCTTGAAAGAATTGGAAGAGGTCAATTTGCAAATGCATGTTGCCAGCCAGACTACTGTCAAGAAAGATGCTAGAAGTTTACACACCTGTTGGACAAGATGTTACAAGCCAGAGGGAGGATCTGACTTGATGATGAAAAGGCACTGGATGATGATTCTTTAGAAGCAGTTGTCATGCAAAGAATGTGTCCAGATGCAAGTTGAGCAAGTGGCTAAAAGGGCTTCCGATTGATTGGAAAACAATATTACAAGGATGTGCAAAGGCGTCCTAAACCAACTAGTGCTTATATACAAAAAGCCATATCCACCTCAACGTACTAAGATTAGCAGCAGCCATTAATGGTTGAGCCAACAGCCACTAGAGTACATTTCAAGGGTAAAGAGACCTCTACATGAATCCAGGCCACCCAACTATTACAGAATGAAGGGTAATCATTCTGAGAGGAAACTTGAAGTGGGTTCAAGTCATGGGATCAAAGCTAGAGATTGGCCCTCTAAACCAACCTCACATAAAAGGGAAAGTGGCCACCTTCATGAAAGGCTTGAATTAGGCCCAAAACAGGTAGTCAGGGCCAGGCAGTGGCCTTCACAGCCAGCTTCGAAGCTGGCTTCAACGGAAAAAAGAGATAGTTCAACAACTGGGTTAGTAGGTTCATGGGTACCTGGAGTCCCAGATTGGTTTGTCATGCAGAACAAGCCTAGGGAAATGTCTACCCAAATAAATGTTGTTGGAGACCAATGTAGGATGATTAAACCTCTTTTGGTGGCTCCAAATAATTGGGTGTTATTTAAGCATCCAAAGACAAAGGAACCAAATATGGTCCCAGTGATTTCTAAGTCCCAAAGAAGGAAGATCCAGCGAAGGTACACTCAGTACTAGAAAGATCTAAAAGAAAGTAGAGAAAGCTCTTCATTGGTCCAGCCAAAGGGCCAGGCAGAGGAAGAAAAAAAGTTCAAAGTTAGATCATAATCCAAGATCGACTCCTCAAGACAAAAGGAATTGCAGCAGAGAGCAATTGGCCAAAGTTTATTCTGAACTGAAAGCCAAAGAAAGATCTAGTTTGGTAGGATTGGAAAAGCCTTTGATGGAAAGTAATAGTGAGACAGAGGAAGAAGTTGGCCTAGGCCAAGGGAAGGAGATGGTTGAGGAAGAACTGTTTGAAGCCTTCATGGCTGAACAGACATTTTTGGTCAAAAAACCAGCAGAAACAGACCACTCGAAGGAGGTTGTTAGTAATAAAATGCCAGAATGTAGCATGGAAGATGCTTCTGAAGCAATTGAACAAGTTGGCCAGGAAAAGAAGCAGGTACAGCCAGTCGTCCAATTTGGCGCGTTTCCTCTTGTGTCAGTGAATATGGTGCATATACTACCCTAGGAGTTTCAAGTTGAAGATGAAAACCAAGGTCAGGAGATTGACCCAATTCCAGTTTCTAGTGAAGACTCGCAAATGAGTATGGTACAAGACGAATCCGAAGTGGCCACACTAATGGAAACTGGAGATGAGAGTGAGGAATAGATGAGTATTAACCTCTCATACCCTTTTGAGTATCCCACGACATCCATGACACAACATGTCAAACCCTTGTATATCAAGGCCTTTTTCGATGGATACAGATGAACTGGGTATTGGTGGATAATGGGGCAACAGTGAACCTGCTTTCGAAATCTTCTTTGAAGAAACTAGGAAAGAGGAACCCCAGACTAATCCCAACCAGTACAACCATTGCTGGTTTCGCTAGTGACAAACAGATGGCTCAAAGCCTTTTGCCCATCAACTTGAGTGTAGGAACCAGGGACTGCATGACGGCATTCTTCGTTATCGACAACAATGCTAAGTATAATGCTCTACTTGGAAGGGCTTGGATTCACACCAATAAATGTGTGCCTTCCTCTTTACATCAGAAGATCATAATGGCCTTACGCAATGGAGAGACAGAAGAGATCAATGCAGACCCTCAACCCTTCATAGCTTGTGCAGATTTTTCGGAGGCCAAATTGTATACTAAAGGAGTGGCACCACTCAGTGTACTAAGGAAACCTGATGGATCAGCCGAAGTGACGGCTTGATGAGGAATTAGCACACCTGAAGCACTTAGTCCAAGAAAGTGCTGATGAAGAATTTGTCGCCAAAAATGACAATGATGCCTGGTTGTAGGCAAAAAGATGGAACCCAGGAGGCCAGATCTTTGGCTTTAATTAAGTTCTTAGTATTGGACACAAAATCGATAGTCCAGAAGATGCAAGAGCAAGAGAAAAAGCCATGGCAATTGGTTATAAGCAGAAGCAGCAACAGGTTAGGGTTTTGGCCTTGGATAAATACTGTGCATTGGACATTGAAACAAAAGTTCAGGAGATACAGGAAAAAGAAGCCTTGTGGACAGACTTTGTCTATGAGGAGGAGGGCAAAGACGTTGAATCAAAGAACCTGGGAGCAGGACAAAGCAAAAAGATTGCTTCGAAGATAAAATAAATAAAAAAAGAAGCATCAGTGAGTCCTGAGATGCAAGACCCTTTGGAAGAAGTGAACTTAGAGGAAGGTTCTATACAGCAGTCCACCTATGTAAGTGCTTGGTTGAATGCTCTTGACAGGGACCAGTTGTTGGTGATATAAAGATTGTTTTGTATGGTCTTATAATGAACTACCAGAATTGGATAGATCATTTGTAGAACACAGACTCCCTATGAGGCCTAATTTCAAGCACACAATCAAGACAAAGAACAGATGAGTTCTGAAGTGATTCAGAAAGTCAAGGAAGAAATTCTTAGGCTCCTCAGGCAGGCTTTATCAGGACAGCCAGGTATGTTAAATGGTTATCCAATATTGTGCCTGTAGTTAAGAAGAATGGTAAAATGAGGGTATGCATCGATTTCAGAAATCTGAATTTAACAACTCTAAAAATGAGTATCCTATGCCCATTGGAGATTTATTGGTGGACAATTCAGTAGGGTATCAAATTTTATCAATGATGGATAGGCACTCTGGTTATAACCAAATCTACATTGCAGAAGAGGATATCCATAAGACAGCATTCCGATGTCCTGGGAACATTGGCACCTTCGAATAGGTTAAAATGCCATTTAGTCTGAAAAATGCTGGGGCTACATATCAAAGGGCTATGAACACTATCTTTCATGATCTCATTGGAGGATACTTAGAGTGCTACATTGATGATATTGTAGTAAAGTCCCAATCCATAGAGGAACATTTGTTTCACTTGGAAGCACCTTTTGAAAGAATGAGAAAGTTCAAGTTGAAACTTAACCCTCTCAAATGTGCTTTTGGCGTATCAGCTGGAAACTTCTTGGGCTATGTAGTACACAAGAAGATAATACAGATTGATCAGAACAAAACCAAAGCTGTCATTGAAGCCAAACCTCCATCTAGTAAGAAAGAAGTACAAAAATTTCTTGGGCAGGTTAATTTTCTTCGAAGATTTATTTCTAATACTGCAGGGAAAACTAAAGTATTTTCTTCCTTATTAAGGTTGAAGGATGAAGAGGAATTTGTGTGGACAGCAGAGCGTCAAACTGTTTTCGAAGAAATCAAAACCTTCTTGGCCAACCCTCCAGTGCTGATGCCACCAAAGGGTGATAAGCCCTTGAAATTGTATATAGCTACAACAGAAGATTCACTAGGAGTTTTCTTAGCCTAAGACAATGAAGAAGGCAAAGAGCAAGCAGTTTATTACCTTAGTAGGTTTTTAAATTCTTGTGAATATAAATATTCAGCTGTAGAAAAGCTGTGCCTTGCATTGTATTTTGCTGCAATGAAATTAAGATACTATCTTTTGCCTACAACTGTCTTGATAATTGCAACCACAAATTTGGTTAAATATATGTTATCTAGACCTATGTTGAGGGGAAGAATTGGCAAATGGATACTAGTTTTATCAGAATTTCATCTAGAATATGTCCCACAAAAGGCAGTAAAAGGACAAGTTTTAGCTAATTTCTTGGCAGACCATCCATGTCAAACAGAAAGCCAAGAGATAATGGAACTTGGTATGGTTAGTATTGAACCATGGCAAATGTGGTTCGATGGATCGAAAGCCAATGGTCTAACTGGAATTGGTGTGGTAATTAAGTCACCACAAGGGGTAGAAACCACACACGGTTTCAGAGTGGATGAAATTACTTGTTCCAATAATCAAGCTGAATATAAAGCTTTAATAATGGGACTGGAAATACTTATTGGATTACAAGCTCAGCAGTTGACATATTGGAGATTCTCATTGGTAGTAAACTAGGTGAAAGAGATTTTCAAATGTCAAAGTCTAAGCATGTTGCCATACTATGTTGTTGCATTACATTTGCTTTCTCAATTTCAGATAGCAAATGTAACTATGTCCCAAGATTCTTGAATAACAAAGCTAATGATGTGGCTCAGAAAGTTTCAAATTTCA